>JAFEMH010000588.1:0-708426 GCA_022495995.1 Adenophora triphylla var. japonica | reverse complement strand
TCTTTTTTTTCATTTTTTTTGAATAAGATGTGAATCGAAGAGAACTTAGAGAGAGAAAATCTTATCGAGGAGAGATAAATCTAGATCTCAAGTTAGTTTAGGAGAGATTTTGACTCTATTCATCGGAAGGCGATCCAAGCATTGTTTTTCGGGAGAAGTGTATTCTCTAATGATGAGAGGGAGAAGCAAAAAGAGGAAAGCCCCTACCGCACTTGATTATTTTAAAGAGTTCAAGTGTAGATCGACTCGGGACGAAAGGTTAGGAAGCCCCCAAGCTTTGACGCTTGGATTTCAAGAGCGTGTATGAGAATGGCTAAGAGGAAGCCCCTACACTCAACGGTGTCTTTCTAGTTGGCTCAAGGGTCTAGAAAAGTTGTTCTACCTTTTAATGAACCGCGTATCATCTAGAAGTTTCTTTAAATAAGTCTGAGAAGAAAGCCAATCATTAGTATGACTTAGTGGTAAACATTTTTTTTTGATACTCGAAAGTCTTCTTCACTTGACGTATGTAAGGAGGATTTCTGAGGAATCCTCTTTTCTTTTGTTGGTATCAAATTCTGATTCCTCTTCTTTTGTGGGAGAGTCCTACTTGCCTTTGTTGAAATTCCATCCTTGTTTGTGAGGGCGGTACGAAGGCTTGAGAGTTTTTTTTTTTTTTTGATGCTCTCATTTTTTGCCTAGGATCGATTTGAGGAGTTTCGAGCCTAGCGAGCTTTTTATTTTTGTACTCTCAAAGCCTTGAGTTTGAGTAGCACTCGCACTTTTTCTTTGGATGAATGTTGACAGCAGCACCTTTGGCTTTCTTCGCTTGTTGGTCTCTAACTTTCAGTAGGGGTAATGTTTAACCCTTAAGCCTCCTAAGGATAACTTTCTTCTTAAACTCGCTTAGAAGTTTCTATTTTTGCGATGATTTAGGGAATGGAAGGTCCATTATTTTGCATGAGTTGAATGATATTCATGAGGTAGAGCAACTTTAGGGAAAGTGTTTAGGAAAATAAATTACTTTAATTTATTGAGAAATTTAAGAACAGACTCGATAGTTTAGAAGACACAAACTAGAGGAGGTGAGGAGTACTAGAAAGACAGAACGACTCTTCGAGTTCATACTTGGAAATTTAAAACCTAATCTACTTCTATCAAAGGAGAAAAGGAGAGGATAGTGGTAGCCCCAAAGTGGTAAGTGCAGCTTTCTTCTTGGAGCTTCATCTTCTTCATGGATTGCGAGGGAGAGGATTGGTGATGACGTTGGGACGTTCTAGATCTCCATTATCAAAGAGGTCTTGTATGATGTCCTTCAAGTGGTGGCAGGAGTTGGTGTCATGGCCGGTGAAGTTGTGGTATTTGCAGAATAAGTGATGAGCATGATTCGGACCCATATCCTTCGGAGGACCACCTTCCCTTGGTTTGATTTTTTCATTCTGGACAAGCACATCGAAGAGTTCTTCTTGAGTGATTCCTTCAATTTTATCGTAGTGCCTCTTTTTCTTTTCGGGAGGAGGGACAGAGGTTATACTTTCCGTGCTGGGGCGGCCGAGTGCAATAGCGTTGACCGAAGCATCCCTACTTGTGGTGGGCTTGTTGTAGCGGAAAGTACTTTCCTTCTTTTTGCTTTTTTTGGAAGTCGTCAACCCTAATTCCGGACTCGAGGAGTTCATTGACAACTAGGAAAGTAGTTACCGGCGAGCTTTCTTGAAATTCATCACGAAGGCATTGAAGGAAGATGTGGATTTGCTCTTTGAGAGTAGGCCTTTCGACAATTTCAAGTTTGAGTCTCCATCTTCTAGCAAATTCAACAAAGGACTCATTTGCATGTTGTTTGGTTTGTTCAAGATCCCTCCTAGTAGGGCGGTAAAGTGGAGTTGTCTTCAAACCGCCTTTGGAAGACCAAACATGCGATGACCAATCAAGCCTTGTAGTCGTAGGAAGAGACATGTACCAATCCCTTGCAAGACCTTCTAAAGTTTGAGGAAAGCATTGGGCCAAGATTGTGTTATCAACACCCATTGGAAGCATGGCCCAAGTGTAGGTTTCAACATGAGCTCGAGGACAGTAGTACCATTGAACTTGGCGATATCGGGTGTCTTGTACTTGCAAGGAAACTTAGTGATGGACTGTTGAAGAGCATCGGGATCAAATGGAACGAATGACCCTTTGGAAGTGTCAAGAGTTGCAAGCTTCTTTTTCGAGGTAGTTCTTAGTAACATGGTCACCAAGTTTAGTAGTTTCACCACTCGCCTTCTTTCTTGGTTTTAGCACCTGAAGGTATGTTCCTCATCATCTGGAGGAGGATGAGTCAGAGGATGAATCGGATTCTTCCTTTTTCTTGCTTGACTTCTTGGTTTTCTTATTCACTTTCGTGTAGGATTCCTCCTCATCTGAGGAGGATTCCACTTTCCTCGCTTTTGCTTTCTTCCTTTCGACTTTCAAATCGTGGAGTTCTTTCATGAGGGCGGCCATTTGGGCATTTTGCTCATCAATTTGCTTACTTTGTTCATCCAACCTAGTCATGGCTTCGATGAGTCGGGCCTTAGCGTCGTTGATATCGGCTCTCGGTGGTAGAAGGAGAAGCGTACATCGTGACGAAGAACCTAGACGTGTAGCAACCGTGTTAAACCATGATCGAGTCCCAACAAGTCGGCCGAATAGGGTGAATGAAGGCTTGAAGGTTTGAAGGTTTCTGGCCAAAACACGAAAAGACCGAACACTTATCTCGTACGAGACAAGTAGTCTCGCGCGAGACTTCACCACGGAAAGTCACAATTTTCCGATTTTAATCCTAATTTTGGCCTGACGGAAAATCCGTTTTGGGGGTTTCTAAAGTTCAAGAACCAAACCTAGGGACCTAGGGGTCTGAGTAATCCAAAGTAACATCAAGTTTTGTGCAATAATTTTGATGAGAAAATTTTCTTTTTAGGGGCAAATCCGGCGGGACAACCGTAGGGACGCTTTCCGAAGGGACAATTCAAGCGACAATTTATTGATTTCTTTTCCGTGGATTATTGCACAAAACGATCTTGACAAGGGATTACAAGGACTCCAAGATCAAACCGACCGGCCAAGGAGTGTCTTAAAAAGTCAATCTACATGATATGTGGCGATGCAGGGCTGGAGGCTAGGGCTCCCCGCGATATGACAATCTAGGTGGATTGAATACGCGGAGTGGGATAATCCAACTTCGGAGAGACCGGGGACTAGGTGGTTACCGTCATCCGTCCTTAGTGTGGGTCCCGGGTTTATAGAGGGTATGTAGTGCAATGACAGTTATATATGAGTGCGCGTGTGTGAGAGTCAATCTAGGTGATAGAGTAAAATAGAAAGTTTTTTTTTGAAAACAAAAGAAAACAGATAATGGCCGCACCAAGTGGTTGCCTACGTTTCTCCCAAATTAGGAAGACTCAGGCCGTCGTAGTTCCACTTAAAGAGAGAGAGAGAGAAGGAATTAAATTAATTTAAATTACAACTCCCGAATCCTCCATGGATCGGACTTTAAATTAAAAAACCAATCACACGCAGTATATAGTTTAAGTAATTAAAATTATTCTACCCCCGCAAAGTTAGCACAAGCAAAATAATATTTATTTTTGATTTTTCTGAATTTTTTTGAATTTTCCGAAACTGCTTTTTGATTTTTTTTTTTTTATTTTTTGAATTTTTTTTTCATGCGATCAAACCTTCATGAAAAGTCAACTGCAAAGGTTTTGTATTTTTTTTATATTGATGACACGTGGTCATCCTTGAAAAGGGTAAACCAAAGGTTTTTGTTTTTGTTTTTTTTGCAGCTAACATGTAAAGAAAGTCAATTAATTCCAGCTTTGATTCGCCGCCATTTGCTAGGAATCTTTTGGCCTTTTCTGCCGTGTAGCAATCTCGCGCGAGATTAGTATATCTCGCGGATAAGTATTTGAACAGTTTTTTTTTTGAAAACAATGTAAAAAATTTCAAAAAACTGGTAAAATCAGATTTTTACAAAAAAATAAAAAGATTGATAATACTCAATTGTTAACGCAAGTCTAACCCTCTTAATTAACTGTCCCCAGCAGAGTCGCCACTGTAGCGATGCGTGAATTTTTCGAATAACAGAGTCGCCACTTATCATTTATTTAGGAAAACAATAAGAAAAACCTTAAAAAGAGATTTGAGGGTTCGGGGGTTAAGTTATCGAATGGGTAGGTCGAGGAGCATCCATTCCACCCAATCCGGAGATCGGTCTTGCCAATTGAGTATTATCAATCTTTTTAATTACTAATTAAATAAAGAACAAGAAAACCCTAATCAATTTCTTGATTAGGAATGTCGGATTGTACGCTTCGAGATCGCCTTCATCGATTGAAGGGACTCTAGGCTAATCCTTTTGATGGGATTACACCACTCTAAAAGTCAATAGAGAGATTGAGAAGAAGAAAAGAGTAAAAGTATAGGAGTTTACCTAGTTTAGGGAGGATTTGATTTAGAACGTGGTTCTAAGATGTTTTCTCGATCGAGAAGTGATTTGGGCAGAGTTTCGACTCAATATGAGAGTCGGATCTTGATGCTGACAGAGCTTCGCCTTGATGCTAGGCTTGAGCCTTGATGTTCGTCAATCAACGTGGTTGAAGGACGAATTTAGGAGTTGTTTGTGAGTGATTTGAAGGAGTCTTTCGTGGAAAGAAACCAACAAATTGTGTGTGTTGTGTGAAATTCTGGACCTTTGAAACAGTGGAAGTCACCAAGTATTTATAGGGGTTTAGGAGGTAGAGGTGGAGAGGTAAAACACTCCTAGGAAGCTTCCAGAACTCAATTCTGATTGAAGAACCGGATTAGATGAAGTTTATCAAGAAAGGAGGTTGAAACGGAGAAGGAGAGTGATTTCTGCACATCCTGTCGAGGGGATATCTCGCGCGAGATATGATATCTCGTGCGAGATATCTAGTCTGATGACTATTTTGTCCTCTTCGCCTTATTCCGTTAGTCGGGCTTAGGTCCAAAACTAACGAGGTTAGTTAGAAACTTAACGAAACATGACGAAACCGATATGCTTTCATCAAAACATAAAAGAGAGACGAAGAGTAGTGTAATCATGATTTATTGGTTCGTAATGGGGTGTCTACAGAGCCCTCTACGATGTGTCTTATGAAAGAAGAAGCTGTCGCCGATAGAAAAGACATCATTCGAACATTGGGATGGTCGTGCCGCACGGCCGCCTACGTATCTCTAAGAGAGAATCGCACCAAACGTAGTTCGACTCCAAAACACTAAAAAGGCTATTTTAGGTATTTTGAAAAGCATTTTTTGAAAATCGAAGAGGGATTTTTTTGAAAAGGTAAAATCATACTAAGGAATCAAGGACTTGACCCACCTCGAAGATACCCATTTGTTGATGAAGTTGTTGAAGTGCGCCGCCCGAGGTTACCGACGCTCCGTTGTTGTTGCCGAGGTCACGGACTTTGTTGTTGTTGCCGAGGTCACGGACTTTGTTGTCGTTGCCGAGATCACGGACTTGGTTGTCGTTGCCGAGGTCACGGTCTTGAAATTTGCCGCCATCACGTACTTTGATGATGTTGCACGAGGTCACGGACTTGAAGTTTGCACGCCACAGACTTTGAAGTTGTCACGAGGTCACTGACTTGAAGTTTGCCGCCATCACGTACTTTGTTGGTGTCGCCGAGGTCACGGACTTGAAATTTGCCGCCGTCGCGTACTTTCACGATGTTGCCGAGGTCACTGACTTGAGGTTGCCGCCGTCACGTACTTTGTTGATGTTGCTAGGTCACGGACTTGAAGTTGTCGGTTGAGATGAAGGTTCTGTCGGCCCCTGTAATGCAAGGATATATGCATAATGGTCTCGGATAGACCCGGATGATTCTTACCTTTCTGTACCTGTCAGCACATAAAGATTCCAAGTAGATTTTCCGAGATTTTAGTTGTTCAACTAGACTTACGTGGTGGTGCTCACGTCTCGTTCGTGTAAATGGCCTACCGGACATTTTGGTGGTAAGTTTATGTATGAGTGTATGGTATACGCACATGTAGGGACATGTGTATGGATTTGTATTTGAGAGGGGTGAAATATATGAGTGAACTTGTGTTTGACAAGTTGGGACCAAATCAGTTTGTGCGGAATCTCCATTCTTAATTCTCCTTCGAGTCGTGTCTCTAGAGGCAAACGACTACAAACTGTCGACCGTCGTGGATGTCTCTATGTCTAAGGCCCTTTGGTGTCTCAAGCCCCAAGTTTCTTGCAAGTGGTAGATGACTTTGTGAACATGCTTGTGAAGCAACTCTCTTGATTTGAAGATGATCAAGAAGACTCTCCTTGTTGATTTGATTTGAAGAAGATCGAATGATGTTTGATGAAGAAGGTCAAGAATACTTCCCTTTGTCTCTATGATATGATTTTTTTTTCTTAGTGCGCACCCCCGGTTTTTGCCTAGACCGCCCTTTCGGGTTTTCAATCTAGCGGGCATCTCTTTTGCGTCTTTTTTTTCATTTTTTTTTTGAATAGTATGTAACTCAAGAGAACTTAGAGAGAGAAAATCTTATTGAGGAGAGATAAATGAGATCTCAAGTTAGTTTAGAGAGACGGACTCTATTCATTGGAAGGTGATCCAAGCATTGTTTTTTTGGAGAAGTGTATTCTCTAATGATGAGAGGGAGAAGCAAAAGAGGAAAGCCCCTAATGCAGATTTGATTATTTTTTAAAGAGTTTGAAGTAGAGATTGACCGGGGATGAAAGGTTAGGAAGCCCCGCTTTGACGCTTGGATTTCAAGAGTGTGTATGAGAATGGCTAAGAGGAAGCCCCTAGACTCAACGAGAAACGCTAGTTGGCCCAAGGGTCTAGAAAAGTTGTTCTACTTTTAATGAACCGTGTACCATCTAGAAGTTTCTAAATAAGTTTGAGAAGAAAGCCAATCATTAGTATGACTTAAGGGTAAACATTTTTCTTGATACTGAAAGTCTTCTTCACTTGATGTAAGAGGATTTTGAGGAATCCTCTTTTCTTTTGTTGGTATCACTTGACTCCTCTTCTTTGTGGGAGAGTCCTTCTTGCCTTTGTTGAAATTCCATCCTTGTTGTGGGGCGATGAAGGCTTGAGAGTTTTTTTTTTTTTTTTTTTTGATGCTCTATTTTTGCCTAGGACGATTTGAGGAGTTTCGACCTAGCGAGCTTTTTATTTTTGTACTCTCAAAGCCTTGAGTTGAGTAGCCCCACTTTTCTTTGGATGAATGTTGACAGCAGCACCTTTGACTTTCTTCGCTTGTTGGTCTCTAACTTTCAGTAGGGGTAATGTTTAACCCTTAAGCCTCCTAAGGATAACTTTCTTCTTAAACTCGCTTAGAAGTTTCTATTTTTGCGATGATTTAGGGAATGGAAGGTCCATTATTTTGCATGAGTTGAATGATATTCATGAGGTAGAACAACTTTAGGGAAAGTGTTTAGGAAAAGAAATTACTTTAATTTATTGAGAAATTTAAGAACAGACTCGATAGTTTAGAAGACACAAACTAGAGGAGGTGAGGAGTACTAGAAAGACAGAACGACTCTTCGAGTTCATACTTGGAAATTTAAAACCTAATCTACTTCTATCAAAGGAGAAAGGGAGAGGATAGTGGTAGCCCCAAAGTGGTAAGTGCAGCTTTCTTCTTGGAGCTTCATCTTCTTCATGGATTGCGAGGGAGAGGATTGGTGATGACGTTGGGACGTTCTAGATCTCCATTATCAAAGAGGTCTTGTATGATGTCCTTCAAGTGGTGGCAGGAGTTGGTGTCATGGCCGGTGAAGTTGTGGTATTTGCAGAATAAGTGATGAGCATGATTCGGACCCATATCCTTCGGAGGACCACCTTCCCTTGGTTTGATTTTTTCATTCTGGACAAGCACATCGAAGAGTTCTTCTTGAGTGATTCCTTCAATTTTATCGTAGTGCCTCTTTTTCTTTTCGGGAGGAGGGACAGCAGAATACTTTCCGGTGTTGGGGCGGCTGAGTGCAATAGCGTTGACTGAAGCATCCCTACTTGTGGTGGGCTTGTTGTAGCGGAAAGTACTTTCCTTCTTTTTGCTTTTTTGGAAGTCGTCAACCCCTAATTCTGACTCCGAGGAGTTCATTGAAACTAGGAAAGTAGTTACCGGCGAGCTTCTCTTGAAATTCATCACGAAGGCATTGAAGGAAGATGTGGATTTGCTCTTCGAGAGTAGGCCTTTCGACAATTTCAAAGTTTGAGTCTCCATCTTCTAGCAAATTCAAGAAAGGACTCATTTGCATGTTGTTTGGTTTGTTCAAGATCCCTCCTAGTAGGGCGGTAGGTGGAGTTGTCTTCAAACTGCCTTTGGAAGACCAAACATGCGGATGACCAATCAAGCCTTGTAGTCGTAGGAAGAGACATGTACCAATCCTCAAGTAAAGACCTTCTAAAGTTTGAGGAAAGCATTGGGCCAAGATTGTGTTATCAACACCCATTGGAAGCATGGCCCAAGCGTAGGTTTCAACATGAGCTCGAGGACAGTAGTACCATTGAACTTGGCGATATCGGGTGTCTTGTACTTGCGGGAAACTTAGTGATGGACTCGTTGAAGAGCATCGGGATCAAATGGAACGAATGACCCTTTGGAAGTGTCAAGAGTTGCAAGCTTCTTTTCGAGGTAGTTCTTAGTAACATAGTCACCAAGTTTAGTAGTTTCACCACCGCCTTCTTTCTTGGTTTTAGCACCCTTGAGGTATGTTCCTCATCATCGGAGGAGGATGAGGCAGAGGATGAATCGGATTCTTCCTTTTTCTTGCTTGACTTCTTGGTTTTCTTATTCACTTTGGTGTAGGATTCCTCCTCATCTGAGGAGGATTCCACTTTCTCGCTTTTGCTTTCTTCCTTTCGACTTTCAAATCGTGGAGTTCTTTCATGAGGGCGGCCATTCGGGCATTTTGCTCATCAATTTGCTTACTTTGTTCATCCAACCTAGTCATGGCTTCGATGAGTTGGGCCTTAGCGTCGTTGATATCGGCCTCGGTGGTAGAAGGAGAAGCAGACATCGTGACGAAGAACCTAGACGTGTAGCAACCGTGTTAAACCATGATCGAGTCCCAACAAGTCGGCTGAATAGGGTGAATGAAGGCTTGAAGGTTTGAAGGTTTTGGCCAAAACACGAAAAGACCGAACACTTATCTCGTACGAGACAAGTAGTCTCGCGCGAGACTTCACCACGGAAAGTCACAATTTTCTGATTTTAATCCTAATTTTGGTCGGACGGAAAATCCGTTTTGGGGGTTTCTAAAGTTCAAGAACCAAACCTAGGGACCTAGGGGTCGGAGTAATCCAAAGTAACATCAAGTTTTGTGCAATAATTTTGATGAGAAAATTTTCTCTTTTTAGGGGCAAATCCGAAGGGACAACCGTAGGGACGTTTCCGAAGGGACAATTCCGAAGCGACAATTTATTGATTTCTTTTCCGTGGATTATTGCACAAAACGATCTTGACAAGGGATTACAAGGACTCCAAGATCAAACCGACCGGTCAAAGAGTGTCTTAAAAAGTCAATCTACATGATATGTGGCGATGCAGTGGCCGGGAAGGCTAGGCTCCCGCGATATGACAATCTAGGTGGATTGAATACGCGGAGTGGGATAATCCAACTTCGGAGAGATCGGCGACTAGGGGGTTACCGTCATCCGTCCTTAGTGTGGGTCCCGGGTTTATAGAGGGTAATGTAGTGCAAATGACAAATTATATATGAGTGCGCGTGTGTGAGAGTCAATCTAGGTGATAGAGTAAAATAGAAAGTTTTTTTTTTTTTTTGAAAACAAAAGAAAACAGATAATGGCCGCACCAAGTGGTTGCCTACGTTTCTCCCAAATTAGGAAGACTCAGGCCGTCGTAGTTCCACTTAAAGAGAGAGAGAGAGAAGGAATTAAATTAATTTAAATTACAACTCCCGAATCCTCCATGGATCGGACTTTAAATTAAAAACCAATCACACGCAGTATATAGTTTAAGTAATTAAAATTATTCTACCCTGCAAAGTTAGCACAAGCAAAATAATATTTATTTTTGATTTTTCTGAATTTTTTTGAATTTTCTGAAACTGTTTTTGATTTTTTTTTTTTATTTTTTGAATTTTTTTTTTCATGCGATCAAACCTTCATGAAAAGTCAACTGCAAAGGTTTTGTATTTTTTTTTTTTTATATTGATGACACGTGGTCATCCTTGAAAAGGGTAAACCAAAGGTTTTTGTTTTTGTTTTTTTTGCAGTTAACATGTAAAGAAAGTCAATTAATTCCAGCTTTGATTCTGCCGCCGCCATTTGCCAGGAATCTTTTGGCCTTTTCTGCCGTGTACTAATCTCGCGCGAGATTAGTATATCTCGCAAGGATAAGTATTTGAACAGCTTTTTTTTTTTGAAAACGGTGCCAAAAAATTTCAAAAACTTAAAAATCAGATTTTTACGAAAAATAAAAAAGATTGATAATACTCAATTGTTAACGCAAGTCTAACCCTCTTAATTAATTGTCCCCTCAGAGTCGCCACCGTAGCGATGCGTGAATTTTTCGAATACCGTAGTCGCCACTTATCATTTATTTAGGAAAACAATAAGAAAACCTTAAAAAGAGATTTGAGGGTTCGGGGTTAAGTTATCGAATGGGTAGGTCGAGGAGCATCCATTCCACCCAATTGAGATCGGTCTTGCCAATTGAGTATTATCAATCTTTTAATTACTAATTAAATAAAGAACAAGAAAACCCTAATCAATTTCTTGATTAGGAATGTCGGATTGTACGCTTCGAGATCGCCTTCATCGATTGAAGGGACTCTAGGCTAATCCTTTTGATGGGATTACACCACTCTAAAAGTCAATAGAGAGATTGATTAAGAAGAAAAGAGTAAAAGTATAGGAGTTTACCTAGTTTAGGGAGGATTTGATTTAGAACGTGGTTCTAAGATGTTTTCTCGATCGAGAAGTGATTTGGGCAGAGTTTCGACTCAATATGAGAGTCGGATCTTGATGCTGACAGAGCTTCGCCTTGATGCTAGGCTTGAGTTTTCGATGTTCGTCAATCAACGTGGTTGAAGGACGAATTTAGGAGTTGTTTCAGGAGTGATTTGAAGGAGTCTTTCGTGGAAAGAAACCAACAAATTGTGTGTGTTGTGTGAAATTCTCGGACCTTTGAAACAAAGTGGAAGTCACCAAGTATTTATAGGGGTTTAGGAGGTAGAGGTGGAGAGGTAAAACACTCCTAGGAAGCTTCCAGAACTCAATTCTGATTGAAGAACCGGATTAGATGAAGTTTATCAAGAAAGGAGGTTGAAACGGAGAAGGAGAGTGATTTTTGCACATCCTGTCGAGGGGATATCTCGCGCGAGATATGATATCTCGTGCGAGATATCTAGTCTGATGACTATTTTGTCCTCTTCGCCTTATTCCGTTAGTCGCTAGGGTCCAAAACTAACGAGGTTAGTTAGAAACTTAACGAAACATGACGAAACCGATATGCTTTCATCAAAACATAAAAGAGAGACGAAGAGTAGTGTAATCATGATTTATTGGTTCGTAATAGGGTGTCTACACCTTCCCTGTCAGAGGGCATCTCAAACCCCTCTTTAAGCCAGCTCACGAGCTCAGCCTCGGCCTCAGCTGATTCTTCCATGGCCTCTGGATCCTCCTCAGTGCCCCCCTTTTTGTGGGGGCAGGAACCAACGGGCTGGGGGGAAATGGCCGGCGGGATAAATTCTTCAACGGCTACGTCAGCCTCCTTCTCAACATTCTCTATTTCCATCTCTTCTTCTCTTAGAGAAATGGTGGATGATCGCATCGGGGTTTTGGCTCTGCTGGATTTTCGAACATGGCCTGCGGCTTTCTGGGCGACAACGGCAGCCTTTCTCGCGAGCTATGGCCTCCGAGTCATCCCCTTGATGAGAGATTGGAAGCTCTATTTCAGCAGACTTTGATAGGTCGGTTTGGCGAGCATCGGTAAGTCGCTTCCGGTGACTGTCAGACTTAGCGGCAGCGGCGGCACGTCTATCAGACACATCCATAAGTCGAAAGCCTGAGTTAAAGTGAAACATTTAGTAAAAAAGGAGAGAAGAAAAGCAAAGTAAAAAGGAATAGAGGCGAGATACATACTTAAAACTTCATACATAGTCTTGGCAAAGATCGACCTTTTAGCTGACAAGGTACGCACTCCGATGCAAAACAATTTCCATAGTGGAGATCCCAGCCGGAATATGGATCGGGATGAGTTATGGTTAAGCGGGGCTCATCATCTGGGTATCTATAGTCTGGAAGGCCAACTTTTCTAAGTAGGGAAGGGCGAGATAATATATCCCGCCACGAGAACAAGGCCAGCCCCGTGTCGGAGGCATCTTCTAAAACTTTAAAAAATTTCATTTTCAGCCTAGTGTCGCCGGAAACTAAGGCATTGCGGGTTTCAATCTTTGTGTAGATATTGCCAATGTCGCAGGGATGAGTCCAAATTTACGCGAGATGTAATCAAAAGTGGGTTGGATTGCCAATTATGAACTTTTCTAGGCAAAGGGGTAAGAAGTCTGGGTTTCTTATATTTGATCGAAAGTCGATTCTCGACAACACCTTCTCTCTAGGACACGGCTGTATAACCGTCAAACAAATTGATAAGCAAGGGGACAGAGGGTTCTCGCTTTTAGAGCCCTACAAATCACTAAGTAACATGTGAGGACCCTAATAGCATTGGGGTGAAGGTCAACAATAGCTGTGTGGGCGTTGAACAAAACGGCAACAAGGAAAGGATCGATGGGAATCCTTAAGCCGACATCTAACTGGGAGGGATAAACTATGACACCATCGTTCCTATGCCGCATAGCGGCAAGAGACAAGTCTCCATTATATGGCTCTACACGGTAAGTATCTGGGTTAATTCCATACTTGACGTGATAGTGGGTTTGGAAATCTGTGTAAGACGAGCTGCTAGATCCGGCGACCTCAGGGTTGGAAAAGCCCTGCGAGATGTTTGGTCGCGTTGAAGTCTCAACTGCCATGGTATCCGAGACATCATGGCTGGAGGTGGAGTTGGAGGAAGACATGACCTATGGATAGAAGGGAGGACTAAGTAAATTGGGGGCTACGGGATAGTGTCAGAAAATTCAGTTTTAGGGAAAGATAGAAGTCGCAGACATGAGTGTGGAGTGCAAAGTTGTATAAAAAGTGTGTATAAGAGCAGATTCATGCGAGAAAGGGGGACCCCTAATTTCTAAGGCATTCAAAATGGCGACATTCGCTCCATGTCGCCTAAGCATGAAAATGATATTCCCGAGCAAGATTCGGGCCCATGTCCCTATCTCTGAAACCCCCCACGTTTTGCTTTGGCCAAATTGGACAGTTTTTAGAAAATAATTTTATCTTACCCATTGCGGGGGATAGGAAGAAGCGAGAATTCAAGCGAGAATTCAAGCGAAAATGTAAGCGAGAATTCAAAATTTTGAAATAACTACCTGGAGACTTGCAGAACGGAAGGAAAGCTTGAAGAAGTAGTTGGTAAGAGGGTTGAAAGGCCCTGTACGCCACCCGTCCTCCTTAAAAATGCCTTGAGAAAGCCGGAAATG
This sequence comes from Adenophora triphylla var. japonica, assembly GCA_022495995.1. Lineage (NCBI taxonomy): Eukaryota > Viridiplantae > Streptophyta > Magnoliopsida > Asterales > Campanulaceae > Adenophora > Adenophora triphylla. The sequence goes on along the minus strand of JAFEMH010000588.1, from coordinate 694,883 downwards.
TGCAGAGCGTGCAGAGAGATGTCACCGGAAATTAGAACTCCACCGGACTCTAGGAAATGGAGGATCAAGTGAATGAAGATGTGTGAAATGGGTTTGAATGAGGGTTTATAAGTTCCAAAATGGCAGGAGTGGAAAGGTTATGGGGGATTTCCAAGGAGCAGTTAAGAGGGTGTGATTTTTGAAATTCCCCCCATTATTGTGAGTATTAATTGGAAGAGACGGCTCGATTTCCAAGGAAAGTGTACGGCTGCCAAACTGTCTGACTTGACCCCGAATCGACACGTGTCATACAGATGGCGGTTGAGCCTCGTTTCTCACAAAAGAGGGCAAAAAACCGCGAGAATCATCCGGCAACTGAGGAAGTTCTCGCCTGAACGATAAATAGTCCAAGGCTTGAACTTGGGGGCTTCTGATGCGATCGTATAAAATGGATTGGGCCAAAGTACTAGGGATTAGGCCCACTAGCTAGTAATGGGCCGAGCCCACTGGACTTGGGCCATCTAAAAGAATTGTGGCAAATGAGCGACATTAAAGGAATGGGCGACATAAGCTTAAATGAGGCAACGATAAGAAGGCGCGTGAGAGAACAGCCACGTATGCAATAGGGTCATGCGAGAAACATAGTATAATGGTTGCAGCTTATTATGATTATGTGTACAAGGGGGGATCCGTTTCCCAAGGGGCATCAAGCTTTAGACGACCTCTAGAATGTCGCCCTCTTTCCTCTGTTTGTCGCTAGGGCGACATGGGCACTTGGGCATTCCTGGGGCCTATTTCCGATTGGCGCTTGCGCCCCTAACCCTAGCCGCTTGTGATGGGTGATTGATGTGACAAGGTGAATAGTGAAATCCCACTAACTTGAGGTTGGTTGGGAACCCTTCTTGGATGATTGACAAGTGTCCCCCCATGTGCAAGGCACATGGGGGGCTTAGGAGTATAAAAAGATGAATAGTGTAATTTTTCATGGGTATGTCTCTCTCTCTACTCTCTCTCTTTAGGGTTTCCATTGATATTGTTACCACCTTGAACATCTAACCTTACTCTCACGCCGGAGGGGGTTCGCCGGAGTCACCCCCGACCTAGTTCACGTGTTTTCTTGTGTGTAGGAGACCAACTAAGGAAAGAAGTGGCCGGAGTATCTTGATCATTTCAGTTCCTGTGCAACCACGATATTTTTTGGTAGCATCAATATGTCTGGGTGAAATAGTTATAAAATTATGTCTGATCTTCTCTTAAATTTGTTGAATTGTGTGTTAATTTCCTGATGCGAGGATTCACAATTTGACCCGTATATTTATATTTGTAAAAACTATAAAGTACTCCATATGTCCCAATATTATTGTTGTAATTAACTATAGAGTTAATAATTTAATGGATTTCATATTATAGTGTTAATTTTTATTGAATTGATTTTTTTTTAAATAAATGAATAAAAGAGGTGAGGAGATGGAAACTTAATTACTATATGGTTTTTAGTTTCTCTATTTTTTTTTGAAGTCATATTTCTTCTACTTAAAAATAATAGAATTTTTTCACAATTTGAAATATTGTTTAATTAATACTATACTCAATTTATGAAAAATTATTGTTTTGAACAATTATTTTTTTAAGGAAAAAATACAAATATAGTATCTCAAATATAGGGTTTGTTTGATTTTCATACCTAAACTAGTTTTCATTGCAACCACAGTACCTCATTTGTGTTGGATGCTCGTTTAAGGTACATATGGCTAACGACATCCATTTTTTCAATTAAATTGACATGAGCAATGCATGTGACCCATTTTTAAGGGTAAAATAGGAAAATCATTGTAATTGAAACAACACAATTACTAAAGGTTTTAAGTGTAAATTAATAAAGTTAAAGGTGACTTAAAATAATTTGAAAAAAATGCAAATATAGTACCCCAACTATAGGGCTTGTTTGCTTTTCATACCTAAACTAGTTTTCGTTGTAACAACAGTACCTCATCTATTTTGGATGCTCGTTTCATGTAAATAGGGCTAACGAGATCCATTTTTTTTCGATTAAGTGTGCATGTGACATAATTTATAATGTGACATAATTTATAAGGATAAATTATGAAGATCAAAACAAAGTAAAATAGCACAATTTTATACCATCAATTATTATAATAAATAATTTTATTTTGTAATCCTTCATCACCATTTATTATCATCATCTGTATCCCATTAATAATTTTTCTCCCTTTTCTCACATTTAAAATTTCATTATTTTAACACCCCACTCAAAAGTACCACCTCAGGTACACCACCAAACACCTTATGCCCACCCACCACCTTCCATTATCACCATTTCAACACAATCATCCTCACTCCCATCACCACCCCTACCTCACCACCAATATCAATATCATTACCACCCAAATTTAAATTTTTTTGAATGAAAAACTTCAAATCTAAAAATTTTAAAACATAAACAAATAAACAGGGAGAGAGGGGACCGTGGAGGTCGGAGCATCGATGGAAATTCAAAACTCAAAACAAAGAACAAAAATTCAGATTTAACAAATTTGAATTTATAACCACCAGATCATCAGAGCCATAGAGAGAGAGAGAGAGAGACAGAGAGAGAGAGAGGGGGAATGGAGGTCAAAGCACAAAAAAAACACCATTGTTAGATCTTAACAAGATCTGAAATGGATCGATGTGGGAGTTAATGGAGGCATGGACGGAGAGGGAATATGGGAGAGAGAGAGGATCGTGGGGATGTGGATTCTGAAAAGGGCGGCTGAGGGACGACGTCGCAGGGTAGAGGGGGTTGCCGGAGAAGAAGGCATGTCCGACCTTCGAATGGGGCGTGAATCTGGAGGGAGGGGGAAAGATGAGAGACAAGGATAAGTAAGCAACATCAGAATCGACGTGGAGAGTAGGAGATATGGATGGAGATTGGGAGCTGACGAGTGGGTGAGACAAGGATGAGTGGGGGCGGCTATGGAGGTGGGAGGAAGAAGGAGTATGGGTGTGGGTGGTGGGTGGAAGAGGGATGAGGGATGAGGGATGAGGGATGAGGGGTTATTTGTAAATTATAATCTTAAACTATAACCCCTTTTAAATTATTTTAGTTCACCTTTTACTTTATTAATTTACACTTAAAATCTTTAGTAATTGTGTTGTTTCAATTGCAACGATTTTCCTGTTTTACCCTTAAAAAATGGGTCACATGCATTGAACATGTCAATTTAACTAAAAAAATGGATGTCGTTAGCCCTAGGTACCTTAAACGAGCATACAAAACAGATGAGGTACTGTGGTTGCAACGAAAATTAGTTTAAGTATGAAAACCAAACAAGCCCTATAGTTGGGGTACTATATTTGCATTTTTTCCAAATAATTTAAAAGGAATTATAGTTTAAAATTATAATTTACAAATAACCCCTCATCCCTCTTCCACCCACCACCTACGCCGCACCTCCTTCTTCCTCTCACCTTTATAGCCGCCCCTACTCCTTCTTCCTCCCACCTCCATAGCCTTCCCTACTCCATTATTGCATTTGTACTTGAGTTTTAGAGAGAGAAAGCTGTGTATTTGTATGTGTGTGCGTGAGAGAGAGAGAGTAAATTAGTCAAACCCTTAACTACCCGCATGCTTGGCTAGTTTAGTTTTCTTTTGCCTATGATTTTGGGGAATTTAAGGATCTCCCTATAAAATTCTAGATTTGCCGCTAAGAATCTTTCTCTGGGTTGTTTGTCTTGACCTGTTTATCTATTCGGGTCTTTTTTGGTGTCTAGCTATCAAGATAAACCCAATCCAGTCCATATTTTTGTAAATTGAAATTGGAATCCCCTCTATTCTTCGATTCTGTATTATGGGTGTTCTAGAATTTCTTATCCTTTGTTGATATCATTTATGGGTTTCCAAATTTCGATCAATTTGGTGGGTGTTCTTGATAATCCTTTCTTTTTATGTATTGTTCCATCAAGATGGAACCTTTTTGCTGAATTGACTAGTCAGTACATACCCCAGTTCATCATTTAATCCACTGTATGAAGTTCACTATTCATCACAAGTTAACTTGTGTTGGATGAGTTTTCTCCTTGTAATTGGGTTTGGGTTGAAGTTAGGGTACATAATTTTGCTCCTATGTTGCTGGATTGTGTCTGTGATTTCTATGAATTTGTTCATTAATGGTAGTATAGTCATGGAAACCAAGGATGGGAGATCTTTTCGGGCAGTGGTTTCGGTTTCAGGCAGGAGTATGCGTGACGAGAGAACTAGAATGTTGCAGGATCAGATTAATGTGAGCATGAATCATGTTCAGGCTATGGCTATAGAGGTGGGAGGAAGAAGGAGTAGGGACGACTATGGAGGTGGGAGGAAGAAGGAGGTGCGACGTGGGTGGTAGGTGGAAGAGGGATGATGAGTTATTTGTAAATTATAATTTTAAACTATAACCCCTTTTAAATTATTTAGTTCACTTTTTAATTTATTTATTTACACTTAAAACCTTTAGTAATTTTGTTGTTTCAATTGCAATGATTTTCCTTTTTTACCATTCAAAAAATAGGTTACATGCATTGCACGATTTTTTTTTTTCCAAAATATTGCTTTTTAAAAAATTAAATACCAAAATATCATTCAACAAAACTTATTTACCATAATAGCATTCTTTTGTAGTTTCGGGATTGGCACAACCAGATTTAAGTTTAAAGTCGGTAGTGGCAATACCGGCTCTACTTTTTTTTTTTAAACTGGATTGAATTTAAAGCTAAATCCGGGTTAGTCAATACCGGATTTAAAGTTTTTTTTAAACAGATTAATCGTTATTTTTAAAATAAAAAATGTGGAGCCGGTAGTGGCAATACCGGGAATGAATTTAATATTAAAGCCGGTACTACCAAAACCGACTTTAACTTAATTTTTTGTTTCTTAAACTGGTGAGTCACGTGGGTGAGAGAAAAGGTGAGAAAAAAGGAAAAGAGAAGTGTTGTGTTTCCAAGGAGAAAGAGAAAGAGAAAGAGAAAGAGAAAGAGAAAGAAGAAGAAATAGAGAAAGAAAAGGAGAAAGAGAAAGAAGAAGAAATAGAGAAAGAAGAAATAGAGAAGAAGGAGAGGTGTTGGAAAGAGAAGGAGAAGGAGAAGGAGAAGGAGAAAGAGAAACAAGAAATAGAGAAGAAGAAGGAGAGGAAGAAATATCTTCTTAATTGTAAGTTAATATTTTTTTTCTTTGCTTGTATATTTTTTTTATAATTTATTGTTAAAATTATTATGATTTGTTGTAAAAAACTATTATGAAGAAATAGGAAAGAACAAAGAGAGTTGTTAATATAAATATTTAAGGATTGCTTGTATATATTTTTATGATATGAAGAAATAGGGAAGAACAAATAGAGTTCTTATTATAAACATTTAATGATTGCTTGTATATATTTTTATGATTTATTGTTAAAATTATTATTATTTATGAGTTCAATTGTTGAATATTAAGAAATTAATCATTATAAATAGTATTCGTGTGTTTCAATTGATTTTGTTTTTATTTTTTTAGAAATATGACAATAGGATTTGTGTGTTTCAGATGAATCAACAAGAAGTCGGTATGTTTGTTCATACTGGACCAATAGACCCGTCTGTATTAACCAGACAGTCATCACATCGATCAGAAAATATTTGGAATGGAGAAGAATTTCCCAAATTTTGATGTAGACGTGGTACACAACTTCCTGAAAAATTAGATTTTAGGATTGAAATGAAACTTAATAATCTAGGTTTTTTTGGGGTACATAAATTAGGTCATATTAAACACGAATGGTGTTTGATTGAGGCTTTGATTGAGAGATGGCGTCCGGAGACGCATACTTTTCGTTTACCTGTAGAAGAGATGACAATCACCCTTCAGGATGTTGCTAGCTTATGTGGCTTCCCGTAGAAGGACATCCTGTGATTGGCACAAAAACTCATATAACACCTGGGCAATGGAAAGAATTATGCGTAGACTTACTTAATTTTGAACCATCTGACTCGGACCTTAAAGGTGGGAGTATAAAAGTGAAATCGATTTTTGAAAATTTCACTTATAATGACTTTGAGAATCTCCCCGGGAACGCCACCGATGAGCTGGTTACCTTGTACGCTCGAGCATATATTTTTCTATGTTTGGGGCCATATCTTTATCTGATTCGAGTGATAGCAAGATTAAGTTGATATACCTCCCACTGCTCAGGAACGTTAACTCCATTGGTTCATACTGGGGCAAGGCAAAGATTGGCCTTTTTGTATAGAGAATTGTGTCAAGCAACGAACCCCAAATCATGTGGGTGTGCTGGGTTTTTGACTCTTGTCCAGATATGTCAATTATATTTTTTTACATGATCTAGTATAGTAAAAATGTTATTTCCTACGGGACGCTAATATTTTTTTTTAAGCTTTGGGCATGGGAGAGGTTGTTGTGTACACAACCTACTAGGCTGAGGGATAACATACTCTGGTTGGACGGATCATTACCATATGGTTGCAGGTATATTTAAATTACTCCTTAAAACTTATTTTCTGATTAGTTTTTCTTCAATATTTTATTAAGTACTTTTTATGTAAATTTCAACCTATGTAGGTGGATAAGTCCCTTATCATACACAACCATTACCACCCACAACCTCCGTGCTTATAGAGACCAGCTCTTATTTTTGACCGATGAACAGGTTAGGTGACAACCATATTTAGGTGCCCGTCTTCCATATTATTGCTTGCAGGGGCAAAATATATGGAGAGCAAAGGTGCCTCTCATCTGTTTTGACAGGATTGAGTGGCACTTTTCGGATCGTGTCATGAGGCAGTTTGGGATGTTACAAACTATACCTGCTGACTGTGACACTGAGGAAGAATTGCACGATATGAATAGACGAGGTCGGGTAAAGGCCAACTTGGTCCAAATCCACATGAAGTACATAGAAATGTGGAACTCACGAGATGATATAGTTGTGGATGGGCAGTTTGGTGAAGAGGATATGGATTACACCCATACCTATATGATATGGTATAGAGCTATTACTCGGTCATTGATCCAGAATCCGTCTCATTTTGAGGATGTGGGGTTTAGGGCAAGTTCTAGTTGTTATGAGGGCTTGGTAAGATAAATACTATATATTATGCTTTTACCATTTTTTAATTGCTTTATTTCATAATAATTTTTTTCCTTAATTTTTTTCAACAGATTCGAAACATGCAAAACATGTATCTATCCAACGAGGATGCCATGGAGAAAGAAATAGCGCAAGGTTGCAGGCCTTCACCAAACGTTTAATCGTCAGGTTATCACACAATCTCTGGCATCTATTAGGCAGGCTCAACGGCTAGAGGCCCGACAACTCCAAACACCAAATGCTAGTTCCCAATGGGTACCACAAAGACATGTGCAGCAGCAGTAACAAAAATCCCATATGGAGTTAGATTATGAGGATGAGAAGGATGAGGATGAGGGTGGGGATCATGCTGGTTTTAGTGTATCAGGTGGGCAGAGTGATAGCTACATCCATGACTTTGGTCGCGTGTCACATTAAGGTTTGTTGACTACTTTCATGACCGGTTTAGGGTATAACGATTTTACTCCCCCTCCACAATCGTCACTTGGGCATAACGATTATACTCAGACTCCTGGGTAGGCATTCGGGGTTCCGGGATATAGGCCTAGTTTTCATTTGCCTCAGGTGCAGTTTCCAGAAAATCCATCTGGATCATCCTCATCCTCATCCTCATCTCAACCATCTGGACCAGGTGGTCGCTGTGTACCAAGGAAAGGAGTAGGATTCACAATCCTCGTGTAAAATTTACCCCGTCTGATTATCCTTGACGGGTATTCTATGTGACCGGGATATGGTCACTAACCTCATACTTTATCTTTTATTATTGTTAATTTTATTCCATGAATGCTTGTGATGGATGTGTTTTTACACATTTAAATTATGTACTTCCAGACTTATTTTATGAAAAATAACAACCACCTCTATAAGGAACCGGCAAAGGCTTGGCATGATACAATGATCATTAGGAAGGACATTAAGGTTGGTCAAAAAGTTCTCCTATTTGATTCCCATCTCCGGTTGTTTCCCGGAAAGCTAAGGTCTCGCTGGACCGGACCTTTTGTTGTGAGGGAGGTATATCCGCATGGTGCGGCTGAGATTGGTAGTCTCTCCAGAGACAAAGTTTTTAAGGTCAATGGTCAACGCCTAAATTTCGGGAGGCAGCCCGAAATTTAATCATCTTTCATTCATTATTTGTCATTTTATTATATATGGAATCGGTGCTACTAAGGTATTTTTGTTGTTGGTGTTTGTGCAGGAAATTGCAATATATGGGAGAGGAGCACAACATAAACGTCTCGGTGCCTGTGTAAATAAAAATAAAAATAAAAATAAAAAATGGACCTCAGGCGCCCGACTCAATTACGACCATGCGGCCGCCTCACTAGCAGAAAGTCAGGCCCATTGCAACGCCAGTGAGGCGCCAGCCTCATGATGCACCAGGCGTCCGCCTCACTTGGCCAAAACGGGGGAGCACAAACTGCCTTTCGGTGCCCAGCCCACCCTAATCCAGGCGGCCACCTCGCTGAAGAACAAATCCTAGCCAAATCAACTGCAGCCCAGGCGTCCGCCTCACGCGAACCCAGGCGCCCGCCTCAGCTTGGTCAAAACCAAACCCAAGTTTCTGTCTCCCATAATCAACAACACACCAGTGCAAGTTTCTCTCACCTCTCTCTAACCTCTCTCTAAAATCTGGCCAAGCCTCCATTACTTTCGACGATTTCATCCTCTTCTACCCTTTTTCTCACCAAAACTCCTTCACAAAACATATTCCCCTCACTCCAAGATTTCAGATCCACCTGTTTTTATTCAATTCTGGGCGATTTATTCTCTAATCTTTGAATTTTCCGGTGGGTTCTTGAAGATTCCGGCAAGCCTTTGAATTTTATGGCAAGATTTTGAATTTTTCGGCGACATTTTTCCAGAAATTCAAAAGAGGTTCGAAGCTACTTTCTCGCACTATTCTATTTGTGGTTTCAATTTTTGTTGAAAATTTGGGTATTTTTCTTTGAGGTATACTTTGCTTGAATATGGGAAAATCGATAGAGCAAATTAAAAAGGGAGGGGGTAAAGCTAAAGAATCCCGTAAGAAGCAAAAACATGATGTGAGTACTTCCCATGTGCCTCTCCCTCCCCCCGGAACCCTTTTACGTTGTAAGGACCACTATGATGCTTCGAGGTTTAATTACTACAAGTCCCAGAATTACTTCTATTTTCATACGGATCAGCCCATTCATGCGAAAAGAAAATTTTTATATAGAACTTTTGGGCTTGCTTCAAATTTTGTGGGAAGAAAGTGGCAACGGTTTTGTGCTGAGCCAATGGAGGAAGGGAATGGTTTGATTGTTAGGGAATTTTATTCCAATATGCAAAAAATTCCCAAGAGTCGGGGGTGTTCTTATGTGAGGGGGGAGTATATAAACTTCAATAGTTATGATATCAACAAATTCTATGGAATCCCAAAGGTCAAAGAAACGGAATGTGAATTTGAGAAAGCTTTGAATAATGATTAGCAACTTTATTTTGGTGATGTTGTGAGGACGTTAGAGGGGAATCAACTTCGGTGGATTAACAATCCGGATGGGTTGCCCAAGTATGTTTGTGAGTCTCAGTTTAACATTTTGGCCAAGGGGGTCAATAAGTTTGTGTGTTCAAGGGTGTTTCTCACGTCTCAGCACGTGAAAGTTCCATGGAGTCGTGCTTTGTTAATTCACTTGATTATATCCGGAGGAAAAATATCGTTGGGTCATATTATCTCCAATCAGATGCAGGAAGCGGGGGCGAGTAAGAGGAATGGATTTCCATACCCGGCGCTTGTTACCGCGTTAGTCAAGGCCGCAAGGGTACAATGGAATTTTGAGGGTGAAAAGGTGAAAATTATTAGGCCCATTTCACGACTTTCTCTTGAGAACAATAAGAGAGAAGTGAGGGGGATGAATGCTCGGGTCATTGAGGAGGAAGAAGAGGAGGAAGTTGAATATGAAGAAGAGGAGGAGGACGAGGAAGAAGATGATGAGTACATGGTGGGTGTTGAAGGTGGACGAGCAGAGTAGGGTAGCCAAGGTGGTGGGGACATGGAGCGTTTGATAGCCCACATGGATTCTTGTTTTGCCTCGGCGCGTGCCCACACTGATGCCCAATTTGCTATTACTATGGGGCATCAGGAGTAGATCCATGATTACTTGGTGCGTATAGCACCACAACATGATGATGGGAGATGGCAGAGGTGGCAATAACAACCTGGGAGCAGCTCTAGCCAAGGCCCATCATGGGGGCCAAATTGGTTCCCAGCACCACAATAGACCCAGAAGGTATCCATAATTTGTTTTCATGTTTTATAGCCCTAGTATAAATACTAAACATTAATTAGTAGTTAAGGGTTATGTATTGCGAAAACCAATCCGTGAATCTCGTTGTTAAATTCTGCTTGAATCCTTACTTAATTTTGTGATCTTTAATGATTAGTTTAATTTCTTTGCAATTTCAATTTCGTCTAATCAATCAAAAACCAACTTGGTTACTTTACGCTAATTACTTTACACTAACTGTCAAATTCGGCACTGCCAATGCCAGATTTATCTTAACTGACCAATCCGACACTGCCAATGCCAGATTTATCTTAACTGACAAATCCGGCACTACCAATGCCAGATTTATCTTATCTGAATTTCAAGATTACTTCCCTTTAAAAGGACCAGTTTACTTATAACTTGATTCAAACAAAACCCTCTCACCTCTCTCAAATCAATCTCTCCCCTGCCATTCCAAGCGTCATCCTCATTCCTCCGGCACTGCCAAAAATGGATCCATCTCTCCCCCGCCATTCCAAGCGCCGTCCTCATTCCTCCGGCCAAACATCTGCCCCTCAACCCTCTCACCTCTCTCAAATCAATCTCTCTCAACCATCTTCAGAGCATCTGATTCCTGGTCCCACTGGTGTCGTGCAGGCCGTTATGTGCCAAAGAAACCTCGATCGTCAGAGCGTTTCCTCTCAGGAACCTCTGATTACGACCCAAGAGTATGTACGGAGAGCGATTGAAGATCCCGGGGAGGATAAAGATTTCCAACGCAGTCCTTGGCTCTCCGCAATTGAACTGCTCAATGCCGATGGTATGATTCCTGCTACCCCTTTGAATACTATCAAGGGTGGATGTGTCAATTTTGATAGGATTAATGTTGTTGTTGCTGTTGTCAAGACCTGCACACCAAATGAATTTGGTGATCTTATGGTGACTTTGAAGGTTAGCATATGAGTTTTCTATGTTTTCTAGCATGATTAGTATGTGTCTTATCTTACTAATTAAGGTAAAATTGATAGGATCCTACGGGAACAATAGGTGGTTCAATTCATAGGAAAGTGCTTTCTGAGAGTGAGTTCGCAAATGGCATATCTGTTGGTTCTGTTATGATACTTCATCAGGTATGATGTATTAAATCATATCAGTTAGTACACTTAAGAATTTTGTACCAAAAATACAACATCTGGAATCGTTATTAATATTGCCATCTGATCATGTTGTTTTGTAATTTTTAGGTTGTTGTTTTCTCCCCATCACGATCAGTATATTATCTTAACATCACACTCCCTAATGTCTTCAAGGTAAAATTGTTATTACGCTACTCTGAGTGAGTGATTGTTCAACAAGTGACGTTAGTTTATTTGTGTTGCAGGTATTCCATAAGGATTTCATCCCATCTGATTTTCCATGAAGGGGTTTTTGATGTCACCTGGAAGTGGTTACTAAATATTTTGTTTGATTAAGTAAGAGTTGTTGGACTTGTATTTTCTATCCTATGTGATCGGGATGTGGTCACTAATTCGAACTATTTATTTTAATATTATTTCAGTTTTTTATAAATTATTTGCTACAATATGATGTATTTATAATGCGAGATGAAGGAACAATACTTTAACCCAAACAAGTTACCCACCCACGTGACGTGAGTCAACAACAATTAAATCCCATCCAAACTTCCAGCTTCAGTCAACAAAAACAATTAAATCCCATTCAAACTTCCACCTTGGTCGTTTCAAGTTTCACAACTACATATATTTGATGACATACTTCCAAAAAGTTGAATATATTACAAGTTCAATATATTACAAGTTCAAATAAAACAACAATACTTAATAGTTCAAAGTACTTAATTTAAGAACTAAAAATGTAAATAACAATTAACTCTTACTCCCTAAGAGTTGGACACCTCCTTCGCGTGTGACCTTCTACCTTGCAAATCCCACAACGATTCTTTTTTTTTTTTTTTTTTTGCAACTTGCCAATCCATGGAGTTTTTCAGTCGCCTTGACTTGGGTCTCTCTTGCTTCTGGTCACGTCGATGGTCTGGGTTAGGGTAAACACGTGGGACAATATAATCTACATTCCAATAGGCCTCGTCGTGGATTGGATGAAAAGAACAACTCCACGTCTTGTAGTACGAGCTAAGGTTGTAAAAAGAATGAATATAACTCATAACATCGACACTTTGCGTTTTGAAACACGCAAGAACATGCGAACAAGGGTAATGATATTGCATCCATTTGCTACAAGTGCATGTTTGATCACCCAATTTCACAACTTGAATGTGTCCACCTTTGTCACCACGTACCTTGGTCATCACACTATAAACACCCACAGACGTAGTATTAAACCTTGTGACTTGATGATACCCAGCCTTAGTCAAGTTGTATCGGTATCTTCTATCGATCCTCTCACTGAATTGTAGCATGGCATTTGGTGTTGGGATGCCATTAGGATCTCCCCCTAAAGCCCTAATTGCTTTAGTGAGTCTATCTTGAAAGTATGCCACAGACCTATAGAATGAGGTCTAAACAACGGCTGAAATAGGCATCCCCCGGGCTCCTTTCATAACGCCATTAAAAACTTCAGACAAATTAGTAGTCTTAATGCCGTACCTATATCCACCATCACGAGCCATTGTCCACTTTCTAGCACCCAAGTACTCCCACCATTTAGATGCCTTAGGGTTGATGATATGAATTTGCCTCAGATAGCATTTAAGCTTTCTATCTTGGGTGATGCTAACAACACGCCAAAAAAGATCTTTCAATCCAACGCCCTTGTGAGCTTTAAGAAAATTAGCTCGCAAGTGCAACATGCACCATATGTGGACAACATTTCGTGGCCAGTTGTCATTGTCTCCAACCGTGGAAAGGATGCCATTATGCCGATCAGATATCAAGCAAACTTCACGACCCTTAATAATATGTTTGCAAAGAAGATGCAGAAACCAACACTAGTTTCGGTAGTCCTCTTTTTCAACAATAGCGAATGCGAGAGGAAGTAGACTATCATTTGCGTCAACACCCATTGCAATAAGAATAACCCCTCTATATCTTCCATGCATGCCATCAACATAAATAACATGACGACAATGAGAGAATGCTTCCACACAAGTGCCAAATGCCCAGAACACATGATCAACATACCTAAAGCACTAGGTGGAGGAGGATCAGAATGCTCCACAATGGTTCCAGGGTTCCACTTTTGGATAGCTGCTAATAAACGTGGCAACCTTATGTAAGATTCTTCACAGTCTCCATATGCCTCTGCAATAGCTTTTTGTTTGCCACACCATGCCTTCTTATATGAAACATCCTTCCCATGGGCATTTTTTATTGTCGCCTTCACAAGTGCAATCTTCAACTCGGGATCAGCCTTAACCAGTTCCAAAACTTCTTGCCCTATGAACTTAGCATCTAGGTTTTGATGATCTTGACTAATTTCTGTTCCCAAGCAAGAATGAGGACCCTTGTATTTGGTAACTTTCCAATACCCGGCATTCTTCAAACTCTCATTCATATGAAAATTGCATGAAAAATCTTTCACCAAACACTCAATAGTCCACTTTCGGGTTGTGCTTTGTTTTACCTTGAAGCGCCGATTTCTCTTAATATGAAACATCTTCATTTTATGCTGCACCTCTGTTTTCTTTGAAAAGCGAATACCTTTGAAAATTTCATCATGTTCTGCATCCCAATCAGCAAACTTATATTGGTTATCATCATAAATCTATGATCCTTTTCCAATATCACGATAAAATTGATACTCGGCTCTCTCATGCACATGATGTTGTGGTTCTTCGTAAGCAACCAAATGTAACCCCAAATCTTCCCTCACCCCAACATCACCCTCATTCTCGCTATCATCAGTAGTAGGACTACTACAATCATCATATCCATCGTCGCGATCTTCATTTAGAAGCGACCCAATATTTTCTTCATAATTTGAATCATTATCATCATCATTATACAATTCCCCACCCTCACCCCTCCCTCTTCCTCTCTCTTTTCCTCTCCCTCTTCCTTGTCCTCTTCCTCTCCCTCTTCCACATATGTTTGTGTACTTGTTCCAAAGATCCCTCTCACTATAGCATCTTTAAAGAACCCATCTCGAAAGGTATTCATGTCATGAACATTATCAACTGAATTCATCTTCACATATAATTGTAAGCTACTCAACCCACCAAACTGAGCAGAAACATCAAACATGACTTCCATACCCATGTCATTGTCGATTACAAATGGAATATAATTTGCAACCCCGGGAGCGACAAGATGAGGATATCTACAAGTAACTTGCAACTGAACATTAGCTCGATCTACCCCAATTTTCTTAGCTAACTTCCTAATCAACTTCTTGTAACTCCATCGAGTTTTAGCCCTAAGTGCACATTTTGATCCCCTTTCAAAATGTTCACCTTCAAACGGGTGTTCATCATCTCCTCCCCAATAACATATGAAAACAAGTGGAATTCCAGCCATATTTATTCCTAAAAATTGTTTTTTTTAATCAAAAACCTAATTTAACAACAAATCATAATAATTTTAACAATAAATTATAAAAAAATGTATACAAGTAAAGAAAAAGAAAGAAGAAAAATTAACTTACAATTAAGAAGATATTTCTTCCTCTCCTTCTTCTTCTCTATTTCTTCTTTCTCTTTCTCCTTCTCCTTCTCTTTCCAAAACCCTCTCACCCACCCGTAAAGTCACCCAATCAGTTTACTTTAAGAAAAAAAAATTTAACTTAAAGCCCTTATTGCCACTACCGAC
The DNA here is from genome assembly GCA_022495995.1 of Adenophora triphylla var. japonica. Classification (NCBI taxonomy): domain Eukaryota; kingdom Viridiplantae; phylum Streptophyta; class Magnoliopsida; order Asterales; family Campanulaceae; genus Adenophora; species Adenophora triphylla. The sequence goes on along the minus strand of JAFEMH010000588.1, from coordinate 679,772 downwards.
TCCACATTTATTATTTTTAAAAATAACGATTAATCTGTTTTTTTTTAAAAAAACTTTAAATCCGGTATTGACAAACCCAGATTTAGCTTTAAATTCAATCACACTTTTTATTTAAAAAAAAGATTAATCAGTTTAAAAAAATAAAATAAAAATGTAGAGCCGGTATTGCCACTACCGGCTTTAAACTTAATTTTGGTTTTGCCAAACCCGAAACTACAAAAGAATGCTATTATGGTATATAAGTTTTGTTGAATGTTATTTTGGTATTTAATTTTTTTAAAATCAATATTTTGGAAAAAAAATCGCATTGCACGTGTCAATTTAACTGAAAAAATGGATATCATTAGCCCTATGTACCTTAAACGAGCATAAAAAACATATGAGATAATATGATTGCAACGAAAACTAGTTTAGGTATGAAAAAAACAAACCCCATAGTTGGGATACTATATTTACATTTTTTCCTTATTTTTATCTTCATCTATAATTTTTTGCATAAACAATTATTTATGCAAAAAATAATTGGATCGCGCCGAATTATTATCCGAAATTATCAATTCCGGAATCCTTTTTTTTTTTTTTTAAATTCTTCTCTTCTCTTCTTTCTTTCTTTCTTTCTTTCTATATATATATATTATATATATATATATATATTATATATATATATATATATATATATATATATATATATATATATATATATATATATATATATATATATATATATATATTATATATATAAATATATATTATTTATATATATATATATATAAAATAATAAATTAGAAAGAGGAAGTCCCCTTAAAAGTTCTCTCACTAAGAGAGGTCTCAAAGGAACTTGAAAAACAATGAAGATGAATCATCTATTTTTTCATTGTTTATTTATTTTTATTTTTTAATTATTAGCTGATAGAGTATGAGAAATATGTAGAAATAATTTCATGCGCCCCCTCACCCTAAATCATTATTCATAAAAGTGTAAAAATTGAAAAATTAAATACAATATTTTTTAAGTTTTCATTATTAAGATAATTAAATCACGTATATTACTAGTCAAAAATTTCATGAGGCTTTCACATAAAAATGAAACAAGTAAAAGACCCAAGAGAAGTAATTGATTTAAGGAAAATTTCATTTGCCTCCAAAAAATTCATGAGGGGTGCAAATGAAAATTTTGGAGGCAAACAAAATTTTGTTTTTCCCACCATCTCTAAATTCAAATGTTTTTTTGTGTTTTCCACATAGATGTATCCTATATTTTTCTAATCTTTCTTCTACTATAAATAGATGATTCATCTTCATTGTTTTTCAAGTTTCTTTGAGACCTCTCTTAGTGAGAGGACTTTTAAGGGGACTTCCTCTTTCTAATTTATTATTTTTTATATATATAAATAATATATATATATATATATATATATATATATATATATATATATATATAGAGAGAGAGAGAGAGAGAGAGAGAGAGAAAGAAAGAAGAGAAGAGAAGAATTAACGAAAATAATAAAAAAAGGGATTTTGGAATTGATAATTCCGGATACCATTCGGCGCGGTCGCCCCAAATGACAGCGCGATCGCCCTCCTTTATCCGTTTTGAAAAAAAAATAAAAAATTGAATTCCGAAATTGGTAATTCTGGATTACCTTATTCCGGAATTACCAATTCCGGAATTCAAGTGGAAAGTGCTAGTTTGGTATTTAAGTTTTTGTAAATGTTATTTTGGTATATAAATTTCTAAAAAGCTATATTTTGAAAAAAAAAAATCCCAAAACCATCCGCAAAAAATAGTTTTTCAATTTTTTAAGTTTTTTTTTTAAACCAAAAAGTCCATATTTTTAATGAAATTTATATAAAATAAATAGTCAATTTTTTATTCTAACCAAAAGTCCCCTATTATAAATGCATATTTTCAAAAAATTTATACCAATTTCTAAATGTCAAATATACCCCCAATCCTTCCCACCCCCTCTTTCCTCAACCACCGGCCACAACCAACGGCTGTCGTTCAACCACCGCGCAACCCGGACCACCATCGACGACCTCCTACCGCCCACCGCCGTCTGTCATCGACCTCCTACCGCCTACTATCGCTGCCCAAGTCGGCCGCCGCCACCATCCCCGCTTTGTCGCTATCTGTCATTGTTCGTCTACACTGCGACTACCGACCACCTCATGCATTCTTTTGGAAACCCATTTTAAAATTAATGACATTGGAAATAATTAAGGGACATTTACCAAAAACTAATTTTGAAAGATGTATATTATAAAAAAAACGCATTTATCAAAATCTAATTTTAAAAGATGGATATTATAAAAAAAACCACAACTTACATGATTTTTTTTAAATAACATCTTTTTGATTTAGTTTTTGATAAAAACTCCAATAATTAAACCCAAGACCTCAAATAACTAGAGACATCTCCTTAACGACCTGGCCAAATCATTTTATTGTCAACTTGTTGTACATTTATTTTAATAAGACAAAACTAAACATCCTTCTCAATTGTAAGTGATATTTCTAAATTATATTACTTGCTCCATTGTGAACAACTTTAAACACAAAATAAAGAGTAGGTCTGCTGAGAAACGCGTTTCTCCATAACTATGGAGAAACGTGTTTTTAATAGCCAGAAGCTATGCGTTTGATAACCAGAAATTTTTTTTCTGGATATCTGTCTCAAAGGGTTCTGGATATCCAGAAGCTTTGGAACGGATATCCAGAAGCCTTTGGGACGGATATCCAGAAAAAATAGATTTGAAGCCAAATCCAAGGCCAAGACCAGAAATTGCTTATTGAAGGTTTCTGGATATCCAGAAACCTTCAAATGTATATCCAGAAATCATCAAATGAATATCCAGAAACATTTTGAAAGTTTCTGGATATTCATTTTGAAGGTTTCTGGATATCACTTTCATAAGCTTCTGGATATCCAGAAGCCTTGGCCTGCATTGTCGCGCGACAAGTCGGGCCCCGTTTCTCCATAAGTTATGGAGAAACGCGTTTCTCCCCAGATTTTAGCCAAAATAAATTGATTTATCATTTTTTGTTAACTTTTTTCACAATTATTAACTAACATAAAAAACATACTTCTCAATTGTAAGGAAAATATGAGTTTCTATATTAATTTTTTTTATTGTAAACAATTTTAAAAATTAAATAATTTGCAGTTATCAATTGTTTATAAAGATTAACACATTTATTTAAATTTATAACTGAGAAATGAATTTTTTAATTGTTCATGACTGAAAATTAGTTATAAGTATTGTTTAAATAGATGTGACAATACATTTATTAATTAAATATTTAGCTTTAAAAAACTGATAAATTGATTTCTCAACTGTTGAAAGAGCATATGACATCACACAACTGTGAAATCACAAATCGTGAAATCAATTTAACTAGATATTTAGCTTTAAACAACTGGTAACTTGATTTATCAATTGTTGAAAGGGCATATTACATCGCACAAATGTGAAATCACACAACCGTAGAATCAATTTAATCGAATATTAAGCTTTAAATAACTAGTAAATTGATTTCTCAAGCTCGTTAAAAGGGCATGGCATCGCACAATTGTGAAATCACTCAACTTTGAAATCGATATAATAAAATATTTAGCTTTAAATAACCAAGAAATAATTTCTCAATTGCCGATAATTTGAGAAATGAATTTATCAATTTATACTCAAATATAAATAAATGAAAAATGAATTCATCAATTTTATACTCAGGCGTGAACAAATGAAAAAAAATTCATAGATTTTTACAAGTAAAAACTGAAAGCTTCCCTTCCTATGGGTTTGCTCCTTTCTCTTCTGCTTCCCTTGGGCGTTTATTTACCCTCCTCCCATACAGTCTCAATTTGCTCTTTAACTACTTTCTTTGGAGTAGCGGTTTGGGCTACTGCGACTTCTCGGTTCACCATCTCCCCGTATTCCCTCTCACTACCCTAGTGTCTTGGGTGTTCTCATCCCAACCTCTCTTTTAAAATTCCCCGGAGATAAGCCACAAAAAGAGCATTACGAGTGACTACTGGCTAGTGTCTGGGATCTGATCAGACAACGCATTTAATCTCTCCATATAGTTTAACAAAGTCTCTATATCTCTTTGTATGATGTTACACAAATCCTTTTTTCTTGATTGGACATGTTCCATAATGGCTAAATCGGGCATAAAATTTGATCTAAAATCGCCATAGTCCTTGATGGACCCAATGAATTGAGAGAGAAACTATTTCAATGCATGTGAAGTCAAAGTACTAGCTAAAGACTTACATCAAGTATCATCATTATTTGTGAGGAGCGACATGGTTACCTCAAAACTAGTGATGTGGTTCCTGGCTCTTGTGTTTCCTGAATATTCACGGAAATCAGGCTTCCTGAACGCGCGGTCAGGCTCTACCTCCCTTTTCTTTTGAGCAAAAGGATACAAATAGGAGTCCCTCTCTTCGACTGCTTCTTCCGTGGATCTCTTCAAATCTGTTATTTGTTTTGCGATCACCGCTTTCTAGTACTTTTCCTCTTCTCGCTTTTCCTTCTTATAGAATCGCGACTTGCTGGGACCTCGCTCTCTCCGCGACTTACCCGAAGTGTAGGTACTGTCATACTATGACCAAGAATCTAGCTCCGAATCTGAGTATTGATAATAATAGGAATCATCTTCAGCTCCTAGAGCATAATGAACTCACCAACGCTTTCTTCGTTCCTCCTTCTCTAGATCATGTCGACACCTCGATCTTTCTCTATGCTTGCTTCCTCTATCTTTCATCTTTTCAATCCGCCTTTAGCGACTTGCTTCCTCTCTTCGCCGGCCCTTCTCCCCGGGTGGAGATGGAGCTTTCCGTCCTTTGGACTTTCCTTGGGTCACCTCTTCACTCCGCTCAGTCTTGCCTCCTCGACTGGGCTCTGGAACATTCGACGGCGTTAGGAGCATGTCGCCAATTATCTCTTTGGGGATCAGAAGTGGTGCCTCCCCCATCTCTTCCAACTTACGGTTATTCTTCGGGACCTGGAACAGCAACTCATTCTGCTGCTTAATGTAGAGTGCTTCCTATGCCTTAGCCACCTTCTTTGCTGCCAACTTATCTTTCTCTTTCTCCCTCTCGGCTTTTCCATCCCCCCTTTTGACCCTAAAGGAGTTCGGTGTCTCCTATTCGATGTTCCAGTATGAAAAGTATCCTGAGAATTTTGAGGCTGGTCCTCATGATTCTTGTGAGGAGTGGGAATTTCGACAACTGGCTTGAGAATTTTTGCCTTTGAGGTTCCTATCTGCTTCATTTGAAATCGAACGAAGGCAACAACAGAAATGGACTACAGAATAGTTTAGAATCTGGGCTTTTCAAGGATGAAGAGGTCTATGGTGAAGATGGACTCGTTCCCGAATGGAATCAAACTGATGCTACTATGAATCGAGCTCGGTTGACCACTCCAAAGTGTTGACTCCACGGAGGATAACTTGGCTTGATCTTCCACCTTAGACCTACAAGACGAACACCGTGAGCTAAGCTTGGGGCTTCTTCGGCTAAAGCCCCTTGGGTGTGAGAGTAAGAACATAGTGTATGTATAAGCTCAAACTGTATTGAAAGAGGTAAGGATAGGAAAAATGGCTTACTTGATCTCCAAGATGAAAGTTGTACATATAGTCTCATAAAGTGTTGACGTCATCATGTATCACATGACATGTGTCCTCTTTTTGTTAACCTTAACATACTTTATCCAACTCCACCACTTCTGCAGGTGGGATCATGGTGCGCCAAAAGGAGAGATTTGTCTCTTTGTCTTGTTGGGAGAATAATTGAGTGTCGAGTTGGTTTGTCCTTTGTTGAGAACCGTTAGGAATACTCCTGATAGAATGAGGCGAGATCACCATCTCGCCAGAATGAGTGATCACTCTGTCTTTCCTTTATATTGATTAATTCCTTATAGAACGAGGCGAGATCATCATATCACCAGGGTCAGTGAACTCACTCTATATTCTACTTTATATTCGTAAGTCAAAGGGAACGAGGCGAGATCACCATTTCGCTTGAGTCAGTGATCTTGCACCTCTTCGCTTTGTCTTCATCTTATTTGGTGGGGCGAGATCACCATTTTGCCATAGTGATTTTGCTCCTTAACCTTTATTTACTCATTGAACACGATTACATGCTGTTTCCATTCAATCAACCACGTGATTACTGTATGTTACTTGGGGATGGGCCCCCTCTTTGGCTACCAACGTAGCGTTTGACTATTTTCATTGACTTTTTTACATGTACATCAGTTTTATTGCCAAGTCATCTACATACCCATATTTCAGTTGACAACCGGATCACTTTTTATTTATGCACATCAGGAGCAATTTTTATTCGTAATTATAGTAGCGAAGAGGTTGCATCAAGAACTCACATAAAACGAACACTTGAAATTCTACAATTAATAAAATTAAAGTTTTCATTTCTAACTTGTATATAAACCCACCAGATGAGAACATCTCTTTATACCTTTATCAATCTCTATCTTTCACACTCAACCACAAATTGAGTCTCTTAATTAGTTCCCATAAAATGACATACCCTCCAAGCCCAAGCCCAAGCCCAAGCCCTTACCTTCCAGCTCAAGCAACCTATCCTCCACCACCAACACCACCCTATTCCAGCCTGTTAGGACCTAACTATGTAAGCCACATAGTTATAAAAGGTTTTGACAAAGAAATATATCATATGTTATCTGACAGCCAAGATAACATATGACTCTGGACAGCTGAGCCCTTGCACATCTTATAAATCAACTGGACAGCTATGATTCAACCAAACTGCAATGATCCAAATCAAAACCAATCATATACATTAATGTATATATTTACATATGGAGCATTACATATTGCCTAATTCTTCTAGATCAAAGAACCTAGCTCTGACAGCTGTGGTTCTCAAACAGCAAAGGCTTCATCCCTCTGACAGCTATGATCTTCAAACAAACAGCAGTGATGTTCTTATGTGATAATCAAGTTGTGCATTGCCCAAATTTCTCTCAACTGATGCTGCCAGCTAATCTCCACAAAGATCACATCCATGGTTGCAGATTCCAGCTATGTTAGTCTCCAGTCAACAAAAGCTCTAAATGCATCTCCAACACTCATTTACTACCTTGTCTCCTTGTCCCCTCCAACGGCTATATTCTAGCCTATAAAAGGATTCCTCCAAGACTGAAGACATCACCCCTTTTACACACAACTTCTACAACCTTACCTCCAACCCTTCTCAACCTGCAACCAACAATCAAAACAACATTAAGACACTTGTAACTGACCTCAGGTGTATAAACTGATTTGTAAGAACCACTTAAGACTGACTTTAAGTGGATATTGTAATTTGCTTAGTATAGAGCATATTCCCTAATAGACCGCACTTATTAGGAAGAGGAAGTTCAAGAAACTTGCCTATCCAATCCTTTGTAAATCTTAACGGGAACTAGATTTAAGTGGATTGATCTCACTTGTCAAGGTTGACAGTGAGGGTGGACGTAGGAGGAGTGAACTCTGAACCACCTTAAAATTTCTTGTGTTCATTTGGTATTATCACACAACACACACACACATCTACACACACATACACCATTCACTTGTCTTTACATTATTTCAACACTTATTATTCCGCTGCACATTTAACATTTGCTTTTAAATCCAGTTAATATCTGACAGCTAAGAACTCACCTCAGCTGTCAAAGCTTAACTGTCTAACCTTTCAATCTGATTAAAGTAAACAGGACCTTTCAATTGGTATCAGAGCTTGTCTTCACACTCAAAAGTATAACAACTTGTGAAGGATCAATTACCAACCCACCATGCCTCAACCAAGGAGAAATAATGAGAAAGACATTCCCCACATTGATGACTGTGAATCATTTGAAATATATGCTTCAAAAATCAAAACCTACCTTGATGCAAACAGCATCTGGAACTGGTTTGTGCTAGAAAATGAAGTCACTTGCCCTGTCACCCTAGATTCAAATGGTGGACCTAGCAGCAAAAATAAATCCTCAGAATTACGGGTGATTCGAGAAAGACAAGCGGTTAGTGCTAATTTGAAGGTCAAAAACATACTCCAAAAGAGTGTTAATGACTCTCTAGCACAAGAAATTGCAAAAGAGCCAACTGCAAAGTCTGCTTGGGAACTCATCCATACCAAATTCCAGAAACACTCCAGTGTTAGAACCCAAAACCTATACAACCTTCTTAGACAACTTGACAATTTTAAATTCTACCCTGGTGAGAAAGTAAGTGCTGCAAAACCAAGATTTGAAGACTTGGTAAGATCCATTGCTGATCATGGTAAAACTTTTGAGAACCAAGATCTGTGTCTCAAAATATACTCCAACCTTCCTCAAGAATATGAGAAGGTAGCTCTACCAATAAGAGAAGGCTCAGAATGGAGCACCATGACCGTTGAACAATACTTTGGAAAGCTTGAAGCTTATGAACTAGAAGGAATGATAAAACTTCAACCAGTTCCTTCCATTTCACAAACCCTTGCCTTAGCTGCCCAAGAAACCACTCAAAAACCAATCACCCAACAAGACATTGACTCTATGGTTCTTCTTTCCCTCCAAAAAGTAAACCTTCCCTCAAACAACCTCTCCTAAGGAGATCTACCAAGTCTCATATCCATGGTACATCGAAATACCTTGAGAGCACATAAGAAGTCCTTTGAGAGAAGCTATAGCCCATCCACTTCTGATCAAGAAAACCCTAAAAAGAAAGTTGAATGCTTCAACTGTAAGAAGCTTGGACATTACTCATCTGATTGCCCTGAACCAAGGAAACCTAGGGAAAATCAGACAACTAAGAAGTTCTCATACTCCAAGGAGATTATTCACAGTTCAAGGTGTAACTGCTACAACTGCACAAAGAAGAAGAATGAGAAGAACAAAGAGCAAGTATTGATTGCTGACTCATCTAAGTTTAGTGATGAGGAATGTGACTACGGTGACTACTGAAAGTGAAGGAGAAGAAGCAATGATATGCTTGATGGCTTGGAGATGATGAAGACTCGGACAATGAAGAAGATCTTGAAGCCTTAGTTCTTTGAAGAACTAAAACAGGTACCTCAATTTAACTCTTTAAATAATGAAGAATTTAAGCAATTAGTTAGTACTCTTTTAATTCAAATAAAAAGACACCAAACTGGCTTTGCTTCATTGCTCACTGATAATCTATCCCAAAGTAAAACCATTGATAGCCTTGAAAAAGCCAACCAAGGACTGAAAGTTTAAAACCTTATGCTTGAAAAAGCTAATGAAGAGGCGATTGACTATGAATTCCAAACTTAAAACCAACCAAATCAACATCAACCTTGAAAAAGAAAATGAAACCTTTAGAAAGAAGTTTGAATCCTGGAATAGTTCTGGAAAAGCCTTGACCCACTTTAGCTACTACCAAAGACACCCAAGTGACAAATCAGGAATTGGAGCTAATAACCCTACTATGAACACATATACCCCTCTCACTGATGAAAGGGCTATTGACAAGATGGTTCTTGAAAGCATGAACTATGTCAAAGCCCAAGAAAATGTCTATCCTATTCAAACCAAGGAAGATCTCAAGAAAAAGGGAAAAATGGATGAAGCTAGCTCCAGCCACACTGATGGAACAATTCCAACTAGTCCCTCTTGCACTGATGAAACTCATATTGCCAGTCCAAGTCAATCCAAAGGTAAAGAAAAACAAGCAAACAAAGGCAACAAAGGTAATTACATTTGGCAAAAGAAAGGAATTAAGGAGCAAGTAAAGAAAAACCAACCAAGATATGGTGGACAGCAGAGATCTCCCAGACAGCCAAGACATGGTGGACAGCAGAGATTTCCTAGACAACCAAGACATGATGGACAACAGAGATCTCCTAGACAGCAAAGATTCTACAACCACCATTCATATACCAAACAACAAAGACCCAACTGGCCATACTCAAATGGAAGAAGTCATGCCAGTCAGAGTACTTCCCCTAGATCATCTCACTCAAACAGCTTTCAAAATCATTCTCAGTTTCACAACCAAAACCAATTCTTTTCTCCCAACCAGTTTCCTAATCAATCCCAACCAAATGCTCCTACACCCTATATGTTGCAAATCATGGGATATTATAATGCCCTAAACCAATATTTTGGAAAGAGGGCAATGAACAAAGCTAGGGTACCAAAGAAATTCTAATCCTTTGGACCCAAAAGAATAAAGGGTACCATAAATTTATTTTTCTGTTTTGTAGGAACCTAGGAAAGGAATATGGTACTTGGACAGTGGATGCAGCAGGCACATGACTTTCAACAAGGAGTGGTTACAACAATATATTCCTAAAAATGGTCCAAATGTAACTTTTGGTGACAATTCTCAAGCCAAAGTCAAAGAATCAGGAAACCTTGTTACTAAAGACATTATTTTCACTAATGTGTCTTATGTAGAGGGTCTCAAGCACAATTTGATTAGCCTTAGTCAGATTTGTGATAAGGGATATCATGTTGTTTGTTCCAAAAACCCTTTGCCTTGTCAAAGATGTCAACAACAAATCTATTCTCACTGGAATCAGAAAAGGCAACCTCTACTGTCTAAACCTTGAAATTGTGGATTCTTCTGATGCCCATTGCCTTCTCTCCTTCAGCCAATCTGATATGTCATGGCTATGGCACAAAAGATTGGCTCACCTAAACCTGAAAAGTATCTTAAAACTAGCCAACTCAAACCTAGTAAAAGGCCTACCCAAAATACCCTTCAAAAATGACAAATTGTGCAAAGCTTGTCAATGTGGAAAGCAAAAGAAAACCTCCTTCACTGCCAAAACTAGACTAGATACCTCAAAACCCCTTCAATTACTCCACATGGACCTTTTTGGACCAATCAGAACTAGATCTCTTGGTGGAAAGAGATACTCTCTTGTTGTAGTTGATGACTACACTAGATTTACTTGGATTATTCTTCTTGAATCCAAAAAGGATACATTGGAACAACTAGTCAAACTGTTCAATAAAGTACAAAACCAAAAGGGTTTATCCATTATCAAAATCAGATCTGATCATGGTAAGAAATTTGAGAACACTGGTGTTGAAGAATACTGTGATCAAAAAGGGATTGAGCACAATTTCTCTGCTCCTAGGACACCACATCAAAATGGGATTGCTGAAAGAAAGAATAGAACAATTTATGAAACAGCAAGATCTATGCTGTCAGAACACAACCTCCCTAAGTATTTTTGGGGTGAAGCAGTCACCACTGTTGTCTATGTCCAGAACAAGACCCTCATCAACAAATTTCACTCCAAGACTCCCTATGAGCTATGGAATGGAAGAACACTAACCATTTCATACTTCCATGGCTTTGGAAGTAGATGCTTCATACACTACAATGGGAAAAACAATCTTGACAAATTTGATTCCAAAAGTGATGAAGGAATTTTCCTTGGATACTCCAACACTAGCAAAGCCTATAAGGTTTACAACAAAAGAAGACTTGTTGTAGAAGAATCAATTCATGTAGACTTTGATGAAAATAATGATCAAAGCCACATTGAATTATGTGATTTTGATGAATCTATTGGGAATTCAGACAATGTTCCTGAGGTTTCTCCTGTTCATGACCCTTCAAACCTCAATCCTGAAGAAAACTCACCTTCCCTTCCCTATATGGTGCCCAAAAAATCTAACACTCATCCCACTTTGTCTGACAGCCAAGAATCCCTTCTCAACAGCAAAGGTGCATCTGACAACCAAGGTGCACCTAATAGCCTACCTTCATCCAGTAATCAAAATCCCTTTGAAAAAGACCCTATCCAACCTTGTGACAACTCCTTTCATTCAATTCCTCAACCTGAAACCATTACCCATATCATCCCTCCAAATAAAAACATCTATATTGACCTACCTATACATAAAATGGACATACCTCCTAACATGCCTATCCTTGACTCTCTAATGAGTGCCTTCATCTCTCAAATTGAACCCAAAAAGATAAATGAAGCTCTTCAAGACCCAGATTGGATAGAAGCAATGGAAGAAGAATTGGAGCAATTTAAAAGAAACAAAGTTTGGAAGCTTGTTCCTAAGCCTAAAAACCAAACTGTCATTGGGACAAGATGGGTTTTTAGAAATAAGATGAATGAAGAAGGTATTATAGTAAGGAACAAAGCTAGACTGGTTGCTCAAGGATACAGACAAGAAGAAGGTATTGATTATGATGAGACTTTTGCTCCTGTTGCAAGACTAGAAGCTATCAGGCTATTCCTTTCCTATGCTTCATTCAAGAAGATGAAAGTGTTTCAGATGGATGTCAAGAGTGCATTCTTGAATGGAGTCTTAAATGAAAAGGTTTTTGTATCTCAACCCTCTGGATTTGAGCACCCCAAGTTTCCTGATCATGTATACAAATTGGACAAAGCTTTGTATGGGCTTAAACAAGCACCAAGAGCTTGGTATGATACCCTATCTAAATATCTCCTTGGCAAAGGATTTACCAAGGGCCATATTGATAACACTTTGTTTATCAAGAAATATGGAGATGATCAGTTGCTCATCCAAGTCTATGTTGATGACATCATTTTTGGCTCATCAAATGAGGACTTGTGCACTGAATTTGGGGATATTATGAAGAATCAGTTTGAAATAAGCATGATTGGTGAGCTCACTTTCTTCTTGGGCCTTCAAGTCAAGCAAATGAAGGAAGGAATCTTCATTAACCAAGCTAAATACACAAGGGATATGATCAAGAAGTTTGACATGCAAACTGCTTCCCGGCTAAAACTCCTTGTCAACCACAACCAAACTCCATGCGATCCGGATGGTCAAAGTGTAAATCCAACACTTTATAGAAGTTACATTGGATCTCTCCTATATGTAACGACTTCAAGACCTGATATCATGTTTGAGTGTACGTCTCTGTGCAAGATTTCAAGCCAATCCCAAGGAATCTCATCTCTCTGCTTTGTCAAGAAAATTTTGAGATATCTCGAAAGGAACCCCTAATTATGGTTTGTGGTATCCCCTTTGAATCCCCATTCTCTCTAATTGGATTCGACTCGACTATCTTTGGATGCAATCTAGATAGAAAATCCACAAGTGGTGGATGTCGGTTTATTGGTTCAAGAATCATCTCATGGTCTAGCAAAAGCAAACCTCGGTAGCCACCTCAGCAGTGAGGTGAGTATATTCTTTGCGAGGCTTGTGTTGTTCTCAAATTCTCTATCTTAAAAGCCAACTTCAAGATTTTGGAATGGAATTGTCTAACATTCCCATCTTACGCTGACAACTCAAGCACTATTGCTATGACGAAAACCACTGTCCAACACTCAAAAACAAAGCATATTGAGGTCGGACATCACTTCTTCAGAGACCATGTTGAAAAAGGGAATATCAACCTTGCAAAAGTTTGTACTGAGGATAATGTCTCTGATATCCTAACAAAGGCAATGGATGAAAAGAGATTTGAGATGTTAAGAGCAATGCTAGGCATGATCAACTTACCAAAATAAAGATTTTTATTCATTAAAGGAAAAACATCTCCTATGGCTGCTGTCAATAATATGGTATCTGACAGCTAACCCTTTCACCAAACCAAAAACTTCATAGATATCAAACCAGAACACTTTCCTACCTTACAATCAAACTTAAAACACAAAACATCAAACACAAACACAAATTCCTTCATCAAAAGCTTCACTATCCTCCCTCCCATCACAGCTAGCTCTCCTGAATGCTTTGTGACTAAGAATTGTCAATCTTGACTATTCCATAACTGATCTTGGAAGCAATCATCCCCACATCCTTTATCACTATAGATAATATCTGGAGCTTGATATGCATTCTCTTTGAAGTCCCCATATCTCTCTAGCCATACAAGGTGCCTCTCCATAAAAGGATCAATAGCTGAGGTTGAGAACTGCAAAGAAGGACACACCCTCCTTGGCCACCATTCTTCAACTGCATTATAAGGAGGATACTCACTGAGTGGTGAGATAAAGCTGAAGGTACCTGAAGAGTTTGCACTTGCCTGTGCAATGATAGCTTGATCATACTGAGGACCTTCATCTTCATCACCATTCAGAGCTGCTGGACTCAAACACTTGAGAAACTGAGAGAACAACTTCATATAAACCTTAGAAGGAGAACTTTGCACACCTGCAAAGTTGTCTCCAGTTCCCTCAAGAACTGCTTGACTAAGAGTAAGTGAATCTCTGGGTACAGCTGTGTACTCCTTGACAGCTATGAAATCAGGTTGACCAATGTGTGTGTCAACCTTAATCCTATCATTACTGTCAAGTTTCACCAGCTCTCCCAAGGTATAAACCCTTTCTACATCATCCTTAACATGCTTACTTGATTCACCTTCTCTCTCCTTTCTTGACAGCTTAACCTTAGCTGTCAGATCATTGTGCCCCTCTCCAACCATTTTAGCTTTACCCTTGCTCCTAGCTATCTCCCTCAACCTATTTTTCTCACCTTCCAAAAGTGCTAGTCTCTCCTCCTCCCAGAATTTCCTTCTTATCTCTCTCTCTCTCAACTCCTCTTCCTTATGTGGATCATCATTTAGCATTTGATCCACCTCCTGTTCCAAACCAGTATCAGTTTGGAGTCTATATAATGAGAAACTCTCTCTCAAATCTTTCCTCTCTTGTTTCATCTACCCTTGGACTTTGAAAAACAAGTCTCTTTCTTTGTCTTAGCCATTTTGCTAGGGCGAACATTGAAACAAGTCTTCCCATTTGCTATAAATGAAATGAATTTGGTAAATTTCATCATGAATCATTTCCTTTTATAGACAAATTCATTATCGATCAAACTAGTGGCAATGATCATTCAAAATAGGCTTGGCTGGTCATCAAGTCGACGACCATGAATTTAGTTCTTGCCAAATCGAGGAAATTTTGGAACTTGCCACTAACACATATCTATTAACTCCTACGATTTATTCCCTACGAATTTTCGTCTTTGTGTACGGAAATAACTTCCATGTTTTATGGGAAGTTATTGCTCAAGTAATGAGTGGGGGACAAATAACCTTGTTCATGAGCAGTCACATTCTTAAATGCTAATTTTTAACCGTTGCACTAACCCACGTCTTAGTCGTTAAGCCTCTCAAACCTCTTCCTCATTAACATATTACCATTGCGAAATCAACCCCTTCCTCAAACAAATCTTTTCACCCCTCCAATTCTCTCCTCTAAAATCTCTATACCATTGTAAACCCTAAACCTCTTTGTTCTTTCAAAATGTCTTACCACGAAGCACATGGTTACTTTATCAAAGCGACTTTTACAACCATGAAGTTGGAGCCCTCATTAAAGAACTTCTTGAGTCCAATAACCTCTGCAAAATGATGGAAGCTCAACCCCATCTATGAGAATCTATGTAGAGAAATGTATATGTACGGACGGAGACTTGATGATGGTTCAATAAAGATAAACATTGATGGGCGAGATCCTTGTGTCTCCCAAATTGGTGTACTGAAGTCTACAACATTCCTTTGAGAAAAGGAACAAGGAGCAACCTTTGGGACGAAAGGATTGTGCATTGGACATGTTCTACAAGAGATTCTTCAATAAACCCGGTTGCAACTACCTTGTAGAAGCGAACAAACCCATCAAAAAGGGAACCCTTGATCTGTTTAAATCAACCACGATGGATGTTGTTATCAAGGGGTTTGAAGGAAAGCAATCATCTTTGGACCAAATCAGTCCAAATGAGTGGAAGCAAGGCTTGAGTCGATAGCTAAGGATGTCAATTGGAGTGTTGCCCTTCTACACAATTTTCAACTAGCCACCACACCCACTCCATGGAAATTCAAGAAGCAAACCCCAAGAATGAATAACTTGATTCATGAGTGGAATCCTACACCACTTAATCCCTAAGTTGAACCCTCCTCTTAAAAGGTTTGGCTTAAATCTTCCCCACTTATGCAAACAAGGAGTTTTAACTCAAGTACATTCGAGACTCAAGATGAAGAAAAAGGTAGAATTTGGGGACGGCTACGAAAACCTTGAGCGGCTACTCTGAGGCTTGAAAGAGAAAGAAAGAAAATGACATGAGATTGTGGAAGTCATTGGTTCACATGGTCAATGACAAGAGGTCAAAGAAGAAGCATGACGGGGGTGTAGTAATAAGAGAAAGAGATCAAGAGACCTCTCCTAGCAAAATCAAGAGAAGAAAAAGCCTAGCAAAGATGAAGAGAAGCTGGAAAAGGAAAGAAGCTTAACAAAGAAAAGAAAGTACAAGAAGAGGTAGAGGAAATGGTTGAGCAAGAAAGTGCTCAAGGGATGACAAAGGAAAGATGATTCTTTGAGGAACAAGGCGACGGTGAAGAAACTCGGTCGAGATACCATCTTCAAAGTTATTGATGAGTATCTTTGGTGAAGAGGAAGAAAGCCATGATGATGAGTATGATGAAAACACGAGAAGAGGCTGTTCTTTGAGTCTCGAATGGAAGTGAGAACGGCTAAGGTTGGACGATCATCTGGGACGGCTATGGAAGCCTCCACTCTGACGGCTAAGGTTGCCTCAATGCCGAAACCCCATCTAAGGTAATCTCTACCCCATCTCTTACTCTCAATACTTTCTCTAGGATGAGAAAATCGAGATAAAGATGCTCCCCATCCAAAAAGATGAAGCCAAACACTCCTCGACCCTCATCATCTAAAGACCAATCAGTTCCCCTCATGACTACTGTAGCTCGAGGCATCCTCAACCTCAATCCCTCCAACATTAGTCCAAATGAGCCTAGTGTTGAAAAAGAAAGGGGAATAGCCTAGCTGCGAAAAGGATGAGCATCGGTTAAGGGGAACGAAGGTCCTCCTTCCCCCATTCGCGGCTATGCCCTTCTCTAGTCATGCATCACCCATTTGAAGCCCCTCGGATCCTTCCCATTCACGAAAACATCTTCAAAGCCTACGAAGGACTGACTTTAGACGATACTAAGCATGTCCACTGTTGTTCTTTATTACTTAAGATCCTGTTGGCGAGGAAAATGTTCAAAAAACCATGGATTTAATCAGAACCAGAGATATGGCTAAGAAAGCTAGTATGCCTGAACCTGAACCTCAATCCAAACCTGTTGAGCCTGCTCAAACCCAAGAATCATCTGATCCTACCCATGATTCTGAAACCCAACCTGAACCTATAACACAAGATTCACCTACCCCTGAGTTTGACATTCTTCCAACCAGTGAACCTTGGATTCTAGACTGTGACATTGATTTTTCCTTACCTTCCATCATGGCTGCCCACCAAAGATTGAAGGAGATTACCCACATTCCTGAAATTGCCAATCCTAGCTTAATCCCCAACCCTTGGCTGTTGAGCAAAAATTCCATTATGATCCATGCAAGGAATAGATGTGGGCTTATCATGTTTGCCCATGAGGAATGGAAAAAGTACAGAATTGCTCTCCCAAACTCCTTCTTTCACAAAGCCCCCAGACTTCCAAACTTCATGGATATTACCACCATCATTGATTGGGAAATTTTGTTCTCTCAGCTTCTCTCTTCAAATATCAATGAATGCATCTATATGCCCTCATCCCTGGTGTATGTCCTTTGCATTGAGCTTGCCAAAGAAATGTACTGGAGGATTTGTCTCAATAAATCCATAATCATGTTTGTCATTGCAAAGCAAAGTCGGCGACTATGTTTCCTCCATCTTCCTCGGTACCTCCTTCATTCATCCCCTAAACACGAGATCTCTCCAATCTAACCTTCCTCCAAATTTCAATCCTTCAACTTTTGTGCCTCCATACCATGTGACCATCACGAGATATGCGAGAGATTTACAAGGTCAATGATAACCAAAATGAGACACATTTTGGAAGTTTCAATGTTTCCAAGTACGAAAGGAAGGCCTCGAAAGGAAAGGCCATTGAATGCGATGAAGAAAGGCATTAACTTGGGAAAGAGAGCCTCTGGTGCTTTGCTCCCGATGTCATTGTGTCAAGTGATGATGAAGATGATGCTCCTGTGATGAAACAGCATCAATTCTCAACCTCTACTGTTCTCATTGTCACAACAGATCCACCTCTACATCAAGCTCAACAACCCATCTCTCTTCAAACAAACCCCTTCTTCTCTAACCTATTTGCGGGAATCGAGAGGTCAAAGCTCAAAACCAAAGAAGACTCCCAAATGGGAGTAATCTGAGACTAAGAGATGATGAAGAACCTCTCTCCAAAATTTGTTCTCAAAGAAAGGCAAGATCAATCCTTCACATATGATGATGAGATGAAGTTTGGGAATGGAACAATGAGATGTATTACGAGAGGTGTTGATGACAAGATGAAGAAAGTCTTGCTAGCGGAAAGAGAGGAGATCCTTACGGAAGAAGAGAAAGAGATGAATTTTCGATTAAGAAAATTTTATGTCTTTATTTGGATAAGTATTTTCAAACCCTACCTTTTGTTTACGATTTAAAAAACAATGTTTATTTTGGATCATTTGTTTGTTTTAAAGCTCTTTTGATTGAATCAAGAAGATTGAGTTCATCTTCATTGGTATATTCAATTCATGAGTATCTTGCGAGTTATATCTTTATTAGATATATTACTTTGCCAAAAAGGGGAAATTATTAGGACCTAACTATGTAAGCCACATAGTTATAAAAGGTTTTGACAAAGAAATATATCATATGTTATCGGGCCAAGATAACATATGACTCTAAACTGTGAGCCCTTGCACATCTTATAAATCAAGCTGACGGCTATGATTCAACCAAAGCGCAATGATCCAAATCAAAATCAATCATATACATTAATGCATCTATTTACATATGGAGCATTACATATTGCCTAAATCTTCTAGATCAAAGAACCTAGCTACGACGGCTAAGGTTCTCAAACGCAAGGCTTCATCCCTGCGGCGACTATGATCTTCAAACAAACGGTAGTGATGTTCTTATGTGATAATCAAGTTGTGCATTGCCCAAATTTCTCTCAGCGATCTTTGCCACTAATCTCCACAAAGATCACATCCATGGTTGCGATTCCGGCTATGTTAGTCTCCGAGTCAACAAAAGCTCTAAATGCATCTCCAACACTCATTTACTACCTTGTCTCCTTGTCCCCTCCAACGGCTATATTCTAGCCTATAAAAGGATTCCTCCAAGGCGAAGACATCACCCCTTTTACACACAACTTCTACAACCTTACCTCCAACCCTTCTCGACACGCAACCAACAATCAAAACAACATTAAGACACTTATGTAGCCGACCTCGGGTGTATAAGGCGGATTTGTAAGAACCACTTAAGAGTGACTTTAAGTGGGTATTGTAATTTGCTTAGTATAGAGCATATTCACTAATAGACCGTACTTATTTGGAAGAGGAAGTTCAAGGAACTTGCCTAACCAATCCTTTGTAAATCTTAAAGGAAACTAGATTTAAGTGGATTGATCTCACTTGTCAAGGTTGACAGTGAGGGTGGACGTATGAGGAGTGAACTCTGAACCACCTTAAAATTTCTTGTGTTCATTTGGTATTATCACACAACACACACACACATCTACACACACTTACACAATTCACCTGTCTTTACATTATTTCAACACTTTCTATTCCGCTTTGCACATTTAACATTTGCTTTTAAATTCGAGTTAATATCGCCCGGCTAAGAACTCACCTCAACTCAGTGTCAAAGCTTAAGCGTCTAACCTTTCAATCGATTAAAGTAAACAGGACCTTTCACAGCCCATTCGCCACCGTTGTCCCTTCACCGGTGGTGTTCCCACATGGCACAAATCCCAATGCAATAGCCTATTTTAACCTGGCCGACGAGGACAAGGCCGGAATTATTACTGACAAAGATCTGCAGAAGGGCTTGTCTCTGTATGGTCATTTCTTCAATAACCGTACCATTTGTTTTTTAAATGGGGTTGAGTTAAGTCGAGTTGAATCCTAATAACTTGACTCCACTTACAACCATATGAGGTAATCGACATAAAAAAAAAAAAAAAAAAGATCCAAGTCAAAAACTATGGATACAAATGTTGTTTCATTCATCTGGATTAATGGTGAGACCTACAAACCCTATAGTCAATAAAACATTGCCTACATCATTTTTACCTTAAATTTTTGACATAGTTTTGTATCTGCAACATTACTCTTCATTAATTGGTGATATAGAAATTTGGTATACCTCTAATAATGCTCTTTATATCTCCACCGCTATATCGTCTATGCTTAAATAAAAATTAGCCTAAAGAGAAAATATACATATGGAAACTTATTGTGGTGTTTAGCATTTGATTGTTTTGAAAATCTCCGGATTTTTCCTAGCTAGTGATTAGCAAAAACTTGTTTTTAAATGTGCACTGAAAATTTTGTAAATGAGAACTTCGTACGCGGTGACAATTTTGTATATAAATAAAACTTGTTGTGGTGTTTAGCATTTGATTGTTTTGAACAAAATAATAGCCAAAAAACACAAGCCATCCGGAAAGAAAGCGTCGAGTAAGAGGACAAGCGGCCCAGTCCGAATCACACCATCCTTGTAATGTGAGCTCACTATCGGCACGAAAAAGAATACCACGACGTGTGCTTTTGAGATAACGCACAACCCGTAATGCCGCATCCCAATGTTCCTTGCGAGGTTCCTTCATAAATTGCGATAGAATATGAACGAGAATATGCCAAATACGGTCGTGGATTTGCTAGATAAATGAGATGACCAACCAATCGTCTATAGCGCTCTGGGTCATCCAAATGATCACCTGTGGCAAGGCCAAGTTTATGATTAGCTTCAATAGGAAAGCTGGACGGCTTTGCACCCAATAGCCCAACCTCGGATATGATGTCTAAGGTATACTTTCGTTGGCATAAAAATAGACCAGAGGAGCTACGAGCAACTTCAATACCCACGAAGTACTTTAAGGAGCCAAGATCTTTCATCTTGAAACATTTACTAAGGTACTTTTGAAAGACTGTAAGCGGAATCGTTCCCAGCGATAATAAGATCGTCAACATACACAAGTATATTCATATGAATTGTACCTTTCGTGAATGTGAAAAGAGAATAATCAAAATAAGACTGCAAGAATCCATAGTGTTTCAAGGAAGCCACCAGTTTAGCGAACCAACAACGCGGGGCCTGTTTCAGGCCATAAAGAGATTTACGAAGGCGACAAACTATATTAGGCTGAGAGGCATGAAAACCCGGAGGAGGTTTCATGTAGAGCTCTTCCTGAAGGTCACCATGCAGGAAAGCATTATGCACATCCATTTGATGAAATTTCCAATTCTTTGAAGCAGCAATAGCAAGAAAGGCTCGAACGGTGACCATTTTGGTCACGGGAGCAAAAGTTTCAGTGTAATCAATCCCTTCTTTTTTATGATTACCAAGAACCACCAATCGAGATTTAAGCCTTTCAATAGTACCATCAGACTTATACTTAATCCGATAAATCCACTGGCTTTCCAGAGCACGCTTACCAGAAGGTAGAGGAACCATAGTCCATGTGCCATTATCTTTCAAGACACAAATTTCATCCTTCATAGATTCCTTCCACCCATCCTCTGATATTGCCTCACGAAAATCCCTAGGCTCTTTAGCCAAAGTAATAGCTGCAAGGAAGCTACGATATTTCATAGAAAAACTGTCACAATTTATATAGTGAGCTATAGGATAAGGAGTACCTGAGGAGCCGACTGGAGTAGAGTGCGCGGGGAATGGGCTTGTAGGAGTAATAGTATGAGCAATGTAGTCTCGAAGGAGAGCATATGAAACTTTCGTACGCAAGTCCCTTCCTAAAGTTTCTGGCTCAACCTGAGAAGATACTACAAGGAAAAACGATTTTAGAGACGACAAATTTCGTAGCTAAAATGAAGATTCCGTAGCTAAATCGTGTTTAGAGACGAATTTGTTCCGTAGCTATTCCGTGGGTGCATGTTCGTCGCTAAATTGTGCGTCGCTGTTTTGTAGCTGTTTTAGAGACGGACATGTCCGTCTCTAATTTAGAGACGGACATGTCCATCTCTAAATTAGAGCCGAGACATATCTGTCTCTAAAACGGCTACAAAACGGCAGCTCAATTTAGCGACCAACCCGCACCACGAATTAGCGGCAATTTTCCATCTCTATTTAAATTGTCGTTTTATTTTCGAACCATTTTAGCGACATATATTTGACAACCAAAAATTAATTACTTTTATATATTTTTACCATTAAAATAAATGAAAATGCAATGTCAATATGTCATGAAAGAAAGATAGATGTGACGCACCAAAAAATATGCTCCTGCCGAAGAGGTATTTACATCACTCTTACAACACCAATTGGCTGCTCCGGTTCGAACTCCTCACATTTGAGGTTGCAAGCCCAGCGAGCTGCTTACTGGGTGTGCCAGAAATTTCAAGGCTCCTAAAATGCATGACCAAATTAAACCCACAAAAATCTCGGGGAATCGAACCCTAGACCTCCCGAAGGAAAACCGGCAACATACCACTCGGGCCGGAGACCATTGGTACGCTACTGTCATGTTGATTTTGGCATTCAGTGTGCCAAAAGTAATTAAATAATTAAACATAATTGCACAGCAAAAGAAAGATAGCTCTATCATATCTTAATAAAATCTCTCTTGTTGCCTAAAAAAGAAAAAGAAAAAAGATTGCTATCATAAACTCTCATCAATTACTACTATTGTTCATCACTAAAAAGGAAATCTTCATTATGATGATAGCTGGCTATATACAACAGGAAAATTTGGTAAGATTATTTTTATTAAAAAAACCCTAAAAGGAATTAGTATAAACTCTTATTTTGAACAAATGGAATAATAAATTGAATTTACTCTATCGTATTTTTGTTACCCACATATGATTTTTCTGGTTAACAAAAGTGGATTTTGACCAAATATTAACGTTAGTCTAATTATCCTAATAAACTTTGCACATATATAATCGGTTAGTACTTACGTTCCAAAATGAATATTGTTTTTAAGAAATATTTCAAAATAAATGTCATTATCTTAAAACCTTCGTCCGTATATGTTTTCTACAATTTTTTCACATTTTATTATATATTTGCAAAATTTGAAATTTAGATAGTGCAAGAATATTTATATATTTTGTCATCAAGTTTTATAGAAAATATATTTTTAGAGTGTATTTTAAATAAAAAGTTTTATTTTGGTGGGGGAGAAAATAGTAGTTCTTATAAAACGCCTCACATAAATTAAGACAACCCCAAAATCTTCATATAGACTTGTAGGGCTAGCTGGCAGTTTACATAACTTTCCTCTTATATTTGGTGGTTCTAAATCTAATCGTTTTATAGATATTTAGGGCTAGTTGGATCCCTTCCACATTTGGATTTTTTCGTGGCTTGTGATTAATAACTCCGTTTTATAATAAATATTGAATTTCATTTATTTATATTTATAATAAATGTGGTTTTGTTTATATAAAAGTAAAATTATACTAACATTATTTTTATATTTAAAAATGTGATACTTATTATTATGTGTTAGAATATTGAGAGATATTTTCAAGTATTTAGTTATCTAAGTTAGTATTGAGCCAACTTAAAAAGGTTACCTTAATTAGTAATATTTACAATTAAAATTATATTTACTATTATATTATAATAAGGAGATTTGTTAGAATTCTAATATAATTAGAACTCATTTGAATTTGTGTATAAATATGAGTCCTATAGCTTATCTAAACTTTGATCTAAACTTTGAGATTAAAATAATATACTCCCTCCGTCCCAAAATGTTTGTCCCATTTGACTTTTTTGTTGAACTTTGATCACAAATATATGACAATTTAATTATGTTCATGAAATTCTAAAAATTCTTATTGATTCACCATTAATAATATTATCAACAACAACTTTTAGAATTTCATGAACATGATTAATCTCTCATAAATTTGTGGTCAATGTTCAACAAAAAAGTCAAATGAAACAAACATTTTAAAAGCGAGAGAGTATAAAATATATTTTAGTCTCTCCATATTTTATCCGAAATGAATAATTTAGAGACTTGAGAATTTTTATTAGTGCCTTCGTGATCATTTTGACATTGTCTCCTTTTAGATTCCACGTGAGTTTTATAAAATTATTTTTCCTTTACTTGTTGAAATTATAACTGGGTATATTGTATCAATAACTTGCGGGACTTATGTAAATGATGCCTAAAAAATCGTATCATTATGAATTTAATATTTGAAATACATTATAGGTGATGTATGCATTTATAGTTTTAATATGATATATAGGAGAATAAATAACTAATTAATATTTCAAAACATAATTAAAAAGGCTAAAGACTCTTTTTTTTTTTTTTGGAATCCTCAAGACTCATAATTTCATTTACATTGTTTAAACCCTTATGCATAATGATGATTACGTTCTTCAATTGTTGCAATCATGAGATTAAACTAATAATATACTCCCTCCCAGTGGCGAATCTAGAAATTTTAGTGAGGGGGGTCAACTTTTAAGTAACGAAAAAGGTGAAAATCACACTATTAAAAATGTAAAACTTTAATACTATATTTCATAGTCATAGATTCAATAACAATAATACTGAAAAGAAGAGCGTTTGTATAGAGTTAAAATTTAATTACCTCAACAACGACAAACAAATAAAAAATTTGATTTCGAATAAAGCTGTTTATACCACTTCATTCATACCAAAATCTCTAGTTTAAGTATTAACTTCAAAGTAAATATAGAATTAGAAGTAGTCGAGCAGTGTGATATATTCTCTAATTTAAGTATTGACTTTAAGTTTTTTCGTTTAAATGTCTTAAAATTTGGGAATAAAATGTTTATACTACTTCCTCCAAACCAAAATCAATATCTATGTTTTTATATAAGAACATTCCAAAATTTTTACAATTTTAGTTTTATATGTATATAACAAAATGTGAAATTTTTTGTTTGTAAAAATACCGGATAGGGACTACTACCTCGGACACAAATGAAGGTTCAATTTTATTCTTAAAAAAATTGGACATTTGTTTTGGGACAAAGAGAGTAATTGTTTTCAAAAAATAGACATTTCATTTGGGATAAAAAATAGAAAATAAATATTCATTTTGAGATAAAAGAAGTACTAAATACAAACACTTTTTTTTTTTGAGGGGGTGATATGATAAATTTTGAGGGGGGTCAAAGTAAGAAAAATTTAGAATTACACAAAATGTTAAAGGACCACAATGGAATAAATGAAAAAGTGAGGGGGGTCAAGTGACCCCTCTCAGCATATTATAGTTCCGCCCCTGCTCCCTCCGTCTAATTTGATAGTTCACGGTTACTGTACTCACGTAAATTAAGGAGGGAGTATTATATTGAAAGTGTTGTGAGTGTGAAATTAAAATAGGAGAGAGAATGAGGGGAGGGAATAGTAAATTATAATGGTGTTGTGAGTATTAAAATAATGTAGGAGAGAGAATGAGTGGAGGGAATAGTAAATTATAGTGGGGTAAGGTTATTATTTTAATAGTATAAAGTTTTCTTTTTAGGAAAGAAATAAAGTGTAAACTTTGTAAGTGAACGTCCAAAATAAAAAATGTGAAGTATGTAAATGGACGGAGGGAGTATATATTTAATATATAGCCAACAACTACTTGTCGACAGTAATTTGCAAAGAAGTGTTAAAAGTTAACCTACTTGTGGCAGGGATGGATCTACATTATACTGAGAGGGGTCACTTGACCCCCCTCATTTTCCATTTATTTCATTGTGGCCCTTTAACTTTTTGTGTGGTTCTATATTTTTTTCTAACTTTGATCCCCCTCAAATTTTATCATATCACACCCCCCCCCTCAAATTAAGTGTTTGCATTTTGTACTCCTTTTATCCCAAAATCAATATTTATTTTCTATTTTTTCATCCCAAATTAAATGTCTATTTTCTAAAAACAATTACTCTTTTATCTCAAAATAAATGTCCATATTTCTTTTTTAATAATAAAATTGAACCTTTATTTGTGTCTGAGGTAGTAGTCTCTAAACAATTTTTTTTACCAATTTTTTTTTCACATTTTGTTATATACATATAAAATTAAATTCATAAAAACAGGATAGTAAAATATTTATACATTTTTGTCATTAAAATTTATAAGAAAGTAAATATTTTGGAATGTCCTTATATAAAAACATAGATATTCATTTTGGTTTGGAGGAAGTAGTATAAACATTTTATTCCCAATTTTTAAGTCATTTTTTTTAATTGTCTTAGTTTAAACGAAAAAATTTAAAGTCAATACTCAAATTAGAGATTTGAATTTATCACACTGCTTGACTACTTCTAACTTTATATTTACTAACTATATATTTAGTTAATATTTAAACTAAAAATTTTGATATGGATGAAATGGTATAAAAAGTTTATTTCGAAATCGATTTTTTTATTTATTTGCCGTTGTTGAAGTAATTAAATTTTAACTCTATATAAACGCTCTTCTTCTTATTATTGCTATTGAACCTATAATTATGTAATAAGTTAGAGTAGGTCTAGGGAGAAACACGTTTCTCCAGAAGGTATGGAGAAACGGGTTTCTGGATATCCAGAAGCTTTGGGATTGATATTCAGAAGCTTTGGGACGGATATCCAGAAAAAAGATTTGAGACCAAATTCAAGGCCAAGACCAAATTTCTGGTTCTGGATATCACTTTCACAAGGTTCTGGATATCCAGAACATTGAATATGGATATCCAGAAGCCTTAAAACTTATATCCAGAAGCCAATTCTAAATTTCTGGATATCACTTACATAAGGTTCTTTCTCCCTAGATTTTGGCAATAAGTTATATATGCAATATTAAAGTTTTACATTTTCAATAGTGTGATTAAACTTTTTCCTTTACTTCAAAATTGAACCTCTCACTAAAATTTTTAGATCCGCCACTAAATGTTGGTACGTAAACAAAGAAACCTCAATGCACGTGGGTTTTCTAATTTCTTTTAACAACCACACTAGCTAGGTTTGCCTAAGGACTGAGTTATCTGCTAACTGATGACTTAATTAGATGATTATCTTCTATAAAATTAGAAGATCGATGATGAATTGAAATGATGATTATCTTCTGAAACTTTTCTATTAATCACATGTCAAATTTTAACACTTTTAAACATTGTATTTTAAATACATGTCCATTATTTTTAAAAGTAGAGATATTTAGGGCATACTCCTTAAGGGTGCGTGAGTGTAGACTTATTTTCTTTTTCGTCTACACAAGAGCAGATATTACTCAAAATGACAAAGTTTTTACGTATTCCTCCCACTCATTCTCTCTCGTATTTTACTTTTATACTCAAAACACCAATAAATTTACTATTACTCTCACCCGTTCTCTCTCATATTTTATTTTTCATACTTATAAACAACTCCTTCTATTAATTCTCTCTCCTACTTTTTCTTAATTCTTGTGCCAAATTTTTTGTTATCCACTCACGTGGAGCGGATGGAGTATATTTTAACTGCATTATCTTTATTTATTTATTTATTTGAGAATAATGAATGCGTATTTAAAGTAAAATTGTAATTAAAATTGTCATAAAAATAAATATATACATG
The DNA here is from genome assembly GCA_022495995.1 of Adenophora triphylla var. japonica. Taxonomy (NCBI): domain Eukaryota; kingdom Viridiplantae; phylum Streptophyta; class Magnoliopsida; order Asterales; family Campanulaceae; genus Adenophora; species Adenophora triphylla. The sequence continues at coordinate 652,250 of JAFEMH010000588.1, read as the reverse complement.
TATGGTAAAATTCAATGATTGAACAAAGTACGACGATTCAATAAATTAAATGTGCCACTATGCTATCATGTGGCTGTGGTGGGTGGTGGCAATAAAGTGAGTAATAGGGTGGTGATGGTGGCGAAAATAGTGGGGTGATGACGGTGGATAGTAGGCAGTAGTGATGGTGATGGTGATATAAGTGATGGATGTGGTGGTGGGTAGTGGCGGTAATGGTAGTAGTATGTGTTGGAAAAATTCGTTATATGTGAAGGAAATTGTGTATTTTTCTTACATGAATCGTTTGTCGTTTGACAAAGATTATTGTGGGTTCATGTTCTACGTTGTGAGAACATGAAAATGAAATATCTAGATGTCCAATTTGGTATTGAATGAGAAAGATATGTTAGCTCAAAGTAAGTGGGTTAAAGTGTAACTTTTAGAAGTTAACACCACTATTGATGTCCCATAATTTCTAGATTAATTGAGGGATTAATATGGATCATTACTTTGGAATTTGAGGTTACAAAGTTTGGTATTAAACTTCTTGAATAGAAAGTAATGAGTCTCATATCAAACAGTCGAGAACTTGTTTGCTCTGTCTTTCTTGGTCAAAGATGGACGGATTTTGATAGATGTGGATGAAAAAAGGCTCTCATCTTGTTTATATTTTAAGATGTTAACCACCAACCACAATACCCTATAAATTCAAACATCAAGTATGTTTCTCCCAAATCGAACAGCTACAAACTACAACCCTAAATGGTTATCAACTGTCATAGTTCAACAACATTGGTACAAACCAAACATCCTTCATCAAACTCAATATTCATTAAATGTAAATAACCAGTAAAACTAAAGAGGCGAGCGAGGGTGCAAAGGTTAAACGACTTGCTCAAGTAACATTTTATAAATGGAAACGGAATCCATAAAACAATTCGGACCTTGACCATTTAACGAAACCATAGTAATTCGAACTATTTTTCACACATAACTTCATCATTTAATTGTACACTTAATAATGTAAAACATTTGTAGTGTATCATAAACAAACTACAACCCTAAATGGTTATCAACTGTCATAGTTCAACAACATTGGTACAAACCAAACATCCTTCATCAAACACAATATTCATTAAATGTAAATAACCAGTAAAACTAAAGAGGCGAGCGAGGATGCAAAGGTTAAACAGTGCTCTGTAACATTTTATAAATGGGAAACGGAATCCAGGGTTTACAATTAAATGTTTTAAAAAATTGGAAGTGGTAATCGAGGGTTTACATACCTTGAAATGATGCAAAGAAGTGGCGGTGGAGGATGAGAGGAGTGGGTGGTGGTTAGCAGCAAAAGATGTAGAAGGGACGGCGGTGGTGGTGGAGTTGAGGGAGAGATATGAAGGGGAGATGTTGAGAGAGTAGAGAAGAACACGACGGAGCTAAGAAGAGAGAGAGATGAGAGATCGGAGTTAATCGTGGCGGTGAGGCAACGGCGGTAGCTCGGTGTGAGGGAAGAGAGAGAGATGAAAGATCGTAGTTTAAGGAGAGAGAGAGTTTAGGTCGTAAACGATTTTTGGGAGGGATAATTTGAATTTATATTTAACCTCAGCGACGGAACAATTCCGCCAGTAGAAATAAATTTCAGCGGCGGAATTGAATTCCGTCGGTAGAATTAACTATCACCGATGGATAATTCCGCCGCTGGTTATTACGAAATCACGGGGATTGATGACTTGGCACTGTGCACCGTCGAAAATGGTATTCCGCCGGTGGTAATTTTAATTTAATTAATATCAGTATTTTTATTTATATAAAACATGAAAATTATTTTAAATAAAATATAACAAATTACTTTAAAAAAAATATAAGTCAATAAATATTATTTTGAAAAATAAATAAATCATAAATTAAAATAAAATAAAAATAGAGCAAAACAAATTAAAAAAATAAATTAACACCGAGGAAATTATTTCGCTGCTACTACCACCACTACTACCACTACCACTACTACCACTACCACTACTACCACCACGTACTACCACTGCAACCACTACTACCACTACTACCACTACTACCACCACCGCCACCACCATTACCACTACCACTACCACTACTACCACCACCACCACTACTACCACTACTACCACCACCACTACTACCACTACCACCACTACTACCACACTACTACCGCTACTACCATTACTACTACCACTACTATCGCTACACTACCACCACCACTACTACCACTACTACCACTACCACCACTACTACACCACCACTACTACCACTACTACCACTACTACCGCTACTACCACTACTACTACCACTACTACTATCACCTCCACCACCACTACCACTACTACCACTACCACTACGTAGTACCACCACTAGTACCACTACTACCACTACGTACCACCACTACTACCACACTACTATCGCTACTACCACTACTACTACAACTACTACCACTACCACTACACTGCCACCACCACTACTACCACTACTACCGCTACTACCACTACTACTACCACTACTACTACCACTACTACTATCACCTCCACCACCACTACGTACTACTACCACTAGTACCACTACCTCTACCACCACTACGTACTACCGCTACTACCACTACTACTACCACTACTATCACTACACTACCACCACCACTACCACCACTACTACCACCAATTAACCTGACCGGCCACGTCTATCTTGACCTATACCCTAAATTTCTAAACCCTAAATCATATACTTATACCCCTAGTCCTTAAACCCTAACCCCTAACCCTAAATCATATATTTATACCCCTAAACCCTAAACCCTAAATCATATACTTATACCCCTAAACACTAAACCCTAACCCTAAACCGTAAATCTCAAATCTCATATACTTATTTTTTTCAATTTTTTATTCACTAGAAAATAATATTTTAGATTTTGTTAATTAGTGCTTTTTTTTTACAAAAAGGTATATATAAAAAAAGATAGAAAAAACTAAATAAATGAAAGTATATAGAAGAAAAGAGGGACGGACTACCCTATATTTATTTTTATTTAATTTTTTATTGACCAGGAAATAATATTTTAGACTTTGTTAATTAAAGGTTTTTTAAAAAAAAACAAAAAGCAAAATTAAACTATCACCGACGGAATTATTCTGTCGCTGGTAAATTAAAAAAATTAAAAACAAAATTAAATCATAACCGACGGAATAATTGTCACGCATTTGATAAATTAAAAAAATTAAAAAACAAAATAATATTATCATGACGGAATTATTCCGTAACTGATAAATTAAAAAAAAATTAAAAAAAAAATAATATTATCATCGACGGAATTATTCCGCTGCTGATAAACTAAAAAAATTAAAAACAAAATAATATTATCACCGATGGAATAGTTCCGCTGCTGATAATTTTAAAAAAATTAAAAGCAAAATTAAATTATCACCGACGGAATTATTCCGTCACTGATAAATTAAAAAAATTAAAAACAAAATAATATTATCACCGACAAAATTATTCCGTCGCTGATAAATTAAAAAAAATTAAAAAATATTAAACTAACACCGACGGATTAATTCCGCTTTTGATAAATAAATAGCGACGAAAAATTCTGTCGGTAAAGTCAAGACCAGTCAAACACACATTAGTGGCAGTATTGAAACGAATATTCAACGAATATTCGTTTTTAGCGATGAAATAAATTTATTCCGTAGCTATAGCATCATTTCCGCCGCTATATAGTGACGGAATAATTCCTCTACTGGGTATTCCGTCACTAAAGACCCAATTTCTAGTAGTGGTATCCCGTTCATCCTCAACAATCATATTATGTAATATGATACATGATCATGATGATAGTCAATTCCTCCATCTCCCACATTCGAGCTGGTTCTCGAATGATTTTAAATCGAGATTGGAGCACTCCAAATGCACGTTCTATATCCTTCCTACATCCCTCCTGAAATTTTGCAAATAGCTTATCTTCTTCACTTTGAGGAAGTTTTGCGATTGTGACGAAAGTCGGATAATTAGGGTAGATACCGTCAGCAAGATAATACGTCATATCATACGTATGTTGATTCACAAAGAAATTGACTCGTGGAGTATTTCCTTGTTCAAGATGATCGAACACTGGCGATCGGTTCAGAACATTTATATCGTTCAATGTGCCCAGACATTCGAAAAAGGCATGCCAGATCCATAAATCTTGAGTGGCAACTGCTTCAGGAATAACCGTGGTGGTTCCTTATCACCTTTAGTAAATTGACCTTCCCAACCAGTAGGACAATTTTTCCATTCACAGTGCATGAAATCAATGCTCCCGATCATCCCTGGGAATCCCCGCTTCTCATTAACGTCAAGTAATTTTGCAGGTCATCTTCGTTTGGGGCTCTCAAGTACTCTTGCTCATATAATTGAATGACCCCCTTGCAAAATCGACATAACGTCTCCATTCCTGTAGAGCCTCCTATTTTTATGTATTCATCAATAGCATCGGCGGACATACCATATGCTAACATTTGCATGGTTGTGGTACATTTTGCTAATGGAGATATGCTAACATTCGCATGGCTGTGGTACTTGTGTTCCAAATCCTGAAAATTCTAATGCTGCAGAATTTCCAATATTTACATATCTCATTGGCATGTAAGGGGGTGGATTACGATTAGGGGGTGGAGGTTGCTGAAATCGCATCCCAAAATATGAATGCCAATTTGGAACAGCAAAAGGCATGAAATTTGACACAGCTGAAGGCATGAGATTTGGTTGAAAAATATAATTCGATACATTTTAAGGACGTGGTTGGTTGGAAGATTGATTCTCAAATTGAGAATCATTAGGATTGTAGTAATTTTGTGGAAAATTACTTGCATTTTGAGAGTTGAAATGGTTATTATTGAAATCCATTTCACTGAAAAGATGATGAAATTTTTTAAATATGGGTTAAAATGAAGAAGTATAATTGGGAAAATAGGGTTTTTTTTTTCGGTGTCCAAATCAAATGAAACTTGCATCTATTTATAGGAATTTTTTTTTTTATGAATTTTGGTGAATTTTTTTTTTAAAAAAATAATTGCTTGATGATAATTCAGCTCAAATAATTTGGGATAAAAAGGAAATCCGAAAATCCCATGAACCAATAGGATTGCAAAACATGGCCCAACAGAATTCAAGGAAAAAAAAACTTATGCCTACAAACGTGTGCGGCCCTCAAAACACCGACGCGTGTCTTCTCCCAACAGATTCAGTCGACTCAATTTTTTCAGTTTTCACTTTAATCCCTCTAAATTTCAGTTCTCCATTGTAGCCATTCAGTTAACTAACTTTTCTTTTCAACCCCAAATTCAGTTTGCATTGCACATGGTCTTAGTACTTAGTACATATGCATGAGAAATTTTTTAGGTTATAACCGCTTTTTTCTTTCTTTAAAGGTCTCATCACTTTGGTCTTAAGATCAACCTTCTAACTAAAAATTCATGAATTATTTGAATGCTACGCCATTTTATTTTTATTATAAAAGCAACAAGAAATTTTATTGATAAATGAAAATAAAAAGGCTCAAAAAGATGCCAAAAACAAACGGAGCCTAAAAAGAAGCTCATACGACTTCAATATTATCACAACTAGGCTTTGTAATCTACTACTTCATCTGCAAATATTTTTCAATATGAGCATTGCTCCAATACTTAGAATGAGAATTTAAAAAGTGTCGGAAAGTATTGCCGACAAATAAAGTGTATCATATCAGCGCTTTTGCATTTAGCAATTATTCTAACAGAGCTGGAAACGAGAGGCTGATGCATAAGTTGTAATGACTTCACTCTAAAGTTTCCATTCCCATCATGTATATAAACCCTCACTTGGACAAACATCTCTACTCAGAAATCCTTCCTTCTCTCTCTCTCTCTCTCACACACACACACACACACACACAACAAGTCTAGATCTCTGGAAATGGCTGCCTACCCTCCTTCTTATCCGCCATCACCAAAAGCAACCTCCCCTCCTTCTTATCCGCCATCACCAAAAGCAACCTACCCTCCACAACAATCAACACCACCCTACCCCAGCCCTTTCTCCGCTGTTGTCCCATCGCCGGTGGTATTCCCCCCAGGCACAGATCCTAATGCCATTGCCTGCTTTAACCTGGCCGACGAGGACAAGGACGGAATTATTACTGACAGGGATTTGCAGAAGGGTTTGTCCCTGTATGGGCATATCTTCAATAACCGTACCATTCATTTGCTCCTAACCCTCTATACAGATTATGCCAAAGTCAAGAAGATCGGTAAAATCTTCTCTCTTCTAGAATTTGCATGATGGATCAAAATTACTTGACAATGCCATTAAATTGCAATTGGGTGGCATTCTTATGCTAGCGTTATTTATTAGATCAAATGACTTGATATTATACCACCAGAGCTATTAAATACATACATGTTTTGTGCTTAATTACTTATACAATGGTATATTTGGACTAAGATTATTTCTTAATTTAGAAACTTGAGTACTTGACATTTATTTTGGAACAAACCAAAAACGAAAGTGCGACATTTATTTATTGTGGTATTTTTGATGTTATGCCAAATAAGCTGATGCCACTAAAGTTCGACAATGTAGGAATTACAAAGTTTGTTTAGCTTAGTTTTGTTAAAAATTTCAAGTAACACTCTTTCCTGTATTGTGGCCTATGTACTAATTAAGTTTGGTTTAAATTTATGTGAAATCAGGTCCAGCGGAATTCGTTCCTCTGTATGTTACTCTGCAGGGCTGGAAGGTAAGTTTATTTTTGAATTTTTTTGTGGGGGGAGGGCTAATGGACTGAATAATGTTGTTGTTGCATTTGATGTTTTGCAGACAACCTTTGAGAGATTTGACGCTGATCGCAGTGGATTGATCGATGCTAGAGAACTGGGCAATGCACTTGCAACCAATGGATATCCTGTAACTCCTGCTATTTTGGAATTGCTGGTGTCAAAGTTCGGCAAAGGTTCTGGAAAGGGCAGGGCCATTGAATACAGCTATTTCATCGAGTATGTTCACTTAGCAATGCCTCATAATTTTATGTTATATACATATTTTGTTCAACCGTTTCTAATTTTGTTCATATTTGTGCTTTTTCCATTTCAGATGTTTCTTGACTGTTAAGGTATACATGTCGGTTGTACATATTATGTTACAATTTTATTTTTGTGTATAATTTAATTACTAAATGGCTTAATATATGGTGCAGGGACTTACTGATAAGTTCAAGGAGAAAGATACGACTCTGTGCGGCTCAGTGACATTCACATATGAGTCCTTCTTGCTCACCGTCATCCCTTTCATGACCGCATAAGCCGACTCTGAATCCTTTTGTTCGATGTTGTGACAAGTTAATATCCATAAGGATTCCCTTGCATGGGGATCAGAGTGCAGTTTATCATGTAATAAAACTTTTATCTGGTTGGGATTCCATGTAATTTTATGCTCTTTGTTGTTGTTTTATGTCATGTATTGTTTCGGTTTGTTCTGGTCTAATAAGGTTTCTAAGTTAATGGATTTAAAGTTGAGGATTCTTGAGCTACATTTCCGTCTATTTTCTTTGCCTTGCCTTTTATGTTCAATCTCAAGTATATATTTACTATCAACAAAAAAAATCCATAGAAACTGTTAGAATAAGTATATTTGTGAATATTCATTTCCCATAAATAGTTTGATTTGTATATAAATTAGTTGTTAGTGATTGATGATAATCACATCTCTTAAGGGATGTATATCCCGTAACTTAGGCAAGTAGTTTGGTTAGGAAATGCTGGTGTATATATTTGTAAAGAATGAATGAGAATCCTCATGGAGTATATTTCTTCCATGGTATCTAGTTAGGTTATGATTACTTTTCTCTCGCTTCCACAATTGTGAATCTCTCTTTCGTCTTTTTTTGCTATCCGCCTCCTCGCTTAGGCCGACAATATGTCATCTACAAAATCAGGATTTCACCCCGCCTTTGATGTATCCAACGTCCGGAATGATGTTCCGATGGTTCTAGAGTTGGAGAGTGCAGTACTCGTTTGGGCGGAATTGTTTCGCAACCATGCTAAATCGTGCAAGGTATTGCACCACATAGGAACTAATGACAAGGTGAAAGCTCCTACCACAAATGAGGAACAAGATCTGTGGGATACTTTGGATGACATCGCTTTGAAGTGGATTTATTTGACTATTTCGAATGATCTTCTTCAAACCATCCTCGTTCCGGGTGCTAATGCTATGGAGTACTACAAGAAAAACAGCTTTTAGCGACGGAAAAAAATCTGTCGCTAAAACCCTTGTCGCTAAATATTAACGACAGATTTTTGGGCTGTCGTTAAAGTAACGACGGATAATTCCGTCGCTAAAACTCAAAAATCCGTCGCTAAATGTTGAAGAGGAACGACAAAATTATTGTATTGGCGACATTAATAACGACGGATTTTATCGATAGATATTTCCGTCGCTAGTTATTAAATTTATCAAAAAATAATATTATATTTATATGCATAATTAGCGACGCCTTTAGCGACAGATATATCCGTCGCTAAATTGGCCAGAAATTTAATCTTTGTTTAGCGACGGAATGATACGTCGCTAAATTTAATAATTTTTTCAATATTTTTTGTATATTTTTCTGTTTATACCCCTGTTTATGCAGGTTTAATCCACCTGTAAATAAACACACACCTGTAAAAAAACAACACAACATTGTTCAAAAAGAATTTCATCCCTTAAACAAGGTACTATACTAATACTTAAAATACCACTTTGATTTATCCCTAAAAACAACTGCTAACCCGCTCTATCAATTGTTCTAATTTTTCTTCTATTTTCTCCCTGTTCTTTTTCTCGCGATCCACTCTTTCTTCCAACTTAGCAACCTTAGCTTTCTCATCCGCTAACTCATTCTTTAGTTGATTGAACTCAGCTTCTTTAGTACCATTCTCAAGCAAACAAGAGGCACTAGTCCGGCCATCACTCCCATAAGATCCACTCATTGAACCAATACCGTACACACGTTGCTTTTTCACTCCGGCAATTTCCTTGTAGATTTCATTTTGTTCAGCGGTAGTCAACGTTCTTGTAGTGGATTCTTCAATTAATCTATTCTCATAATCCTCCTTCAAAAAATAATATCTCTTGTTATAATGAACATTAATGTTGTATGCAATGACTGGAAATAAGACTATTCAAAATTGTTAATAATGCATATGCCACAATGAAGACATGATGGATGTTAGTGAATGACCCAGCTCAAAATCTTGTTAAACCAAATGTTGTTGTAATTTTCCCCAAAATCTTGAAGACATTGTTGCCAATAGCGACTTTTAAAGACGGATACATTTTGGTAAATACTTTTTTGACTTGGTCATTTTGGAATTTTCCTAAAAGTGGCTGTTCAAGAATTGGGCTGGAGGAGGGGTAGGTAGTGGTAGCTAGTCTGTAGTTTGCTAAAACTTTGAATAACTGTAGGAATGGGCAATGTCCAAAGGAGACTAGATGGTGGTTCCATGATGATAAAGTATAGTAACAAAAGCTGGTACTGCTGAAATCTGTAGCAATTAAATCTCAGGTGTGAGGGGATTGAGAAATGATGCTTTTCTTTCAGGTCCAAAAGGAAAGGGATAACTGAGATGAATTTTACATTTGAAATGGCCCAACTACATTGAAACACCAATAAAAATTAAAATAAAATAAAACTAATAGGCTGCTGCAAGTCAGCATTGCCCTCTGTACGCGTAAAGCTGTATTAGCAGCTGTTTTTAGGGATAAATCAAAGTGGTATTATTTGTGTTTCTGTGGGCAAGATGTATCTATCCTTCAGACTATGTTGATATGCTATTCTTTATGGGATGGAGGGAGTAACTCTACTATGGGACGGAGTGAATATAAACAAAAACAAGTGATTTACTAATGATATACTTACACAAATCCTTTTAGCACGATCATCCACAAACGTCCCATTTTACTAAGAGGCAGAGGAAGACTCAGTCTTGGGTCTACTGAGGCTTGAGCAACATAAGGGTAGCTTTTTATTATGGCCAGTTTGAGGCCGGCCTGCGTCTACCTCTTGACCTCTTCATTTGCGAATTCTTGGAGTGTTTGGCCGCTGTCCCCATGCAATTGGGAGCTAACACGGTGAGGGTGTTGGTTTGTTTCGCCATGGTAAGTAGGTTCGTAGGGTACAAACTATGTATGCACGTATTTAGGAGGTTCCTCAAGATCATGCGGAATGAGAAAACCTTCGGGATAAGTACGCCCGCCAAAGCTAAAGCCCCAAAATTATTCATCAACTTGCCCAACAAGGTGTCAGGGTGGAACAGCCACATGATCCTGGCTGAAAGTAGGAAGGGATGGGAATTCCCTTTGCCCGAGGCCGACATAGAGCCAATGAATGAGAAGGACTATTGGGTCCCAGAGTGGAGCGATGAGCTCACTCGTAGGTTGACACTGGTGGCTCGGAGGAGCACCATAAGCTAGGCAACCTTGGGGTCGGACAAGGACTTCTTCATTCAAGCTGGAATGATGCTAGGATGAGATGGGGAGGTTGACCCTTTAGTGCCGATCATTAGGATCCTTAGATACCCGAATTGGGTGATTCACGAGAGAGGTTCGAGTCCCAATGTCATTATGGCGGTTAAGTATTTGACTTGATTTGATATTTCTTTGATTTCTCTATCATTTTTCTCATATTCTGCTTTGCTAACAGTTTCCTTTTGATCATGCAGTTCTTACTCCCAAGAAAGAGGCACATATGAATAGAAACGTCGACCTCGGAGATAGAAGGAGGAACAAGAAGGCCCATAGAGCAGCCAATGCTAGGACCAGTAGGGAGAAGAAGGCCATGGATAGGAATGCTTTGCTCCTCAAAGTAGGAGTGGGAATGATCCTCGTTGATGGGACCGGGCCAGTGGAGCCCATTGAGTAGGCGCCCCAAGTTCAAGTATTTAGGGGAGAGGGGAAGGGGGAGGTTGACATGTCAATCGAGATAGAGTCGGGTTCCGAGCCTAAGCAGGTTCAGCTGGGGTAGATCCACAAAATTTTGTGGAGTTGGAGCTCGGTGCTAACGAGCCGGAAGAAATCGAAGCCGGCCTTCCACTTAGTCGGCTTAGGAAGAGGTCCGTCATTGACCTGGGACCTTAATAAGATGGAACCTCTAGAGAAGTGGGCTTTGCTTCAAGCCATCCCTTTCCCCAAGCTCCCTCTACCAGAAGCACCGAAGAGGTGCAGGCCATCGTACAGAGGTTGAGTGATGTCCCCCCTCTCAAGGGCATCAACAACTTGAGTCGCCAATACCTCGAGCTGGGTTGGGGACAAATTGTCGTGAGAAGGGCTGCGAACAGGGACCTGTTGGCCCAATTTGCAAAGGAAGGACTTACTCCAGAGGAGTATAGTGATAGGTTCGGCCTGCTTGCCTCTGAGGTAATACTTATTCTTTTGTTTAGTTTTTTCTTTGCTTCATTTGCTTGTTGTCGCTTTGGTCGCCACAGTCTTGATCGTATTTTTTGTTGTGCAGTCTCTTGCCTTGATGGAGCAAGCCACATGCAGTTAGAGGGCTTCCATAGAGAAGGAAAAGATAGCCTTCTCCAATTACTCCCGGAAGGCAAGGGAGGCCGCTGAGCTAAGCAAAAGCTTAAAGATTCAAATGCCCAGTGCCGGACTCTCCAGGCAACGCATTTTAATGCTGAGAAGGAGATAGATGATGCCTTGGCGGCCTTCAAGGTGGAAAAGGAGCAGCTCGCTCCCCTTAGGGCTCACGTTGATTCTTGAGCTCTTACTAACGCCGCATTAGAGGAGGAAATAGCTGCGGCCAAGCTGGAGAAGGCAAAGTTGGAGGGGGATATGGAGCAGCTAACTGGGATGGTTCAGGATCGCAACAATCACATGATCAAGATGAGAGACGACCACCAGGATGCCCGGGTTAAGTGGGAGGAAGAATCTCTAGCTCGGGAGAAGGCCGCCGTCGAGTAATTTAAAAGCAACGATGAGTGCTACGGCATCATAGTGTCCCCAGCTAGGGATTTCTATGATGTTGGATGCTAACACCACTACAAGAAAAATAGCCTTTTGTGACTGCTTTCTGTGATGGCTAAAAAAAGCAGTCTCCATAGACCAGATAAGGAGACGAAAATAAAAAGCAATCACGTTACCTTAAGGAGATGGCAGTACAATCACATGTGCAATCACGTTTGATATTTTCGTCCAGAGCGCCAACGCGAGAAACGGGAGGGAATATGAAAAATCAAACGTGACCGTTTTTTTTAAACTGTAATGACTTTTGCAATCACGTTTGATTAATTATATAATTTAATCAATATAAATACATGAAAAAAATAATTTTAATAAAAGGTGACTGCCAATGCAATCACGTAATACCTTAAATAATATAAAAAAATAAAAAATAAATAAATTTGAGATACCTAAATAAATAAATCAAACGCCTCTCTCTCTCTCTCTATCCGCTTTCTCTCTCTCTATTCGCTCTCTCCCTCTCTGCTCCCCGCTCTGCCTCTCTCCACTCCAGTAGTCTCTCCCGCTCCGGTCGTCTCTCCGCTCAGCCTCTCTCCGCTCCGGTCGTCTCTCTCGCTCTCTCTCTCCCTCCCTCCTACTGTAAAACCCATCTTCACATTCTCTCTCTACAATCTCTCTCTACAATCGTCGCTCCATTCTCTCTCTCTAATTCGTGTGTTTTTGTGTGTGTTTTCATTATTATTTGATTGTTTGAGTAATCGATTTTTTGGATCTCTGAATTTGGTATAGTTTTTCGCTGATTAGGGTTTCGATTTGTGGTTGACTTCTTGTTTTTATGCGTATTTGTTGAAATTGTATTCAGGAGTGAAATTGTTGAGAGATTGTTTGAGAAAGAGAGGTTTTGGAATCAGATATGTGTATTGGTTGAAGGGAGGTTGTGGAGATGGCATCCAAACGCATCTTGAAAGAGCTCAAGGATGCAAAACGATCCTCCTACTTCTTGCTGTGCTGGTATATATATATTTTTTGATCTTATGTTATAGAAAGTTCTAATTTTGTTCTTTGCTGGTAATTTGATTATATATATATATATATATATATATATATATATATATATATATATATATATATATATATATATATATATATATATATATATATATATATATATATATATATATATATATATATATATATATATATATATATATATATATATATATATATATATATATATATATATATATATATATATATATATATATATATATATATATATATATATATATATATATATATATATATATATATATATATATATATATATTTGCCGGGATCTTAAAGTGAACATGGCTTTTCTATGATAATTAATATTTTTGCCTGGTCGATGGTCTACTCAGCTATTACTAGGCAAGCAGATCCAGCTTAGTGGTGCTGTGGGAGACGTTGAGCTTGGAGCTCCATTGTTGCCTTTCGGCTTGAATGGATTGGGAAGTAGTGGTGGTGCTTTGGTAGTGGAATGTTTGGGACCGGACTTCCGTATTTTGAACAGATGCAACGGCTAGTTCACCCGTAACCCCAATATGATGAGAGAATCATGGATCTGCTGCTAATTCAGAACTTATCAGAGAAACTGATATGTGGTAAGCATTTACGTATTATTAAATTTTGATCCAATTTATTTTTATTAGGACATATGGATTGGGAATAATAGGATTTTAGAATTTCATTTTCTTTATACAAAATTCTGTTCGATTATCTAATCTGTATATCCATGTCTTGTGTGTTGCACTTCTGTTGTTTGAGTTCAGTCCCAGAGACGAAGAGGCAATAGATACTTGCCAATACTGGCCAACTCTTTATTTTCACATGCCTTTTGTAAAGACATTGACGTAGCGGAAGACTTGGATAACGATTAATCGATGAATTTCGCTCGAGAAACTCAACAATCAATCAACAATTTTCGCTCGAGAAAATTGAAAGAGAATGAATTCATTCATAAAATATCAAAAACTGAGTATTCAAACCCTAAAACAAGGTATAAATATGACGGCCCAAACCCTAACTTGGAAAAAACCTAAAATAATCCAAAAGACAAAAATGCCCAAAAACTAGTAAAAACGGATAGAAAGCTTCGTCGGGCCTTTTGAGGCCTTTAGAAGCATTTTTCGGCCTTTTTTTGGCCTGCTCATGGGGCTTTGCCCCATGAATCTTGTTCCTCTCGTCGAGACGGTCGTTTTGATATGCTGTGCGTCCCGTAACTCCTCCGGAATCAAAAGTTACGCCCGTTTCCGCGTTGACGCTCAAACGACTCCATAAATGACTCCGCAATTGTGTCCGCATCATTCTCCCCAGGCTGAGAAAAATTCGACCGCGAATTTGTGCCGGTGTCCTCGTCCGAAGAAGCATCACCTGTAAACGGAATCAAGTGCTTCACGTTGAAGACATCTGCTGTACGAATGTGGCTTGGAAGCTTCAACCGGTACGCATTCGGATTAATCTTCTCCACGATCTCCACTGGTCCACCTTCTTGGCCGACGCTTGTTGTATGCACCAACCGGAAACGCTCCTTCGTCAGATCGCCCACACATAATCTCCAACATCGAACTCAACCTCTCCTCCGCTTGATTCGCAAGCCGCTTGTATTTGCTTTGTTAGCATGTAGGCGATCAAAGACACCTTGTGCACTTCCCGTAATCCAAACCATATCGAGACTTTGAGATGGACCTTCTTGTTGTTGGGCAAAGCAATCAGATCTAAAGGTCCCTTGGCCGAACCGCATACACCACCTCGGAAAGGATCGAACCCGCATCGCGGTTAACCGCATGATTATGAGCAAACTCCGCCCGGCATAATTTCGATCCCACGCCTTAATATGTTCCCCAACCAAGCGGCAAAAGGTTTCCCAACGAACGATTAACCACTTACGTCTCGCCCGTCTGGTCCCGAGGGTGATAGGCACTACTAAAGTTCACCGTGTGTTGGCCATCTTCCACAGCCGCGCCAAAAATGGCTAAGAAAGCGCGTGTCACGGTCGAAACAATAGAAGCCGGCAACCCATGAAGACGATAGACCTCCCGAAAGAATAATCGAGCGACATTAAGCTGCGTCGGTGGTCTTCTTGCACGGGATGAAATGAACCATTTTAGAAAACTCCGTCCACCACTACATAGATAGAATCATGACCTCGTGTGCGTGGCAACCCGACCACGAAATCCATACTCACGTCCACCCAAGGTTGGTCTGAACAGCAAGGGCATATACAAACCCGCATTAGTAGCCAGTCCCCTTTGCCGCATGACAAATTCGGCAACGCCGCACAAACTTCTCAACCTCCTTACGCATGCTAGGCCGTAAATAAGTGGATCGCACCAATTGTAGCGTGCGATCCCGTCCCACATGCCCCTCACCACGGAGCTCCCGAATAATCTGCAAGCGAAGATCGCAATCCGGAATGCACAACCGATTGCCCTTAAATAAGAACCCTCCCGCAAAGAAGAAATCGCCTTCTCACCCGCCGACACCCCGTCAATGATACTAGAGAAATACGGATCAACAGCAAGTATATCGCGAAAAGAATCAAATCCCGGTACCTCCACACGCATGGTACTCACTAGTCCGCGACGACGGCTCGCTGCATCGCCCACTCTGTTGGAAGCTCCCGCCTTGTGATTGACCACAAAAGTGAACCGCTCAAGGAAAGCAACCCAACGAGCATGACGAGGTGAGATTTTATCTTGACCATGCAAATGTCTCAACGAATCATGATCAAGGAATGTAATGAACTCCCTCTCAGAATAAATAATGGCGCCAATGCTTAACCGCTCGAACGATCGCATAAAACTCCCGGATCATACGTGCCGTATCGTGTCTTTGCCCTGTATAATTTCTCGCAAGTAAGCAACCGGCCAGTATTACGGCTAAGAACAGCTCCTATCCCCACCTTTGATGCGTCCGTGTGCATTCGAATGGCCGGGAGAAATCGTGTAAAATCAAAATCGGAGCAAAGTGGTCAATCGCTCCTTGATCTCGAAACGCCACTTCGCCTCCTCATTCCAAGAAAATCGAACATTCTTCATGCACCGCACCTGTGCCATGATGCTGCTGAAATTAGGGATAAACCGCCTATAAAATGAAGCCAGCCCATGAAAACTCCGCACCTCCGTCTGTATTGTCGGTCGAGGCCACTTCTGCACTGCTTCGACCTTAGTACCATCAACCTGCAAACCATCTCCTGAAATCACATACCCCAAGAACAGGACACGAGGAACCATAAAAACACACTTCTTGGTTAAGCCGCGTAGAACCGGTTCGCCGCGTAACCGTAAGAACGGCCCGGATATGCGGAATATGCTCTTCCCGACTCTTGCTGTAAATCGTGGATGTCGTCGAAGTACACCACTACAAAGGACCCAATAAAAGGACGCAAAGAATCGATTCATCACTCCTCATAAATGTGCTGGGGGCATTAGACAGTACCCAAAAGGCATCACGAGCCACTCATACAACCCCTCCCGCGTTTTAAACGCTGTTTTCCTCTCGTCACCCGGTCGAACCCGAATCTGGTAATAACCACTCTTCAAATCCAGCTTTGTGAACACCGCTGCCCCACTAATCTGATCTAACAAGTCATCAAACCTCGGGATCGGAAACTGTACCGAATGGTAATTTTGTTGATAGCCCCGTTGTCAACAACACACATACGCCACGACCCATCCCGCTTGATTGTTAAGATGGCCGGAACCGCACAAGGGCTCATGCTCTCTCTAATATGTCCCTTCGCCAAAGACTCCTCTACTCCGCCTACGCAGCTCTTCGTGCTCTTTGGGACTCATCCGATAATGCGGCCTCGTTAGGAAGACTCGCTCCGGGAACCAAGTCTATATGATGCCGAATGTCACGCAGAGGTGGTAAACCTGGGAGGTAACTCATCCGGGAAAACATCCGAGAACTCTTGTAACAACGGAATGATCGCTCTCCGAACAAAGAATCGCATCATCCACTGCTTTCCCAATCAGCACGTATACCACATCGTAATCTTCTAACTCAGCATCAAACCGTGCCCAAGACAAACAACTCAATTTTGGGATAGTCTCCCCACTTTATCTCGTCGGTTTGCTCGGGACTAGGACAAACTTCGAACCCTCAACCAACAAACCGTAGGTATTATGTCGGCCATTATGAATCACTGTCTATCAAATTGCCAAGGCCTACCCAATAGTAAATGACATGCATCCACGGCTACTACATCACACCGTACTTCATCACGATATTTTGACCCAATAGAAAAAGAAATAAGAGCACGTTTGGAAACAGTTACCTCACCCCCTTTCTTGAGCCAAGCCGCTTGTACGGTTTGGGATGCTTCTCGGCTGGAATGTTCAGCCTTCAGATCGCTTCCTCTCGCAACAATATTCTCACATGCCTACCCGAGTCAACCACAAAATGACACACCTTGCCCGTAATGGTACATGTAGATCGAAAAATGTTGTTACGCAGCCTACTCCGTCTCGGTTGTCACACGCGGAGTTAGACATGATCTCCGAACTACCAAGGACACGCCAACATCTCCTCTACATACTCTCCCTCGCCCGATCATCCTCGTCGAATGTGGGATTTTCGGAAGTTCGAAATCCCCTCTTCCTCATAGGCCGTCTCATTAAATAGCGCCTCTTGCCGTTCTTCTTGCAATCGCCTTGTCGATGACCGGTTTCCCCACAACTGAAACACCGCGTATTATTGGTTGCCCCACGAGATGGTTGCCCTACAGTGGGTGGTCTGTTGGCGGTAGGATTTGGTGTCCCACAAGAAACTGCACCACTCGAAGTCCCGCCACTGCTACCAATGAAACGCCTGATCGCTTCTCCACTACTGCAGCTCGCCGATGTGCCTCTCGACACGGTCCCAATATCAAACATGTTGAGTGTGTCTGTAGCGTAATACGTGCACCCCCAATATATCTAGCCACCATCTCGATCGCGCCCCCGAATCTCATTCCGCGCCATCAACTGATAGAATTCTGTGGTGTAATCATCTACCGATTTCTGCCCCTGTCTCAGGTTCTGCAACCTCTGGTACAACGTCCGCTGATAGTTATAAGGTAGAAAAGCAGCCCTCATCTGCTTCTTCATCTTCTCCCAAGTCACAATCTTCGATTTACCAAGCCGCACACGAGAAAGTTTCAACCGTCGCCACCATGCCGAAGCCCCGCTCTCAACCGTGTGGCTATTAACGGTACTCTTCGATCCTCCCACCCCTTTAAACTCGAAAACTTCCTCCACTGTCGCAATCCAGTCCATGAACTCCTCGGCCTGTAGCCCACCATGAAACTCTTGGATTTCTGTTCTCATACCTGCTTCCCATCGTCGATTGTCATCTTCAACAGGAGCCCTAGGTTGTCGACGACGGACCTGGGGAATTTCTTCATAAAATTCGCCAGCCTCTCCATCATCATCCACCTCCCAATCCCCGCCGCCGCCGCCGCCGCCACCAGTCCGTGGAGCACGCCGCCGGACACGTTCAAACATGTCGGCCATCCGCTCGGACAAAGCCTCCACAATTTGGTCCATGCGAGGTTCCAAGATCTGTGCGATTCGCTTGAAGCACGTCATCTTCACGATCAAAGACTCCTCCCACGGTGTTTCGCACGCCCTTCGGCGGCATCTTCTCCAATCCCTAGGAATGAACCGGAATCTGATACCAACTGACGTAGCGGAAGACTTGGATAACGATTAATCGATGAATTTCGCTCGAGAAACTCAACAATCAATCAACAATTTTCGCTCGAGAAAATTGAAAGAGAATGAATTCATTCATAAATTATCAAAACCGAGTATTCAAACCCTAAAACAAGGTATAAATATGACGGCCCAAACCCTAACTTGGAAAAAACCCTAAAATAATCCAAAAGACAAAAATGCCCAAAAACTAGTAAAACGGATAGAAAGCTTCGTCGGGCCTTTTGAGGCCTTTAGAAGCATTTTTCGGCCTTTTTTTGGCCTGCTCATGGGGCTTTGCCCCATGAATCTTGTTCCTCTCGTCGAGACGGTCGTTTTGATATGCTGTGCGTCCCGTAACTCCTCCGGAATCAAGTTACGCCCGTTTCCGCGTTGACGCTCAAACGACTCCATAAATGACTCCGCAATTGTGTCCGCATCATTCTCCCCAGGCTGAGAAAAATTCGACCGCGAATTTGTGCCGGTGTCCTCGTCCGAAGAAGCATCACCTGTAAACGGAATCAAGTGCTTCACATTGAAGACATCTGCTGTACGAATGTGGCTTGGAAGCTTCAACCGGTACGCATTCGGATTAATCTTCTCCACGATCTCCACTGGTCCAATCTTCTTGGCTGACAGTTTGTTGTATGCACCAACTGGGAAACGCTCCTTCGTCAGGACTGCCCACACATAATCTCCAACATCGAACTCAACCCTCCTCCGCTTCTGATCTGCAAGCTGCTTGTATTTGCTGTTGGCAGACTGTAGGCGATCAAAGACAGCCTTGTGCACTTCCTGTAATCCAGACACCATATCAGCAGCTTTGAGATGGACCTTCTTGTTGTTGGGCAAAGCAATCAGATCTAAAGGTCCCTTGGGCTGAACCGCATACACCACCTGGAAAGGACTGAACCCGGTACTGCGGTTAACTGCATGATTATGAGCAAACTCCGCCTGGCATAATTTCTGATCCCACGCCTTAATATGTTCCCCAACCAAGCAGCGCAAAAGGTTTCCCAACGAACGATTAACCACTTCTGTCTGCCCGTCGGTCTGAGGGTGATAGGCACTACTAAAGTTCAGCTGTGTGTTGGCCATCTTCCACAGGCTGCGCCAAAAATGGCTAAGAAAGCGCGTGTCACGGTCAGAAACAATAGAAGCTGGCAACCCATGAAGACGATAGACCTCCCGAAAGAATAATCCGAGCGACATTAATCAAGGCTGCGGTGGTCTTCTTGCACGGGATGAAATGAACCATTTTAGAAAACCTGTCCACCACTACATAGATAGAATCATGACCTCGCTGTGTGCGTGGCAACCCGACCACGAAATCCATACTCACGTCCACCCAAGGCTGCGTCGGAACAGGCAGGGGCATATACAAACCCGCATTAGTAGCTGTCCCCTTTGCTGCATGACAAATTCGGCAACGCTGCACAAACTTCTCAACCTCCTTACGCATGCTAGGCCAGAAATAAGTGGACTGCACCAAGTGAAGCGTGCGATCCCGTCCCACATGCCCTCACCATGGAGCTCCCGAATAACCCGCAAGCGAAGATCGCAATCCGGAATGCACAACCGATTGCCCTTAAATAAGAACCCTCCCGCAAAGAAGAAATCGCCTTCTCACCCGCCGACACCCCGTCAATGATACTAAAGAAATACGGATCAGCAAAGCAAGTATATCGCGAAAAGAATCAAATCCCGGTACCTCCACACGCATGGTACTCGCAGTCCGCGACGACGGCTCGGTGCATCGCCCACTCTGTTGGAAGCTCCCGCCTTGTGATTGACCACAAAAGTGAACCGCTCAAGGAAAGCAACCCAACGAGCATGACGAGGTGAGATTTTATCTTGACCATGCAAATGTCTCAACGAATCATGATCAGTGAATGTAATGAACTCCTCTCGGAATAAATAATGGCGCCAATGCTTAATCGCCCGAACGACCGCATAAAACTCCAGATCATACGTGCCGTATCGTGTCTTTGCCCCGTATAATTTCTCGCCGAAGTAAGCAACCGGCCGTATTCGGCTAAGAACAGCTCCTATCCCCACCTTTGATGGGTCCGTGTGCGCTCGAATGGCCGGGAGAAATCGGGTAAAATCAAAATCGGAGCAAAGGGTCAATCGCTCCTGATCCGCCGAAACGCCACTTCGCCTCCTCATTCCAAGAAAATCGAACATTCTTCATGCACCGCAATCGGTGCCATGATGCCGCGAAATTAGGGATAAACGCCTATAAAATGAAGCCGGCCCATGAAAACTCCGCACCTCCGTCTCGTGTTGTCGCCGAGGCCACTTCGCACCGCTTCGACCTTAGCACCATCAACCCGCAAACCATCTCCCCGAAATCACATACCCCAAGAACAGGACACGAGGAACCATAAAAACACACTTCTTGGTTAAGCCGCGTAGAACCGGTTCTCGCCGCGTAACCGTAAGAACGGCCTGGATATGCGAATATGCTCTTCCCGACTCTTGTCGTAAATCGTGATGTCGTCGAAGTACACCACTACAAAGGACCCAATAAAAGGACGCAAAGAATCGATTCATCACCCTCATAAATGTGCCGGGGCATTAGATGCCCCAAAAGGCATCACGAGCCACTCATACAACCCCTCCCGCGTTTTAAACGCCGTTTTCCACTCGTCACCCTGGCCGAACCCGACCGGTAATAACCACTCTTCAAATCCAGCTTTGTGAACACCGCCGCCCACTAATCCGATCTAACAAGTCATCAAACCTCGGGATCGGAAACTCCGTACCGAACAGCAATTTTGTTGATAGCCCCGCCGTCAACACACATACGCCACGACCCATCCGCTTGATTGTTAAGATGGCCGGAACCGCACAAGGGCTCATGCTCTCTAATATGTCCCTTCGCCAAAGAATCCCTCTACTCGCCTACGCAGCCTCTTCGTGCTCTTTGGGACTCATCCGATAATGCGGCTCGTTAGGAAGACTCGCTCCGGGAACCAAGTCTATATGATCTTTGAATGTCACGGCAGAGTGGTAAACCCGAGGTAACTCATCCGGAAAACATCCGAGAACTCTTGTAACAACGGAATGATCGCTCCGAACAAAGAATCGCATCATCCATCGCTTTCCCAATCGCACGTATACCACATCGTAATCTTTCTAACTCAAAGCATCAAACCGTGCCCAAGACAAACAACTCAATTTTGGGATAGTCTCCCCCACTTTATCTCGTCGGCTTGCTCGGGACTAGGACAAACTTCGAACCCTCAACCAAAGAACCGTAGGTATTATGTCGGCCATTATGAATCACCGTCTATCAAATTGCCAAGGCCTACCCAATAGTAAATGACATGCATCCATGGCTACTACATCACACCGTACTTCATCACGATATTTTGACCCAATAGAAAAAGAAATAAGAGCACGTTTGGAAACAAGCTTACCTCACCCCTTTCTTGAGCCAAGCCGCTTTGTACGGTTTGGGATGCTTCGCTGGAATGTTCAGCCTTCGTATCGCTTCCTCTCGCAACAATATTCTCACGCCTACCCGAGTCAACCACAAAATGACACACCTTGCCCGTAATGGTACATGTAGACCGAAAATGTTGTTACGCAGCCTACTCCGTCTCGGTTGTCACACGCGGAGTTAGACATGATCTCCGAACTACCAAGGACACGACAACATCTCCTCCTCTACATACTCTCCTCGCCCGATCATCCTCGTCGAATGTGGGATTTTCCGGAAGTTCGAAATCCCCTCTTCCTCATAGGCCGTCTCATTAAATAGCGCCCTCGCCGTTCTTCTTGCACCGCCTTGTCGATGACCGGTTTCCCCACAACTGAAACACCGCGTATTATTGGTTGCCCCACGAGATGGTTGCCCTACAGTGGGTGGTCTGTTGGCGGTAGGATTTGGTGTCCCACAAGAAACTGCACCACTCGAAGTCCCGCCACTGCTACCAATGAAACGCCTTGACTGCTTCTCCACTACCAGAGCTCGCTGATGTGCCTCTGACACGGTCCCAATATCAAACATGTTGAGTGTGTCCTGTAGCGTAATACGCAGACCCCCAATATATCTAGCCACCATCTGATCGTCAGTCTCCTGAATCTCATTCCGCGCCATCAACTGATAGAATTCTGTGGTGTAATCATCTACCGATTTCTGCCCCTGTCTCAGGTTCTGCAACCTCTGGTACAACGTCCGCCGATAGTTATAAGGTAGAAAAGCAGCCCTCATCTCGCTTTCTTCATCTTCTCCCAAGTCACAATCTTCGATTTACCAAGCCGCACACGAGAAAGTTTCAACCGTCGCCACCATGCCGAAGCCCCGCCTCTCAACCGTTTGGCTATTAACGGTACTCTTCGATCCTCACGCACCCCTTTAAACTCGAAAACTTCCTCCACTGTCGCAATCCAGTCCATGAACTCCTACCCGTAGCCCACCATGAAACTCTTGGATTTCTGTTCTCATACCGCTTCCCATCGTCGATTGTCATCTTCAACAGAGCCCTAGGTTGTCGACGACGGACTCCGGGGAATTTCTTCATAAAATTCGCCAGCCTCTCCATCATCATCCACCTCCCAATCCCGCTGCCGCCGCCGCCGCCCACCCGCCCGTGGAGCACGCCGCCGACACGTTCAAACATGTCGGCCATCCGCTCGGACAAAGCCTCCACAATTTGGTCCATGCGAGGTTCCAAGATCTGTGCGATTCGCTCTTGAAGCACGTCATCTTCACGATCAAAGACTCCTCCCACGGTGTTTCGCTTCTGCCCCTTCGGCGGCATCTTCTCCAATCCCTAGGAATGAACCGGAATCTGATACCAACTGACGTAGCGGAAGACTTGGATAACGATTAATCGATGAATTTCGCTCGAGAAACTCAACAATCAATCAACAATTTTCGCTCGAGAAAATTGAAAGAGAATGAATTCATTCATAAAATATCAAAAACTGAGTATTCAAACCCTAAAACAAGGTATAAATATGACGGCCCAAACCCTAACTTGGAAAAAACCTAAAATAATCCAAAAGACAAAAATGCCCAAAAACTAGTAAAAACGGATAGAAAGCTTCGTCGGGCCTTTTGAGGCCTTTAGAAGCATTTTTCGGCCTTTTTTTGGCCTGCTCATGGGGCTTTGCCCCATGAATCTTGTTCCTCTCGTCGAGACGGTCGTTTTGATATGCTGTGCGTCCCGTAACTCCTCCGGAATCAAAAGTTACGCCCGTTTCCGCGTTGACGCTCAAACGACTCCATAAATGACTCCGCAATTGTGTCCGCATCAGACATAGTATTCACTAACATGATCTTTGACATGATTTCCAACAGACTAACTTTGATAGAGAAGTTTGCTGTCTATTTAAGAATCATTTTCTATGATTATATCCGAACGAAGTGTATGTATAAAGACACTTAAATTGATTTTGATCTGTTTAAAGTCTATCCTAGGTTGGTTTAGTCCCGTTCCCTCTTTTATGTATATGGACACGTTCCAGTTCGCTGATGTTTCAAATTGAAAATGATTTCAAATGTGTGGGATTGGAGCTATGTTCTAATCTGTAGAATTGCCCTAAGAAAGGTCAATTCATACTGGACCAAGATTTACACTTTAGTTGTCACTTCCATTTGAAAATTGATTCATATGTAAGATACTTGATTAAGCTATATGTAATGACCTTTGTCTTCACACTGTTATTTGATGATCTATGTTTGTAGGAATAAACGACCGGAATTCACTACATGGTTAGTCCCATTGAAATTAGTGTAGTCCCTGCCACCTATGCCTTTGATATTACTCGCACGGATGATTCTTTTCTTACCCTGCCTCGTGGAGACCTGCTTCTTATAGGCGGTGATCTTGCGTAAGTTCAATAATATAATGTTAAATTACATGGTCACCTACTCCGTTAAAAGGGACCACATTCTATATTATGCTTCAACTCTGATGTCTGTTTTTTGCTTGTTTTTTACAAATTGAGGTGTTCTTGTTGTAGGAGTTAACAAGTAGATCCTTGCTTCAACAAAATGATGTTTGAAACTTTTTCTCATTTGGTTTATCTATAGTTTAAAAAGCTTAAATGGTTTTCTGAACAGGTATCCTAATCCATCATCATTTACATATGAAAGGCGCCTCTTTCGTCCCTTTGAGTATGCTCTTCAACCTCCACCGTGGTACAAAGAGGAGCATATAGCTGTAAGCAAACCAGAATTGCCAATTGGGGTATCTGAGCTGAAGCAGTTTGATGGGCCTCAATGCTTCGTTATTCCTAGGAACCATGGTAATTAATCTTCGTTATTCCTGTAAACAAAATGATGTTTGAAACTTTTTCTCATATGATTTTTTTTATGATTGTATTAATAGAGACACGGTGGATCTACGTGTTTCATTAGTTGTTTATTTTGTAGGGTGTAGCTAACCTTATCTTATCTTTTAGTGGATGTGCCTAATATTGTATGTTCCGTTGCTTTCCTTATTTCTCTTTAAATATGAACTCAGCTTATTTTTTTTTATAGAAATAAATTCAGCTTATTAAAATGTACTCTCTCAGATATCCATGGTAGCCGGTATTCTGGCATACCAATTTGGAGCTCCTTTGCGTGGATTACTTCTTTGTCAGTTGCTGCTTATGTTGCTTTCACATTAATTGTAACACAGGTATGTTATCTCCTATGATTAGAATTTACTTCTGTCTGCTGGTAGAGTTCTTCCATTCTCCAACTTGACTGTGCAAGCTGATCTCATTGTTTTTCTTTGCATTTTATGGACTGATCTGCTTTGTTAGATTTCATGTGTTTTTTTTTTGGGGGGGGGGTGGGGTGGGTGGGTAGGTGGATGGATGGGGTTCCTCTTTATTCACTTGTTCTTCATCTCGGTGAAACCGTTGATATCAATTTCCTTAAGGTTCATTCTCTATCTATTTTCTCAGTGGCGGACTAAGTTTAGGAAGGTAATGAACAAAGCTGACAATGATGCAAGTACGAGAGCGATTGATTCACTCATTAATTATGAGGTGAGGTTGTAATTTACTTTTTTATTTTGAGTCTTTTCTCTCCCTCTATATATATATATATACATATATATATATACATATATATATATACATATATATATACATACATATATATATACATATATATATACATATATACATATATACATATATATATACATATATACATACATATATATATATATACATATATATATACATACATATATATATACATACATATATATATATACATACATATATATATATATATACATATATACATATATATATATATATATATATGTATATATATATGTACATATATATGTACATATATATATACATATACATGTACATATATATATGTATATGTATATATATATATGTATATATGTATACATATATATATATATATATATATATATATATATATATATATATGTATGTATATATATATGTATGTATATATATATATGTATGTATGTATATATATATATATATGTATATATATATAAATATACATATATATACATATATATATATATATACATACATATATATATATATATATATATACATATACATACATATATATATATATATATATATATATATATATATATATATATATATATGTATGTATATATATATATGTATGTATGTATATATATATATATATGTATATATATATAAATATACATATATATACATATATATATATATATACATACATATATATATATATATATACATATACATATATATATATATATATATACATATATATATTTATATATACATATACATATATATATATATATATACATACATATATATATATATATACATACATATATATATATACATACATATATATATATACATACATATATATATATATATATATATATACTTTCTCCGACCCAGAACAATCTTCACACTTTTCCTTTTGGGCGTTCCAAAACTTACTTCACACATTTAAAACTTACCTAAAATGGAAAGGAATCTTTACTATTCCCTCCACTCATTCTCTCTCCTACATTATTTTAATACTCACAACACCATTATAATTTACTATTCTCTCCACTCATTCTCTCTCCTATTTTATTTTCACACTCACAACACTTTCAATATAATACTCCCTCCTTAAAACCAGTGCAAACAGTGTTTGTGAAGTAAGTTCCGGACGGAGGGAGTATATATATACATACATATATATATATATACATACATACATATATATATATATATATATATATATATATATATATATATATATATATATATATATATATATATATATATATATATATATATATATATATATATACACGCACACACACACACCTTTGAATCCGTATTGACTAACTTTGTTTGACAATTTTTCTTCATATGGTATCTCTTCAGACTGTTAAGTACTTCAACAACAAGAATTATGAAGCTGAGGAGTATGATATGTTTTTGAAGAGCAAGTATGTTTCGTTATAGAAGTCCCATTTGTATGCTTAGCTGAATGTGACATAGGAAAACTAAGTATTGCCCTTGATATTTGGTCGGAGTGTTATTTTTAGCACAACACTTTCAGCAGCTATGGTATTGTGTTCAAATGGGATTATGAATAGTTTGTTAAATGTAATGATGAATGTTATTTTGAGACAATATATTTAGTTTTAAATGATTAAAAGTTTGTTTTCAATTAAGTTTTGGAAAAGTTTGTGGATTTATCAATATTAATTCATAATATTATGTAGTAATAATTATATTGTTGTAATGAAACATTTAAGAACTAATGTGATGGCAAAACAATCACATGTTTGGTCATTTTCATCCGGGATAAGGTGATTGCATTTTAGGATAAGGTGATTGCATTTTAAGTCGCCTTCTCTAAGCAAATGTGATTGCATTTTCAGTCGCCTTTTCTAAGCAAAGGTGATTGCATTTTCAGTCACCTTCATTAAGAAAAGGTGATTGCATTTTTAGTCGCCTTCTCTAAGCAAAGGTGATTGCATTTTCAGTCGCCTTACACAAGCTAACGAGATTGCATACCCAGTCGCCTTATACTAGCTAACGTGATTGCATTTGTGATTTAATTAATTAAATAAATAAAATTAAAAAACCCTTTACGTGACGGCAAAAAGCAGTCACCGAAAATAAGTCTCTAAGGTGACTGCTTATCCCGTCGCTTTAAGCTATTACGACAAGGGTTTACGCGACTGTCATGGCGATTGATTTCCCAGTCGCCTTACCTTTTCGTGACTGCTTTTTGCACATATGTGACGGCTTTTAGCAGTCACAAAAAGTCTTTTTTCTTGTAGTGCACATGGCTCGGAGGGCCCTAGTGGATCCCACGGTCGAGCTGTCAGTTAAGAAGTTAGCTTAATGGGATTTTGCTTATTGATATGATGAGGCATCTCGTGTCAGCCATCCTGTTGTGCCCAATAATGACAACGATTTGGCAGTTATAGCCAAAGAAGATGCCGAGGACGGGCTAGAGCCTTGGATCGCCCCTCCAGTTGAGCCCAGAAACTTCAACGCTATACTCTAGGAGTTAGAAGATTCCGACGAGCTTGATGAAGAAAAGGAGGTCACTCAAGACCATGTTTTTCAAGACATCGAGCATTAGGAGCAACAGCAGCGGGATGGTGATCAAGAAGATTGATCTTTAATTTTGGCTTTTTGTAACGAACAAGCACCTAACAATTTTTGCTTATTTTTTTTTAGTCGTAAATGCCTTGGCCCGGTTTAGGAGGCTTTTTAACTTATCATAGTTTGTACTTGCATTTGGTCTTGGCCCGCTTTTTGGGAGACCATCTTCTTAATGCCAGTTGACTTTTGAACCATTCATGTTGATCTTTGTTCTTTTCTTTACTGTCGAACTAAGAGAAAAGTACCTATTTCGTCCATGACCTATAGTCACTTTTTCATTTTAGTACAGAATGTATTTTCTTCATTTCCCCCCTTAACCTCGTATTTTTTTAGTTGATGTCGTCCTTCCGTAACTTATCCGTTAATTTCTTCGTTAAAAATACCCATGTGGTATGATTTCATCACCAAATTGCTTAGTTGACCCTAAAAGTTGATAAAAATGACTGAGATTGAAGTATTAAGGGGTGGAAGTGTAAAATACTAAACTATTGATCCCATAAAACAACTCCTTATTATTAATATTTAATAATAAAAATTAAAAAGACTATTTTCATTTATAAAATTTCTAATTATTTAATTGAAGTTATAATAATCTTATTTAAAATAACTTTTTAAGAATTACTCCATTAATTTGTCTTCCTTTTGTCCTCCAATAATTATTAATCTTGTTTTGGTTGTCATTCTTAGATTTCCCCCCTTTGGTCGACTCGTTAACCTCAGAATACTTGGAACTTCTATCTTTCTTTCTTTCCTTCCATGCCTCGGCCACGGCCACATCATAGGACCTCTCAAATAACTCCTTCCTCGTGGTCTCCCTCCTAACTTGGAGCTCGTAATCCAAATCAGGAGAGGACACCCCATTTCTGAAGCAATTGATGACCTCCCTATTTGTAAGGTCTTCCTCAATCTGGTCGACCAATTCTTTGAATTGTGTGAAGTAACTCATGGTACTCTCCATCTTACCCTAAGTCATATTGTTGAGGTCCGTCACCGTTTTCTTGTTGGCCGCCGCTGTAGAGAACCTCTATAAAAACTTCCTCCTTATATAACTCCATGAGGTGATACAGCCAGTTGATAGACCGCGAAACCAAGTCAGTGCTGCCTGTGAAGGTGCTGGTCAATGCCTTGCATAGCACGTCATCCTCAGAAGAGACCAAACACATAGTGGGCTCAAAATGTTGCATGTGATTCAAGGCATTGGTCGTGCTTGAATACTTTTCTAGAACAGGCAACTTGAACCCTGTAGGTGGACCTTTGTCGAGCATGTCCTTGGCCAAGGGTCGAAGAGTATAATTATTTCGTTCTCCCTTCCCATCAGCCGCCTTACGATCTGCCTCCATATCATCTAACCTCCTCTTCAGATTGAGAAACTCCCTAACGTTTAGGTCACCTCTCTGATGGGAGATAAAATTGGACTTCTGCCTCTCCTCACGGTGGTGCTCCCTCTTAGAGAGTGTCCTCTGTCTTTCATCCCTTGGAGGAGTCCTTTCTCTTCTATCCCGTCTGTGAAGCGATCTCTCTCCTCTTTGGGGCGACCGACGCTGAGCTCTGTCAACTTTGACCTGCCTTCTCTGAGCTGAGTCGGCATGTTGATCTCTTTGTTGGTTGAGCCTATCCCTTAGGTTGTCGGTCCTGTTTATGAAGACGTGGGTAGCCGGAGGCCTTCCACTCCTCCTTTCTTTTTATGACGGCCTGGGCCCTTGTTGGCATGCCTATGAGAGGTAAGAGAAGGAGCTACCCTTTATGATCTTCTGACGTCCTTTTTAGGAGACTCGGGTAGCTCAAGCAACTCGTATTGCACCTCGAGCAGGATCTGCAGCAATCTAGCTTGCTCCAGCAAGATCTCCTTCCTACTAAGGTGAGAAGCTTAGGGACCTGCAATGTCGCCTACAGCTGTTCGACCTGTTTGGATCCTTTTAGCCTACTGGCTCACTCCTTGATTAGGTATAGGTCTTTTATCCCTTCTTCTATCATGTATCCCTATTCCGTCGGCCACGCTATTGGAACGGGTGGACCTCCTTGTGGGATGACCAGGTGGAAGAGGGGGTAAGTTGGCAATACAGTTCCCAGCTCCTGCCCCTGTGCCTGGGTTATTTTCCCAAACATTCTCATGGATTGGTTCGCTGGAAGCAGTAGCAGTGTGTCCGTATGACACCATGTCTGTGATTATATAAGGTTTCAAGGATTAATGTTTTCGTTTCCCGGCAATGAAACTAAACTGATGATGCAGGAAACGATCTGGATCAGCATTAATCCAGCAATAGGTTGTTTTCCAACTAATGATCTGAAACCACAAACAAACGACTATAAGGGATTGTTCGCGACTAATACCCTCCGGCGTGATGTGAATACCCCGTCCCGATGCAACGCGCATTCGGAAGTTTGAAAATAAATAATTATATAAAGTCGGATCGAAATAGGATATTCATTTAGTGACACTCGATTTAAATCATATTAAAATATTAGTTTAATTTTGAGAGTCGCCACGCCACTTTGATATAGCCCAAAGCTTTGAAAAAAGGCTAAACATGTAATTGGGTTCGGGGGTCAAGTTACAACAGAAGAAGAAACGCTATCACTCCTATTGCCCGACGGATCGGTCTTTCTAGCATATGGGGTGTTGGTTGTGTGCGGTGTTTACAGGAATAGATAGAAGAAGCGGGATCATGCATAAGGAGGAGGGGAGAGAAAGAATTAATTAATGATCACACCCTAGAACCTTTGAGTTAGGCCCTCGGAAGGTGCACTAATCAACGTTCATCCTTGGGGGATTGTTGATCATGGGATAATTATAACTAAGGTGGAAGGAAAGAAATAGTTCCTAGATCCATTGGGTTTCTTAGGGCGAAACCTTAGATCATCCTCGGCTATTACATATTTAAATATATTAAAACAACCCTAAATCTAGCATATATGACATAAGCAAGAAATAAAGTAATTAAAATATACTAAGCATGCAAACAATAATAATAATAAAGACAATAATAATAAAGAACAAAAATATTAAAAAGAGTCTTACCAATTGTAGCAAGACTTTGAGGTCGAATCTAGGGCGATTCGAAGAGAGTAAGAAAAACTGTGGGTAAAGCAAGTGTAGTCTCGCTTCTCCCGAGTAAATTGTGTGTTGAGAATGGGAGCCGGGCACCCCTATTTATAATACCTCGGAACTTGGGCTGGGCCAACTGAAGGGTCGATCGGCCCTAAAATAAGGTTCGATCGGCACTAAAAATAAAGGGTCGATCGGCCTTATTTTAAGGTTCGATCGGCACTACCTTAAAAGATAAGGATTTGATCGGCAGCTTTTTAAAAGATAATGATTATCCCAAGTAAGGGTCGATCGGCCAACCTTTCTAGGGCCCAAATTGCAATTGCCCAGCCGGCCCTAAATGGCCTTGAATGGCCTAGAACTCTCGGCCACCATTTGCAAAAGTCCTACCAGCTGCACGGCCAAATGCCAAGCAACTTAGTTGTATTTAGTTTTATTTTGTATCACTAAATATTCGTTTCGTCCCGCGATCTTCTCGTTGCATTTTGACCACTTTAATGACTTCTTTTGCAATTCGCTCTTTAAGATTTTATTTTTCATTTAATCTCAGGAATTTTTATATATCAATTTCGTCCCAAATATTCCATATTTCCATTTTAGTCCTTAAATTTCCAATAAATTCCAATTTGGTCCAAAAGCTTCCAAATGCCAGTTTAGTCCCAGATTTTCCCGAATTGCACTTCAGTCCCTTTTTTCGGACCGGGTACTAACACGTGATGATGAGATAAAGTGTTAAGTTTGTGATAAACTGTATTGAACGACTTAAATCTCAAATAGTGAAGATAACATTACCTTTTTACGTTTGATGTAGTCTGGTATATATAGTGGTGCCATAGAATCACTAGGAATCCCTTAAACTATGGAGATAATGTCAGCATAACAGTCTCCGTGATTGTAGCAGACGGTTACGGATTAAGTCGTGAATAGACGCATGTGTCTGCTTGGTCGAGGTTGCCAGAGTATTTGAGGTGGAACTGAATTCGTGCCTTGGTTTGAGAAGGATTGCACAAGTAGATGATCGTATGTCGGATGAATCTAGGTCGAAACCAAATATGGTCGGACAATGAGCTCGATTGACTGATCTATACTGTTGCGACGTTAGAGTTGTAGCAATTGCATTGGCCCATTCACTAGACGTATCTTTGTAATGGTTGAAAAGTTGGGGTTATTACGTTGGGCATGATCCATTACTTTTATTCCGTTCAAATACTATCATTTAGAGCGTATGGATGAGGAGAACACCAAAAGAAAAAAAAAAAAGAACACACACAGTGTTAACCCATTTTGTCGAATTAATTGACTATGTTTCGGAGGGATGCTAAGCTACCCTACAAAAAAAATGTCATAATAATATACATATTTGTTACTAACAGAAATTCAGCCCAAGGCGTGTTATCTCCTTCTTAATTTTGGCTTAGTCAATCCACGTAAGTAAGCGATTCCATTATTTTTCTTTAACAACATCCATATCTCTATGTATGCATCCATATTTTGATAAAAGTAAAAATGTGACATGTTATATTTTTCAATTAAAAGTATGTTGGTTTATTATAAATTTTTGTACGGTATACATAAACAATAATTTTTCCTATTTATATATTAGCCTGTTGGATGCGTATGCATATCATGTACTAATATCCAATGAGTAGTTATGATAAATAATCTAGGAGGTTTAGATCAAATGAAGTGTAACGTACAGGTACCCTACCAGATATAACTTTTCCTTTGCTATCCATTCAGTATCCTACCAGATCTAGCTTTTCCTTTGCTATCCATTCAGTATTTTTCCTATTTATTATTTGTGCTCATAGTTATAGTTGTGATGTACCCGATTTTTGAAATCAAACGGAGTCGCCACGCCATTTTTGTTTTAAGGGCCAAAACTTTGAAAAATGCCCGAAATAAGAGATTTGGGTTCGGAGGTCACGTTACACGCCGGGAAGGACGTTAGTGTGCACCCGGAATACCTCGTAAAACGAGTCTTCCAAACATTCAAAATCATTTGTTTGTGTGTGTGTGGTGTGTGTGTGTGTGTTACTTTGGCCAAAATAAGTTGAAACTGAGGAAAGTAAAAATTGGGAATTCTTTATTAGACTTTGGACAGATCCCATGATTTTTGGTGTGATTTTTGGGTTGAATTTTGGTACTCAAAAGATTTTTGGAAGTTGGAAACCATTTCTGGCAGAATGAAAAAGGCAGTGGACACTTAATTTTGAAATGGACTTTAGGGCTTGAAAACTCCAGAATCTGGGAAATGTCCGAGAATGAAAAATGTTCAAAACACCTTAAATAAGGTTTCTGTAAAAGAACTTTTCATTTTGGAGATGATTTGAGGACCCAAAACCTTCTGGAAATCTCAGATATGAAATCGGGATTTCCAGAGACTGATGAACTGACCTTTAAAAGAAAATTTGAAAAAAGGAGTTTTACTCACGAAAAAAATAAAATAAAAATATGTCTGGAAAGCTCTGGATGTTGGCTACAAAAAGTATTTTGTAGTCAACACCAAATTCCAAGTTTATGTATGTCCAAAAAATTAGACCATAGACAGATGTCTTAGAAAATTGCTACTGGACAGCAACTTCTCAAGAAGGAAAAACATGATTTTAAGGGGGGTTTTGCATCCATGCTTGTCCCCATTTCCCTAGGCTTTGATTAGTTATCACTAAACATTTTAGTGGTGATCTACTATATCAAACCATCCTTGGGGTACATTAGGACTTCAAGCATTTCATTTGCTTGGGAAGGGAATTTCATCCTTTGAAAGAAAGATTTTGTGTATGAAAATGATTTTTGGAAAACACTTTTTAGTGAATGATCTTTAGAAAAACACTTTTAAGTGAGTAAGAAAATGATTTATACCTTTTAAATGGTCATCCATTGGAAATTTATTTCAAGGTGACTACATTTTTAGGTCAAGCAAAGATGAACAACAAATGAGTTGATGAACAAACTACATCTTTAAAGCTTGAGATGCATGCATGAAGGAGAGAGATTTAGGGTAGGAAGAGGGAGGTTATACCTATCTTTCCTTGTGTATGAGCTTGGCTTGGGGAGTATCAAGATTTGAATGTGTTTAGGGTTTGTGATTAGAGTTGGTCAAAGAGAAAACAAGTAGATAACACTTAAGTCCTCTATGTTTTCTCTCTAATCCTCCTCTTTGGTGATGGCTTAAGCTTGAGCTTGTCTGTTTAAGAGTATGAATGGGAGTGATTTGAGAGTGTTGAAGTGAGATTGGGAAAGACTCAAGAGAAAATGGTGGCAATCTAAGGATTCCCACTGTTTTCTCTTTGTTTTTCACCAGAGTGTTGTTCTTTGTGTGTAAATTGTGTTGTGTAAGGCGAGAGAGGAGGGTTCAATTTATAGGCCCTGCGAAATGACAAACAGATCCGCGCGGAGGGTATCGTAAACGTGCACGGTGCATTAAATCTTGCTCCAGGCTTTGAACAGGAAGAATATTATTCAAAAATTCCAGCAGTTTGTTTTTCAACTTGCCTAATTCGGATTTTTCCAATTTCTTTTGCTTTTTGAGATTCTTTTCTTGGTTTAACTTTAAATGGCAATGCCCACTTTACCCTTTCTTTGTTAGAAAGGTTAGAAATTGTTAGAAATGTTAGTAATGTTAAAACTTTCGTTAATTTTCTAACGAAAATACTAACAACTCAAATTGGAGCACTTACAGTAGCCCCTCGGCGACGGTGCTTTCGAAGGAAGCGGGGTCGTCGATAAGAGTAAGGCTCCATATTTGACGGGATGATCAGGTGGTCAAGTGATCGAGTGGTCGAGTGGCTGAACCTAGCGATAGGCTACCTACGTATCCTTAAGAGGAATCAAGCCGGTCGTAGTTCGGGTCTTTGACCCTGGAATGACTATTTTAGGGAAATCGCCCTAAGGTTTGACTATTTTTGGGAAGTCGCCCTATGGTTTAACTATTTTTGGGAAGTCGCCCTATGATCTGACTATTTTTGGGAAGTCACCCTAAGATCTGACTATTTTCGGGAAGTCACCCTATGGTTTGACTATTTTTGGGAAGTCGCCCTAAGATCTGACTATTTTTGGGAAGTCGCCCTATGATCTGACTATTTTTGGGAAGTCGCCCTATGATCTGACTGTTTTTGGGAAGTCACCCTATGATCTGACTATTTTTGGGAAGTCGCCCTATGGTTTGACTATTTTCGGGAAGTCGCCCTATGATCTGACTATTTTTGGGAAGTCACCCTATGGTTTGACTATTTTCGGGAAGTTGCCCTATGATCTGACTATTTTTGGGAAGTCACCCTATGGTTTGACTATTTTCGGGAAGTCGCCCTATGATCTGACTATTTTTGGGAAGTCACCCTAAGATCTGACTATTTTTGGGGAGTCACCCTAAGATCTGACTATTTTTGGGAAGTCACCCTGGTAATGATTTCGGTTTGTCGAATTAGGGGATGATTGCGATTTATCGCTTTCCTCGTGTTGTGTGTGATAGCGTTTTAGGTGCCTCAAACCTTAATGATGGAGTCTTAGGTGCCTTGAACCTTGATGATGGCGTCTTAGGTGCCTCGAACCTTGATGATGGCGTCTTAGGTGCCTCGAACCTTGATGATGGCGTTTTAGGTGCCTCGAACCTTGATGATGGCGTCTTAGGTGCCTCGAACCTTGGTGATGGCGTCTTAGGTGCCTCGAACCTTGATGATGGCGTCTTAGGTGCCCCGAACCTTTGTGATGGCGTCTTAGGTGCCTTGAACCTTGGTGTGATGGCGTCTTAGGTGCCTCGAACCTCGATGATGGCGTCTTAGGTGCCTCGAACCTTGATGATGGCGTATTAGGTGCCTCGAACCTTGATGATGGCGTCTTAGATGCCTCGAACCTTGGTGATGGCATTTTAGGTGCCTCAAACCTTGATGATGGCGTCTTAGGTGCCTCAAACATTTGTGATGGCGTCTTAGGTGCCTCAAACCTTTGTGATGGCGTCTTAGGTGCCTCGAACCTTGATGATGGCGTTTTAGGTGCCTCGAACCTTGATGATGGCGTCTTAGGTGCCTCAAACCTTGGTGATGGCATTTTAGGTGC
This sequence comes from Adenophora triphylla var. japonica, assembly GCA_022495995.1. NCBI lineage: Eukaryota > Viridiplantae > Streptophyta > Magnoliopsida > Asterales > Campanulaceae > Adenophora > Adenophora triphylla. The sequence continues at coordinate 615,842 of JAFEMH010000588.1, read as the reverse complement.
CTCAAACCTTGATGATGGCATCTTAGGTGCCTCAAACCTTTATGATGGCGTCTTAGGTGCCTCATACCTTTGTGATGGCGTCTTAGGTGCCTCGACCCTTGATGATTTTGGGATAGGTGGTCCTTTGGTGGACTTCATTGGAAGGGATCGGTCTTACGTCTGCTGCCGAAGGAGAGAATGACCGTGCTGGTCGAGTGGCTGGACCTAATGATAGGCTACCTACGTATCCTTAAGAGGAATCAAGCCGGCCGTAGTTCGAAATCCACTGGACAGTTAGGAACAGGTCTAGGATCCTGGGCCTTTTGATAATTCGGAGGCTGTCACCTTAAGGAACTAAAGCCTACGTCGCTATTTGCAGAGATAGAGATAGATAAAGATATGGGTAATCATGCAACATTTGAGATATGTTGAGGGACTAACGTACCTTTGCTGTGCTTACCTGCAGGAGAGCAAGTCGCGGGGGCTGTGTGGTAGTTGATAGTGTTGAGAGTCTCGATGTATCTGATCGAGATGTTGAAACATTTAGGGGCGTGAGGTACCTCTAACCAATTGGCATTTGAAAACTTGGCGTCTCGGCCGAATTGCATTTGAGAACTTGGCGTCTCGGCCGATTTGCATTTGGGAACTTGGCGTTCTGACCAATTTGCATTTTGAGAACTTGGCGTCCACGACCGATTTGCATTTTGAGAACTTGGCGTCCACGGCCGACTTGCATTTTGAGAACTTGGCGTCCACGGCCGAATTGTAGACACTTTGGAGGTGGTCTTCGTATGTTTGTGGATGTTGGGGGTTGTCTTCATTCATTTGTGGATATTGGAGGTCGTCTTTAGCAAGTTGCGAGATGCCGGAGCTTGTCTTTAGGGACTATCTTTGCCAAGCTGTAGATCTTTGGAGGCTGTCTTCATCCATTTGTGGATATTGGAGGTCGCCTTTGCCCATTTGGAGATGTCGGAAGATGTCTTCACGGACTTGATGCCTTTGTAGACACAGGAGCCAAAGTGGTGTTGTCCTAATGTGCGGGATTGAGGTGTACGAATCGGGCGATGTCGACTTGAGGTATCGATCATTTGGGTAGTTCCGTTGAAGTCATTGGAATTACGCTTCGGTGGAGACCATCCTTCTTTGCGGAGAGGCTTTCGGGTAGTGATGGAAAATTGGTCTTTCGTGCTTGAATTGCTACATTTGTTAGCGAGAGGGATAAATGCACATATGACATTCATGATGATGGATGCATGGATGGAACTAAAAATGATTCGCAATAGCTTAGGTTTTTTTTTTTATATTGATTCATGTTTTGCATGTTACATGAGCCACAGGGGAGATTTTTGTGGGGATGCACGTGGTGAGAGGGTTTGTATGTGTTGTTATTTGTTTGGGACAAGCTTTGGTGGTGGGGTGATATCCTTTGGTCGCGGACTGAATTGGATGTCATTGATGAGGTCAATTTTGATCTTGGGATGAAGTTGGATTTGAACCCGGGTCTCGATTGAAATTTCTTTTCGGTCTCGGACATTTGAAGGCCGACGGCCGACAAGCTCTAGAATCAAAGCATGTTGACATGAATGAACCCTCTCTTGCTTGGGTTAGTTGTGATTTGACATAAATTTGGAGAATGATTTGGCGAAATCTTTGATATGAGGAGATTCCCAATTCTCAACTTTTGATGATGCAGGGAGTTGCCATATACCAAGTTCTAAAGATGAAACTCCAAGATAGTTGTTGGGGTGACTTAGCCTTTCTTCTGAAGATAGGTGTGACTTGATAAAGCCCCATTTCGTGGAAGAGACATGGCGAAAGCCACAAAATCTTTCTACGAATGATTAGATGAAGCCCCGGAGTTCGACAAAGCGTCACTACGAGAGGTCCAGTTAAAGGTTTGGTGTAAAGCGACATGCGATGAAATGCCGAGCCAATCGATCAACGTGAGAGTCCTCGAGGTGAAGTCGCGGCATTACGTCATGAAGTGAGAAACCCATCCTTGATAACAATTATGCAACTAGAATCCTCCCTTCGAAGGGTGTCTTCCATATGGGAGCTGTTAGCCATACTTGGGCGGTTCGTGGCTTCAATCATATTCACCCTACGGTTTTCCTAGGGAATGGATTGTTGGCTGTATTGGGCCCTTGGGGTACCCTTTTCGATCGGTTCTCACACCGCCCTTTTTCGGGGGCATACATCGGGATCCATGGGTGATGGTTGTGCAGTCAAACCTTCCTTCACAAATTCTGAAAGACGTCGCTCGAGAGGCATTCCGAAATCTTCAAGCTTGAGGCTTCGCGACTTGGGCACATCACCTTTCCTTGGCACGAAAGGAGTGGCATTGTTGTAATCTGTCCCGAATAGGGCTGGGCGGGAGTCGTGTTGGAGGTGGAAGAAACCCGGTATCCGTAGCGGGTGCGACAACTTGCTGGCGATTGTAAGCCCTCTCAAATTTAGCCCGGAATTGATCATTGCCCGTAGATCCGGATAGGGAAATTGCTAAGTGAGGCCCTCGAGATGTGGTTTCGAGGCATGACCGAAAGATGTCTAGTTGTTCCTCTTGAAGGAGGAGTTGCCATCTTGCTTGTAAAAGTCCACGATGTTCTCGTCGGGGCCATTTGCATTGTTGTTTGCGGAGTCAACTCTATTTGCTTCCTACTCCAAGTTAGCTAGTAATCTGGTCCCATGTAGCCCTGGCCTCGGGTTTTAAGCGGAAGAACCATTTTAGAGCCTTGGACTTCAAAGAGAGATTGAAATAGTCGGCCAGCTGGCTGATTGGTGCCCCTTTTGACCTTCATTGCCAAGGTATACGTGTCCGAGATGGGTTTTCGGGCATGCGGTGCCATCAAAGAGATCACAATTAGGCATCACGAATTTGTGGGGAACAAAGGAGTCGGGTTCGTTGGCGGAAGCGAGACTTCTTAGCGGTCAATTCGGCAATATGTGCTTTCATTTCCTTGTGTCGTTCCATGAACCAAGCCAAATGAGGGTCTTGTGGTGGAACCATGGCATTGAAACCGGCGGCGAGCTAGAGAGAGGAGCTACTGCGGCGGCGAGCGAGGTGGAGGAAACGGCCGATCTGGGGACGTAGGTGAAATCTGTCCTTGGCCGAATCACCCAGGGAGCTCGAGTAGGACCACAGGCAAAGGGATAGAACCTTGCGGCGTCTTGTTGATTTTCAAGCGGCAAAAGAGGGCGAAGCGATCTTGATGTAGGCTGGGTAACTCGGATTTCCGGAGTGAGGCCCATAAGTAGGCTTAAGTGCGAGCTGCTTGTCATGATTGTTGAATTGCATAGGCGAAGGTGCATAACCGGGGGTGCTGCGGTCTGGTGATTTTGATGGCGGGATGGAGGCTTGGTAACCCATCGAAGCTTTGAGTGAGGAATGGATTTGTGAAAATTTGTGTGAGGAGCGGGCGAGCTAGCATCATTACGAGGAGGGGCTCTGGCTGTTGCCACTGGACCAGGCTGTGGAAGCATTCCAAGCTATTCTGCGAAGGCCACGATAGATTGGTTCCAAGCGAGGTGGGATTCCAATTTCTTTGTGGCATTAGAGGTAACCCAAACCATGAGAAGACATTCCGTGCGATTTTGCCCCGGCGAGGCTGTGAGCGATCGGTCACGTCGGGCTGCATGGGTCCGATGAGTACGTATTTGGGGTTTCTTTGTCCCGTTGAGACGGTCATGAAGGGATCTTGTGAGGCTTGTGCGGTGCCGGGGATTGGATATCTTGAACTAGGTTGGCGTCAAGGCATTTCAAACTGATGTAACTGAGAAGCTCTGGGCGATGCATGTACCGAAGCTGAGGCGTACCAAGCTATTGTGACATACCGAGCTGACCCCGACGCTTTGAGGCATACCATGCGCCCCAAATCGGACTGAAGTCAACTTGTTTCCCAAGCAGCTGTCCCAGGCGAGCGTGAATGTATACCGAGGCCAGAAATTTGAAAGGATGGGCGATTCGCAAGTTGAGAAGAGTGTGAGTAAGGTGGTGGTAGTCTGTTTGGCCAAGATAGGGATGGGGATACTCTTCCTCTTCTACCGTGAAAGTCCCATCGCGGTTGAGGGCAATCGTCAAACCAAAATTTCGACATCTTCCAAGGATGAACATCGAAACCTCATTCTGATTGGCACAAGGAGTTTTTATGGACTCGGATTCCAATATTAGCCATGGAAATATGAGGAACCTCTGGTCTTGGTTAAAATTCCGTCCTCATCTTTGGACATCAAAGAAGCTGCACTTGACAAACCCATGACCAACATGGCGATCAAATCTCACTTTGCTTGGCGGAGCCTTGGTACGAAGAGATGTATTTGCGAAGTCTTGATTTTGAAGAAGTGACTTGGCAAAGCCTCGGTCTCATGGCTGTGAATCGACACAATTAGAGAGGCTTCAACCTGGTAGGCATTGCGGGCCCGATGCGAACAGAGACCCAACCCATCTTGTAGCAAAGTGAAGAACCAACGTGGACCCGGCGTGACCGAGAGAAGCCCCACTCTAAAGAAATGGCTTGACGAAAGTCCTCCCTTAAAGAGTACAGATGCGGCTCTAATGCAAATTGAATTGTCATGTAGCAAAAGAGGCAACCCATCCTTCTATATTTACTTTATTATTTTCTTTATTCAATTAGTCAACCGTAAAGGAAAGACAATGCGGAAATGTATACTGCGGGGGCATATATTTTTCGAAAAGTGGGGATGAATCCCGATTTGTATTATTTGATGGCCTCATTTGATGAAGGCACAAAAGAACTCGCTTTGGGTTTGACTCTTTTGAGAGAGTATAAGCACAACAAGGTGTGGAAAAGTGTATGGAAGCCCCTGCTGACAGAAAATTAGTGTTTAGCTCTATTTTTCCTATAATGTAGAAAAGGAAGACTTGTCGAGACATCTGAAAACATGTTTTATTCAAAATGATCACAAGATTGCTTAAAACCCTTTATTAATGTTCGGTTTATTCAACACCTAATCTCGATATGAACAAACATTTAGATTAATTAGGAGGAGAAAGTCAGCGATACCAAGAGTCGAAGTTGGCGAATGGTGAAGAGGGATTGTGTATAGGAGGGGCCATTGATGAGACCGAATTTTCTGGGATTTGAATGTGTTTATGACCGGACCATTTTTGGTTGCCTACGTTCCCCTTAATATAAGGAGCTCAGGTCGCCGTAGTTCGGGCTTGAACTGTGTTTGGCTTTAGAAAAGGGGTATGAACATTTGTGGTACTTTTGGTGAAAAGGCTCGGATAGGAAGTTTGAATGATAAGGTGCGGGCCTTGAGGTCTTGACAAGTCATTTTGAGCGATTTCGTTGCTTCTTGATCATCGTCCTTTATCGGGGGAGAAAGATTTTGAATGCAGCTTAAGGGCTTATGATATGTTTTTGCCGTTGCTTTAACTGCTCCCTTGTTATCGACAACTTCCGTTCTTCGGGCTTTAATTTTGCCCATATGTCAAACCTTCTGATCGGCGGTGCTGGGTCCCTGGCCTCATTTTTTTTTGAAGCTTTTGATTTTTTTTTTTTTTTGAAGCTTTTGTTTTTTTGAAGCTTTTGTTTTTTTTTCTTTTGAGCACTTGAGGACGAAGGCAAGCTTCTGCTTGAACTTTCTTGATGCATGGGGGGCGGAGGCAAGTCCCTCTTTTTTTTTCGACATGGGGTCGATCTCCCGATGCTGAGTGACCTTTTGTTGTTCTTCGATGCTGCCGCCGTCGTTGACTTGGTCAAGGTGATGATGGGGACATGTTTTGGAAAGTGTATGGCTTGGTGGAGGCCTTTGTGAGGTGAGAAAAGTGTATAGGGAGGGCATTAGTTGACTTTCTCGCACCAATTAATTAAAATCTTAATCATTTCCAGAGATTATTTGTTGAGCAATGCGAGTGATCATTTAAAATAAAACCATTTCATTAAATGTAATGTAGGTGTGCAAATAATGTCTCAAGTCTAGCGAGAAAAGAAAAAGACTCTTTTATAGAAAATTTAAGATTAACTACAATGTCCCAGGAGGACTTGATTGAACGAAGAAAGTACTAGAACCTACAAAGGTTGACTAAAAGACTGTTTTAATATTAAAGGATGGGTAGCCCCTAGTCTAGCTACTCTTTGTTGTTGGACCACGTCTCTATCCTTCGACAGACTATGCTCGCCTTTGGTAACTTCAAGGAATTCCTCGCTCACCGGCCACGACGGTCGCCTCATCTGCCATCGATCATTATCATCCCATTTACCCTTGGCGTCGATCGTGAACTTATCGGAGCGAGAGTTCAAAGCATTTCACCAAATCCGGCTTTGCCATGGCCACATGCTTGTTGCGGTCAAACCATCCATTCTCAACATTTGTTGCGACTAAATCATCGGCTTGTCGAGTCCATTGACTTCACGAGCTTGAATCATAAAACTCAATCATGTTTACATTCGCGTTGTTTGGGAAATGATCATTGGCGGGGTTGAGATCACTGAGGCGCTCGAGTTTGCCCTTCTTAATTAACCCCTGAATTGCCTTTCTCAAAGGCTGTACGGTTGTCGGTTATATGACCGTGATGCGGTGGAAAGCACAATGCTTAGTGGTGTCCAAAGGGATTTTGGGATCCTTGGGCTGATAGTTTCTCATGGGTTCGAGGAGACCCTGCTTTAGCAAGCTATTTAAAACTTTGCTTAAGGGAACACCCAAATCCTCGGGATGTGGTTTCTCCTTTGGGGGAGAATAAATTCTCAATGCTCTTTGATCCGAGATTTGGTCATTGACTTGGTCACCATTCTGAACAGGGTTTGCCGATTTTGGTCTATTGGGGCGCTCAAGCTTGCCCGCTTCGATTAACCTTTGAACCGCTCTCTTCAAGACTGTGCAGTTGTCGGTCGTGTGGCCATAATGATCATGGAAGGCGCAGTGCTTACTCATGTCGAGGGGTGCATTTGAGCTCCTTGGATGGTAGTCCCTGAGAGGCTCCAAAAGGCCTTCCTTTACTAAACCCTTGAAAATTAAGCCCATGGGCATCCCAAAATCATCAAAACGTTCTCGTTGCCTTAAAGGACCACCATTTCTTGGTTGCTTTTGGGTGCCGTCAATTGTACACAATGCCTTCTTTCCTTTACTGGATGTCGGAGCCGTATTGGAAGGGTAAGGCTTATAGCGGTGATACATGTTCAGACTCGTAGTTTTTTCCCGTGCATGAACCCTTTTGATGTAATCATCGATGTAATTGTCGAGATTTGACCTTTTGTAAAACTCATTCGTGTCTGATACACAAGATTGGTATGGTGAGATGGCCCGAGTCGAGCGATCGTCGATACCCTCGTTGCTAGGCTTTTCTTGTACCTTCTTAATTGGTTCTACCAATAATCCATTGGACGAGTCAATAGGAACATTAGGACTGCATGACCCCGCCACAAGATTGGCATTAGCAAACGAAACCACAGTAGGAAGTACTCTGGTGGGAGGAATGACAGTCTGAGCATTAAAAGCGTGACCGTAACCCTCCTCATAAGGCACAGCGGTTGCCGAAGATGAGGATATATGGCTTGTGATGGGTGGATACCGAGGAGCAGTGAGTGCGGATCCGGAAAGGCTGCTTGAAAACATGAGGTTTGAGGCATCGTAACGGTAGGATTGAATGTGTCTTGACCACACCGAGGAACATGACCGCAAGGGAAATGTGTATACGTACTTGATGAGCGAGGAGCGGCTTGCGTAGCAGTAGGGTGGAGAATTTGATGATGAGCATTTGACCTTGTCGGACTTCCCAACCGGAGGGGCGAGGTAGAGCTTGGAGGATATTGTGAATACGGTGAACACGATGAAGTGGTGATAAAAGCACGGTGACCCATGTGATCTTGCGGTATCATAGGGGCAAGTGTGCTTCGAGAATTGGAGGAAGCAAGCCGGCCCCCTACGAACCATGGAGCACGAGAAGTGAACTATCCCATTCCGAGATGATGATCCGAGCCGGGCGATGTTGTGAAGTAGTGAACCGGCCCCTTCCAAGGCGTGGGCGAAAGCCAACCGATTCAATCCTGGTGGTGAGGCACGAGAGACACCGGGGCGAGGTTTACCTAGATCGGACTTTTGAGGAGTATCGAGCCGTATGGCTGAGATGTCTTGAATCGACCAATTCCGGGCGATGGCCGGGCCGGGCGAGGTTTTGGGTAGCGGCGACCCCTTTCAAGGCTGTGGGGCGAAAGCCAGCGATTCAATCTGGTGAGGCACGAGAGGCACCGGGGGCGGGTTGACCTAGATCGAGCTGTTGAGGAGTATCGAGCCTGTAGGGGCCGAGATGTACCGAAGCGACCAATTCCGGGCCCGATGGCCCGGGCCGAGGCGAGGTTTTGGAGTAGCGGCCGACCCATTCCAAGGCGGGGCGAAAGCGGTGATCGAAACCCAAAGGTGAAAACCGAGAGGCGCGGGGAAGTTGACCAAGATCGATACGATGCGGCCGAGAGGTAGGGTGAGTGATAGGTGGGGATGCTTGGCCCATTAGTAGTTCCACACGAAAGGGAACAGGTCATTTGACGGTAGTTGGCATGCCGGGAGGGTAATTAGCTCCAATCTCCGCATCAACCGTAAAGGTTCCATTAGGGTGGCGAACAATTGCTAGCCCACAGGTTACGATACTTTCCAATAAGCGGCGATACGAGCCTCTTGATTTTGTCTTATCTCGCTCCAACATACGATTCCACTGTTCGGCATTTTGCGGATTTTCGGGGTATGGAGTTGTACGTCCCCCACCGTTCTCCTCTCGAGTTGGTCATTACGAAACTTTGAGCTGAAGCGAAGGAGGAAACCGATGAAGTATCGACTTCGGAATGGCCGAAATTTGAACAAACGATGACCGGGGTCTCGACCCAAACTTTGCTGCGTGGGAGGCACGAAAGGGTGTGGTTCGGACTCGGGAAAGCGAAACGAGGTTGGTGTTTGGGCTTAGGGCTCATGCAACATGCGATTATTTGTTCTTGTTTACTTAAAACATGTTTTATTAACCTAATCGGTTGGAAAAGATTGCTCTTCTTTTTTCGCAAACTACTTACGGATCTGGATCGGTGGGCCCCGTCACTACGTCTATAAGCCCCTCGTATTCCACCCGTATTTCGACCTCCCGGGGTGGACGGCCCGGGCGAGGGTCCTATAGGGCAAGCGGGTCCCACCGACCGAAAAAAAAAAAAACGATCCTAAAGTCTGGCGGGTAATCGAGTCTTAACGAGCATTCGATGTAAATTATGGACAAAGCTGACGTCAAAGTCAAGATCATGTCCGAGGGCTCGACAGAAAGTCGGCATGGTTCGGACTGATAAGCGTCCACGATTAATCTTGACTCGTCGTCGGTTAGGCCGTAATTAGGCATGGAATAGTCGTTAATTCTTGATGACTCGGTGTCATCTTTGGGAGTCAGTGTATAATTTGTGCCAGTCAGAGTCAAAGTCAAGGCGTCGGTCAATATCTTGGTCAAAGTCTGCGGCGGAAAACCGGCATGACTTCGACTGATTAGGGACCCGAAAGATACTGAGTCGGTATGCCGACAAAGACTTGAAAGGAAAGGTCTATACACAGACGGGGCATGACACAGACCAGACTAAAAACCAACCGGGTCTCGGACAAAGTGTGTCACGGACGAGTGCATGGTCGACACGAGGCTCCATGGGATGTTTGGGTAGTCCTGTGCTTGCACAGAGAGGCGTAATAAGACCAAACGGGCCGCGACAAGGATTTCCCCGGGTTAGGGACGTAGTGTGCAGTGTAAGGCCACGTGCGCGTAGTGTGCAAGCAGTCTATCTTCTTTTCTGAGTAAAATAGAAATTTTTATGTGTCTTAAAAAGTATGATGCATGATTTTTTTTTTGAAAATTTTCTTTTTTGGAAAATCTTTTTTTTTTGAAATTTTTTTTTTTTGAAATTTTTTTTTGAATTTTTTTTAAAAAATTTTTTTTTTTTGAAAATTAATGAACACATAAGCACATAATCACAAAAATTCCCACAGTTAGGGACATGATTTCCGACAGTCAAAATTTTGACTTTTTTCGAGGCGGCCAAAACAACACGAAAATGTGCAAACCCGGTACACACACACAAGACAAAGGATTTCAAATGTCGGGACGGAAGCTTGACCCTCAAAAGTTTTTCTCTTTTTTTTTTTTGAAAAGATAAAACTTGTTAATCCCCAGCGGAGTCGCCACTGTGATGTACCCGATTTTTGAAATCAAACGGAGTCGCCACGCCATTTTTGTTTTAAGGGCCAAAACTTTGAAAAATGCCCGAAATAAGAGATTTGGGTTCGGAGGTCACGTTACACGCCGGGAAGGACGTTAGTGTGCACCCGGAATGCCTCGTAAAACGAGTCTTCCAAACATTCAAAATCATTTGTTTGTGTGTGTGTGTGTTACTTTGGCCAAAATAAGTTGAAACTGAGGAAAGTAAAAATTGGGAATTCTTTATTAGACTTTGGAAAGATCCCATGATTTTTGGTGTGATTTTTGGGTTGAATTTTGGTACTCAAAAGATTTTTGGAAGTTGGAAACCATTTCTGGCAGAATGAAAAAGGCAGTGGACACTTAATTTTGAAATGGACTTTAGGGCTTGAAAACTCCAGAATCTGGGAAAAGTCCAAGAATGAAAAATGTTCAAAACACCTTAAATAAGGTTTCTGTAAAAGAACTTTTCATTTTGGAGATGATTTGAGGACCCAAAACCTTCTGAAAATCTCAGATATGAAATCGGGATTTCCAGAGACTGATGAACTGACCTTTAAAAGAAAATTTGAAAAAAGGAGTTTTACTCACGTAAAAAATAAAATAAAAATATGTATGGAAATCTCTGGATGTTGGCTACAAAAAGTATTTTGTAGTCAACAGCAAATTCCAAGTTTATGTATGTCCAAAAAATTAGACCATGGACAGAGGTCTTAGAAAATTGCTACTGGACAGCAACTTCTCAAGAAGAAAAAACATGATTTTAAGGGGGGTTTTGCATCCATGCTAGTCCCCATTTCCCTAGGCTTTGATTAGTTATCACTAAACATTTTCGTGGTGATCTACTATATCAAACCATCCTTGGGGTACATTAGGACTTCAAGCATTTCATTTGCTTGGGAAGGGGAATTTCATCCTTTGAAAGAAAGATTTTGTGTGTGAAAATGATTTTTGGAAAACACTTTTTAGTGAATGATCTTTAGAAAAACACTTTTAAGTGAGTAAGAAAATGATTTAGACCTTTTAAATGGTCATCCATTGGAAATTTATTCCAAGGTGACTACATTTTTAGGTCAAGCAAAGATGAACAACAAATGAGTTGATGAACAAACTACATCTTTAAAGCTTGAGATGCATGCATGAAGGAGAGAGATTTAGGGTAGGAAGAGGGAGCTTATACCTATCTTTCCTTGTGTATGAGCTTGGCTTGGGGAGTATCAAGATTTGAATGTGTTTAGGGTTTGTGATTAGAGTTGGTCAAAGAGAAAACAAGTAGATAACACTTAAGTCCTCTATGTTTTCTCTCTAATCCTCCTCTTTGGTGATGGCTTAAGCTTGAGCTTGTGTGTTTAAGAGTATGAATGAGAGTGATTTGAGAGTGTTGAAGTGAGATTGGGAAAGACTCAAGAGAAAATGGTGGCAATCTAAGGATTCCCACTGTTTTCTCTTTGTTTTTCACCAGAGTGCTGTTGCTGTGTGTAAATTGTGTTGTGTAAACTGAGAGAGGAGGGTTCAATTTATAGGCCCTCTGAAATGATAAACAGATCCGCGCGGAGGGTATCGTAAACGTGCCTGGTGCATTAAATGCTGCTCCAGGCTTTGAACAGGAAGAATATTATTCAAAAAATTCCAGCAGTTTGTTTTTCAACTTGCCTAATTCGGATTTTTCCAATTTCTTTTGCTTTTTGAGATTCTTTTCTTGGTTTAACTTTAAATGGCAATGCCCACTTTACCCTTGCTTTGTTAGAAAGGTTAGAAATTGTTAGAAATGTTAGTAATGTTAAAACTTTCGTTAATTTTCTAACGAAAATACTAACAACTCAAATTGGAGCACTTACAATAGTGTTTTATAAAATACTAGAATAAGTCCGTGTTTGAGGACATGTTGGTTTTTTTTATTTAATTAAAAAAAAATTTAAGGGCAAAATGGAAAAGGAACAAAATAGTGAGGGTAAAATGAAAAATTCGCCAGATGAAACTATTCATTCAACTGTTCACACACCACTACCATTTATACTATAAATGGTAATAAAATATGGTAAGCATGCTACGTACATATTAATGATGCAGGAGGAACCGAGGAAGGAATCTGCACCCCTAGGAAGGATATTTGACGAAGTCAAATATATCAATTATTTTTGTATTTTAATTACTATCTTAGGACTTAATTTGTTTTAGTTTATATTTTATTTCTTATTTTCTTCATTAATTTTAATAGGTTGATTAGAGAGGATTTTAGAGTAGATTTTGAGGAGATTTACTAGTTTTTGAGTCCTATTTAGTTACCATATATGTTAGGAGTAATTCTAGAAGGTTTAGGATTGTTTTTCAAGTTTTATGAGCACTATAATATAGGCCTAGTGGTGTAATCCGAAAATGAGTTTTTTTGAATGATAATTTGAAGAGTTTTCTCTTTATTTTCTGGTGGATTCCAGTTAATTTCGGGTGAATTTCAGTTATTGTGTTTTTAGGGTTCTTCGCTTGAGAACTCTTGTGATTAGTGTGCTAATCACGAATCTATCGCTTCCGTGCTGCGTCACTACCGAGGAAGGAATCTGCACCAAGGAAGAATATTTGACGAAGTCAAATATATCAATTATTTTTGTATTTTAATTACTATCTTAGGACTTAATTTGTTTTAGTTTATATTTTATTTCTTATTTTCGTCATTAACTTTAATAGGTTGGTTAGAGAGGATTTTAGAGTAGATTTTGAGGAGATTTACTAGTTTTTGAGTCCTATTTAGTTACCATATATGTTAGAAGTAATTATAGAAGGTTTAGGATTGCTTTTCAAGTTTTATGGGCACTATAAAATAGGCCTAGTGGTGTAATCCGAAAATGGGTTTTTTGAATGATAATTTGAAGAGTTTTTTCTTTATTTTCTGGTGGATTTCAGTTTATTGTGTTTTAGGGTTCTTCGCTTGAGAACTCTTGTGATTAGTGCGCTAATCACGAATCTATCGCTTTCGTGCTGCGTCAGTTGGTATCGGAGCAGGCTTAACTTGTCTTTCATTACTGATTCGTTATGGGGGATCAAGTAACAAAAGCAGAATTCGAGGGACTAACCACCGCTATTGCTACGTTGACAACACGGGTGGCGGCGTTCGTGGCTGCTCAACAGGGTCCAAACGTTCGTGCTAATCGAAATCGTATGGGCGAGAGAGACACGAAGGTTGAACCGGTTCGTCGTCCTACACAGATTACTCTAACGAAGAATATGGTCGTTAATGGAGGTAATACTGTTGACACCCATGCTCTTTTTGTTAAAATTAATTATAATCTTGATCGAGCTCGACAAGAGGAAAATCAACGTCTTCAAAGGGCATATCAATTGCTTGATTTGGAAGACGCAGAGGTCAAACAAACGGCTAAGCAAAAGTATAGGAGGCAGATTGATCTTAATGCGGACAGACTTGATTACTTGATAGAAGTAATTATTCCGAGATTGGAGGCAAAAAAAATCGGCTGCGATTAGGCGTATAAGTGGAGCCAAATCAACTTCAGATCCAAACATGTTGAAAGAAGATTTCAAGGGGGAGGAAGTCATTCAGCAAGTCAAGGAAGAGGTGCAGGACGAAGTAAAAATAGTAGAAGATAATCCAAGTGAGTTGCCTGCAAGTGAGAAATCTGAAGAAAGGATTGAGGTTACGGAAGTTGAATCTCCTGTTCTTGAGGATATAAAGTCAGATGGAGAACCACCAAAAGTTGAGGATTTTCCGGTTTCAGCAGCCCCTTTGGCTGAACCAGAAGAGAAAACTGCGGACAAGGAAATTGAGTCATCTCAAATTGAAGAACCAAAAATCACTGATGAGGAAGAAAAGACGGTAGCGGGGGACAAGATTGTTGAGCCCATAAATGAAAACGTGTGTGGCATTACTTAGTCTACACCATCAATTTTTTATTATGTTGTGGGTGTTATTGATGAAACGGAAGAATTTAAATACGATGAAATTTTTATTGTTAATCATGGGGAGGTTGAAAAGGATGATCGACGGATGAGTGCTGACATTGCTAGTATATTTTTATTTTTGTAAGAACACGAATTACGTTGTTTCGGGCTTAGGGAACAAACTTATTCTAAATATTTGTTTCATTGGGACGGAAAAGTATTAATTTTCTTTTCGAGGACGAGAAGAGCATTGATTTATTCAAAATATTTGTTCTTCTGGGGCGGATCTTGCCAAACATCGGATGAGAACTCGGGGTCGAGTTCTTTTGAAGAATGGGTGCTGGTGTAGGAGGAACCGAGGAAGGAATCTGCACCAAGGAAGGATATTTGACGAAGTCAAATATATCAATTATTTTTGTATTTTAATTACTATCTTAGGACTTAATTTGTTTTAGTTTATATTTTATTTCTTATTTTCGTCATTAATTTTAATAGGTTGATTAGAGAGGATTTTAAAGTAGATTTTGAGGAGATTTACTAGTTTTTGAGTCCTATTTAGTTACCATATATGTTAGGAGTAATTCTAAAAGGTTTAGGATTGTTTTTCAAGTTTTATGGGCACTATAAAATAGGCTTAGTGGTGTAATCCGAAAATGAGTTTTTTGAATGATAATTTGAAGAGTTTTCTCTTTATTTTCTGGTGAATTCCAGTTAATTTCTGGTGGATTCCAGTTTATTGTATTTTAGAGTTCTTCGCTTGAAAACTCTTATGATTAGTGCGCTAATCACGAATCTATCACTTTTGTGCTGCGTCAAAATATATTGTAGGATGAAAAGGAGTAGAATAGTAAGGTAATCACAAGCACAAGCACAAGCACAAGCACACAACAAAGAATAAAGAATAAAGAACAACAATACAAAGCAATAAAAGAGACAAAGAATTGTCAATAAATTTAACTACGTCTGAAAGCACTGTCAAATCAGGATCTTTTTCAGTAGATCTAAACTTCTACCAATGGCCATATACAATCTTCTACCAATAAGTTTAACTCCGTACCACAATTCTACATATTTTTTATGTCGACGCGGGAATTAAGATAAAAGGTGATAAAGGTAATGTGTTGTGAGTGTAAAAGTAAAATAGGAGAGAGAATGAGTGGAGAGAATAGTAAATTTGAAAAGTGTTATGAATAGAGAGTAGTAGGTCCCATTTCTATTTTGAAAAAGTACAGATTATTGTGGGACATTCAAAAGAAGTCTTTTTATGAATTATTGTGAGACGGGGGGGGGGAGTATGCCTTATTTCTTCATAATTAGGTTAACACCTTAATTTCACCCACAAACTTGATTTTCTCTATAAAATAACTTACTTGCCAAACTCGATTGCTACATGACATGATTAAGTTTGATGTAAATAATTATGCCTCTTTTCTTTTTATTATTCCTTCCTTAGCAACTTTACACCGACAATCCCAATTCAAAATTATTTAAGTCCTGAACTCCTATTTGGACATGAGTATTTTGTTAGAAATATATACTCCCTCCGCCCCAGCGCAATAAAGACTTTTAGTCAAATTGAAAAAACTTTGCCCAAATCATTTATATAAAAAATTATGATTTTAATAAAAATTTAAAAATTATTATTGTATCACGATTGATAATACTTTCAATAACAATTTTTAGATTTTTATTAGGATCATTATTTTTTATATAAATTATTGATCAAAGTTACATCAATTTTGACTAAAAGTATCCATTGCACTGGAATGGAGGGAGTATACAAAGAATTCGACTAAAATAATAGCCATTTTCTAGCCTATTTTGAATTTTAATATAACCACCTTTGAATTCTGATGCAAACGGAATGATAGATGAGATTAATGACCGAACGATAAACAAGAAACAATAATTGAAAGTCAAAGCTTTTCTTTTATATCTCATATAATCGAAGTCTAATTTTCGGATTTAACATATGACCCAACTCCTACGACTTGGAAAACAAGTCAAAACCTACTAAAATTACCCTACACTCCCTCCGTCCCGGACCTTGGTGTCTAGTTTGACTTTTCACGTAAATTAAGAAGAGAGTATTATATTGAAAGTGTTGTGAGTGTGAAAATAAAATAGGAGAGAGAATGAGTGGAGGGAATAGTAAATTATAATGGTGTTGTGAGTATTAAAATAATGTAGGAGAGAGAATGAGTGGAGGGAATAGTAAAGATTCCTTTCCATTTTAGAAAATGTGCACGTAGGTTTGGGACGCCCAAAATGGAAAGTGTGCACGTAGGTATGGAACGGAGGGAGTATATAGTAACATAATAGAACTCAAAAATAACAAAATATCTCCTAATTCTATTCTAAAACATCAAATACTACCTATCTAGTAATAATTTCGAAAATATAAAGAAAATAATAAAAGATAAATAAATAATAATTCCAGAATCTGCCGTCGATCTGCATCAAATTCACGGTATTTTAATGAAGTGGCAATGTTTTCAGGCTGCTATGTTTTTAGTCTCTGTAACCATGAAGCATGTATTTAATTAACCCTTGTTGTAGGAGTATCATTGCCACACAAAAACCTCTCTCTTTCTCCCTTAAAAATAAAATGGCTGGTTGCCCTCCATACCCTTACCCACAGCCTCCAAAACCCCATTCTGTCTATCCACCACCACCACCACAATGTCAACCATCCTCAACACCACCCTGCCCATCCACCACTGACATCCCCTCGTCCTACATGTTCCCACCTGGCACAGATCCCAATGCTGTTGCTTGTTTCCAGTTGGCGGACCATGATCACGACGGAATCATTAACGACAAGGATTTGCAAAAGGCTTTGTCTTCGTACGGTCATCTGTTCCAAAGCCGTACTGTTCATTTGCTCATAGCCATCTACACAAACTGGTCCACTGTCAAGAGGCTGGGTAACCCTTTTCTCTCTTCTCTATTTTACAGCATCACTCAGGAGGTTGGTTGGATCTTAGATGGTTTGAGAGAATTATTTTATATTTACTCCGTCTAGTATAAAAATTTGTATTTGACAAGTAAAACTTTTTAAAACTTAAACAAAGTTGTAAATTTGATGTCTGTGCAAGCCCGATTCTATGTATTAAAGCAGCCATGAAATCCACAAGATTATGCTTTAATTATGCCCATTTCATCCTTGTATATTACTTATATATTTTTCGTATAGTTTCATTTAAATTATATATTCAATGATTAAAACATCTTTTGTAGTTTATGAATATGATCTTTTGATCGAAAGCTAGCCGGCCAAGAATGTTTTGCCAATTTAGGTTTTAACCAAACTAATATGAATATTTGGTTGAGTGGAAAACAAGCAAATACCGGCTAACAATTGAGTTTGGTCGTCAACTTGATAAAATGATTATAATCTTGCGTAAATAGGTCCAAAGGAATTTGTTCCCCTATATAATTCTCTCCAGGATTGGAAGGTGATCTTTGAGAGATTTGACGTTGATCATAGTGAGAGGATCGAACTGAATGAACTAGAAAATGCACTGAGGTGCCTTGGATTTGGTCTGAGTCCTCAGGTTGTAGATAGGCTCATGGCTAAATTCGGCAAAGGTCCTACTAGTTCCAAAAAGTCCATTGACTACAGCTATTTCATCGAGTAAGTTCACTTACATTCCATATAATATCATCTTAATCTCAATAGTTATATTTTTATGAACGTATTATCATCAGAGGTTAGTAATGATTTTTTTTTTTTCTTTTCTTTCATGTTATGTCATTAATTTCAGGTGTTGCTTAACTGTTAAGGTAAGCCTGATAAAAATTTGCATCTCTTATTTTGTTTACTCTAAGGTATGGGCAAGTTTACCTAACAATTGAAGTTGCAGGGACTAACTGACGCATTCAAGGAGAAGGACACAACACTCTGTGGCTCTGTGACTTTCGGATATGAGTCCTTCATGCTCACCATATTACCATTCATGGCCTCGTAAGCTAGGGATCAATAATGAGGTCTTATAACAGTACACTTGTTATTTAACGAAATGAAAATGGTTGCATAATGTTTTTCATTATCAGTGGTTTGGTTCGGGTTTATAATAAAGAGGGAGCTTTGCTATGCATAGCTTTGTTGAATTTGGTTTGTAATTTATGCATGTATTATTTGAATATGTATATGCCTCAATTTGTTCCAGGCAACTACTGTTTTACTACTCTATAAGAGATTTGATATTGTGGGTTTTTTGCTCCATTTCATCCCAAACTCACAAAGTTAAATCATCTTTTCATATCCTTAAATGTCAAGCTTCTTAATTCTTACCTTCATATATACAGTATACTCCCTCCGTCCCAGCCCAGCCCAGTGTAAACTTTTGGTCAACTTTGACCAACTTTGACCAATAATTTAAGGCCATAATAATGATCCTAATAAAAATTTAAAAATTTGTTATTGTATCACGCTTAATAATATTAACAATAACATTTTTTGGATTTTTATTAGGATCATTATTATGGCCTTAAACTATTGGTCAAAGTTGATCAAAGTTGACCAAAAGTTTACACTGGGCTGGGACGGAGGGAGTATATGGATTTCAAGTCATAGAATTAGATCTTAGAACAATTTAAATTTCATAATTAGTCATTTTGTTCTCATTAGGATTTGAGGAGAATTATTAACTGCGTAGATAATAGGAAGAAAATAACACAAAATTTTGTAATCCAGTTTATCAATACAATTAATACATGACTACATGGATGTTGTCAAACCAACACATTCACTAAAACCAATATTTATGTTTTTATTTTTGGGAGAGTGACCCGCATGTTTTAAAAACGTATCACAATGTACGAGAAGTTTGGGACATGCTCTCTTATTATCCGATTTGGACAAAAATACCCCAGATAGACTCATCCACAGTAGGGATGGCCAAATCGGACCAGAACCGGAAAACCGGACCGGAAAAGCTCGGAACCGCCATGAACCGTCACAAAAATCGGAACCGGGGTAACCGGAACCGGTTTGGAGCCGGGCCGGTTAAGGGTCACCAAAATGGTGAACCGGACCGGAAAAAGCCCGAAACCGGACGAAAATTCATTGTTTTTCAATAGAATCGGACCCGAACCGGACCGAAAAAAGCTCGAAACCGGACGAATCGGGGAGAAAACCGGAACCGGATTAACCGGAACCGTGAGCAATCCGGGCCGGTTAAGGGTCATACATTTTCCGAACCGGGCCCGGAACCGATTTTGATCATCCCTAATCCACAACGGATCATTCCCAGCTAGCACCCATCATCCCCCCCCCCTCCCTTGCAGTGACGTAATCGAAAAAAAATAAAAAAATTCCCCAATCTTAAAAATCAAATTTCTCATAATCCTTAAATCGAAAAAAATTAATCCGAGAACATCGTTGGATTCGGCTCGACGATACGAATCAAACTATATCCCGCCGCAAGATAGGATTTTGATGAACCAAAAAAATCATATTGTCTTTTTAAACTACTACATCATAACAATGTTGTATTATGTCATTTTATATACTATTGCATGAATGAGACTGCATAAATGATGTATTATTTTTTCAAACTATTGTATCAAATATAAATGTGGTTTTTAGCATGTTATATCAATCCCACACCCAACATTCATCCCCCAAAAACGCTTCTTATCAAACAAGCTCAACCTCAACCTCAACCACACCATTTTTTCACATAGCCAACCCATCACATGCATATCCCTCCCAAGATTGACCTTAAAATACCCAAAATCAGTCTTCCCCCGCATGATGGCTCGGACCCTTTAGATTGGCTTTTTCAAGCTGATCAATATTTTACGTATTACAATATCCCGACCCACCAACGGTCTACCGCTAGTCTCCTTCTTCTTGAAAGGGAATGCTCTTAGCTGCAGGTTTAATAGGATCCATACAAATAGGCATGAAAGATTTGAGTATATCTCCTTAGTCAACTACCGATTCTCTCTTCCATAATTACTGTATATTTCTTATTTTAGGTTACCTAATTGATGTATATTCCTTGTTTAGGTTCCTTAATCATAGCCTAATTAGAATAGCCCTAGTCTGGAAAGTTCACCACTTGTGTATATATATATGTAACTCCTCTTTACAGCATAAGAAATAAGAAAGCCCGTTTCTCTGTGTATGAAATTCATCATGGTATCAGAGCGGGTAAATGATCAACCAGCTTCCGCATAACTTAACCATACCTACACACTTCTTCCCCAACCATGACAACAAAGGACGAAGGAGCGTCCAACCCAAAAGGATCGGCCATAGTAGATGTGA
The DNA here is from genome assembly GCA_022495995.1 of Adenophora triphylla var. japonica. Classification (NCBI taxonomy): domain Eukaryota; kingdom Viridiplantae; phylum Streptophyta; class Magnoliopsida; order Asterales; family Campanulaceae; genus Adenophora; species Adenophora triphylla. The sequence goes on along the minus strand of JAFEMH010000588.1, from coordinate 595,521 downwards.
TGTCTCCATACTGCATATCCAGATCCGATAATCCAAACCTCGTTTTTACGAGTGATCTCCTCAATGACGGGAACTACGTAGATTGGGCTGATGAAATGAGTAATGCCCTCTACGCCAAAAATAAGTTTTGTTTCGTGGACGGGTCGCTCCCAATGCCAGTCGAGAACAAGACGGAAATACCGTTGTGGAACTGATGCAACGCCATGGTGAGGGGTTGGCTGCTAAGTTCAATGGACAAGGAGGTACGTCCAGTGTAAAACACGGCAAGACAACTGAAGATATCTGGAAGGATATCAAGGAGCGGTTCGGCAGTGAGAGTGCTCCCAGAGCATTTGAATTAAAGCGTGCTATCACGCTAACTCGACAAGAGAAATTATTAGTATCTGCTTACTACACCAAGCTGAAAGGCTTATGGGACGAGTTTGATTCGATCTCATCACTACCAAGATGCAAGTGAAATTGTTGTACCTGCGAAATCTCCAATGAATTGACAGCAATGAAAGAAAAGGAACGACTATATGAGTTCCTCATGGGCCTTGATGAAAGCCACGGGACCGTGAAATCACAGATCCTGAGCACAAAACCATTAATGTCACTTGGAGCAGCCTTCCACATCGTGTCGGAAGATGAAAGACAAAAGCAAATCTTTGTCGCTAGAAGAACAAATGTTGAAGCTGATGCATTCCATGCGCAAGGACCGCGACGTCAAGACAAAAATGCTGGAGAACCGAAGGAGGGTGGGCGCTAACCAAAGAAGTTCACTCACTGTGGAAAGCTTTATCACACGGTAGATGAATGCTATGAGATCCTCGGTTACCCAAAGCGTGAGAAAAATGGACGTGATGGCAACAAGAAGGATGATTCATGGAGCAAGGGAAAGGCGAGATCTGCGCATATGGCTACTGGAAGCAGTCCCGTGGCTGGTGTAACAACAGAACAAATCGCTGATATCATCAACTACCTTGGGAAAAGCTTTAGTGAACAAAAGGTCAAGGAAGATGTTTCACCCACGGCAAATATGGCAGGTAAACCCTATAAATTAAGCCCCTGGATAATCGACTCGGGGGCATCCGAACATATCACATATGACAAGAGAATTCTTGAGCATGAAACAGGTCCGAGGAATGAGTTACCTGTAAAGGTTGCAAATGGTGCTGTTGTTCCTGTCAAAGGAGTAGGAAACGTCACCCTGCAAAATGGGTTAAAATTGGAACGAGTTTTAAATATTCCCGATTTCAAATGCAACTTACTTTCAGTCAGCAGACTTACAAAAGATTTGAACTGCACACTCACATTCTTCCCGGATTCTTGTATTTTACAGGACTTACCTTCGAGGAACCTGATTGGAGTGGGTAGCCGCTGCGATGGTCTATATATTACTTGGAGCTGATTGCAAGAGAAGGTATGGCCATGTCAGTAAATGTTGACTCCAAGATATGGCACAACAGATTAGGGCACGCTTCAAGTTTCAAGACAAGTACTTTCAATGGTTTTTGCAATAAAATTGGACATTGTGATTCCTGTTTGAGGGAAAAGTTGACCCGTTTACCTTTTCCACTTAGTAGTATACAGACTAATTCTTGTTTTGAAATTATTCATTGTGACATTTGGGGTGGGTATCAAACTGCATCTTTTTCAGGAGCACACTATTTTTTTTTATTTTTTTTTAATACCCAGGTTCCCCAGCTTCGCCGGGTTAATCCTGGACCACTAGCTCCCGGCCCCTCGGTGTCCTAGCGGAGGTAAATCGAGGATGTGCCCAATGCAGCCAGGGTGGCAGCACCCTTTATACTCCTGGCCCCAAGGGCGCCCTCCTACAACGCGGTAGTTGAACTCCCCACACTGAGGTTGCAAGCCCAGCAATGCCGCTTCCTTAACTGCACGGATGTGCCCGGGGGGCTTCAAAGGTCCCTGAAACCCAAGGATGATTTTAGTAGGGGTGTTTGGATCTTCCTTATGAAACATAAGTCTGAAGTCAGTCACTTTTTAACATCATTTTGTAACATGGTACACAATCAGTTTGGAAAAAGTGTCAAGAAAATTCGAGCAGATAATGGGGAAGAATTCCAGTCTCTGGGTACATGATGGAATATTATAATGATAAAGGGATACTTCTTGAAACAACAAGTACCGACACACCACAAAATGGGGTAGTCGAGAGAAAGCATAGGCACATTTTAGAAGTTGCAAGGGCTTTGCGTTTTGAAGCAGGCTTACCTATTAAATTTTGGGGGAAATGTGTCTTAACTGCCACTTATATCATAAATCGGACCCATCTAAATTCATAAACAATAAAACGCCCTACGAGATCATTTTTCAACAAAGAGCCACCTTACCAACATTTACGGGTTTTGGGGTGTTTGGCTTATGCCAAAGACAATAAGAAAGGGGGAGACAAGTTGGGAGTAAGAGGTCGACGTTGTGTCTTCGGGGTACCCATATTCTCAAAAGGGATATCGAGTTTTTGACCTGGAGACAAATCGAATTTACACATCCAGAGATGTAAAGTTTGTTGATAATATCTTTCCGCACAAAGAAGCCAATGTTGAAAATGTGCTTGTTGATGTAGCAAGCAGAAATGGAATGGGAGCCTGATGAATTTTGGGCCGAAGAAAACAATGGCCCAGTTGAAAATTCAGGAACAAGTAATGGGCCACATGGACCAACAAGACCGACGCACAGTAATGACGATGAGCAGGCTCACACTAATATGGAAGAAGGCCGATCCACCATCGAAGCAACTAACACCACCTTACAGCCGCCCACTGAGCCAACAAGGAGAAGTGACAGGCCGAAAAGGCAGCCCAAGCACTTAGAATCAAATGCAACGGATTTGCCCAAGTCCATAAACCACTCGCAGCCTACCGCCAATTCGGAAACCTCTGAGGTATATCCTTTATCTCATTTTGTTACTTATGATAAGTTTTCTAACGGTCATAAAGCTTATCTGGCGGCCATTACTTCACGTGATGAGCCTAAGTATTTCTACCAAGCGATGGTGTGAAGCAATGAAAAAATAAATTGACGCATTGGAAGAAAATGGCACATGGACGTTAGAGCCACTGCCACCGGAAAAGAAGGAAATTGACTCAAAATGGGCTTACAAGATCAAGTATAAACCCAACGGAGAAGTTGAGCGCTAAAAAGCATGTTTAGTTGCAAAGGGGTTCACCCTATTAGAGATAACTGAATTTACTCTCAATATTTTATGTAATTATAGATTATAGGAGATTTCTGTAAATCATTGTAATTATATCATTATGGAAACTTGTTTGTATTATTCACATACTTTTGGTTTTTATAGTACTAGAAAATAGAACCTACATGAATACAAATATTGCCTACATAAATACAAATATTGGTTTGCCTAATATAGGTGTGAAGATATCCTAAATTGCAGCTAATGATATAATTACAATGATTTACAGAAATCTCCTATAATCTATAATTACATAAAATATTGAGAGTAAATTCAGTTATCTCTAATACACCCAAATCGAAGGTATAGACTTTCATGAGACTTTTGCACCCGTAGCAAAACTTGTGACAGTGAGAAGTTTGCTCGCAATAGCAGCCAAGAAAGATTGGGCGATTCATCAATTGGATAACGCTTTCCTTCATGGAGACTTGGTGGAAGAAATTTACATGAAAATACCGCAAGGATTTTCTAAATAAGGGTAGACAAGGGTTTGTAAGCTTCAAAAATCCCTATACGGTCTTAAGCAAGCCTCAAGAAATTGGTACCACAAGTTCACACGAGCCTTAACCAACGAGGGTTTTCGACAGTCAAAGGCAGACAATTCTCTATTTATTTACAAAAGGGGTGACACATACGTTGCAGCGCTCATATATGTAGATGACGTCATTTTGGTTGGCAATAAAGATAGCAAGATTGTTCAAGTAAAGCAGTATTTGGATAGGCTTTTTAGCATAATAGACTTGGGGCCATTAAAATACTTTCTCGGGATTGAAGTCGCTCGATCAAAGGAAGGAATTGTAATTAGCCAAAGAAAGTACACTCTTGATATTCTGGAAGAAATTGGTCTCCAAGGGAGTCGGCCGTGTGAGGTTCCCCATGAAGCAAGACCTGCATTTGAACAACGAAGATGACAGTCCTTTGGTTGACAAACTCCGCTAACGATGGCTGATTGGACTATTGCTTTATCTAACTGTCACTAGGCCCGATATACAATTTGCCGTAAATTTGTTAAGCCAATTCATCAACGAACCACGAAATAAGCACATGGACGCTGTGATGCGTGCCCTTCGATTCCTAAAGACCACAGCTGGACAGGGGCTGTTTTTTCGAGCAAATAATGATTTCAAACTGGAGGCATACTGCGATGACGATTGGGGAGGTTGCAAAATGACAAGGCGCTCTTGCACAGGGTATTTTATGACCTTAGGTGGTGCACCTATATCATGGAGAACGAAGAAGCAATCTGTTGTTTCACGATCATCGGCCGAATCCGAATGTAGAGCATGGCAACGACGGTTAGTGAAATATTATGGCTTCGTTGGCTACTTAAGGACATTGAATCAACTCAATCGACACCTACACCACTCTTTTGTGACAATCAAGCGCCGCGCCACATTGCCAACAATCCCGTCTTCCATGAACGGACTAAACACGTGGAGATGGATTGTTATTTTGTCCGTGAACGAGTTGTGTCGCGAAAAATTGTTCCATGCAAGATAAGCACCGAACAACAAGTCGCTGACATATTTACCAAAGCTTTGGGGGCAGCACAGTTCCAGTTTCTTGTCGGCAAGTTGGGTATTCGAAACCTCCATGCTCCAACTTGAGGGGGAGTGAAAGATTTGAGTATATCTCCTTGGTCAACTACCGATTCTCTCTTCCATAGTTACTGTATATTCCTTATTTTAGGTTACCTAATTGATGTATATTCCTTATTTAGGTTTGTTGTGCAATGCAGCGGAAGCAAATAGACAATAACCAAGAACACACAAGCAATTGAGAAATCAAAAGAGAAAGAGATGGAAATCGATTTGGGGTTTTGAACCTTGCCTCTGTTTTTTTATGTGCAATAATCTGTACAAGTTTACATAGGGTTACATAGTATTTATACTAACCAAACCCTAGCCCAACTTAGACTAAATAAACCCAGAAGCCCGTTCAGCAAAACCCCCCGGCTGGGCTTGAGGCGCCCGCCTCTGTGCCATGCCAAGCAACCCCTTCGGCCTTCGATGCGCCCGCCTCACCAAACCCCATGCGGCCGCCTCAATGCTGATGCCCACGCCTCAAACCTACTGTGATCCAGGCGCCTACCTCGGCCAATGTGAGGCGCCCGCCTCGCGATGGAAAAAGAATCTCCACCTTGGCGAGCATTCACCCAATTCAACAGAAGATACAAGGAACCAATACCCGAACCACCCCGTGTAGACATCAAACCTCCCCATCTCTAACAGCTAGAAATGTGCAACAAGTCCAAATAGTGCTTGAACTTGTCAGTGGTAACCGGCTTCGTCAACATATCAGCAGCATTCTCCGCAGTGTGAACCTTCTCTAACACAACCTCACCCATATCAATCAACTCCCGAATCTTGTGAAACCGAACATCAATGTGTTTCGTCCGTTGATGATAAATGTGATTTTTTGCTAGAAATATCACGCTTTGACTATCACAAAGCAACTTCACTCCACCTTGCTGAATGCCCAATTCATTGACCAAACCCCGAAGCCATAAGGCTTCCTTTGCAGCTTCAACCGCTGTCATGTACTCCGCTTCCGTTGTAGACAATGCAATAATCGACTGATCATAGATCTCCAACATATGGGTCCACCACCAAGAGTAAACGCATAACCCGTAGTCGACCTCCTCCGATCCAAGTCATCCGCATAATCAGAATCAACATACCCCACAACAGAAAGCTCCTCACTCTTACCTCCAAATATGATGCCATAATCCATAGTGCCCTTCAAATATCTGAGAATCCACTTGACTGCTTCCCAATGCTGTTTACCCGGATTCGCCATATACTTGCTAACCACACTAATAGCTTGCGCCAAATCTGACCTCGTGCAAACCATAGCATACATGAGACATCCCACTGCGCTTACATAGGGAACCTTTGACATACTCTGAATATCTTCAGTAGAACTCGGGGAATCTGAGGCAGATAAATTAAAATGACTCGCCAATGGTGTCTTCACAGGTTTTGCATCCCGCATATTGAACCTCTCCAACACCTTCTCCATATAGCCGGCTTGAGACAGCCACAATCTCCTAGATTTTCTGTCTCGGCGAATCTTCATACAGTAACAGAAAAATAAAAGAACCATCATCAAGGCTCTTCACATACACGCAACAATCATACTCACAACGCTTGTAGCCAATACGTACCATATAGGAGTCAAACCTCGTATACCACTGCCTCGGAGACTGCTTCAGCCCATAAAGTGACTTCTTCTGTGTATGGAATATTCCTAGTCTGAAAGGTTCACCACTTGTGTATATATATATACTAGTACATATGCTCGTGTCCAAGGACACGGGTGTTTTTTTTTTTATTTAAAAAAAATAGTGACCGAGGAAGAAGAAGACACAGATCCATTCAAATATTTGAAGTCGCAGATCTGAACTCGCCTCCTCCGTCACCTTCATCTCCTTCTTCCGTTTTCTATCTTCATTGTTTCACACCCATTCCTTACCTGTTTTGAAATTCAAATTGAATGAAGAGAGAGAGAGAGAGAGAGAAAGTGTGGGTATGTGTGTGTTTTTATACTATAGATATATATATGTAACTCCTCTTTCTGACATAAGAAATTGTTGGAAATAAAATTTAAAAGACCACAGATTAAACAAATAATTTAATCAACGGTAGGGGATTTATTGATCAAGTCAAGAACATACCAATTAAGATGCCAATAGCAAAACAACAAAGAAGGAAACGGGATCGGGAAAACCAACGAAACAAGTAAACAAACGATTAGAAAACTTATCGTGATTTGATCGAGTCGCCTTAGGAAGACCGTCCCTAAGAGAAAATATTGCCCCCAATTGGTGCAACTCGGGTACAGTGCAAATTTCTCCGAGGATAAACGATCACGGACTATGTACCACAAATCGGCACACACAGGTAGGTAATCACCGGCGGTCCTATCTCAGTCTCCTTGAATCTCACGAACGAATCTCTATGAACCGGGAGTAATTTAGCAATGAAAATAAAGCAAGAGAATTGAATTTCTCTTCAATATTTCATCTACAAAAAACGGCTGGAGGAAGTTAGTATTTATACATGTGGTAATTAGGTTTTAAAGTCTTATTAATATGACCTAAAACCTTCAAAGAATTCGGCCCAGAAACACCAAGCCCGTCACAAGCGCGGCCGCCCTCGTCAATTGCGCGACCGCCCTGAGCAACAAGCAATTCCCGTCGAGTTACTGGGGACAAGCGCGGCCGCCCTTGGCCTTAGCGCGGCCGCCCTCCATGGCAGTTCCTCAGACGAATTTTTCCCCTTTGCCAAATTAAGTTCAAGCCAACGACGCTCCAAGGTCATAGGGCTATGAACTTTCATACCACATATATGAATATTCCAACAATCCCCCACAAGTTCATAGAAATATGATGTGTACAGATTGTCCATTTCCATGCTTTCAATAATGGTACCTTCCGGCTTGAACCACTACCTATGTTTTCCAACGCAAACCTCCACAGGACCAGATGAACGAGTGTCTTGAATCTTATGCCTTTGGATGTAGAGGCCTTTGCTGGTAACAAACACGACAAAATCTATGATAGGCCCTCTATCGAACACTTGACGCTTATAAGCCATACGTCCCGATCCTCTATCATGAGTGCTTTCAAGGAATAACCCGAATTCCTCTAATTGCGGCCAACAATAACACTCACTTAGCTGGGCATCTCAGAAGATGTACTGCTAACATCTTGTCTAAAAGACTTGATCCCATTCAAAGTTCCAAACTTTTACTTTATTAGCAGCCACGAGCACCTCTAGGCTATTCAGGGGATAGACTCAGACATGTAACATGTCAATCTAACTTTAGGTGCTCCGACTCACCCCATAGCTTGTTATTACCACATTGAATCTCCTTTGTGGGATCTCCACTCAGGTAGATTGGGTTGCTACTGCGTATGAATCAGACAGGGTTCAGACCCATCCCAAACCTAGATTTTTGAACTAGAGCAAATTCTAGCCCTTTGGTTAAAGGATCAGCTGTGTTATCCTTGGTACCAACATAATCAACAGCTATCACCTTCCGAGACACAAGATCCCGTATAGATTTTAATCTAATTTGGATGTGTCTCCTGGTTTCTGATTGTACTTGACACTTTTCGGTTTCCCAATTGTGGTAGTGTTGTCACAATGTACGAGATAACGGCATGGGCTTGCGACCATGGGCAACTCAGACATAAGTCCTCGAAGCCATTCAGCTTCCAATCCAGTGGTGTCAAGGGCAACTAATTCGGCCTCAAATGTAGACCTAGACAACAGAGTTTGTTTGGTCGACCTCCAGGCGACTGCAGCTCCGCCTAAGGTGAAAACATATCCCGTACAGGCATAACTTCCGGAGTTATAGGCAATTCAGCTTGCATCACTATATCCTTCAAGAACAGAAGGATATCTTCTGTAATGCAGCCCAAGGGAAATCGTTCCCTTCAAGTACTTAAGAACTCTATCAAGAGCTTCCCAATGCGCTTTGCTTGGACATTGAGTATATCTAGCCAACCTAGTAACCGAGTAGGATATATCCGATCTAGTACAATTGGCCAGATACATCAAACTTCCAATAATTTGAGAATATCTCAACTGAGCCATCGGTACTCCACTTTCATTCTTAGTAAGTGCAGCTGAAGGGTCATATGGAGTCTTAGCTACTTTGCAATTCTTATAACCAAATTTCTCAATTACACTTTCAGTATAATGAGATTGCGATATGGTTATGCCACTAGTTGAACGAGTCAACTTAAGGCCAAGAATCACACTAGCTACTCCCATATCCTTCATCTCAAACTTACTTTTCAAGAATTCCTTAGTAGTTGTTGGGCCCTACATTTTTCAGTCAACGTGATTACAACTTGTACTTAACAACTTGGTACTAACAACTTGAGTTGTTCTATTTTACAACTTGGACCTCTGCAGGTTGGGTCGCATAACGTTTCCCTATTTTTTAGGGAACATGCCGAAGACTGGTTCAACCACGTTTCTCCAGCAAATCTCGTCATTATCTCTTCATCAACAACAAGTGCGGATATATCTCTCAAGATCAACCACTTCTCCGAGTTTTAAGGCCCTCATTGTTATTTAGTTTATTTCTTGAGGTATAAAAGGGGGATATGCACTGTAAATTCACACACACGTACTACACTAGCCTAAGCTCCCTTTTCATATGCTCTTAGCTTTGTAATCATCAGGGAATCCTTAGTAAACTTTCGGTGAAGGTAGGAGCCACATCCTCCCGGGGTTTTGTGCCGGCGAACAAGTTGTTCAAGGGCTTTCCCTAGTCAACAAACCACTTGTGCCTATTTCTATCTAATACGATGATCATTGTACCTAGATTCATATCACTTTAGTCACTTTTCCCTTCTTATAAATCTAATTGTTGAAATTTGACCAAAACAATTTGGCGCCGTACGTGGGAAACTTTGATTATCCGTATAGAAATGGCCAATCCTTCATCCGGCGATCGGACTCGGCCGACCCCCTGTTTCCGGCTCCCCAAGCAATCCGTCCCCGAATGCGTAAGCCGTCATCCTGGACTTGATGACCGGCATGGCCGATATGTTGAAAAAGTAAATGACCGGTTAAATGCCCGGAGCATACTAATACCATGATATTCAACGCCATTGATAGTCTCGCGTAAAGGGAAGCAAGTTGAGACTCAAGTATCCACCTCCGTTTCGCCTTTACTTCCTAGATCTTTGTTTGGTGCGGAGTACAGGACCAAGCCATGTTGGGGATATTCCTATGTCCAACACCACAACGGAGAGCACAATTGTGACATCTATTCCAATCGAGCAACTAAGATTCGGCCGACCACCTAGCCAACCTGTCTTTGTCATCTTGCTACACCTATGCTACTCCCCACCTTTGGGGCAAACAGGAGTTTCTTCAATACTTTTGACACTTTCGCACCTCCGATTAGTAATGCTCCTCTTTTTGCAGAGAACCAACTTGTTAGGGAGATGCAAACCATTAAGGAGTTGCTACGAAGCATGCCTCGGAGTCAACTTGCCATATCACCGAGTCTCCCCAACTTGCTACAATGAGTCTCGTTTTGTACCGGCGATAGCCGATGTGGAGATCCCGAAGAAATTCTCGATTACCTCATATGAAGAAGTATGATGGGAGTACCGATCCGGCAGAGCATGTGTTGTTGTATCGTGAGTCGATGGATGTCATAAGTATTCCCCTATGTTCGAAGAAGCATGTTTTACGGGGGCTTTGGCTCAACCTTGTCGGGACCGGCCTTAAAGTGGCTAACAGGGACTTCCTCTAAACTCTATTTCCTCTTATGCTCAACTTGTTAACATGTTCATTAACCAATTTTCATGCAATAGGGCATTCGACAAGTTGACCGGCGATCTTTATAGAATTGTGCAACAACCTAACGAAAATCTCAAAGAATATTTGCACGGAGTTCAACAAGGAGGCGGTCCACTATAACCAACTTGGACATGTCCACGACGACGGGCGTTCCGCATAGGGTTGAAGAAGAATTCGTTGTTCTACAATGAGTTGGTGATGAAACCGGCGAAACAACTTGAGGAGATCAGAACTAGGGCCCCGCCTATCATCGGGGCCGGAAGAGGATAGCTTGGCAACGGGGAAATCAAGCTGGAGGACTTCTACTCCTCTATTTGAGCCCTCGGGCAGACGATCGGATTCCCATCACTATAAGTCCAACAGGGCAAACCCACTGTTAAAACCGAACCTTCTAGAATTCATGTTGTAGATGATGATCAAGAAGGAGATGATAATGATTATCCACGAGATTTACGAATATTGCTTTTACGTGGACATTGCAGAATCTTATGCGCCATGGGAAATCTTGGAGATAAAGCGAGATGGCCCAAGAAGAATGACCAAATAACAACTTGGAAGGACAAGTCCAAGTGGTGCGCATTTCATGAAGATTTTGGGCACACCACCAAGAACTCAAGCTTTCGCCTTGAGGAAGGAGATTGCTCATTTGCTTTGTCCAAAGGTCTCCTTAAGGATCTATTGGGCAAGAAGAGGGTCAGAAGTGAATCCAAAGAAACCGGTTCGGAGAAGAGCGCCTAGGCCCGAAAAGTTGCACCCCCTCCACCCACAAAGGTGGTGAATGTCATTTACGGTGGGTCCCATATTTGTGGCACGACTTACTCTGCCGCCAAGCGTCATGCCAAGAGCTCTAAAGAAGATCAATCAGAATTGCCTGCGAGGCACCGTGACTTCACAGATGGTCACATCATCTCATTTGAAGATGAAGATAAAGATAACACCTTGGACCCTCATCATGATGGTCTAGTTGTTCAGATGCGGATTGCCAAGCTGTGTAGTCAAGCGAATCCCGATCGACGGTGGTAGCTCGGTCAACATTATCTTTACTCATGCTCTTGAAGATATGGGCATTCCTTTGTCCGAAGTTGTGAAAAACTCATCCGTCTTGGTAGGGTTCGGTGGTGAGGTGAAACAGGACGGTGGGAGAGATCAAGTTGCCCATCTATCTAGAGGGTATGAATTCCATGGAAAGGTTTTGTGTGATTGAATGTCTTTCCTCGTACAACGTTATATTGGGAAGACCTTGGATCCACAACATGAAGGCCGTACCATCAACTTACCATCAATGCGTCAAGTTTCCAACACCTTGGGGCGTTGCCAAGTTGAAGGGGAACCAAAGAGTCTCTAAGGAATGTTACAAGGTCAACATGAAAGCGAGTTCGGTCCCTCGGCAAGCATAGCAATTAAAGAAAAAGGCCCTGGATGTTCTTGAAGCAGTGGAGCATGATACGAAGAGCGTTCTGTTGATGCTTCGAATCCCGAGGCCCAAGTACAAGTTGGGGTAGACCTACCCTCCGAGATTGAGGAGGAGCTGATTGAGTTCTGAAAAGTCGAAATCTTTGCTTTGCTTGGAAGCATGAAGACATGGCAGGGGATAAGCAAGGATATTATTACTCACAAATTGAACATTGACCCAACCATCCGTCCTGTCCATCGGAAAAGGAGGAAGTTTGCCCAAGAAAGGAATCGGATCATAAAGGCTGAAGTTGAAAGGCCGTGAAGTCCAAGATGATCAGAGAAGTTCGCACCCAAGATGGTTGGCTAACGTTGTAGTGGTGGAGAAGAAGAATGGCAAGTGGCGGGTATGCGTGGACTTCACCGACTTGAACAAGGCCTTTGTCCGAAGGACCCATTCCCTCTCCCTCACATTGACTCTCTAGTTGACGAGAGCTGGCCACGACATCTTGACATTCATGGATGCATCTTCCGGATATCGCAGATTCAAATGGAGCCTTCGGACCAAGAGGATACAAAGCATTCATGACTCCGTAAGGTATATATTGTTATATTGCTATGCCATTTGGTCTTAAAAATGCAGGGGCAACCTACCAGAGATTGGTAAACAAGATGTTCAAAGATCAACTTGGCAAGACAATGGAGGTTTACATAGATGACATGGTAGTAAAGTCCAAACATATTGAAGATCATGTAGAACCCCTTGCTGCGGCGTTCAACATCTTGAAAGCCTTCAACATGAAGCTCAATCCGGCAAAGTGCAACTTTGGTGTCGGAGCGAGTAAATTCTTGGGATATATGGTAACCAAGAGGGGAATCGAAGCAAGTCCCGAGCAAATCAAAGCGATTCTCAACTTGGAGTCCCCTAAAAACATCAAGGACGTGCAAAGGTTAACGGGTAGAGTAGCTGCTTTGAATAGATTTATATCCAAATCATCGATAAGTGCGAGGTTATTCTACGAAGTGTTAAGAAAAATAAGCTCTTTCAATGGACCGACCAACATGAGGCGGCTTTCAAACAACTCAAAGAATATTTGATGACGTCACCCCTACTTGCTAAACCCGAACATGGTGAGCATCTTTATTTATATTTAGGTATCCGAAAACGCCGTTAGTGCAAGATTGGTGAAAGAGATCCAGTGGAGAACAACATCCTCGTTTACTATGTAAGTAAGTCTTTGTTAGATGCCGAAACAAGGTACTCTCATCTAGAAAAATTAATATTAGCCTTAACTACTATTCGCCAAATTGCGTCATTATTTTGAAACACATTCCATAACCTGTTAGGACTAACTATCCTATGAGAAATGTGTTGAGAACTCCAGAGATGTCGGAGTAGATTGGCCAAGTGGTCCGTCAAGTTGAGCACGTATGACATATCATACGAGCCAAGAAACGACCATCAAATCGCGAGGCCCTAGCCGATTTCGTAGGCCGACTTCGGTCCAAGTTTGCAGCCTGAGGTAGAGGCGGAAGTGCAGCAACTTGAAGGTAAAACTATTCCTAGATTTTGGACACTATTTACAGATGGAGCCTCAAATTCCAAGGGAATTGGCTTGGGAATAGTCCTAAAATCCCCTCAAGGTGATATCATACCTCAAGCTGTATCTTGTGAATTTAATGCAACGAATAATGAAGCTGAGTATGAAGCCCTAATCATGGGTTTAACTACAGCTTTAAGTTTGAATATAACACATTTAAATGTATTTGTTGACTCTCAATTACTAGCTAACCAGTTTAATGGCAGTTATATGGCGAAGCATTCCAAGATGACTACGTACCTCCAACATGTTAAAGCACTAGCTTCGAAATTTTTATCATTCTCTTTGGAACAGGTCCCTAGAGAAGAGAATGCAGAGGCAGACGCCTTGGCCAACTTGGGTTCAACCTGCAAATCAATGTTACATACTAATATCCCCATTATTTATGTTAAGTACCCAGTGATAGACCAAGTTGAAGAAACTCAAGTGGTTCTTCCACCTACTGGGGCACAAGATGCTAAGCCTTCTTGGACCCAACCTGTCATCGAGTTCCTTCAACTTGGAACTATTCCTCCCGATGTTAAAAATGTTAGATCATTTAAGATTCGAACTTCAACTTTCGTGTTAATAGATAATGTCTTTGTTCAAGAAATCTTTTGCGGGGCATTACTTGAGATGTGTAGACAGTGAGCAAGTTGAACTTGTGCTCAAAGAAATCCATGAAGGAGTATGTGGGAATCATTACGGAGGAAAGGCGTTAGCATCAAAGGCTCTCAAGACGGGATATTATTGGCCAACCATGCGTCAAGATGCCATGGATTATGTACGAAGTGCGATGCTTGCCAAAGACACAAACATCTTGCACCAACCTCGCCGAACCTCTACATCCTATAGTCTCATCTTGGCCTTTCATGCGGTGGGGCATGGATATTGTAGGCAAGTTGCCCAAAGCTCCCGGAGGCAAAGTGTTCATGTTGGCTCTAACCGATTATTTCTCAAAGTGGATCGAGGCGAAGCTTATGTACAAGTCGAGACAAAGAGGTAATATCGTTTTTAAAGAAAAATATCATTAGCGAGGTTTGGTGTGCCGTCGAAATTATATGTGACAACGGGTCACAATTCATAAGTAAGAAGACTAGAGATTTTTGTGCTCATTTGGGGCATCAAGTTAATCATGTCAACACTGTCCATCCTCAAGCTAATGGCCAAGGCGAATCTAGTAACAAGTTGATTATCAACAACTTGAAGAAACGTCCTGGATCAAAAGAAGGGCAAGTGGGTTGAAGAACTACCACTTGTGCTTTGGGGCGATAGAACCACTTCTAAAGGAGCAACGGTAGAACCCCTATTCTTTAGTGTACGAGTCAAGCCGTAATTCCAGTTGAAGTGACCATCCCCATGACAAAGAAGGTATGGCTTATTGACTCAAGATGAAAATAACCTCTTGCTAACTCAAGATTTAGATACAATTGATGAGATCGGGATTTAGCCAAGATAAGGATGGCGGCCTTATCGCCAGCCGAATCGCTGTGTCTTACAACAAGAATGTCGAGAATAAGAAGATTCCGGGTTGGTGATTTAGTTTTGAGAAAAGTTTTTCAAAATACAAGAGAAGCGAATGCGGTGTAAACTAGCTCCCAAGTGGGAAGGCCCGTATCTCATCGATGCCGGCCGGCAAAGGTGCATGCGGTTGTCAACCCCAAGTGGAGACAGAATCCCTAGAAGTTGGAACGCAATCCACTTGAAACTCTATTTCATGTGAGTCTAGTTGT
The DNA here is from genome assembly GCA_022495995.1 of Adenophora triphylla var. japonica. Taxonomy (NCBI): domain Eukaryota; kingdom Viridiplantae; phylum Streptophyta; class Magnoliopsida; order Asterales; family Campanulaceae; genus Adenophora; species Adenophora triphylla. The sequence goes on along the minus strand of JAFEMH010000588.1, from coordinate 580,286 downwards.
TTATAACTAGACCCCTCCAGTACGGTTTAGAATTTATGTCAAGTTCAATTACACGTTTCAATTTTTTACTCTTATCGAATCCTTACCGACTTGAGCGTCGGAGGGCGTTAGCTACGCTAACGCCCAACCCTAACGTAATCTGTTTTGCAAGGTGCAACTTGAGCAAATGGAACAGGTCTCAACATGTTGACACGCCAAGACGGCCGATACTTGTTGAGGCTCAAGAGAGCAGGTCAAACATGTTGACACGCCGCATGCGGGCGATACGTGTTTGAACCTCGAAGAAGAAAATTTCAACATGTTGACACGCCGGTACGGTGATACATGTTGGAATTCTAGGTCGGAGAGGTATAGAACTTGTTGACACGCCGGACGGGCCGATACTTGTTCTATCCCTTCAAACGATTTACCTCGATCAAGGTACTTATGGTTGAAAGATTTTCATCTTTTCTTACGAATTAAGGTTTTGACACCTTCGCCTGGGCGCACGTTTTCACACTTTTTTCAAGTTGTGAACTTTTGGTTGTAACATTTTCATGTTACCTACTGGTTATAACATTTACATGTTATCTAATGAACAAACAAGCGTCTCTTGGAGACATAGACTACTTTGCTAAAAACAGTTAAGTGTTTTCCAAAAGATCTTTTCATAATTAAAGGACAAGTTGGGTAAGCCAAACAAGTCCCTAAAAACCTAAAAAACTTGGAGTACTAGACCAACCTAGTACCCCCAAATAATATTGTCTCGGTTCTTATGAACCATTACAAACCAAAAACATTGTTTTAAAGGGACACTCCCCCCATTTGTTGTACCAACAGAGGTACACAAAGCAAAAAATTGTTTTTCCCATCCAAAATACTTAAAGTTTTAAAGTATTTTTAAACCTCCTGGCCTGCTGCCGCCGGTGTTACATCTTCCACTTGATCAGTTGGAGTAGCCACTATGGTGTTTAGTTCCTTGTGAGCATCATCTACCAGAGCTTCCAGAGCCGCGGAATTCAGCTCTCCTTCATCCGCCGGCTCCCCAATGTGGTCCGCCAAGACTTTCCTCTCATACTCCAAGTTCCAAGCTGAGGCCTGTCCTTTTTCATACTCTTCAATCGGGGGAGAAACACTCGGGAGTTAGGTTAGGGTGGGTAAAGATTTCGGTTTCAAAGGCCATTGCATGGTTTTTCTTGATAATTTCTAAATTAACGGCTGGGATGGTGCACTTTTCCTTTTCAGGATTCTTTAACATGCTTTGGGTCAAAAAACCCTCAGGCAAACCCTCTCCACTTTCAGTCAAAGTCACCGCCTTCCTTTTCCCCATTTTTTACAAAGCGAAAAACAAGAAATCGAAAGTGAAACTGAAAAGGAAGCAAAGAAACTCACCACTAATTTTTACTTGATTCTCTCCGAAAATCGCCTTCTCTGGTTCTCCTTCTTCTTCACGTAAAATCTTTCTGAAAGCTACGTTTGTTGAAAGGGAGAGTTGGAACAGGAGTTTTCTATTTAATGAAAAGAGAAAGTGGTTGAGACCTTCTTAATAAGTAAAACCTTTTTCTCTTAACCGTCGCATCCATTGGTCCCCATTTTAAAAACCGTCATTCTTTTCTTTCTTGTTTGGGCAAACTTTTTGAATTCTTTTGTCTCTTCCTATTCCTCATTTTTTCAAAAAGTTTGGGGGCAAATGTTGGGCCCCTACATTTTTCGATCCAACGTGATTACAACTTGTACTTAACAACTTGGTACTAACAACTTGAGTTGTTCTATTTTACAACTTGGACCTCTGCGCAGTTGGGTCGCATAACGTTTCCCTATTTTTTAGGGAACATGCCGAAAGACCGGTTCAACCACGTTTCTCCGGCAAATCTCGTCATTATCTCTTCATCAACAACAAGTGCGGATATATCTCTCAAGATCAACCACTTCTCCGAGTTTTAAGGCCCTCATTGTTATTTAGTTTATTTCTTGAGGTATAAAAGGGGGATATGCACTGTAAATTCACACACACGTACTACACTAGCCTAAGCTCCCTTTTCATATGCTCTTAGCTTTGTAATCATCAGGGAATCCTTAGTAAACTTTCGGTGAAGGTAGGAGCCACATCCTCCCGGGGTTTTGTGTCGGCGAACAAGTTGTTCAAGGGCTTTCCCTAGTCAACAAACCACTTGTGCCTATTTCTATCTAATACGATGATCATTGTACCTAGATTCATATCACTTTAGTCACTTTTCCCTTCTTATAAATCTAATTGTTGAAATTTGACCAAAACAGTAGTATTAATTATCCTCATATCCGTTCCAAACAACAGGATATCATCGACATACAGACATAAGACAATACTACTATCACCAATACTTTTCCTATAAACACACTTATCAAACTCATTAGTAACAAAGCCAAACGATGAGACAATTTTATCAAATTTCTCATGCCACTGCTTAGGGGCTTGTTTGAGTCCATATAAGGACTTAACAAGTTTACAAACCTTTCTCTCATTGCCAGAGGCCTCAAAACCTTCAGGTTGATCCATATAAATTTCTTCCTCTAGATCGCCATGCAAGAAGGCGGTCTTAACATCCATCTGATAGATAGGAAGATCATATACAGAGGCCAATGCTATAAGCATTCGGATTGTAGTCATTCTAGCAACTAGCGAATAGGTATCGAAATAGTCTATTCCCTCAATTTGCTTGAATCTCTTAGCCACTAACCTAGCCTTAAACTTGTCAACGGTTCCATCCGGTTTCAGTTTTCTTTTGAAGACCCACTTACATCCTATCGTGCTACAACCAGGAGGAAGATCGACCAATTCCCATGTCCCATTAGAGACAATAGAATCCATCTCACTCTTAACAGCATCCTTCCACTGCTTGGCATCAGAAGTGGCCATAGCAGCTTTGAAGGTTAGAGGATCACCCTCGACATTGTAAGTGATGAAGTCACTTCCATAGTCCTTGGTGGTCCTTGCCCGTTTGCTCCTTCTTGGTTCAATCTCATCGTCAGAATGAGTTGCACTGGAATCAACCCCCACATTTGTCAGCTCCTCTACTTGAGCAGGAATGGAATTAGTGGTTGGGTTAGATTCCTTAGGAAGTCCGTCTTTCATAGGAAACACATCCTCAAAAAATGTTGCATCACGTAACTCAACTATAGAGTTCACATCTATGCCAGAAATTTCAGATTTGATAATTAGAAATCTCAATGCATAGCTTGTTTCAGAATAACCTATAAAGATAGCATCAACAGTTTTAGGTCCAAGCTTTTTCCTTTTGTGTGCGGGTACGAGTACCTTTGCAAGGCACCCCCACACTTTTAAGTGTTTCAGGCTTGCCTGTCGACCTCTCCAAAGTTCAAACGGACTTTCCTTTCTATGTTTAGGAGGGACTCTATTCAGAATATGGCAAGCCGTATTCAAAGCCTCTCCCCACATATATTTGGGGCGATCCGTAACTTATGAGTAAACCGTTAATCATATCGCAAGGGTTCTATTCTTACGTTCAAAGAACACCATTAGATTGAGGGGTGTAGGGAGGAGTCTCTTCATGTACTATTCCGTTTTCTTGGCAATAATACATGAATGGGTTAGACTCATATTCACCTCCTCTATCAGACCTTAACCGTTTAAGTTTCTTGCCGGTTTGTGTTTCTGCTTCATTCTTAAATATAATGAATTTATCTACTGCTTCATCCTTAGAATTAAGCAGATAGACATAACAGTATTTACTAGCATCATCAATAAATGTGAGAAAGTATTTCTTTTGTCTTTGGTCAACAAGTCATTAAATTCACAAATATCGCATGAACTAAATCTAGAATTTGAATTTCTCACAACCGACTTAAACGGACCTTTTATAGATTTATCTTCAACACATACATGACACTTAGAATTTTTATCAATAGCATGTTTAGGAATAATATCTAAATTCATCATTCTTTTCACGTAATCATAATTAATATGTCCTAAACGACCATGCCAAACATTTGAAGATTCAATGGAATAAGAAACTGATAATCAATAGAACTAAAATTATTGTGCGAACAAACTTCGCTTTCAACTCTAATTTTAAATAAATCATCGGAGGAATAACCTTTCCCCACAAAACTACCGTAATCCAAAATTATGACCTTATTACATTTAAAAGAAATCTCAAATCCTTCCCTAACTAAACTAGAACCACTAATAATGTTGCGACGAATATCGGAACGTGATACACTCGATGCAAGGTAAGAATGCGCCCATTAGGAAATTTCGGGTCCACGCGTCCAGTCCCCAAGCACCTTTGCAAAGCACTAGAGTTCCCCATCGTCAGCGATCTACCACGCTCAGCCGGTAAGACACAAATAGCAATTTATCGGCACAAACGTGCACATTTGCCCCGTGTCAACTAGCCACTCGTTGGGTTCATAGACAGTAAAGATTTTAGGATAAGAGGTTACATACTTTGTAACATTGCAGGTCGAGCGTCAACTCCAGGTGCGTCGAGTCGGGATCATCATAATCCTTCGGACCCAACACCATGTTGACAACGGGATGGTCATCGCAGAGCCTTGTTGTCCTTTTCCTTTCTTGGACGGTCCAGGTCCCTAGAAAAGTGTCCACCTTCTTCACAATTCCAATGATTCGGTTTTGCTTTTGGCTTCTTAAAGTTATTTTTCTTAACTTTAATCTTATCATGGTTTTCTTTATCCTTAGAGTGAGTTTTCACACCTTTTCCTTTAAACTTGCTTTTACCAGTCACAATATTAGCAGCAGCCTCCACAGGTACGCTAGGTTGGTTACCATTATGCACCTCCTGAATCGCAATTGCATTCATCAGCTCATTGAGTGTCAAGCTTCCAGTACGATTCTTGAGGGTCATGCCGAATTCCCCCCAAGATCGAGGAAACTTCTCAATAATGGCCATGACAGCGAACTTATCAGGAAGTCTCATGTCAGCATCCTTGAGTGATTGCAAAATGATTTGGAGTTCGTGCACTTGGTCGGTAACCGACTTCCCTCACTCATGCGATAATTCAGGAACTTACCCACTTGATACTTTTCCACACCGGAGTCATCGTGCTGTACTTTTTGGAAAGCGACTCCCACAGTGATGCAGCAGTGAGAGGAGCAGAGCAATAGACATCAAAGAGTGCATTCGACAAAGCTGACAAAATGCATCCTCGAACAACATCGTCCTGCTCCCTCCACTGTTTAACAGCAGCCACACTAGCGATATCATCAGCTTTCAGAGCGGGACATTTGGATGACAGCATACCAGACATGCCCTTAATTGACAGTCAGATCTTCATGCGTTCAGACCAACGCTTAAAGTTCTTACCACCGAACTTTTCCGGAAGATCTGAGGTGTCAACTAGGGACTTAAATGGAGAGCTAGAGGTACTTCCAGACATGATTCAATAAACTATTTTCTCTTAGACTGTTGGAAATAAAATTTAACAGCACCACAGATTAAACAAATAATTTAATCAACAGTAGGGGATTTATTGATCAAGTCAAGAACATACCAATTAAGATGCCAATAGAAAAACAACAGCAAGGAAGCGGGATCAGGAAAACCAACAGAAACAAGTAAACAAACGATTAGAAAACTTATCGTGATTTGATCGAGTCACCTTAGGAAGACTGTCCTAAGAGAAAATATTGCCCCCAATTGATGCAACTCGGGTACATGCAAATTTCTCCGAGGATAAAACGATCACGGACTACGTACCACAAATTAGCACACAGGTAGGTAATCACCGGCTGTCCTATCTCAGTCGCCTTGAATCTCACGAACGAATCTCTATGAACCGGGAGTAATTTAGCAATGAAAATAAAGCAAGAGAATTGAATTTCTCTTCAATATTTCATCTACAAAAATCGGCCGGAGGAAGTTAGTATTTATACATGTGGTAATTAGGTTTTAAAGTCTTATTAATATGACCTAAAACCTTCAGCAATTCGGCCCAGGAAACACCAAGCCCGTCACAAGCGAGGCCGCCCTCGTCAATTGCGCGACCGCCCTAAGCAACAAGCAATTCCCGTCGAGTTATTGGGGACAAGCGCGGCCGCCCTTGGCCTTAGCGCGGCCGCCCTCCATGGCAGTTCCTCAGACGAATTTTTCCCCTTTGCCAAATTAAGTTCAAGCCAACGACGCTTCAAGGTCATAGGGCTATGAACTTTCATACCACATATAAGAATATTCCAACAGAAATAAGAAAGCCCGTTTCTCTGTGTATGAAATTCATCAAGGCAACTCACAAGTTGGGAAGTTTTCGCCCGAGCACTTGAAACCCGTTTTTGGATCCACCCCGTACGACAATCATCAAGCGGCCTTAATTATTCAAGTACAACAAAATGGTTGCAGACTATCAAACGCAGTTTGAGCAGTTGTGCAATTGTGTCGTAGGCTTGTCCACGGAAGCTATTATGAATTGTTTTGTGTTTGGTCTTCGAGAAGAGATACAACAAGAATTAGTTATACTGCTTTCGTCAACCATCATTGATAGTTGAAGCTAAGTTGCAGGATTCTCTGCCGCATCAACCTTAACACACATATAATGTAACCACAAACCCACCTAGCCGAATCGCAACTTACCAACCACCCGTCTTACCCGCTCGACCTAACCTAGCTTGATATCCGCTCCACCTTCTCAGCTTAAACTACAAACTATACGCCGACTCGCACGGACTGAAATGCAAGATCGACGTTCCAATGACCGGGTCACTGGTCACAAAAGAAAATCACACCAATTCCTGATCGACGTTTATTAGTACATATGAACCTACTATCACCCTTCTTGATCAACAAATGCTTTTCATGATACTTAGGTGATAGACCCAATTAAATTCCACCCTCCAAATCCACCCTTACCCACATTGTCATAACCAAGAACTAACGAAGAGGTGGGATCAATCGGAATACCGTTTGGATGATTTATAATATTTTCCAGCTTTTAGGGAAATCAAGGACAAGTCCATTTTTGGGGATGGGGTAATAATATGACCAGTGGTCTGTTTTTTATTTTTGTTCCATTTTCTTTAATTGTTAGAATGTGTTAGCTTTTTTATTTCCTTTTAATTGTTTGAATTAGTAAATTAAGTTAGTAGTAAAGTTAAGCTACATTAGGAGTAGTTATGCTCAATAGTTAAATAGTGTGTTAGTGGTTTCTGAACATCTGTAGCTAGGCCAGTTAGTATTTAAATTCCTAATTGTTTCGTTTTTGAAATTATGAAAAGAAAAGTTTATTTAGCTTTTTGTTCTCTATCATCTTTTTAGGAGTGTATTGTTCCTCACTCATATTAAAAAAAAAAAAAAAAAACCTGTCATAATGAATGGGGTGGGGTGGGGTGGGCTTGAAGATGTAATAGTTTATGAAATGTAGTATTTGGCCCTTAAAAATATGTGAATAACAAATGACTAATACTTTTAATGGAAGTTAAACTATCATCCCAATTTCATTAGATGTTGAAAATTACTGCACAAATGCTAATTAACTTGAGCAATCAAAATGCAATTTACCATATTTTTTTAGTTCTAGATTTTGATATATTTATTTTTTAAGTTTTGTGAAACATTAAAGTTATTTGAAAATATACAAAATATTGATTGCATTAATAAAGTTCAAGGAGATGGCGCTACACAATTGTTGAAGGCTCATCACAAAAATGAAGATATCTAAGAAGACGTACAATTGTCGACAAACTATCAACAACAATGAAAGAGCGTAATACATCTCAAAATGCGATGTTCAACCCTAAACCAAATTACCAGCAAATGTGTTAGGATTTTGGTGTCTTTATATCATAGAAGTTTGATTGAATAAGAAGTCCACGAACGAGTCGAAGATTGATTTGAATTCAAAACGGAAAAGGAAACGATTTGAAGTTTTTTTTTTTTGATTCCTTATTAAAGTTCTTTAGAATTAAAGTGTAAGAACATGGATTAATATAACATATAAATACTTAATAATATAATGATCAATATTATAATATATGGTACAAAGTATAGAACTCAACATAATATGTAGAATTTCATAATATAAGTATACCATTAAATAATGGACATAATGGTAATGTCTTATATATCAATAGGTGTAGTCCCTAAATGAAGTGCCCCTTGGATTCCTATATAAAGGCCTATCCATCAAGCCTATGAATCTACTAGTTACATTATTCTCATTCAGTCAAAACTCTTCCTAAGTAATTGAAGATTAAAGAGATTAAGGGCACTCATCATTTAGAAGATCTACTCCTCCCTAATTTGAAGTCTATTTTCTTACTTCATCCTCTTTACTCAAGAACAAGAACAAGACTAAGAACAAACATGGAATCACAAGGTACACGCTTCCGTCTTATTCTTCTTCTCCATCTCTTCTTAATCTAGTTGTGAGTCTGTTCATGGTTAATGGATCGTTTATGTTCCTACAATTGGTATCAGAGCCTACTCATATACTAGATTGAGTTTGAAATTCTTATAAAGCCTTATGCTTTAATTCTTGTATGATTTCCTTTAGTTTTTGTTCTTGTTCATGATACTCATCTTGTCTTAGAGTATTATATTCATAAAACTTCATTCTATTTTTGATTTTGGTTTACTCAAAGGCTTTCAATTCTTAATGTAAGATTATCCCATTTTTGAACATAGCCACCATCCTTGGATGCGTTGTGAGTTTGTTCATATGCATAGCCACGCATTTAAAAATGTGATGTGAGTATGCGGATCTACTTGCTTTGGTTGAATATTGATTCACCATTAAGTTAAGAATTGATAGTCTAATTGGGTGTTATGGCTCGTTGTCCTGGCAAAGGGCCCGGCGCCCTCCCTTGACTCGGCCGAGCACCTCCCTTGGCTCTAAAAATTTGGAAAATCTGATATTCAGGGTATGCTCGGCCGAGCACCTCCCTTGACTCGGCCGAGCACACCATTTGTACCAGCACATCGTTTGAAAAAATTTTGAAAAGGCGCCATCCAACGGTCATGGTGCTCGGCCGAGCACCCTAAGGACTCGGCCGAGCATGAGTGATCAGAAAGGGGTGTTTTCTGGAGTGTGTTGCTCGGCCGAGCACCACTCAATTTTGGCCAGATTTTCAAAATTTTTCAATCTTTTGCTATTTTGATCAATTTTCATTCATTTTTTTTTAGTAAAGTACACATTATTTTGTTCCCAGAATTTTGATAATTTATTAATAAATTATAATATCTGGACACCAGTCGCGCTTCGGCGGTTCTTAGAGTTGTCAAACTTTAAGAATGGACGGGTAGAACAAAAGGATATTGTCTTTTATTAATAAATTTCATTTGTTTCTTTACCATTTAAAATTTTCAGAAATTACCTTAAGGCCTTTTGTTTTCGATTAATTATATCCTTAACAATTTTGGACAAAATTAACATGCTTGTTTCCCAAAGGAGACCTTGTTGATTGAATTCAAACTTGTTAAAAGATGAATGTAAATATTGATATGTGATAACATGCTTGTTTTCCAAAGGAGACCTTGTTGTTGACTAAGTATTTGCATTCATGGGTAATAATTGAAGTTAAACTTTAGGTCATTTTTAAATACTTTGAACCATCCCAAAGGAAGGCGGGTGTTTAAAATGAGTTGTTTATATTCTTTATTACCGGGAAACAAGTACCTTAAACTTTAGGACATTTTTTGTACTTGATCCGGCCCAAAGGAAGGCAAGTATTTAAAGTGTGTTGTTTAAGCTATTTGTTTACCCTAAGATAAATCAAATTGTGAGTCAATTCGCAATCCAAAGATTAGTCTTGATGTCATATTGATTATCTTTTATTTTGATGGAATTCATTTGATATAATTAATCATTATGTAGATTCTTATACATGTTTTGTTTCATTCTTTTGTTCTCTTCATTCAGATTTGATCAGTGCTTCATCTGTTCTTTGCCTTAAACTCAATTCCTTTGCTAAGCTGGACAAACTTTAAAACTTGGAAAAACAAAATTATTATGGTCTTAGGCTGTTTGGACCTTGACCTCGCATTAAGAGAACAAGCTCCTGCCCCTCTAACTAATAAAAGTACTGCGGAAGACCGCTTGAGTTCAGAGAGGTGGAAGCGTTCTAATCGCGTCAGCCTAAGCATAATTAAGAATGCAGTCCCGGAGACATTTCTGAACAGTGTCTCCGAGGATGATGGTGCAAAAGGTTTCCTAGATGTCCTAGAACAACGCTTTGCAAAAAGCGATAAATCGGAAACAAGTGCTACCTTGAGGAAGCTTGTTTCCATGAGGTATAAGGGCACCGGAAACCTAAGGGAATACATAATGGAAATGTTTCATCTATCATCGAAATTAAAAGCACTCAAGTTGGACTTATCGGAAGACTTGCTTGTGCATTTGGCTTTAATTTCTCTTCCTTCACAATTTGGTCATTTTGAAACGACCTATAATTGTCAAAAGGACAAGTGGAATATTAATGAATTGATTTCACATGTCACGGAGGAAGAAGATAGGTTGAAACACACCAAACCCGAAAGTGCACATTATGCATCTACCTCTTCTCGTGGGATTAAGAGAAAAGGTAAGGAGATTGCGGTTGCATCAAAGAAGCCTAAAGGATCATCAAATGATCAAAAGGTGAAAAAGTGCTTCTTTTGCAAGGACCCCACTCACATGAAGCCCGATTGTAAGTATCGCCAATGGCGAATTAAGAAAGGTATGTCATTTAGCTTTGTTTGTCTTGAAGCTAATTTAGTTTCAATTCCTTCGTATACATGGTGGTTAGACTTCGGTGCAACTACTCACATAAGTTCATGTATGCAGGGTTGCCTGAACTACCGAACGCCCAATGAAGGTGAAAGATTCATCTACATGGGAGCTGGAAAGCCGGTAGAGGTGGAGGGCATAGGAACTTTTAGATTATCTCTTAGTACCGGATATTATTTAGTTTTAAATAATGTATTTATTATTCCATCTTTTAGACGGAATTTGATTTCCGTCACTACATTAGATCGGGAAGGTTATTCCTGTATCTTCGGTAATAATAAATGCAATTTATATTTTGATTCAAAGCTTTTTGGTACTAGTTCTTTGTCTTACATTGATAATCTATATTTACTTGACACAGTCAATTCATTAAATGAGTCCCATAATAATGAAACTAACTCTCGAGGCATAAAACGAAAGTTTTCAAGTAAAAATTCTTATACCTTGTGGCATAGGCGTTTGGGTCATATCTCCAAAAGGAGAATTGACAAGCTTGTGTCCGAGGGAATATTACATAAGCTTGATACTCCGGAAAATAACTTTTGTATTGAATGCCTTAAGGGAAAATTTACAAATAGTACAAACAAAAATGAATCCTTGAGAGCTACAAAAGTCTTAGAACTAATTCATACGGACATATGTGGACCGTTCCCTATCCCTTCATGGAACGGACAAACATATTTCATTACGTTAATAGATGACTTCTCTCGTTATGGATACATTTATTTACTTCATGAAAAGTCTCAATCATTGGACGTTTTCAAGTCTTTTAAAACCGAAGTTGAAAATCAACTTGAAAAGACTATTAAGAACGTTAGATCCGATCGTGGTGGTGAATACTACGGTCGGAATGACGGTTCGGGAGAACAACGTCCGGGTCCTTTTGCTCGCTATTTAGAAGAGTGTGGGATTGTCCCTCACTACACCATGCCGGGGACACCTAGCATGAATGGTGTAGCCGAGAGACGTAATAGAACCCTTAAGGATATGGTAAGAAGTATGATCTCTTGTACTTCTTTACCTCATTCATTATGGGGCGATGCTTTGAAAACCGCAACCTACCTACTTAATAGAGCTCCTTCAAAAGCTACTGACAAAACCCCTTATGAATTATGGACCGGTAAGAAATCGTCCCTTAATCATCTTCATGTTTGGGGTTGTCCAGCCGAAGCTAGGCCTTATAGACCTAACGAAGGAAAGTTGGACGCTAAGACAGCTAGTAGTTATTTTGTAGGGTATTCTCAAAGATCTAGGGGATATAAATTCTATGACCCAAAAACTAGAACCTTTTCGAGACGGGAAATGCTAGGTTCTTTGAGGATGTTGAATTTAGAGGGGAAATTTGAATAGTAATTTTGAATTTGAAGAAATGGAAGAGGAATTGGTTTCTATACCTCTTCCTATAGTTTCTATCGAAAATCAAGCAGTTGTGCCTGAAATTCGACAAGAACATAATATTCAAAATGACGTTAATTCTCCTATTAATGAACAACATGAAAATGTTGATGAGAAAATTCAACACCCTCAAAATCAAGAAGAACCGGTGCCATTAAGAAGATCTAATAGAGCAAGAAGGAGTGCTATACCGGATTATTATGATGTATATCTTGCCGAGAATGAGGAACCGTTAGGTTTAGTGGGAGATGAGTCAATCACCTTCCATGAAGCCATTAGTGGTCCAAATTCTCATAAGTGGATTGATGCCATAAATGAAGAGTTAAAATCCATGAATGATAATGACGTTTGGGATCTTGTCCCATTACCTAAGAATGTGAAATCCATCGGATGTAAATGGATCTTTAAGACCAAAAGGGATTCACAAGGTAATGTGGAAAGACATAAGGCTCGTCTTGTCGCTAAAGGATTTACTCAAAAAGAAGGCATTGATTACAAAGAAACATTTTCACCGGTATCCTCTAAAAATGCTTTTAGGATCATTATGGCTTTAGTGGCACATTTTGACCTTGAGCTTCATCAAATGGATGTAAAGACAGCTTTTCTCAATGGCGACATTGAGGAAACTATCTATATGAAGAAACCAGAAATGGTGACTGATTCGGATCAAACTAGTCAACTAGTTTGTAAACTCAAGAAATACATTTATGGGCTTAAGCAAGCATCTCGTCAATGGTACTTAAAATTCAACCAAGTTATTCTTTCATTTGGCTTTGAAATGAATCTTGGTGAAGACTGTGTGTACCATAAGTTCAGTGGGAGTAGGTTTATATTTTTGGTCTTATATGTGGATGACATTTTACTTGCTAGTAATGATAAGGACCTTCTTAAGGAAACCAAGAAATTTCTCTCAAACAAATTTGAGATGAAAGATCTTGGAGAAGCTTCTTTTGTATTAGGAATCCAAATACATTGTGATCGCTCACGGGGTATGTTAGGATTATCACAAAAGAGCTATATAGAGAAGGTATTACAAAGGTTTAGCATGGAAAATTGTAAACCACATGACACCCCGGTCTCTAAGGGAGATAAGTTCAGTTTAAATCAATGTCCTAAAAATAATCTTGAATCTAAGTATATGGAAAATATCCCTTACGCATCGGCAGTAGGAAGCCTAATGTATGCTCAAGTCTGTACTCGCCCAGATCTTGCCTTTATTGTTGGCATGCTTGGGCGATATCAAAGCAATCCGGGAAGAGAACATTGGGTCGCAGCCAAAAGAGTGATGAGATACTTACAAAACACGAAGAACTACATGCTTACATATACAAAGTCGGATCATCTTGAGATCATTGGTTTTTCCGATTCCGACTTTGCTGGATGCCAAGATAGTCGCAAATCGACATCGGGTTATGTCTTCACTTTTGCCAGTGGAGCGATATCTTGGAGAAGTGCCAAGAAAACATTAGTTACTACTTCCACCATGGAAGCCGAATTTGTTGCTTGCTATGAGGCATCCAATCAAGCTATATGGCTGCGTAAATTCATTGAAGGACTGCGGATTGTCAAAGGTGTTGAAAGACCGCTTAAGTTATATTGTGACAATCGGGCCGCGGTATTGTACTCCAACAACAACAAGAGTTCATCTAAATCTAAGCATATAGATATTAAGTTTCTTGTTGTGAGAGAGAGAGTACAAAATGAAGAAATCGAAATAGAACTTATTGGTACAAACTCCATGTTAGCGGATCCATTTACTAAGGCATTATCTCCTTTAGTATTTCACGAGCATGTTGCTCATATGGGTGTAATGACGTTTGATAATGCTTAAATCTGTGGGAGTTTATGTTGTTTCTATTTCTTGTGTTATTTTAAATTGATCTCATTTGTAAAAAGTAGGACTAGTTGGAGAATATATATATGCATTCTTCATATATATTCGTTAATATTCCATGCTACATATCTATACTTAATCTATGTCATTTAGTTGGATATATATATGTGATTAATGTGGGTTTAGTTGCGAATCAATTACAACGACTGCCCCTTTAGTCCTTATACTTATATGACTAATGGACGGGATTGTTTTCGAATGATAACAAAGTGCACATAAGGGTTGTCATTTGTGTTATAAATATGCTTGAAGAAATTTATTAAGTGAAGGTATATGTTATAATAATCCAAGTGGGAGATTGTAAGAACATGGATTAATATAACATATAAATACTTAATAATATAATGATCAATATTATAATATATGGTATAAAGTATAGAACTCAACATAATATGTAGAATTCCATAATATAAGTATACCATTAAATGATGGGCATAATGGTAATGTCTTATATATCAATAGGTGTAGTCCCTAAATGAAGTGCCCCTTGGATTCCTATATAAAGGCCTATCCATCAAGCCTATGAATCTACTAGTTACATTATTCTCATTCAGTCAAAACTCTTCCTAAGTAATTGAAGATTAAAGAGATTAAGGGCGCTCATCATTTAGAAGATCTACTTCTCCCTAATTTGAAGTCTATTTTCTTACTTCATCCTCTTTACTCAAGAACAAGAACAAGACTAAGAACAAACATGGAATCACAAGGTACACGCTTCCATCTTATTCTTCTTCTCCATCTCTTCTTAATCTAGTTGTGAGTCGGTTCATGGTTAATGGATCGTTTATGTTCCTACATAAAGAATCATGTTGGGTAAGGATTTAATTATTTCCTTAAGTGAATTCTACTTTTTCCTAAAGGTTTTAGAATTCTTCTGAATTAGGAATTTGAGAGTATAAATACACCCTCACGTTACCACCCCACTCACCACCACCGCCCCATCCCACTCACCACTACCACCCACCGCCCCCACCACCCCCCCCCCACTCACCACCACCACCCCACCCACTGCTCCCCCCCCCCCCTCAGGTAAAAAAACTAATTTCATCATTTAAAATTTATTTTTAACTACTCCCCACCCCACCCCACTTCACTCACCACCACCACCCCTGCCCCCAACCTCACCCCCCGTCGGGTCAAAAAAAAAAAAATTAATCATTTAAAATTGATTTTTAACAACTCCCCACTCCACTCACCACCACCACCCCTGCCCCCTACCCCACCCTCGTCAGGTCAAAAAAATTCATTTAAAATTTATTTTTAAAAACTCCCCACCCCTGCCCCTCACCCCCATCGGGTAAAAAAATTTAATCATTTAAAATTGATTTTTAACAACTCCCCACCTCACTTCACTCACCACAACCACCGCTGCCCCCATCCCCCGTTGGGTAAAAAAAATTAATCATTTCAAATTTATTTTTAACAACTTCCCACGCCACTCCACTCACCACTACCACCCCCACCCCACTCTACTCACCACCACCACCCTGTCCCCCCCCCACCTCACTTAAATTATCTCAAATTGTGTTTTTATCGAAAAATATTTTCATTAAACACATGGAGTTTTTTACGGAAAATATTTTCTTATCAAAAAGCCAAAAACATGTTTATCTTATTTTTCCGGAATACATTTTACAGAAAATTCATTTTTCGGAAAACATTTTACAGGAAATCATTTTCCGCAAATTATTTTACGCGAAACAAACAGAGCCTTAAATCCCAAAAAATAAATTAGCAAATATTGCTTTCAGAATATTCAACTATTAAGAATAAAAACACGTATCACATCATTTTAGCCATTCGATTTCCTGATTTCAAATTATGAAAATAACGGAAAAAAGGAAAATACCATTTTATAACTCATTAATTTCCAAAGTGAACTTGTCCATACAAAATGAAACAAAATGAAAGGGAGAGAGTTATGAAAACTTTTAGTATAAAAGTAAGAGAATTATTATTCACCATCGCACTATTACTACTGAATACCCCGCACTATTAAGTCTACAACAAAAAATAAACATTCAACATTAGAAATAACACCATTATTCCTATTTTATCCCTTAATAAATATCAAACTAGTTCCTTATGCAATTACTCTAATCCACCGAATCCGAAAACTGGACACACCATCCCCAGATTTAGCCCTCTTCTCCGGCCAAGCATCTTCTTCACTGTATCCCTGTTCTCACATCTCAATCCCCATATTCAGCCCTATTATTTACACCCACTATAAAAGGAAAAAGACAGAAGTATGAATAGAAGGAAAAACACAGAGCCAGATGAGATTGAAGAACTGATTCGAGTGGCCGAAGATGATGTTCTCCTCAAACTCGATCTCCCTTAATTCTCACCTTAAATCCGATCTCTACAGTCGCTCCAATCCCTCAAATCCCACTCCTCCAAACCTAAACCTAAACCAAATCAGTCATCATCGGTTGTTCTACCAAATCCACCACTACCGGCGGCAACCGTGGATTTTGACGGCGACCGTGAAAACCTTGATTTCGACGATCTCCTTGCTTAAAGGAACTTTTCCCTCCAATTCTTCTTCCACAGCTACTAGTACTGCAAATAAACAACAACCTAAAAGCGGCGAGGATGATGAAGATGAGGTTGATATGGTGATTAGGTGGGCTATTGATGTTGCTTGTCTTGATCGTTCTCCTTGCTCCGATGACGATGATGAGGATTCTGATAGTCATTTTGACGATGATGACACTGATGATGTTGGTGTGTAATATTGAAGAGTTAATATCGTCATTTCAATCCATGACAATTTTGTAACAATTATCATTACGGTGGTATTCAGTAATTTGCGGGGTTGAATAACAATTCTCTAAGAGCATCTCCAACCCACTCTATTTTTCACACTATTTCTCTATTTTTCACACTATTCACAAGTCCAACCCACTCTATTTCTTACTCTATTTTTGGTGTTTTGAACAGTATTACACCAAATTTGGTGTAACACTATTCATCACACCAAATTTGGTGTCATACATTTTCCTTTACAATTTAGTCCCTCTACTTTTGTTGCCTTGTTGTTCTTTGTTATTGCCTTGCTTGTTAAATTTCTTGGTTATTGCTTCTTTGATTCTTGATGGCTTATTTGCTACCTGCTGGTTTGGTTACATAATTTTACTGATGGCTTGGCTGCTGCCTGATTTTGTAAGCTATTTTTTCTCAATTCTTTTGTTTCATGTAATATATGAATAATAAATTTGTTGTTTATTTATCTTTTATTTAAATTTTAAATTAATATTTATTACTTTAGTTTATTTAATAATATAATATTTTTTAAAAATTATTAAATAATTTTTTTAAAATTTTAATACCTCAATTAAAAGAGGGGGATTAATATGTAAGAATAATAAACTTTGAGTATTATTTGAGAAATAATGAAAGTAGTATAAGGATGAGGTGGAAGGGAATATGGTAGAAATATTTTTTTAGTGTAAAATTTGGTGTTATGGGTTGGAGAGGAAAAAAAAATGGTGTAAAATATAGTGCAAAGTTGCACCAAATATAGTGTAATGGGTTGGAGATGCTCTAAGAGTAATTACTTTCTTTCCTTTTTTTCTTAACTCAATCATCTTCTTTCATAGAAATTGACATTATTAATAACTTTCTTTTATTTTCTTCAATTATGCGTTTTTTTAGTGATCATCCATATCATTTATTTCCTTTTGATTACTTTTTTTAAGCTAATCTCCTTTTTATCACATAAAAAATAATATGCTAATCTCCTTTTTATCACATAAAAATAATAATTTTAGTTAATTTTATCATCATAATGAAAATCTAAAATTATTACTCAAATTTCATTCAAAATAATAGAAAAAAAAATAGAAATATTATTTCGAGAAGAAAAAGTATTGAATAAATAAAAAAGTTCTTTCTAAAATTTGCAAATATAGAGTTCATATAATGTAATGCCCACACTAAATTTCACAGATTGTTGTATGAAAGAAAAGCCAACACTAAATTTCAAAAATAATGGCCAAGATTGAATTTAAAAAAAGACAGTTGCCCTGATCTGGTACACCAAAGCCTTTCAGCCTTTTATTTCGTGCATTTATATATCTATAATACTATAATACAATAGAGGTCAAGAATAACCGCCACATAATGAGGGGCTAGGATTGTGTTTCAGAAAAGACAAAGAGTGGTCAGGATTGATTCTCACCTCCAACATCAGTTTTAACTTTTTTTTTATTTTCAATCGTTGAATTTCTTTTCAATTTGTTTGATCCTACAACTGTAGATTGGCGGTTTCTATTTCAATACATACTCCCTCCATCACGAGACTTTTAGTCAAATTGCAATAATTTTAACTATTAATTTAAAAATCATTATTGAAAATATTATTAATTGTGTTATAGTAAAAAAAAATAAAATTATTAGAATCTCTATTTTTTATTTAAAATATTGATCAAAGTTACATCAATTTGACTAAAAATTTTCATTCATGTGGAACGGTACGGGAGTATAATAATGTAGTAATAGTATACATAACTATTATTTGGAAATTGGCTTGTACCAAGATTTTCAATTCAAATGTAAATACAAAGAAATCAAGCAAGTGGTCTGGTTGTGTGTACCGACTGTTTGACTTTCTCTCAATTTACAATTCAATGACATGGATTTTGGTTACTTTTGTTATATACTTTTTAAAAATAAAAGTGTGTAGATCCGATCGCTCCCTTTATTTCGCAGAATCAACTCAATCAAATTTTGACATATTTTTATAAAAAAAATATGAATAATTTTATAGAAAAAATATAGATATTTCCATGAAATTATAAAAATTGTTATTGATAATATTTTTAATGGTAAAACAATAACAATTTTTATAATTTCATAAAATTACGGTCAAAATTCGATTGAGTTGACTATTAAAGTCAAAGTGATCTAAATTTTTCGAGACGGGGGGAGTATTTGTTTTTATAATCTGTTGCAAATAAAAAAAATGATGTTATATTTCCAAGTCATATATCATGGACATCTTTTTTTAAGAGTTAATTTGATCATTTCACATGACATATTACCCGGAGTTAGTTTCATGACTAACTTGCATTAGCCAAAATGCATATTTTGACCTTAATTTAACGCAATACTCCCTTTACTTCTATTCCGAATAATCTTACCCACTTTGTCATCTAGAGCGTCTTATTGATAAGTCTCATTTTTTATGAACGAAAATATATAATATTTATTTATTAATGAGACTCATTTGTAATACTCATAACGACTATCGTCTTACTATTTTCTATCTCATTTTCTCTCTCACCTCAGTTCATAACCGCCTATTGACTTTACAAAAAGAACGGTTGATATCGATCCGTAACCGCTACGATCAAAGGGCTGTCATTTGATAATTTATTTTCTTCTTCAATTCTAACCGTAAGATTAATTATCAATGCTTTAATCCAACGACTCATTAACCGATTTCTAAAATTATTCCATTTTATCAATCACAATCTCTCTCTATTTTTCGTGATATCAGTATACTTCAGTTGTTTCATATCAAATAATTTTTATAAAATTTAATATATTGTTGTATTAATAATATTTAAAATTTTATGAATAAATGAATTTTAGTAACTTTTTTGTTAAATTTCAATTAAATTAACTAAAAAATAAAGTTAAGAGATTTATAATGGGATGGATAACTAACTAACTAAATGGCGGGACCTAATATCGATAACATGACACATTTATATATAACTATATATATGTGTATATATTGATCTAATGCATGTTTTAAATAAATTTTCCCGCGTTCGACAGAAGATTTGTAAGATACTGAAGCTCCAACTGATTCACAAATGACTCCACCACAGTTGACGTATGAAGATATATGGGATGATTCCTTTACTTGCATGGTTTTGTTATTTTGTAACAGGAGCGAAGTGGAGAAAGTATCGTGGAAAGGTAATGGTGAGGATAGGGGCTTTTGATGTAATTTTGTAATTGCTTATAGTACTTTGTTTCTGACACAATTATGTTTCAATCATAATTGAGTTATGTTAAAGTCCAAGATTGATATGTATGTGGAATTGGAGAGTGATGTGGGAATGGTTTATGAAGAAATCCATCTTTGCAACTTTAAAAACGGTGAACCAATGTTCATCCCTTATGATAAATACCACAAATTTGAACATTTGTTGTTATTTGTGCACTTTTAGATTCTTTCACAATTTTAGTTTGATACTGTTGTATAAATGTTTTATAAATCTTCAATACGGAAATCAAACGACGGAGATTAAAGCGAGGTATGCCGAAGCAAATCTCCTTAAGACAATATTTCGCCTCCGTAATTGTGCAAATGGATCGATGGCGAATGTCTCCCAAGATACAACGCTTTTTACCAAGAATTAGTGTGCACTTTAACTAACCTTGATGGGCGAACCAAATTCAGACTTGCTCTTAGTCTTCGAACTTTGAAGAAAGAATGATGAACGAACTCCTTGAATGAATTAAATCACTTTGAATGAGGGAGAGAGAGAATTGGATTCTTGTGTTTGATTTGATAACAACTTGTTTGGATTACTTGATGACTGAATGAAGGAATAGGGGTCTATATATAGGGTAGATTGAGCAGTTGTGACTGTTTCACAAAAGTTACAACCCTCCAAGCTAGCACCTGTTCGGACATCAATCTGAACAGACAGCAACTGCTCGGCCGAGCACTATTCGTGCCTCACCCGAGCATAGGCTAGTTGCTCGGCCGAGCACTTTAGTTCCTCACTCGAGCAGAGGTTAACAGAAGAGTCATGTTTCTGGATTGTCATGCTCGGCCGAGGCTTATGCCTTGCTCGGCCGAGCAATTCATAGAATTTGAACTGTCGTGTCTTTTGGATTTTAGACTCTTAGTTGACTTTACCATTCACCCTAATATTCACCCAATATTCCAACAATCCCCCACATGAATGGAAGAAGTTGACACGAAAAAGAAAGAAGAAGAAGAAGAGCATAGCTGAGAAATAAATGCATCAAGATAGGTGGCTTTCACTTTGAGCCTTCTTTAGTAAGAATCTATCGAGTTGATTTAGATTTCTTTAGGCTTTAGCCCCATTTCTTTTGATGCACAGTTTATTCTCTCTTTAGATAAACCTTTAGTAAATGGATCCGCTAGGTTATCCTTTGAGCGCACAAAATCAATCGAAATTGTTCCGTTGGAGAGTAACTGTCTAAAGGTATTATGTCTACGACATATGTGTCGAGATTTGCCGTTGTATATAAAGTTCTCCGCCCTTGCTATAGCTGCTTGATTATCACAATATATACATATAGCAGGCACGGGTTTTGGCCATAGAGGAATATCTTCTAAAAAGTTTCTAAGCCACTCGGCTTCTTTACCAGCTTTATCTAAAGCAATAAACTCAGATTCCATCGTTGATCGAGCTATACATGTTTTCTTAGAAGATTTCCATGATATGGCACCTCCACCGAGAGTAAATATATAGCCACTAGTAGACTTGGATTCATTTGTATCAGATATCCAATTTGCATCACTATATCCTTCAACTACAGGAGGATGATTGCTATAGTGCAATGAATACTCTCTAGTTCGTTTTATATATCCTAAAACTCTTAATAATGCATTCCAATGCTCATTATTAGGATTACTAGTAAAACGACTCAGCTTACTTATAGCATAAGCTATATCCGGCCTTGTGCACTACATCAAGTACATTAGGCTTTCAATGATTTGAGAATACTCTAATTGTTGCTTCGCATTCCTAGTATTCTTATGCAGAACTATATGGGGCAGAAATGGATTATTAGTTTCTTTAATTTCGTGAGAATTAAATCTCTCAATCATTTTATCAACATAATGTGTTTGAGATAAACTAATTCCATTGGAGGTTCTTGAGACTTTCATTCCCAAGATTTCATCTGTTCTTTCATATCAAAAATATTGGTAAACATTTTCTTTGTTTTATTTATAACATCAATGTCATGACCAAATATGAGCATGTCATCTACATATAAACAAACAAATACATATGTGTTACCAAATTTCTTTGAGTATACACATTTATCACATTCATTTGTGATAAAACCATTCCTAATCATGACGTTGTCAAATTTCTCATGCCATTGTTTAGGAGCTTGCTTCAAACCATACAAGGACTTAACAAGTTTGCATACCTTTTGCTCTTGTCCTTTTACTTTGAAGCCTTCGGGCTGCTCCATGTAAAATTCTTCATTCAAATCACCATTTAAAAATGCAGTTTTTACATCCATTTGATGTATATGCAGATTATACAAAGCTGCAATGGCTATTAAGATTCGAATTGAAGTAATTCTTGTAACAGGAGAGTATGTGTCAAAGAAGTCAAATCCTTCCATTTGACGATATCCTTTTGCAACAAGAGGAGCTTTATATTTATCCATGGAACCATCCGGTCTTAATTTCTTTTTGAAAATCCATTTGAATCCTATTGGTTTAGAACCTTTTGGAAGATCAACCACTTGCCAAGTGTTGTTACTTAAAATGGATTCAATCTCACTATTTACAGCTTCTTTCAAGAATGTGGAGTCAGAGCTGTTCATGGCTTCCTTAAATGATTGAGGCTCATCTTCAATCATAAATTTAGAGATAAAATCTGGACCAAAAGTTTTAGCAATTTTAGCTCTCTTTCTTCTTCTTGGTTAAACATCTTCATTATTTTCAGAAGTGCTTTCACGTGGTCTCTTCTTAGGAGTATTTTCACAAATATCATTTTTCATAGGGAACACGTCCTTAAAATCAACGTCACAAGATTCAATTATTGTAATGACATGAATGTCATTTACTTGATTTGTGTACTAAGAATGCATGCCTTGCTATTCATTGCATATCCAATAAATACACAGTCAACGATCTTAGGTCCTAACTTTGACCGTTTAGGATGTGGAACGGCAACCTTTGGGAGACACCCCCACACTTTGAAGAATTTATAGGAAGGCTTTCTTCATTTCCACAATTCATATGGAATAGAACCAGTTTTCTTGTGTGGAATCCTATTCAACACAAAGTTAGCGGATAACACCGCTTCCCCCCCCCCCACACAAGTTTTGTGGTAAACCCGAACTTCCAAGCATACAGTTAACCATATATTTTATAATTCTATTTTTCCTCTCAGCAATACCATTTTGCTGCGGAATATAGGGTGCAGTTGTTTGATGAATGATACCGAATTTGGAACATAGGTTACTAGATTCCGTTGATTCATATTCACCATCCCTATCGGACCTTAATACTTTAATTGACTTTTCAAGTTGATTCTCAACTTCAGTTTTGTAAGTGATGAAAGCATCCATTGCTTCATCCTTACTACTTAGCAAATAGATATAACAATATCTAATTCGATCGTCAATGAAAGTAACAAAGTATTTCTTACCGCCTCGAGCTGGGACAAACTTTAAATCACATAGATCACTATGGATTAATCCCAACAGTTGGCTAGTCCTTTCAACTGGTTTAAAAGGTTTCTTTGAAAACTTTGCTTCAACACAAACTTCGCATTTGTGACCTTTCATTGAATCAAGTTTTGGAATAAGTCCTAAATCAACAAGCTTTCTCAAAGAAGCACGATGCACATGCCTAAACGACCATGCCATAAATTAGAAGACTAGCACAAGTAAATAGAATTGTCAATTTTATTCATAACTTGAGGGTACAAATATGTGTACTTCTTGTCCACTACAACAGCATTTGCCTTAAATAGGCCATCTAGCAAGTATCCCTTTTCAACATACATTCCTCCCTTAGTAAGTACAAACTTATCAGATTCAAATACAATTTTGAAGCCCTTCTTACTAAGTAATGAGCCAGAAATTAAATTCTTTCTTATGTCGGGTACATGCATCACATCGTTGAGAGTAAGCTCCTTTCCTGATGTGAACTTCAAGATCACCTTCCCAATGCCTTCAATCTTGGAAGTTGCAAAATTTCCCATATAGAGAAAGTCTTCACGTTCCATCTTCTTGTATTCTGCGAACAAGCTTTTGTCAGCACATATGTGACGAGTGGCTCCGGTGTCCACCCACCAATCCTTGATGTTTGACACCAAGTTGGCTTCACATACAACGGCAGACATACTTACTTCAGAGACACCCACAGAGAGAGTATCTATTTCAGTCATGTTTGCTTGGGGAGGCTTCTTCTTCTTGCTTCGACAATCCTTTGCCCGATGACCGATTTTCCCACAATTGTAGCAGTCCCCTTTGAACTTGAAGTGTTTGTTGCTGTCATTACTTGACTTCTTCTTAGAAAAGTCAACATGCTTCCTTTTGTTGTTCTTGGGTTGGGATTCTTCCACCATGTTCGCCTTCGCTTCCATGTTTCGAACATTGGCTCTCTATTCTGCACTTCGATTGTCTTCTTCAATGCGAAGACGAACAAGCAAGTCTTCCATTGACATCTCCTTGCGCTTGTTCTTGAGATAGTTTTTGAAATCTCTCCACGAAGGAAGCAACTTCTCAATCATGCATGCAATTTGGAAGGACTCACTCAATTGCATGTCTTCGGCTTCAAGGTTAAGCAATAGGACTTGCATCTCTTCGACCTGATTCATTACAGTTTTAGAATCATTCATTTTAAAATCCAAAAACTTTGCAACAAAGAACTTCTTTGTTCCAGCATCTTCGGTTTTATATTTCTTGTCGAGAGAATCACAAAGTCCTTTTGCAGTTTGAGTGGAGTAATATACATTATATAATGTGTTGTCTAGTCCATTCAAGATGTAGTACCGATATAGATAATCAGCATGTTTCCATGCATCAATATCCATTTGTGCAGCCTTGTCAACTACACCTTCCGCCGCTATGGGACATTCTTCACGTAAGAACTTTACTAGTCTAAGCGTTGTGAGATAGAACAACATTTTCTGTTGCCAACGTTTGAAATCATCCCCATTGAACTTTTTCGATTTCTCGTACTGCGAGGCCGGTGGCATCATAAGTTGATTAGCACTTGAAGTACTCCTTATTGGCATTGCATTAGGATTCGTTGCAATTGTCTCACTACTAACGGAGTCATTTCCATTAGTCATTTTCTGTTACGAAAACAGAAAATCAAATAAGAAAGAGATGAAGTAGAGAAGAAATAATTAAAACAAATACCTGAGAATATTGTCTTAAGATTGTTGTATAAATGTTTTATAAATCTTCAATTCGGAAATCAAACGACGGAGATTAAAGTGAGGTATGCCCAAGCAAATCTCCTTAAGACAATATTTTGCCTCCATAATTGTGCAAACTGATCGATGGCGAATGTTTCCCAAGATACAACGCTTTTTACCAAGAGTTAGTGTGCACTTTAACTAACCATGACGGGCGAACCAAATTCAGACTTGCTCTTAGTCTTCTAACTTTGAAGAAAGAATGATGAACGAACTCCTTGAATGAATTAAATCACTTTGAATTAGGGAGAGAGAGAATTGGATTCTTGTGTTTGACTTGATAACAACTTGGTTGGATTACTCGATGACTGAATGAAGGAATAGGGTCTATATATAGGGTAGATTGAGTCAGTTATGACTATTTCACAAAAGTCACAACCCTCCAAGCTAGCACCTGTTCGGACATCAATCTGAACAGACAGCAACTGCTTGGCCGAGTACTATTGGTGCCTTGCCCGAGCATAGGCTAGTTGCTCAGTCGAGCACTTTAGTGCCTCGCTCGAGCAGAGGTTAACAGGAGAGTCATGTTTCTGGACAGTCGTGCTCGGCCGATGCCTTGCTCGGCTGAGCAATTCATAGAATTTGAACTGTCGTGTCTTTTGGATTTTAGACTATTGGTTGACTTTACCATTCACCCTAATATTCACCCAATATTCCAACAATCCCCCACATGAATGGAAGAAGTCGACACATAAAAGAAAGAAGAAGAAGAACATAGCTGAGAAATAAATGCATCAAGATAAGTGGCTTTCGCTTTGAACCTTCTTTAGTAAGAATCTATCGAGCTTACTTGTCTGATCAGTGTACGCAGTGTATTGAATTGTTGGATGTTATTGTAAGCTTAAACAATAGACCAAACACATTTAATCCTCATATCATATTTTGGTTCTCTATTGTGTTTATTATTTCGGCCCCGAACTTTCTTGGTTCTGCGAGTGCTTTAGAGAATTTGCCTAAGTAAAATTCTCAACGAACCGGCCATGTTCACACTAACATAGGTGATGTGCTATAAAGAGTATCCTACATTACCCCACTTGTACTAAGTAACAAGATATAGCCATCATTAAAACCAATAGCTTAACCTCTACCATTTTGTAGGCAGAACTTTTGCATCATATATAGAAATGGGATGAAGATAAACTTTCAAGTGCTTCCCTCAAATCAATCATGACTTGTTTTTCCTATTGAACCTATCTTTGGGATCTCCAGTCGCCAGGTTAGGTTTCCATCAAGTTGATTTAGATTTGTTTAGGCTTTAGCCCCATTTCTTTCGATGCACAGTTTATTCTCTCCTTAGATAAACCTATAGTAAATGGATCCGCTAGGTTATCCTTTGATCGCACAAAATCAATCGAAATTGTTCCATTGGAGAGTAACTGTCTAACGGTGTTGTATCTACGACATATGTGTCGAGATTTGCCGTTGTATATAAAGTTCTCCGCCCTTGCTATAGCTGCTTGATTATCACAATATATACATATAGCAGGCACGGGTTTTGGCCATAGAGGAATATCTTCTAAAAAGTGTCTAAGCCACTCGGCTTCTTTACCAGATTTATCTAAAGCAATAAACTCAGATTCCATCGTTGATCAAGATATACATGTTTGCTTAGAAGATTTCCATGATATGGCACCTCCACCGAGAGTAAATACATAGCCACTAGTAGACTTGGATTCATCTGTATCAGATATCCAATTTGCATCACTATATCCTTCAACTACAAGAGGATAATTGCTATAGTGCAATGAATACTCTCTAGTTCGTTTTATATATCCTAAAACTCTTAATAATGCATTCCAATGCTCATTATTAGGATTACTAGTAAAACGACTCAGCTTACTTACAGCATAAGCTATATCCGGCCTTGTGCACTGCATCAAGTACATTAGGCTTCCAATGATTTGAGAATAATCTAATTGTTGCTTTGCATTCTCAGTATTCTTATGAAGAACTATATGGGGCAGAAATTGATTATTAGTTTCTTTAATTCCGTGAGAATTAAATCTCTCAATAATTTTATCAACATAATGTGTTTGAGATAAACTAATTCCATTGGAGATTCTTGAGACTTTCATTCCCAGGATTACATCTGCTTCACCCATATCATTCATATCAAAGTTATTGGTAAACATTTTCTTTGTTTTATTTATAACATCAATGTCATGACCAAATATGAGCATGTCATCTACATATAAACAAACAAATTGATATGTGTTACCGAAATTCTTTGAGTATACACATTTATCACATTCATTTGTGATAAAACCATTCCTAATCATGACGTTGTCAAATTTCTCATGCCATTGTTTAGGAGCTTGCTTCAAACCATACAAGGACTTAACAAGTTTGCATACCTTGTGCTCTTGTCCTTTTACTTTGAAGCCTTCGGGCTACTCTATGTAAATTTCTTCATTCAAATTACCATTTAAAAATGCAGTTTTTACATCCATTTGATGTATATGCAGATTATACAAAGCTGCAATGGCTATTAAGATTCGAATTGAAGTAATTCTTGTAATAGGAGAGTATGTGTCAAAGAAGTCAAATCCTTCCATTTGATGATATCATTTTGCAACAAGACGAGCTTTATATTTATCGATGGAACCATCCGGTCTTAATTTCTTTTTGAAAATCTATTTGCATCCTATTGGTTTAGAACCTTTTGGAAGATCAACCACTTGCCAAGTGTTGTTACTTAAAATGGATTCAATCTCACTATTTACAGCTTCTTTCCAGAATGTGGAGTCAGAGCTGTTCACGGCTTCCTTAAATGATTGAGGCTCATCTTCAATCATAAAGTTAGAGATAAAATCTGGACCAAAAGTTTTAGCAATTTTAGCTCTCTTGCTTCTTCTTGGTTCAACATCTTCATTATTTTCAGAAGTGCTTTCACGTGGTCTCTTCTTAGGAGTATTTTCACAAATATCATTTTTCATAGGGAACACGTCCTCAAAATCAGCATCACAAGATTCAATTATTGTATTGACATGAATGTCATTTACTTCAGATTTTTGTACTAAGAATCTGTACGCATTGCTATTCATTGCATATCCAATAAATACACAGTCAACGGTCTTAGGTCCTAACTTTGACCGTTTAGGAGGTGGAACGGCAACCTTTACGAGACACCCCCACACTTTGAGGAATTTATAGGAAGGCTTTCTCCCTTTCCACAATTCATATGGTATAGAACCAGTTTTCTTGTGTGGAATCATATTCAACACAAAGTTAGCGGATAACACCGCTTCCCCCCCCCCCACAAGTTTTGTGGTAAACCCGAACTTCCAAGCATACAGTTAACCATATCTTTTATAGTTCTATTTTCCTCTCAGCAATACCATTTTGCTGCGGAGTATAGAGTGAAGTTGTTTGATGAAAGATACCGAATTTGGAACATAGGTTACTAGATTCCGTTGATTCATATTCACCATCCCTATCGGACCTTAATACTTTAATTGACTTTTCAAGTTGATTCTCAACTTCAGTTTTGTAAGTGATGAAAGCATCCATTGCTTCATCCTTACTACTTAGCAAATAGATATAACAATATCTAATTCGATCGTCAATGAAAGTAACAAAGTATTTCTTACCGCCTCGAGTTAGGACAAACTTTAAATCACATAGATCACTATGGATTAATCCCAACAGTTGGCTAGTCCTTTCAACTGGTTTAAAAGGTTTCGTTGAAAACTTTGCTTCAACACAAACTTCGCATTTGTGACCTTTCATTGAATCAAGTTTTGGAATAAGTCCTAAACCAACAAGCTTTCTCAAAGAAGCACGATTCACATGTCCTAAACGACCATGCCATAAAATAGAAGACTCGCACAAGTAAATAGAATTGTCAATTTTATTCATAACTTGAGGCTACAAATATGTGGACTTCTTGTCCACTACAACAGCATTTGCCTTAAATAGGCCATCTAGCAAGTATCCCTTTCCAACATACATTCCTCCCTTAGTAAGTACAAACTTATCAGATTCAAATGCAATTTTGAAGCCCTTCTTACGAAGTAATGAGCCAGAAATTAAATTCTTTCTTATGTCGGGTACATGCATCACATCGTTGAGAGTAAGCTCCTTTCCCGATGTGAACTTCAAGATCACCTTCCCAATGCCTTCAATCTTGGAAGTTGCAGAATTTCCTATATAGAGAAAGTCTTCACGTTCCATCTTCTTGTATTCTGCGAACAAAATTTTGTCGGCACATATGTGACGAATGGCTCCGGTGTCTACCCACCAATCCTTGACGTTTGACACCAAGTTGGCTTCACATACAACGGCAGACAGACTTTCTTCGGAGACACCCACATAGAGAGTATATATTTCAGTCATGTTTGCTTGGGGAGGCTTCTTCTTCTTGCTTCGACAATCCTTTGCCCGATGACCGCTTTTCCCACAATTGTAGCAGTCCCCTTTGAACTTGAAGCGTTTGTTGTTGTCATTACTTGACTTCTTCGAAGAAGAGTCATCATGCTTCCTTTTGTTGTTCTTGGGTCGGGATTCTTCCACCATGTTCGCCTTCACTTCCATGTTTCGAGAATTGGCTCTCTTTTCTGCACTTCGATTATCTTTTTCAATGCGAAGACGAACAAGCAAGTCTTCCATTGACATCTCCTTGCGCTTGTGCTTGAGATAGTTTTTGAAATCTTTCCATGAAGGAGGCAACTTCTCAATCATACATGCAATTTGGAAGGACTCACTCAATTGCATGCCTTCGGCTTCAAGGTTATGCAATAGGACTTGCATCTCTTCGACCTGATTCATTACTGTTTTAGAATCATTCATTTTAAAATCCAAAAACTTTGCAACAAAGAACTTCTTTGTTCCAGCATCTTCAGTTTTATATTTCTTGTCGAGAGAATCACAAAGTCCTTTTGCAGTTTGAATGGAGTAATACACATTATATAATGTGTTGTCTAGTCCATTCAAGATGTAGTTTCGACATAGATAATCAGCATGTTTCCATTCATCAATAGCCATTTGTGCATGCAGCCTTGTCTACTACACCTTCCGCGGCTACGGGACATTCTTCACGTAAGAACTTTACTATTCCAAGCGTTGTGAGATAGAACAACATTTTCTGTTGCCAACGTTTGAAATCAGCCCCATTGAACTTTTTCGATTTCTCGTACTGCGAGGCCGGTGACATCATAAGTTGATTAGCACTTGAAGTACTCCCTATTGCATTAGGATTCGTTGCAATTGTCTCACTACTAACGGAGTCATTTCCATTAGTCATTTTCTGTTACGAAAATAGAAAATCAAATAAGAAAGAGATGAAGTAGAGAAGATATAATTAAAACAAATACCTGAGAATATTGTCTTAAAATTGTTGTATAAATGTTTTATAAATCTTCAATACGGAAATCAAACGACAGAGATTAACGCGAGGTATTCCGAAGCAAATCTCCTTGAGACAATATTTCGCCTCCGTAATTGTGCAAACGGATCGATGGCGAATGTCTCCCAAGATACAACGCTTTTTACCAAGAGTTAGTGTTCACTTTAACTAACCTTGACGGGCGAACCAAATTCAGACTTGTTCTTAGTCTTCGAACTTTGAAGAAAGAATGATGAACGAACTCCTTGAATGAATTAAATCACTTTGAATGAGGGAGAGAAAGAATTGGATTCTTGTGTTTGACTTGATAACAACTTGGTTGGATTACTTGATGACTGAATGAAGGAATATGGGTCTATATATAGGGTTGATTGAGTCAGTTGTGACTGTTTCACGAAAGTCACAACCCTCCAAGCTAGCACCTGTTCGGACATCAATCTGAACAGACAGCAACTGCTCGGTCGAGCACTATTGGTGCCTCGCCCGAGCATAGGCTTGTTGCTCGGTCGAGCACTTTAGTGCCTGCCCGAGCAGAGGTTAACAGAAGAGTCATGTTTCTGAACAGTCATGCTCGGTCGAGGCTTATGCCTTGCTGGGCCGAGCAGTTCATAAAATTTGAACTGTCGTGTCTTTTGGATTTTAGACTCTTGGTTGACTTTACCATTCACCCTAATATTCACCCAATATTCCAACAGATACTTCAATCTAACATTTAAATTTTCATTTACTTTCAACTTGATGCAAGAGTTAAGGATAAACTTAGGCAATATATGTTTGTAGTTTGTGATTGTTTGCTACTCTATTTGTTATTATTTGTGCACATTTAGATTCTTTCACATTTTCAGTTTGATACTTCAATCTAACATTTGAATTTTCATATACTTTCAAGTTGATGCAAGAGTTAAGAATAAACTTAGGCAATATCAGTTTATAGTTTGTGATTGTTTGCTATTCTATTTTCATGAATTTTGAGATATTAGGAATTTTGAGACATTGGATACTTATAATGTTGTTTATCTTTTAATTTTCTTCACTTGACCACCCATGCATACTGTCCCCGTGCCATTTGCACGGGTCAGTGAGTACTAGTTTATATTACAATAAAGGTGGGTTTTAACCGTCACACAAATAATTAGAGCCGTCAAGTTGGGACGGTCCCGTCGGGACGTCCCGTCCCGCCATACAAATGGGACGGGATGGGACGAAATATTTTAGTTCCGTCCCATTTTGTCCCGTCCTGTTTCGTCCCGTTCCCGTCGCGGGACAACTTAGTTTCGTCCCGTCCCGTCCCGTTATCCCGTATTCATTGTTCATAACTCTGTGTGAGAGGCAACTTTTACACATAAATATATATTAGAGTAGCGCATGATTCTTGAAGTTGAAGATTGAATGCAGAATTAGAAAAACCTTGAAATTAGTAGCTAGAGATTTATTTATTTATTTGAAATTCCTTGCCATCTTCTTTCTTCCCAGAATATCCCCCCCCCTCTCTTGAATTAAATTAATCCAATTGACAAGGGAAGATCACCCGGAGGTAGATTTGCTTCAGTTAGTGTTAGCACGCCAATATTCTGGAAATTGAACAGGCCAAATTCTTGGGAAAGTTTTGCAGTCACTATTGCTTTAGATATTACATTTATCCTATCCTTAGTGAGTAAGACAAGATGGTATTCATTGTTGCTACTGAAAGTGGCAATGCATGTTCTCACTACTGATAATACTGATAATGAAGAGAACGGTTTGTCCCGCCTAGTCAACGCTTATCTCTCCTAGTCAACGGGTCCCGCATTGTCCCGCGGGATCCCGCGTCCCGCAAATGAGACGGGATGGGACGGAGTATTTTAGTCCCGTCCCGTTTTGTCCCGTCCCGTCTCGTCCCGTTTCCGTCGTGGGACAACATAATTTCGTCCCGTCCCGTATTCCCGAATTGACAGCTCTACAAATAATGACCAAGATTGAATTTCAAAAAAGACAAAGAGTAGTCAAGATTTAATCTGAATAACCACTCTCCTACTGCCAGAAGTTACGTAACCTCTCCTCCCCAAACTGTTTTTTTTTTCATGTCGTTTTCTCCTCTCTCTCTCTCTCTCTCTCTCTCTCTCTCTCTCTCTCTCTCTCTCTCTCTCTCTCTCTCTCTCTCTCTCTCTCTCTCGAGATATTTTCTTTGTTCACTTAACTGCCCCTCTTTACATCTCTTGCACTATTATCAAATAAGAAATAATTATTACTAATCTCTTTCTAAAAGCATCAGATCTCCAAAGCAAATTCAATCAACCTGTGTTCTGTAAGGGTTCCTATTTATGAGTTTATCTCGGTTATCAAACCCTAAAATTCATATCTTCTCAAAATTCCTTGCCCTCTCAACTCACACTGTTGTAGTTAGGTTCATATTTTGGCTCCGATTCTATTCTTAAGGTAATCAATCATATGTATTTGTAAGGTTGTGTAAGGAATTTGGGTTTGGAAACTATTCACCTGCTGGGGTAATTTCTTAATGTTGCTTTTTAGCGTTACTTAATTTTTTTTTTAAAGAAATTGGTTCATTGACTCAATCAGCTTATATAAAGTTGTTGTTTTTGTTTTTGTTTTTTGTTTACTTTAAGATGTTGGAGCATTATATACAGAGGTTAAGGCCTACATTATTGGGGTTCAGAAATTATTTTCTAGTAAGTTTTAGTTCACTATTCTATGAGATTTTATGTAAATTGTTCTACGTGTGATGTATCCATGCCTTTAAAATTCTTGCTTTCTTATTCGAGAAATCAGCTTATTTTCTTTTCTCTCCATATTTAGTTGGAATTTTCTTTCGAACTTACAAGCGATCTACATATTTGATGCGTTACTCAAGAGGGCATGGTTAGTTACTAAACTTTAATCTTCTCTGTTTTTTTTTATTGCTTGATTTATTAATACGGATATCAAGCTACAAAGACACGCATTGATATGATAAAGTGGAAATGAAATGCAAAGCAGAAGTATTTGTGAAATGGCAGTTTTATTATTCTAAAGAATGGTTAGTATTATAATGCCTATGCCAGGGTAAGGAATTTCTTTGTATTCCCCCTTTATTTTCAATCATTTTGTATTGTTTCCACTTTGATTAGTCTTGGTCTTATTTTAAAAAGTTTGATTTATCATTTGTTAAATGTTCTTCAATTAGTTTAATTTCATTGGATTTTTTTCAAACCCGAAAATGAAGCTGTGGTT
This sequence comes from Adenophora triphylla var. japonica, assembly GCA_022495995.1. Taxonomy (NCBI): domain Eukaryota; kingdom Viridiplantae; phylum Streptophyta; class Magnoliopsida; order Asterales; family Campanulaceae; genus Adenophora; species Adenophora triphylla. Next base: position 546,580 of record JAFEMH010000588.1, on the reverse strand, counting down.
CACATCTTGCTCTGTGTCATTTCAAGGTACATCACTAAAATTCCCATTTTCCAGATTCAATGGTCGGAATATTGCAATGGCGTTTGAATATATCCTTTGTGGTTTGGATTTTTACACTTAAAGAGAAATATCTTTGTAAGATGTAATGTGCTTTGAATTTTCTGAAGGATGTCCATCTTTGTCAGATGAGTTAGAAATATGTCCCCTTAAAACCTTCAGCTAATCAATTTGGTTACATGGGTTAAGTGTTTTATATTTTTTTTGTGATGTACAACTGTGAAAATAAATATTTATTTTGGGATTGCTCTTAGTCTTCGAACTTTGAAGAAAGAATGATGAACAAACTCCTTGAATGAATTAAATCACTTTGAATGAGGGAGAGAAAGAATTGGATTCTTGTGTTTGACCTTATAACAACTTGGTTGGATTACTTGATGACTGAATGAAGGAATAGGGGTCTATACATAGGGTAGATTGAGTCAGTTGTGACTGTTTCACAAAAGTCACAACCCTCTAAGCTAGCACCTGTTCGGACATCAATCTGAACAGACAGCAACTGCTCGGTCGAGCACTATGCCCGAGCATAGGCTAGTTGCTCGGCCGAGCACTTTAGTGCCTCGCCCGAGCAGAGGTTAACAGAAGAGTCATGTTTCTGGACAGTCATGCTCGGCCGAGGCTTATGCCTTGCTCGGCCGAGCAGTTCATAGAATTTGAACTGTCGTGTCTTTTGGATTTTAGACTCTTGGTTGACTTTACCATTCACCCTAATATTCACCCAATATTCCAACAGATACTTTAATCTAACATTTGAATTTTCATTTACTTTCAACTTGATGCAAGAGTTAAGAATAAACTTAGGTAATATATGTTTGTAGTTTGTGATTGTTTGCTACTCTATTTGTTATTATTTGTGCACATTTAGATTCTTTCACATTTTCAGTTTGATACTTCAATCTAACATTTGAATTTTCATATACTTTCAAGTTGATGCAAGAGTGTACTGCTAGTTAAAGCTTTAAAAGAAAAGAATAGGCAGAAAGAAAGGGAAGTAACATGAGAGAGATTAGAAAGGAGGGTGTGGATAAATTGTCTAAACTTATAGTAAGGACATCTTAAGAATTGTAAAAAAACTGCTTCTTCTTATTAAGAATTTGGTTAGGCCAAGGGGCCTTTAGAAAATTGTTCCTAAGCACACAAAATATTTTTGATCAATTTGACACATCAAACATTCATTGATTGATGTTTTATTTCACATTGATGTTTTTTTAATATTCATATGATAAAGAAAAGTTGTAATCTCTTCGCTTCAAATTACTTTTCATTTCAAGAGCTAAATTGTATATTAAATTACTATTATCTAGAAATATTTACGCTTGTTTACCAATTATATATTTATTTATAATTGTTGAGTTTTCATTGTACAAGCATTTAGTTATCCAGGTAACTCTGAATTATTTTAAGGGTACTAGAGTCTCGTTTATAGGGTTAATAATATATTTTAATAGGTCTTCTTCCCTTAGAGCCTCCATGCCAGATTTAATTCTAGTTTAGGACACAGGATTTTGAAAAACCCAGATACACCCCTCACTTGTACAAAGACTGAAATACCCTCTTGGCACAACCGGCCCCACCCCTTCTGGTCAGGCCTGCCCCCTTTTTTTAATCCCATAAAAATTAAAAGGAAAACTAATCCATCCATGAAGAAAGTAGGAGTTGAACCTAAGACCAATCAATATACATGAAAGTCTTAACCACTAAAGCAACCCAATATATATTTTTAGTTTTACAATATGTAATATTAATTCAAACAAGATGAAAAAAAAATGATATTTCACAATCAATTAATAAAATTTCACAATCAATTAATGAGATTATAGAATATTCACAAAAAATATCATTAAAAATCAAATTAAAGAAAATAATTTTATAAAACATAAGAGACATAAATCGTTTATCAAATATTTTATAATAATATGAAAGGCCTAAAAATTCAATTAAATAATTTTTTTTGGTCATTGGACCAGTGTAATCGAACGGCAAAGTCGAATTTCTCAATGTACCAGACTCGAGCGCTCCACCACAATGTTACTTATAAGACCTATTTGAACATTAGGAACTGTGTTGTAAAAAGTCTTATAAGTTATAAGTTACTTATAAGACTTATTTTAATAAGTCTTTTTACTTATAAGACTTATTAAAAAAGTCTTATAAGTAAAAAGACTTCTTAGAAAAGTCTTATAAGTTACTTATAAGACTTTTTTAATAAGTCATAAAGACTTATTAAAAAGTAACTTATAAGACTTTTTAATAAGTCTTCTAAGTAACTTATAAGACTTTTTAAACTCTTATAAGTAACTTATAAGACTTTAAAGTCTTATAAGTAACTTATAAGACCTTTTAATAAGTCTTATAAGTTATTTATAAGACTTTTTTAAAAAGTAGAAAAGTCTTATAAGTAACTTAATAAGTCTTATAAGACTCTTATAAGACTTATTAAAAAGTAACTTATAAGACTTTTTATTAAGTCTTATAAGTAACTTATAAGACTTTTTAAACTCTTATAAGTTATTTATAAGACTTTTTTTAGTAAGTCTTATATAAGTAACTTTTTAATAAGTCTTATAAGTTATTTATAATACTTTTTTAAAAATTAAAAAAGTATTATATAAGTCTTATTAGTAATTTAATAAGTCTTATAAGTAACTTATAAGTCTTTTTAATAAGTCTTATAAGTTATTTATAAGACTTTTTTAAAAAGTAAAAAAGTCTTATAAGTAACTTAATAGACTTTAAAAAGTCTTATAAGTTACTTATAAGACTTATTAAAAAGTCTTTTAAGTAACTTGTAAGACTTTAAAAATTCTTTTAAGTAACTTATAAGACTTTAAAAATTCTTTTAAGTTACTTATAAGACTTATTAAAAAAGTCTTATAAGTAACATATAAGACTTATTAACCAAATTAACCAAATCAACCCAAATCATAAATAAATGTTAAAAGACATTAACAATTGTTAGTAACTTAACGAAAATAGATGTTTGTTATTGCCACAAGTCCACCAAAAGCCCGTAAACAGGTTCATCTGGGACCCAATTCTTTCGCTCCATTTCTACAAAAACTGCCTCCGCTTCTTCAATATATCCACAATGCCCAAGAACCTCCATAACTATGCTATAAGTTACTTTATCCGACTCAAATCCTGCGTGTTTCATGTCACGGTAAAGCTGTAATGAGATTGGGTAGTTCCTTGCCTTAGCATACAAAGCAATCATGATATTATAAGTCACCAGATTAGGTACACAACCCTGATTAACCATCTCACATAATAGCTTGTGGGCTGCAGCCAAATGTCCGCCTTTCCCAAGAAAATTGATAATGACAATGTATGTGAATGTATCGGGAGAAAACCCAGCTCCTTGCATCCTCTCATACATGTCCATGGCAACATCAAGATACCCAGATTTCGCATGAATGTCAATGAGTTTCCACAACCCCCTTTTCAATATCCCAAATCATATTACTGAATATTTGTTCGATTAGAGTCAAATGATTACACATACAACACAGAGAACATTGGACTTAATTTGTAAATCTACAATCAATTAACAGCACAATCAAACCTCAATGCATTAATATAACAACATTAATCGACGCGCTTTGACGACGAAACAAAGTTCTTCCAGAGATATTTGCCGCTTGCCATATCTACAAATATCCAGAATCCCGTTCCAATTGTTGCAAAAACCTGCAACACCACATTTTCATTATATAATGCTTGTAACATAAAATGCGGAGATGAAAATTTGATGGAATTGTAAAATTTAGAGTAAGAAACCCTAGAAATGGAGGGGATTGAGAGGGACTGGAACCTTGGAGGATTCGTCAACGGAATTAGACGCCGGAGATGAGCTTGGAAGGGGATTCAAAAGCTGAACGCGTAGCCTTGCTTCTTCCTCGCCGGAGACGTTAACAACTACCGTAACACCGCCGGCGAAACCTTAAAACCACGAGAGAGATTTCTTGAGATGTTGTTCCAGGTCCGAGGACAAGGGACGCGCCCCACCTTCTTTGAGATGGCGGCGGCTCAGCAGCTCCCTTCCAGTCTTCGCGCTGCTCTCACATACTCGGAGCACCGGCAACGGAGGTGAAAGGGGAAGGAGTAAGAGGGAAAGAGAGAGAGAGAGAGAGAGAGTGTGTCGTGAATGAGGGGAGGGGAGAGGAGGTTATTGTTTTGTTTGAGGGCGGGGGTAGTTTTGATATTTAGGAATTTTATTTGACTGGTCAACGGAGGTGAGGGGTGTATGTGGAATTATAATCTCAGGAGAACTCCCTATTTGGGTTTTACAAAAGAGCACTCTTTAAAATAGAATAAAATCTGGGCGTGGGGGCCCTAGAGGAATTATTCCATTTTAATACGTGTAAAGAAATCTAAAACTAAAAATATTTTGAAATAAGGGGCGTACAGTTTCTTGAGACATATGTAATGTGAAATTATATCTTAGGTAATAACATTTCATCCAACAAAATAATTGAGTAAAAATGTTGATAATTTAAATTTAAAATTTTTTGTTGAATCTATGATCATAGACAAGAAAATGATTGTGTTTTTTCCTTTGATTCATCTATTAATTCATTCCTTCAAAATGTTGGGTTTGATGTCATATAAGTTGGTGATGCATAAATTAATTAGGGGATTAAATAAGTAAATTCAAAATTCCTAACACAGCCGGAGTGAGCGATCGCGCCAAGAGGGAGCGCGACCGCACCAAGTTACTGGACAAAGTGAGCGATCGCGCCCTTAGTGGGGCGATCGCGCGGGTGCCATTTTGAGGGACGGGGCGATCGCGACATAGGTAGAGGCGATCGCGCCCTCAGTTCGGAAAGTTCTGTTTAGCGACAGATTTGGCTTATGATTGTAAAACCCTACAGGGTTAGAAGTATGGCATATAAATAGAGCCTACCCCCAACCATGTTTATAGTTGTTTTTCCTCATCTGTTTCTTTAGATCTAGGGTTTGAAGAGACAAGATACATTAGATTAGATATTGTAATCGATTGATTTTCAGAATATGATATTATTCTCTCCCTCTGCCTATGGACGTAGCCAAGTTGGTGAACCACATATATTCTTGTGTTGTGTGATTGTTGCTTATTTTCTATCTTATAAATAGACTATGTTCTAACAACTGGTATCAGAGTCTGGTCAGGTTGAGCAAGGTATAGGGTTGTTACGCTGCAAAAGAAGATGGTATCAGGAATTGAATCACAAGTCAAAAAGTTTAATGGGAAGAATAGTTTTTCTCTTTGCCAAATCAAGATGAAAGACTTGTTGAGAGACAAGGGCTTGTGGGCTACAATGGCTGCTACAATCGGGTATCGTTAGGATCCAAAGGGCAAAGCAGATGTCGTTCCCACTGGTGCTGTCGCGGCTGTAATAGCAGAAGTTTCAGAGAAGCGAAGAAGATAGCAGAGAAGGAAGAGGCAGATCTGATCACGCTAGATGAGAGAGTCCACTCTAAGATCATCAGGTGTCTAGATGATGATGTTCTATCGGATATTCCAGATATCGATTCCGAAGGTGCTTTGTGGCTTGTGTTGGAAGACATGTATTTGACACGATCATTTACCAACAAACTATATATGAAGCAGAGGCTATATTCTCTCCGAATGCAAGAAGGTACGCTAATTAGGGATCACCTATATATATTTACATCTTTATTACTTGAACTGCGTAATAAAGATGCTAAGGTTGTTGATAAGGATGTTGCATTAATGTTTCTTGTTTCTTTACCTTTATCATATGAGCACTACGTTGAATCTAGTATCAGTGGTAAGGAGACGCTTACTATAGAGGAGGTGAAATCCTCGCTCAATACTTAAGAGTTACGTCGTAAGGCAAGCGTTAATAGTGGTACAGATAATCAGACAGCATGTTTGGTTGCGCAAGGCAGCAGGGGTTCTAGCAGAAAACAAAAGAAGAAAAAGTCTTCTAGCAAGAGGGGCTCGAAACCTGATGATGTTTGTAATTAATGCAAGGGGAAGGGACATTAGAAGATAGATTGTCTTAGGAAGAAGCGAGGCGAGCCTCCAAATCGCAATTAAGTTAATGTTGTTGTAGTTGATACGAACAGCTCTGATGGGAATTATGCTATAGTGATAGAAGAATCTGCAAAATAATCGGATGCGTGGATTCTTGATTCTGGGGCTTCTTATCATATCAGTCCGAGGAGAGAGTGGTTTACAACATATGAGTAGGAAGATGGTGGTAATATTCATATGGCCAACAGTGTTACTTGTAGGGTGGTTGGTATTGGCTCTATAAAGCTACGGACTCATGATGGTAAGTTCTTCACTTTGAACGATGTGAGGGATGTAGATATTGACTAATCATGGTTTCCTATTTGGCCATAAGGTCAAGGACCTCAAGTTCTGTGAGCATTGTGTACTTGGGAAGATGCAACGAAGCAAGTTTCCTAAGGAGGTTCATAGAATGAAGGGCAGTATTGATTACATTCACTTAGATTGTTGGGGACCTTCACGTTAGGAATCATTGAGGGGTCACAGGTATTTCTTGTCTATGATTGATGAATACTAAAGAAAGACTTGGGTAATTATTATGAAACACAAGAGTGAGGCTCTCACCAATTTCTGACAGTGGAAGACATTAGTGGAGAATTAGACAGGGAAGAAGATCAAGCGACTCCGAACAGATAACGGGTTGGAGTTTTGTAGTGCTGAGTTCGATGAGTTCTGTAAGCAAGTGGGGATTTCTAGGCATCTCACTATCAGAGGTAAACCACAGCAAAATGGTGTAGCAGAGTGCATGAATCATACATTGTTGGCTAAAGCAAGGTCCATGCTTTCCAATGCAGGGTTATCTAAGCGGTTCTGGGCAGAAGCGGTTAGTACAACATGTTATTTGATAAATCGCGGATCACATACAAGTATCAGTCTCAAAGTTACCAATGAGGTATGGTTAGGTAAACTCGTTAATTATTCTAATTTAAGGGATTTTGGTTGTACTACTTATTATTACGTGGATGATGGGAAGTTGGAGCCGAGGGCCCGAAAAGGAGTATTCATTTTGTAAAAATAAAACCTGTCTTGTTGATAGCTATCCATTTTCCACTTCCACTCTGTCTAGCTATAAACAAGGAAAAGTTCCAAGTCATCAGTATAACATCAAACAAGAATAATTTCTAGCAGAAAATTTGTTCAATCAGGTTATTTGTTTACCATCAAAGAATGATCCTGAGTGTTTTGACTATGTTCACACTCACACAATAAAGGTGAGCAAGAAATCTCACCAAATATCCTAGGAACCCCAAATTCATAGTTCTAAGGTAACTAAACAACCACGTAAATATACCATCATTTAATATGTAATGATGAAAAAAACCCAAATCACTTTTTCAATGAAATCAAACCAAAATAGCAGCGAAGGCAATCAAATCAAAGCAAAGACCCAAATTGACTTTCAACAAAATAGCATCAATCATATTGTCCCAATCATATGTGTTAAATAAAGTTGATCAAAAACTCAAAAAATTATGATGAAAAATAAACCCGATTTCAAGCCAGTTTAACATGAACATAATAAAAAAAAATCCCGCTTGTGACCAATTATTTTCTGATTTCCACAAATTCTATGTTTGAACTTTCACCGGTTAGTACTTATCAATGAGTGCTCCTATTGAGACAAAAAAGAAAAATCAAATTACACAATATGTGAAGGAGATGAAGAATCTGGTTTATAGGTTCTATGGAAGGAAAAATTGGTGAATGAGATGAAGAACTCACCTTTGACGGTAATCATGAATTGACTGAGGTGGGAGAGAAAAACTTCTTGACTAAGGCTAGGGTTCTGGGTTTTCAGTTGTAAAGCCAGGGTAAATTAGCGATAAAATAAGTAATCCACCCCAATTGAAAGACGGGGATTAGTAATACCTCCCCCTCCCCCGGGATAATTAGTGAAGGGATAGATAGCTAATCCTGATGAAGCGGCTAATTAATATGTTTGTGTTATTAGCTACCAAGCAACTACTTACTTGGATTCATAATCCTAAAAAAATTTATCACTACAAGAAAGTTGGTTATTTACGGCAGTCATTTACGGCGGGTAATACGTGCCCGCCGTATATATTAGTTATATACGGCGGATGATACGCGTTCGCCGTATATAAATAATATATACGGCATTATACATAACCGCCGTATATATTTATTATATACAGCGGTTTAAGCCGCCGTAAATACGTTGTATACGTACGTTTGACATATACGTATATGAGATTGAAGTTATATACGGCGGTATATTAGTATCCGCCGTAAATAGGTAAGTATATTCGGCAGTTAACATGCGTACGCCGTAAATAGTGAACAATATTTACGGCGGCGTATTATATCCGCCGTATATAGTAATAAATACCGGGAACCCAAATTTCCAACTCTCAGTTTCGCGCAAAAACCATCTCTCTTCTCCTCTAGGGCAATCCAACAATCCCCTTCCTAGCTCTAGCTCCGTTCTCTCTCTCTCTCCTCTCCCCAAATCGGCGTTCCCTCTTTCTCCGTTCACCGCCACCAACAACGCCCGAAATTGCCTTGCCGAAATTCTTAAAGTTCGATTTCTCCGGTCTTCCTCTCTCTCTAATCGCCTGAGCTCCAAAACCTAGCCACGTGTTTTCTTCGATCAACAACGAATCAACAGGTATACATTTCTTTCCCCCTTTTCTGATTTACTTTTAATTTTTGCTGTTGGTGTTGTTGCTGTATTGTTGATGTTACTGTTGTTGCTGTGTTGTTGCTGTTACTGTTGTTGCTGTTGATGTTGTTGTTGTTGCTGTCACTGGTACTATTGTTGTTGTTGTTGACTATAATTGAAGAAAATTGCTAGTTTACATAGTTATAATTTTGATTTCAAGTTCAGTATTCTGTACCTTCGATGGGGACGGGATTGCTTTTTGTGCCACAGAACTTATGGTTTTTGTTAAGTAGAACTGGTTAAAATGTTTGATGTTATTCTTGTTTGAATGTTCTTACTTCTAACTTGTTTCCATAGTCTGTTTGTGCTTCACTCACTTTCCGATTCAGGTTTCATGTCTAGGAAACATTTGATGTGATTAGTTCCTGCATTTCCTATTTCATTTTGGGTTTGTTATACTCCCAAAATGGCCCCTGCTGGGGGTCGATCGGGATAGCGGCCCAAAAGCTATGGAACTTGGGTGTGGGTCGTTTGTCGAAATAGACTGGCCTTTTTTTATTGAATATTCAATCAAATGTGATACGATGGGATAGAATGCAATAGTACTGGAAGGATTCCTCTTTAGATAATAGGTACTGTAACTGGTATTCTTGTGATCGGTTTACTAGGTATTTTCTTTTATAGTTCCTATTCAGGATTGGGTTCATCCTTGTAGTAATCATATAGCTAGTCATTGGATTTGAAATCATCCCTTAATGCTACTACATGAATCGTTTATATCACGTTACATATTATTAGCTTCTCAATTAGGGGGGGGGGGCTTGTGAGAGAGAAGGAATGAATGTTGTCATGGGGTTATACTATATCATGGGCCCAAGCTCGACTAATAGGCTAGGCTCCAACAATGTATATTATCTATATCGAGCCAAAAGTTGTACATATTTAGACTATGTTTGTTTATGAGTTTATTTTTATTCTAAAATTTGTGTCTCTCGATCTTATATATAGGTTGTATTTTAACGTTAAAAATATCAAGTCATATATGGACAAAAGTTGGATTGATTTGGATAATCGGATTTCAAATGAGTATATGTCTGGGGTTGACAACTTTCTCGATTTTGCATTCTCAAAAAAGTCTGTTGGTGTTAAATAACTATATTGTCCTTGTAAAAAATGCGCAAATCGTTACTAAAAAGACCGTGCAACCGTGAAATCACATTGTATTGAAGTGGGATTTCAAAAAGATTACAAGAATTGGACTAGGCACGGGGAAGAGTACATTTCGGCGTATAAGAATGATAATAATGATAGGACAACTGAAGATGGCATTGAAATTGAATTAGGCGTGCAAGATTGTATGAGGCGAATGGTACATGAAGGGATGGGTATGCCGGATAGTAATCAGCCAGGAATTGAAGAAATCGTACAATCAGATGTCGCCACCGCAAAGTTTCTTAGACTTTTGAGAGATGCTGATCAAGACTTGTGGAAAGGGTGTGATAAGTTTACAGTACTCTCATTTATTATAGAACTTATGCACTGGAAGGCTAATTATCGAGTGGCCGATAAGGGATTTACTTCTTTATTAAAAAAATTCATTAGGGCATTGCCTCAGTCAGCAAAAGTGCCAAGTTCCTATCGTGAGGCATACAAGATAACTGCAGATTTGGGTTTCAATTATAAAACATGGGACGCGTGCATTAATCATTGTATGTTGTTTCGAAATGAAACTGAAAAACTTACTAAATGTGAAATTTGTGGAGCCTCTAGATATAAGCAACAAGAAGAAGGGGGTAGCGGTGAAGGTACGGAAACAAGTGGCAAGAATAAACTTCCCAAGCAGGTAGCGATGAAGAAAGTATGGTATTTTCCCTTAAATCCAAGGTTGCAAAGGTTGTATTGGTTATCTAAGACCACGACACTCATGAGATGGCATGCCGAGAAAAGAATAGACGAAGGCATCCTGCAAACTCTCGTGCGTGGAAGGGATTCGATGAACGTTATCCATTATTTTCAAGTGAAATTCGGAATGTTAGATTGGGATTAGCATCTGACGGATTTAATCCTTTCAGAACAATGACTATATCTCACAGTACTTGGCCGGTTGTGCTTATGCCATACAATCTTCCACCTTGGTTATGCATGAAACAATCATATTTCTTCTTGTCGGTGCTTACTTAAGGCCCAAAAGGGCCGGGCAACAAGATAGATGTGTATCTCCAACCGTTAATTCATGAGTTGAAGGAATTGTGGGAAGATGGTATATCAACTTATGATGCATCAAGGAACGAGTTGTTTACTTTACGAACTTCACTATTATGGACAATAAATGACTTTCCTGCATATGCAATGTTGTCTGGATGGAGCACTAAAGGTGAATATGCTTGCCCTTGTTGCAATGTGAGACCTCAAGCACGATGGTTGGATCATGGTGGCAAGTATTGTTATATTGGTCATCGACGCTTCTTGCCTAGGAGTCATGCTTTTCGTAAGGATAAAAGCTCTTTTGATGGTACTCATGAAGTGAGAGATAAGTCCAAGTTATTGTTTGGAACAAAATTGCTTAAACAAGTTGAAAATATGGAAACAGAGTATAAAATAGAAGATGCTATTAAAAAGAGGAAAAGAGAAGAGGGTGAGAAGCAACAAGCCAAGTTGGAGAAGAGAAAGGTTCCTAAGTTGTGTCACAATTGGAAAAAGAGAAGTATCTTCTTTGAGTTTCCATATTGGGCAAATAATCATGTTCGTCATAATCTTGATGTTATGCACATTGAAAAAAATGTGTGTGATAATATGCTACATACTCTGTTAGGTACTGCGGGGAAATCAAAAGATAATGATAAAGCAAGAAGAGACCTAAAAGAGATAAACATTCGGAAACCATTGCATCTACAAATGCTTCAATCATAAGTTGTATAAGGATAATCGAGTTGGTGATGAACCATTCATATTAGCATCTCAAGCTGAGCAAGTTTGGTATGTTAAAGATCCTATAGAAAGTGATTGGAAAGTTGAGATGAGGATTACACCAAGAGATAGTTTTGACATATATTCAAATGATGATAAACAAGTTTCAGATTCGATTCCAAAATTGGTACCATTTTGCTCACAAAATCTGGATGAAAATGTTGCTAACGAAGAAGCATCGTGGGTGTGAGAGGGAGTTGATGGGGTCGAGATTGAAACTACTAATATCAATGATATTGATGTTGATATGGCCGATAATGATGATGTTGATATGGCCGATAATGATAATAATTAGTTTGAGTATTATTTGTTTAGATCTTATTTGCTTACTATTTACTAAGACAATGTTATTACTTATGTTTCATGTTTCAATCAAACTTGTTATTTTTGTATGGTTGAATATTAATATTGTTACTTGTAATATGCATTTGTTTAGATCTTATTTGCTTACTATTTACTAAGACAATGTTATTACTAAAATTTGTCTCTCCGTCTTATATATAGGTGGGTTGTGTTGAAACTGTAGTGTGGTGGTTCGGTTGGGAATTGGAAGGAGAATTTGATTGTGGGAGTGTGTTTATTGTTGCACTTTCTTTGTGATTTGTGTGGAGGTTTTGTAGTTGGTTTTTGTGTTGAAAATATGCCTCCTAAGGAGAGAGACGTTAGAGGGGGTAGCAACAAGAGGGGTAGACAAAACCCGTCGCCCGTAGTCCCAAATGATCCCACTTCCCCTAATGCATCATTGCCGTATATGGGATTGATCCAATTGACCTCCGCTCAAAAGAAAAAATGGCGGAATTTGGAGGGTAGGAAATTCCAAGTCACCACTTTCCTTCATTTATCGGTGTTGAGGGATTTGGGTTTAGAGACATTAGTAACAGAATTGATGACGCAAGCCGGGTTAGGTAATTTCCTGGGGAAGAGGGCAGATACGTATTTGAGATATTCACTTGAGTTCCTTTCAACTTTGGAGGTAGGTAAGGGGTCACAAGAAAATTCTATTCGGTTTTATCTGGATGATGAAGCCTATCAAGTGACTTATGATGAGTTGAGGGGAATCTTTGGGTTCAATCAAACTTTTTATTTTGTATGGTTGAATATTAATATTGTTAATTGTAATATGTATTTGTTCTGCTTCTTTTGTATCTCAATAATGAGTGCTGACCATTTGCTTACGGTTTGACAGGTCGTTTCCTCGCGGAGGTGACAAAGCAAGTGTTTTCAGACCTTGAATCAAGCAAATATCAAGTTAGTCCTTTACTTCCTTCTTCATTATCACTTTGGGATGTCCCCGCCCCACTTCTCCACCAATTCGGTACCCGCGGGAGCCCCAACCCCCCCCCCCCCGTACTATTTTATACTTTGATTGTTTATCCCAAAATCCCGAAAGAGTTATTGATTCTCTTTGTTTTTGTAATTTGTTTGGGGAAAAGGCAAGGGAGAAATGGGGTTGATTTTTCTTGGTTTTGTGTTCATTGGAAACGAAATGGGTGATTTGGTGTTTCTGTGGTCGAATGCTCAGATCTGTTTCTATCACACTGATGCTATTTATACTTGCTGAATCTAATGGTAGGCAATATGCAACGAATGAATTTCAATTTGATAAACTTTATTATACGATGTTGTTGAGAACTAGTCCATTTTATTTATTCTAAGGTTTGTTGTCCAGATCAGAAAGCACGTGGTTATACTTACATGTGTAAAATTATGGATATTGATGGGCAAAAATGCCCATGTCTTTCTTACTTCTAACTACTTATTTTTACTTGGTTCATTCTTGCCCTTGTAGCAACACTGTTGCTGTTGCTGTTGCTGTTGTTGTTGTTGTTGTTGTTGTTGTTGTTTCTGTTGTTGTTGTTGTTGTTGTTGTTGCTGTTGCTGATGTTGTTGTTGTTGTTGTTGTTGTTGTTGTTGTTGCTGTTGTTGTGATATGTGAGAAGATTTGGTTGTAATCTAACTACAGTCATACTTAGGTTGTGTTTGATAACATCAAGCACTTAATGCTTTTGCTTAGTGGTTTCCTTTTGTGCAACTAATTCTAGTAAAATACTACTATTAATTTTGAATATTGCAAGTTTTCGAGGCTTTACATTCTTTCTATCATACAACTTTACAAGTTTGTGTTTTGAAATTGTCATTATCCCATTCAACCATGCAGAAAACCATAAGGACTGGTGTGTCATCGGAGTGATAGTGACCAGTTTGTGTTTTGAAATTGTCCTTATCCAATTACAAGTTTGTGTTTTGAAATTGTCCTTTACAATTTTTGAATGTTGCTGTTGTTGTTGTTGTTGTTGCTGTTGCTGTTGTTGTGATATATAGTTGATGTTGATGAGAACCATTGCAGATAGAGATGTTTGTCAAATTTATTTTATTTTTCATGAAATTACCCATTTGAAATGCCTGAGATTCATGGCACACGTTCCATGGCTGTTGTTTTGCTTTGGTTCTCAAACAATGATTTTCAGCCTTTTGTCACTGGACTCTCATAGTGATTTGCTTTGTACACTGTATAGGTATTGTGCAATTATTTTGAAATGTGGTTATTCGTCTATCTTGATTAAAATTGAATATCTGAAAACATTTAGGGATGGTTGGCTTGTTTGAAGTTTGCTATATGATTGTTTTGCCATTGGTTGATGCTTATTGTAATGCTCACTAATTAAACAAGTAAGTCTGATTCAACTAGCATGGAGATGCTAAATGTTAAACCATATTGCTGTATCCTCTTGTGTTAGTGAGATCGTGATGCGAGCACTGTTCTGATTATGCTAATGTAACATGGTTTTACTTTTTCTTATTTTTCATGACCAAGGAATTATTTATTTGGATTTTGGACATGAATGCCATTATGTGTTTTTAACTGCTATTTTCCATTTCCTTTTGGTCTCATCTCTGTGCTGCCTGCAATGTAAGGATTGACATTTTCCTTGGACAAACTTCTGTAATATGTTCTTGAGAACTGCATATGTAAAACTGAGTCTAATAGCTGTGAGATAAATGTTCTAAAGGCAAGGATTGTCCAATGTAGAGATGATATTAGCTTCGAACTGTACTCATTTTTTTGGTTCATTATATCATTGTTTCTCATTAAACTCTATTTATTATTTGTTTAATTACAACTCATTGTTTTATGAAGTTTTTTTTGCCAGATATGTCGCCAATGAAGGAATTAACAGGTGAGGCCTCAAAAAATAAAGGAAGAGGGCTGGCAAAATCAACAAAAAAATGGGGTAAAGAAAAATTAAATATAATATGGAATGAATATGGACAATCCGTTGGTGGGGAACAGGCAAAACTAGCTTCTCAGCTAGGACATTTTGTTAGAAATTGGGAACATTTCCCATTAACTAGAGAGTGACCTCAGATGGAACATGCAGTTATAGATGCCATATGGAGAGACGTTCTAGTAAGTTGTAATCCATATTCCTTACATAAATCTCACGTTTACTTAATTATTTTTTCTTGGCTTTAGTTTTGTATTCTAGTAAGTAGTCAAAAGTCTTATGATTCTCTAACAATTGTTCTTTTTCTTTGTTGAATTGTGTATATAGGATAATACCAATGCGTCTCCTGAGTATTACTCAGTTATGAATCTAGCTCTCAATAAACAATGGTGAGACTGGAAATATCAGGTGAGACAACCATATAATAAGTATGCAACAGACGACTTTATTTACTTGTAATATGTATTTGTTTAGATCTCATTTGCTTACTATGCAATTTTACTCACATTTATGATTATGACTTTGTAATATGGAAATGTCAGGTGAAATGTATGTATAATAGGTATGAATCCGACGAGGACGCATTGGCTCACCCACCCCATGCGTGCGTTGCGAATCAATGGGCTGAACTTGTTGCAATGTGGAGTACAGATAAGGCTCGGGTATATTTTGAATTAATCTCAATCTATTATCGTGAATGTCTTATATAAGTAGTCAAATTAATACTAATATTATCTTCTTTTTTTTCCAGGAATTATCACTAATAAATCAAGCGAATCGAGGAAAGCAAGAGTGCCTGAACAGGACTGGAAAAAAGTCCCATCCCTCTATCATAAAAGAGGTTTGTCATCGTTCAATTTAGTTCTCAGTTGTCAATTAATGTTTCTTTTTGTATCGTATATAAATATATTTTTTTTGGTCAAATGATTCTATTATAAATGGTAGAGAGGAGACGAGGGATTACCAACTGATCGCGTAAGCTTGTTCATAGCTACGCGCACGGACAAAAGTGGTCAGGCTGCAGATGAAACCACCTCTCGTATGATCGTAAGTTAAAGTTTCAACCTTTTCTGTTTCAGTTTTGTTCTTGTATAGAATACTTTTTTCATTTCTAACTTCATTTTCATAATATTAATTAAAGTTAAAACAATTATATTGAACATGTTGTTTTTGTTACAGTTAACGTTAAATGATGCAATTGAAGAGCTACCAGAGGAGGAACAAAACTCTCCCAGCAAGCGAGAACAGATATTCACAAATTTGATGGGAAATGATGACCATGGGAGAGTGCGCTGTATGGGAGGCGGTCTTACCAAAACTAGGGTGTTTGGTAAAGCCTCAACTTCTCAAAGCGCTTCTGCAGCCCGTATTGCTGAACTTGAGGAGACGGTCTCATCCCTCAAAACAGATCTTCAAAAGCAACTTGAGGATCAACGCCAACAGATCACATCAGATTTTCAAAAGCAACTAGAAGATTTGAAACGTTGTTTTATGGAACAACGTGGAAATGGCAGTAATGAATAGGCGGTGGTATGTTTTCTAAAAGTTGTGAATTGTAAACATTGATATTGTGTTGTATTGTGTTGAGTTGAGTTTTGGATACATTCAACTATCTTTTTTGTGTTAATGGTTATTATGTTGATATTGTGTTTGTATATACATTTACGAAGCTTAGTTATTTTATATACAGGTTGAATTTGGTTTCTGCGGGTGTATTTTTTGTTATATACAAGTTGAATTTGGTTTTTGCGGGTGTATTTTTGGGGAAAGTGAATTATATAAAGCTGCTAGGAAAAAAAATATAGTTATTTACGGCGGATTATTCAAAACCGCCGTAAATAGGTCATTAGACGACTCGTGCCCAAAGGGGGACGAGGAAATCTGGGTGGGGTGCAAATGGGACGACTCGTGCTTAATTGGACGACTCGTCTCATAACTTGTTATTTACGGCGGATCCCTACATCCGCCGTATATAAGCATAATGGACGACTCGTCCCCAAAGGGGGGACGAGGGAATTTGGGTGGGGTGCAAATGGGACGACTCGTGCTATATTGGACGACTCGTCTATTATATACGGCGGATACACACCACCGTATATAAATTTTCATTATTTACGGCGGTTATATACCGCCGTAAAAAGCTTTCTCAAATACGCCTGTTATACATACGGTGTATTTGTATTTCATTATATACGGCGGTCCATAAGCCGCCGTATTTGTACTTAATTATATACGACGGTTGTAATTCCGCCGTATATACTATATACGGCGGGATATCCGCCGTATATACTATATACGGCGATGCTTTATACGGTGCACCATATACGGCAGATAATCCACCGTAAATAGTATATACGGCGGGGCGCGTTTTATATACGGCGGTTAAAATCCGCCGTAAATAAGTCTTTTTCTTGTAATGTATCCGGCATGTATACGCCAAACCAAACGGCCCCTAGGAGTCATAATAATTCAGAACCTCTATCAAAGTTAAAAAACTAAGATTTAACCTACATATGAAAAAGAAATAAAAAATTATGATATTCAAGTCGATCTCATAGGCAAAAATATGTGAGATAATTGAGGAAAAAACAATACAAAAAAACCTTAGAGATAACTCTCAAACCAAATTTTGTCTTGAGAAATAATTTCCAAACCCATTATTTCATTCAAAAGTCCTAATAAACCAAGGGGCCATAACAAATGAAATTGTTTGTTCTCATAAAATTAACTGGGGGCTTAAGGAAGCTAACATTTTTACACGTGGGCTAGAGGGAAATAAATGAAATTGTTTGTTCTCATAATAAAAGGTTATGTTAGATATATTTGGGAGACTTTTGGAGTATTAATCTATAATTATTAAATTATTCTATGAAAGTACAAGGAAATTAAGCATTGAATATAAAACTAGAAATTTTCAAATAGGATAATATTTATAAAAGAATAAAAATCATGATTTTATTGGAGCGGAAGAGACGGTGTATTAGCCTATTACGCACGGAGGTGATCTCCTGTGATACTGTCTGTGAGGCGGTTCGCCTACCGGTCTGTTCGTTTGTCGATTCGTTCAGTTTTTTGTCCACTAATTTTTCTCTAGTCATTTTTTTTCCGTCAACAAATGTAACAATTACTATAAATGAATGTAACATTTTTTTTTCTGAAATGTAACCATAATTTTACAGAAAGGATTAAAGGATAAGAAAAAATTCACCGCAAAATTACTTTTATATTTATAATAAAAAATGTTATATTCATTTGTGAAAAAATCTTACTTTTTTTAAAAAGAAAAAAATTAACATTTGGTTTACAAAAACTGTTATATTCGTTTGTATAACAAATTATACTCATATATATTGTCTGCTATATTTCAAAACTATTTCAAATTTTATGAAAAACAACAGTGATATATTATAATAAAAATTATTACATTTTTGGATTTTTACAGTTTATTTCCTTCATAGTAATAGCAAGTGTTACATTTCACGCGACGAACAGTTCAACATTTTTGTTTGTTACAAAATATGATTTTATAAAAATAATTCAAAATGGTATCATCACACTAGTACTTTGATTCGTCTCGTCAATACAAAAACAATGCTATTTTTAATTTTTCTTTTTTTTCGAATTCAAAATCTCAAAATATTTTATTTTAAATTTATTGTATTTTTTTTTTAATAACACATGGCATTGGCAAGTAAGCGATGGGTGGGCGAATATTGACAGCGAAACGGTCTAACCCAAGTCTTTGTTTTAAACATGTTTTAGAAGGTTGAAATATGGAATCCGACGCGACGCGCAAACATTGCCGCTGTATCTGGTGGTAGGTAGGTAGGATGTAAAGCGGCTGCAAAGTCAGATTGACATTAATACCCAAAGAGAAGTCAACTCTTATTTGGTTAATCCAATGAATCATCTCTATCTCTTTAGTCAAATATTGATTACTTTATAATATTGATCATCAACTATGCGTAGTCCAATACCAACCACAAACTAAGAAATCAAAATGTACTCCTCCTTCCTACTATTATATTATGAGCCGGTCTCCTGTGAGAACATGGGATCCGTCTCATGCATGAGACGGGTCGACCCATGACCCATGGAGCATGACCCGCCACGTGACAGTCTTTTATAGGCCAATTTTTTTTTTTTTTTAAATTTTTTTTTTTTATATTATTTTTTTCAGAGCAAAAGTAATAGTTACCATCTCTTAATGTAATGACTGTATATATATAAAGTAACATTGATCATAAGTAAACGTAATACCTGTTTTAAAAAAAATAAAAGCTCGTTTTTACCCATTTTTTTCAAATGTAATACAAACTATATGTATTATTTTTGAAATGTAATAACTTATGTATATGAATGTAATAGTTTATACAAGTAAATGTACCACTTTGATAGATGAAATTGTAACATATTTCTATAGATAATGTAATACTTTTACATGAAAACATATAGATACCTATACATATGTGTTACAATTATGTACAAATACTATTATATATAAATAACACGTTTGTTACATTTTAGTTATAATAAGTATTACTTTTGCCAAACGAAGAAAACATAGGAAAAAACATTATTACTTTTCTGTATACAAACTATTACTTTAATGTATACAAACTATTACTTTAATGTATACAAACTATTACTTTATGTTGGCTGAAGGATTGGGCCAAGGCAAATGTGGGCTGATTCCAGCTTGGGCGGCCGCTGATTCCAGCTTGGGCGACCGCCCATATGCAAAAAGCTTGGGCGGAGGCGTGGGTTGGCTTTGTTGGGCGGGTGATGGGTATGGAACCGACTCGTCTCATGGATGAGACGGGTCATGCTGTTCTCACCCAAGTTTTTGTCTTATATTATAGTCTACTTACCATAATTAATTAATAATGTTAATAAAGTAAATATTCTGAAAATGAAAAGTAAAATAGAAAAGAAAAAATGAGATAAAGAATAATAATTGAATTGTTATTGTAGCTATGACATATGAGTCTCACTAATAGCCACGAACATATTATAGCTCTTATAGCTGAATTATAATACCAATTCACCTCTTATAATTCAGCTATAAGACTAATTTTCAATCAAAAAAATCAAAAATTCCAATAATTTCAAGAAAGTAATATGATAATTTATACATTACAACTCTTATATCTAAATTATAAGAGCAAAAATATACAGATAATTCAAACAATTGAATTATTATTATTAAAAGAAAAAAAGCAAAAATAGTCACAAAATTTTCAACTGTTTACCACTAACAATGACTGATCTGAAACTCAACTTTCTTGACTACGTCCATCAATTGACCACTTTAATCAACAACCAAATGCATAACCAAAATGAAGGCTTGAAGCCCATAAGATCTTCAACAACCTGATGAATCCTGATTTTTTGATTATATTTATACATATATATAGTATCATACATTCAAATATATCACATATATACATATATCAAATAAATACAGTGGGACCCCTACAAAGTATCAATTATATACTTACTCCCCTATACAACTATAACCCTCCTTACTTGGTGAAGGTATCTCTCATTTCTAATTCCCATACATCATTATGCTCCCTCTCTCTCTATACCATACTCTCTCTAGAGCTCTCCATACATATTTACTCTTATATACATATACTTACTTTTACACCCGAGGGTTATAGCGGGGCAACCCCCCGCACCCCTAACGGTGCTATTTTGCAGATCTTGGTCGAGGTGCGATGTGTTTTCTGCAACCTTTGTCACCCCTCAACGGACTAATTTTTATAGCGTCATCACAACCAAATGCATAACCAACACTCCCTGAAAACTAGTTGAAGACGCCACAGCTTTTGGGGTCTGGAGCGGTTCAAGGATATCTGGCTAGGATATATTTATTGGTTTGATGTACCTAGATCACAACACAAACAAGCACCGTTAAGGTCAAAGTTGGATGTTACTCCAACTCAGGCCCTCGGGTGTGAGAGTAAGAATACTGAGTAATAAGGCTTTGAATACCTTTGGAGTGTGTGTGTGTTTAGGTTTAGAGAGTAAAAGAGCTTACTCAATTGTATATGGAACTTACCTTGCCCAAGGGGGTAAAGGCCTTCTATTTATAGGCAATGCAATGGTGCTTGTTGAGGTAAGCAATGAGATCAGCCCTAGGGGGCACTTTGGTATTTGACCGGCTACACGTGTCCGCAGCTAATTGGTCCTGTCAGGGAGGGAACATTGACTGTCCAGGGGACATGGCTGAAAGTGACATGAGCCGTGTAGCCGGCTTAGTGCATTAAATGGAATAGTAGGCGCCGGACTGAGCCGCATTGAATGCGTGATGGGGGAGCCGGCAAGTGGCCTGTCAGAGCCGATAAGCTAACTTGCTCAGTAAGGCTTGACATTAACCGGGAAGCAGCATGTGCCCGCGGTCAACGTTGTGCCCGCGGTCAAAGATATATGACGCGAGCACGGTTGATGCGGGCATGACTCATGCGGGCACGGATCCAGCGAGCAGGGTCCCAATGGTCCTCGATGGGGATGGTCGCGAGGAGGGACACGGTCTTGACCACAAGGGCCTATTTGTCCGCGGTCTTCCCTCCAGCGGTCTAGGAACTGCCACGTCCCTGGTTCCTTGGACTAGACCGAGCGCGGGCCCGGTCCAGTAGATCCGGGCTCATCAATGGCCCCTAGCTCCAAGTGTGATTATTTATGGTCTGAGTGAGGAGCTACTAGAAGCTCGGTCTGCCTCAATTGCTCCTCGAGCGAGCACCAGTGTTAGCGTTTTTCGTTGTCTGTTGCTTGGCCCCATGGGCCAGAGGGAACGTTCGGGAGGCACCAGTGAGTGACACGTGGTCCCTTGCATGGCGTGCCTCCCGGTTAACAGGTGGGTCCCTTGGCAGATGAAAAGACGGGTTAGTGGTACGTACAGGGGTACGTGTCGCCCATTTAAGGGGGGCAATAAATGCAAAGGGTATTTAATTTTTTGAATTTTCAAACGTTGGAGACGGTTCAGGGTCCGAGGTAGGATTTGTGGGCTAATTAATACGGGTTAACGGGTTAACCCGTATAGGTAGGCCTTATAAATACCAAACCCTTAAACCTCAAACCCTTTTTACCGTTTCCAAACCTTCAGAGAGCCTTTGAGAGAGAAAATTCTTGCTGCGATCCTTGTGCTACTGCTTTCCGAATCCTTTTCTCAATCCTTCTCTCGTAAGTATTTGGGTGTTTTTCTTCTTCATCTCCCTCTATTTTTTTTCTTTTCTGGGTTTTGAAAGATGACCACCCGTGAATTTGGACCCCGCCGTCCCGTAGAACTAGGAGATGGAGCCACCCCCGATGTCTTTGCCGTTTGTAAAAAGACTGGGGGGATTTTTAGGAAGGTAGGCTTGGGGTGGCTTAGACTATCCTTGCCCGGCTTTTCGTATTTACGTAAGAAAGCGGATTGGGGGCCGTTCGTCCCACCCCGGTTGTGGGAGGGCAAAAGAAAATATATATATAACCGGGATGTACTGGTGTTGGGGATCACCGTAGGCTAAGAAACTTTGTAATGGGGGTTTTGTGCAGGTTTCCCCGCGAGAGAGATCAGGCTCTGAACGCCGTTGAACTAGTGAGGAGAGCGATTCGTGTCCCCGAACGTATAGCGGATTGGGAGAAGTGTGAGCTAATGGACCCCCATCAAACCAATGCGCGGGCACGGCACGACTGAATGACCCCTTGGATGTCCCGCCCTCGAGGATTTGTATTTCCCAATGTGGTGCCCGCGGCCTGCAGTGCTGAACCCATTGAGCGAGTAGTAGCGAGGAGCTTGACCCCCTTGATTTCGAGGTGGTGGCCCAGGGAGGATGAATCGGAGGTGGCCCTCGCCCGTGGTGACCCCACCTGGTCTCTTTGGCTCCTCGAGCTCGGAGACCGAAGAGGATGACCGCGATGAGGGGGATAAGAGGGCCGCGGGGACCTACAAGAAGGCCGCTGAGACCACCAATATTGTGGATGCCTTCGAGAGCTCGACTCAGGAGGAGGAGGAGATTGTGGCCCCCGCCCTAACAAAGGCAAGAGGCCGGCTAGGGATGTGAATCCTGGTCGTGGCCGTAAGAAGGCCAAGGAGGTGGCCACCATTGACTGGGAGGAGGACATTTACGAGGTTTACAATGTGGACCGCAACGCCTACCGTGTCCGCACCCTAGGACATATTCATTTGGCGGACAAGGACAAGCTGCGGCCAGAGACCGTAGCAGATGTCCGCGGGGACAACCGAGCCTGCGTTTTTTATGGGGCCCAGTTTGAGA
Organism: Adenophora triphylla var. japonica; assembly: GCA_022495995.1. NCBI lineage: Eukaryota > Viridiplantae > Streptophyta > Magnoliopsida > Asterales > Campanulaceae > Adenophora > Adenophora triphylla. Next base: position 523,423 of record JAFEMH010000588.1, on the reverse strand, counting down.
ACGGATTGAGGCTGCCCCTGGACCCTTTCTTTTATTTCTTTCTGGAGTTCAATTCCTGCTCGCCCTACGCACCCGACTCCCAATGCCATTCGAGCCATTATCTCCTTCATCGCCAGTAAGTGCATTCCCGGGCCATAAACCTACCCTTCTTTGGGCTCTATGCTTATTATCAGAACCAGATTAGCCGTAGTATCCTGAGCTTGAAGGCTAGGAACTACTCCACCAGGACATTCTCTCCTCCCTCCAACAAGTTTGACCAATGGAACCAGAGGGACATCTTGGTCATTGAGTCTAGGTTTGGATGGCCCTTCTCAAAACCCTCAAATCCGGTCCGATGAAGGTGGCCGCGAGTAGCTATCCGGACCCTCTTACGCCGATGCTCGCGCTGTGCCTTAGAGAGACACTGGCCGCCTATTTGGACGGCGGGGAGGAGCCTTGTTTACGATGTGGGCGCCATAGTGGAAGATGAGCCCCTACTGATCTACTCGGGGGTGGCTCCTCGCAGGGAGGGCGCCCCACATGCCCCCAGAGTAGTGATAGAGCCTTTGCCCCGCGACCCTGATTGGCGGGTGCACAAACATTACCGGTTCGAGGCGGATTGTAAGACACGTATCTTTGGGCGCTGAGTGCGATCCTCCCGAAATAATTGGTCTCTGATTCCTCTATAAAACTGTTGCCAATTTACTTTGCTTTTGATTTTTTGAACTGCTTTGCTAACCATTTTTCTTTCCCTCCAGAGTAGATCCGGAAGTGTATAATTTCTGATGGCTCCTCCTCTAAGTGCTGCTCAACTGAAGGCCAAGAACCAGAGGGCCAACAAGGAAGCTGCCCTGAAGAGGCAGAATGAGATGGGAGGGGTTCCCACAAAAGACAAGACTGTTCCTGTAGTGAGCAGGAGGACCGGGGAGACTCTAGCTGCTCCCAGAACCATCTTAACCACTGGAAATCTGCCTCCACCTCCCCGGGGTCCTCCTCCACCCAATGCTCTCCGGGCATCATCTCCCGGCCGTACTATTGCCTCCGGGCATAACCAGGAGCAGTCCAAGAAAAGGACTGAAAGAGAGGCTGATCTGACGCATAGGGAGAGGTCCTCCAAGACCCAGAAAGTGGGGGATACCTCTACCCGTAGCCCTCCAGCTGCTGCCACTACCTCTACCACTGCTCCCTCCACCGCGGGGACCATATGCTCGGTGGCCTATCCGATCTCCTCCCTGGCCACCCGCGAGGAGACCTGGGAGAAGAGAAAACAGGTGGGAGGTGTGCCCGCCATTGAAGGGGTGGACCTGTATGCCCGCTCTGCCCATAACTCAGCTGTTGGGATAGGGCTCATCAACAGGCTTTTTGCCCCGGATTTCTATCACTCCGTGGCGGAGAAGGAGAACCCATCAGCCCTGATGGGAGACATTGGGATTGCCCTGACTGAGGTTTGATTCTTTTCGTCTGTCCTTTTGACATTTTTAGGCTTTCTCCTTCTAACTATCCTCCTCGCAGGTGGGCAATAAGGCTATGCGGCTCCGGGAGACTGTGATAGCTGTCCGCCGAGCTTGCCAAAGAACACCAAGGACATGGCGGGCAAACTCCGCGAGCTGGAGCAGGCCCAGGAGAAGGTGGGGACTCTGAGCTCCCTCCTGGATGCCAAGGAAAAAGAGTTCGCGACCAAGGAGTCCGATCTGAAGGGCTTCCAGGAGCGGGTGACCGAGCTAGAGGGGAGCCTTGCAAAGGCAAAGGGCCAGCGGGATGAGCTCAGGGGCCACAAACTTCAGCTGGAGCAAAGGAACTCCGAGCTCATGGCCAAGCTGGATGCCTCCCAAAAGCAAGTGGAGATCCTGGAGGCCAAGGCTGATGAACTCTCCGAGAAGCTGCTGCCTCTGACCCAGTTCAGCTTGGAGAAGGAGAGGATGCTGGCCGAAGCTCGCAAAGAGGCCATCGAGGAGTATAAGAACTCCGATGAGTTTAATGCGGAGTGCCTGGCCCAAGATGAGGCCTGTCCGGACACGTATCCGGAACTTCGCGGCCACGGGTATGTTCTCCGTGCAGCAGTTGGTCGTGATCGGCTCACTGGTTGCTACCGACGCGGAGTGCGTGCCCGGCATGCGCTAGTTCCTCTATCATCCGAGGACGAGGTCAAGGGTCTGGATCTTTCTGCTGCGGCCTCTTCGCTCCCCGGCGTAAGTGATCGCCTGACCGATCGCCGAACCGGATGCTCGCGATTCGGGACAACCCTTTATCTTTGGGGATGCCCCGGCTCGGGTTCTTCCGGAGGGGCCAGCCATTGGAGATCTATTCCCCGGCCGCCTCCCGCTTCAGCCTCCGCCGAACAACAAGCCGCTCCTACCACCGAGGTGCCTGGGACCAGCCTCGCCTTCCCAACTCCGGACTCCGAAGCGGGCACAGGGGGTGCGGCCACCGAGGAGCCAGAAGCGGGCACCGATGGAGCGGCCACCGAGGAGCCCAAGGAGAATGCTCCCTTAGTATAGGATTTTTTGTTTTTTCTTGTTTGTAATAGTTTTAGGACTTTGTAAATACTTTCTTATCATCAATAGAAGCATTTTTCTCCACTTGGCTCCTGTACTTTTATCTCAATTGCTTGTCTCGTAGGCTATTTTGAGTAGTTTGGCAATTTTCGAGCACCTTAATACTTGCATTCTTGCCTATTACTTTTTCCAGCGTTTTTGACTTGCAATTAACTTTATACTCTCCTTCTGCGGGCAGCAGCTTAGTAGGCCCTTTGCCCGCATTTTTTGAGTTTTCCTAACTCTTTATTCAAAACCCTTAGGTTTTTTGTGAGAGTCAGCCTTATTCTTCTATGATCGCGTTTGTTTTAGCCTTGTGGCAAACTTTGAGGCCTTAACCTCGTTTGTCTGTTTGGCTTTGTTTAAACTAGTTTGATCACTCTCATCCATTTACACTTATTCCCAGCCTTGCGAGCTGTGGTGTAAGTCAAAAGTAGCCAAGGCAAGCATACTTTCATAGGGCATGCAGAAGGTGGCCGTGAGGCTATTGTCCGCGCAATGTAAAGGTAGGAGCATATTTTAGCATAGAGGCCCTTTAACCCCCGGCATCTCGTATCCCCTTATTGGAGGTTCTCACTTATTTGACCCTTTATTCAAAACTCCCTAAGGTTTTTGTGAGGGTCTCGTGGCGATACGGTGAACGGGCTTATATGTAGGCCTTTGTCACATACAGCATGCGAGTAACGGCCCTAACGAGGTCCTTCGCGCAATTAGTGGGTCCGGCCTTCAGTCATTGTCCCCACTAGAATCCGTAGGCACGGGCATCATGGCCTTTGTACCTACGTTCATCTATATCCACTTATTTTTGGTGGTGTCACGCGGGCAGAGAGTATCCTCCCGCGATCATAGTACGGATCGTAATGGATCTTTGTACATATATAGGCATGCGGATCCTTAGATCTTTGCGCATCGTTAAGTAGGAGCTTATATGTTGGCTCTTGAACTCACCGGCATCCGCACGCGGGCATCCACCTTAGCTTTTGAGGCCGGTGGGAATTGATTTTTGCATCAAAATATGATGATAACTTCTCCCTTATATATATATAGTCTATACTCCTTCCAAAAATTACAAAGATTTTAAAAGAAGTATCTCTTAAGGTGGTCGCTATTCCAAGCGTGCTTAAGCTCTTCTCCCTCTTTTGGTCGCAATATGTAGGTGCCCTCTTTGACTATCTTTGTGACCTCATATGGACCTTCCCATTTCGGGGACAACTTTGTTGAAACTGTGTTGGGTCCCTCGACCTCTACGCTTCGAGTACCCAGCCTACAACCGAAAAACTCCTCTTATTTACTCTTTTATCATGGTGCTTCTTCGCTTCGTTTGTAGTTCACCATTTTTTCATGTGCCCGCATTCTCTTCTTCGAGATCGTCCAGTCACACCTTACCGTTTGCCTCGTTTTGAGACTCGTCGAAGTATGTGACTCGTACGAGGGTAGTGGCTACCTCAACCGGAGCCATTGCCTCCGACCCATACGTGAGCGAGAAGGGAGTTTCTCCCGTTGAATTTCTTATTGTGGTGCGGACAACCCATAATGCGATCTCGAAGCTCGTCCCAACCAACGTCCTCCTCTTCCTTCCAAATTTTTCTTTAAGGCGCTTAGGACTAGCTTGTTTGCGGCCTCGCCTTGACCATTTCCACGAGGATAGGCAATCGGACTTACGGTGTTGCACCTTCATTCTCACACATTCAAGCAGTGAATTTTGCGGAGAATTGGGTGCCATTATCTCGAAATTATTGCTCGGGAACCCCAAATCGACAATAGATGTGGTCGTGGACAAAACCGATAGTGTTATCCTCGGAAATAGTGGCCAAGCCCTTTGCTTCCGTCCACTTGGTAAAATAATCCACGGCCACCACGGCATACTTGATGCTTCCTCTAGCAGCTTGGAAATGGTCCAATAAGATCTATCCCCATGTATCAAACGGCCACGATGGTACCACCAAAGTCCGCTTCCGTTGATGGTAGTCTAGGGATGTCCGCAAATCTCTCGGCACTTATCACATTTTCTAACATACTCCCCGCGCATCCCTTCTCATTGTGGGCCAAAAGAATCCTTGGAATTTGATCTTGTTCGAGAGGGTGCGAGCACCTGGATGTCCGCCACAAACTCCTTCATGAACCTCATAGAGTAAGTTGGTGACCATGTGAGTTTTAACACATCTTAGTAAAGGCTTGGTGAATGATCGCCGAAAAGCACCCCATCGAGGACGAGGTATTTCGCGGACACCGTTACGATGGCTCTAGCCTTTATTGGGTCCTCGGGAGGGTTTGCTTCTCGATGTAATCCTTCATTTCATCCACCCACCCTTACTTGATCCTCAATATTGTTTATCCGTATTCGATCTATAAGCAGTCTCTCCGTGAATTCAATCTCGGCAATTTGTCTCCAACTCACCAATTTCTTGCTCGGTTATTCTTGAGAGAAGGTCACCTTCCACATTGTCCTCTCTCATGACTTGGTTCACTTTCATAGTAAGTGAAATTTTTGATGAGGGTTTTTGCAAGGCCACAAGATCGAGTTAGTACCGGGTTGATAGTATCATACTCCCCCTAATTTGATTAACTATGAGCCGAGAGTCACTATTGATCTCAATATTCGCACTCCCAAGTCTCTTGCCAATTCCATGCCCGCTATAATCGCTTCATATTCAGCTCGATTGTTTGATGCCTCGAACTTGAATCTTAAGGCCCTCATAAATTTCTCCCCGCAGGTGCGATCGAAGTATGCCCGCTCCACTGATTAACTTGCTCGCGGAGCCGTCCACATATAAAGTCCATACCTCTTCCGGACGCTCCTCGGGTTGAACAATTTCGTGCTCGGGCCTTCCGGGGTCATCCTCTCGATTCGCTCGCTTTCTTCCCGAGGTCGCCGTCCGCTAATCCGAATGATGATTCTACTACAAAATCAACTAAGGCCTGCGCTTTGATTGTCTTTCTCGGGAGTAGGTGATCCGGAACTCGGTGAGCTCTATAGACCAAGCTAGCATTCTCCCCGAGGACTCGGTTTATGTAAAACCTTTCTAAGCGGGGCCTCGCTTAGTACAGCTTATAGGATGTGCGTAAAAGTAGGCTCTTAATTTTCGAGCGTATACAAGCAAGGCGTAAGCTAACTTTTCTATATTAAGATAACGCCCTTCTACGGCGGACAAAGTGCCTTACTTACATAATAAACCGGCTTTTGGGAGTTATTCTCCTCCCTTACAAGAACAGCAGCCTACGCGGATCAAGAACGGCTAAATACAAAAAGAGCTCTTCTCCGGCACCGGCCGCTGAGTAGAGGTGGCCGCCCGAGGTATGTTTTTGACTTCTTCAAAAGCCCGATGACACTCGGTACTCCATGTAAATTCATCGCCTCTCTTCCCCCTTTGAGAGTTTTGAAGAAGGGGAGGCACCTCTCTCGCTGACCGCGAGATGAAGCGGCCAAGTGCGGTGATGCGACCATTGAGTTTTTGTACATCCTTTACACAGCAGGAGGTTTCATGTCTAATAGGGCCTGAATTTTCTCTCGGATTAGCCTCTATCCCTCTTTGGTTGACCATGAATCCGAGGAACTTGCCCGCCTTGACCCCGAAAGCGCATTTAAGGGGGATTAGCTTCATGCTGTTGTGGCGCAAGTTTTTGAAGGTTTCCTCCACATCGAGCTCGTGGGAGTTTTCCTTAGTTTTTATGACCATGTCGTCAATGTAGGCCTCCGTATTTCGCCTAGTTGGTTTTTAAAGACCAGATTGACCATGCGCCGATACGTGGCTCCCGCATTTTTCAGCCCAAAGGGCATCATAGTGTAACAAGCATGTCTTGCCCGCAAAGAATGAAGGCTACAGAGCGGACATCTTCGTGAGCCATCCGGATCTCGATGGTAGCCTGAGTAGGCATCAATGAAGCTTAGAACTCGTGTCCTGGCTATAGAATCCACCAATCTGTCTATGCGAGGAAGAGGGAAACAATCCTTGGGGCATGCCTTGTTGAGATCGGTGAAATCAACGCACATTCTCCATTTGCCATTGGATTTCTTAACCATGACCACATTGGCCAGCCATTTGGGGTTGGAGATCTCCTTTATTATCCCCGCTTTAGCAATTTTTCCACCTCTTCCTTGATGGCAATCTCTTTCTCCGGGAGAAATATCTCGGATTTCTCGGTGAATGTTTTTGAAGGAGGGGTCATCGTTGATTTTATGGAGGATCACGTCCTTGCCGATGCCTTGCATATCTTCCACCCTCCAAGCGAACACATCGCAATTTGCTCTAAGGAACTCAATAAGTATCCTTCTTTCCTCGCCGTGAATTTCCACCCAACCTTAACCGTTTGCTCGGGAAGTGGGGATTGATTACCACCTCCTCGAGCTCGTCGTTAGGTTGAAGGTCGCCGATTTCACGATTGTGCAGGAGTCAATGACAATAGTTGGGGGCCGACCCGAGCTTCGGTCAGTGTTGCCATTGAATATATGATATCACGGTCAATTTCCCTCTATTCCTCGATCAATATAACCTCCCTCAACAGGGGCAGCCAACCGCTTCGATTTTCTCGCTCATCTTGAGCTCCACCTTGTGGAATGGAAAGAAAGCATGCCAATCGGTACGGGTGGCGGCGGGAGTGCAAGAGCTTTCCCCTTTTTTGACTTGTCCTTGCCCTTTCCCTCTATCATTTTGTCCTCGCCCTCTATCTGCGGGCAGGAGGTCTGGCCTTTCTGTTCTTTCCTTTTTTCCTCCAAAGTGCTCGGAGGAATCTCCCGGCCGGTTCTTGATGGTAGCAACCCCGCCCGGGTGTTAAATTTCACCCTTTGGTGGGGGACGGACGCAACTATTCCCAATTCGGCTCGAGCGCTACGCCGAGAATGGCATTGTATTGGGAAGGAAGATCGACCACCATGAAAGTTATCTTGGCCGTCTTCTGCATGGGTTTTTCCCCAATAGCTACGTCAAACACAATCGTCCCCTTTACCCTTACGGCGTGGTTGGTGAAGCCTTCGAGCATGCCCGCATATGGAGTGAGATGTGCTTCCGTCATTCTCATTCAAATCAAAGTATGGTAATAGAGTATGTCGCGGGCGGCTCCAAAGATCTACCAACACTCGGCCTATGTTTGCCCGGCTGATTCTCATTCTGAGGGTGAGTGGCTGTGTGGAATGAAAAAGGGTGGAGGCAAGTTCACTCCTTTTGAACCCAATTTCCTCTTCCTCCGGAGCCGGGCGGGGATGGAGAAAACCTTCTCTAATGTCCGAATTTGGAGGGACAATCGCCTACTAGAGGGAGGTTCCTCCCCAATGAAGTTAATGTCATAGTCCCCAAAATCGTCATCATTATTATCTCTTTCATTTTTGTCCTGGTCCCCGCGTGTGTCGTGCCCGCCGCCGATCATTGTTATTGGGGCAAGATTGTTTCCCTTAACCCACTTGGTTAGCTCCCGTTATTGATTTTCTCGCCGGATTACTCGCTTCACTGGAAACATCCTCGCTTCCGTGCCCGTGGTCGTTGTGATACTCACGTAACTTAAGTCTACTCCTCTCATTTGGCTTTCAAGCATGGGGGAGGAGCAGGAAAGTACGAGGTTCTCATGATCACCACCCTTGGGTCGGTGAGCTCTGTAAACTGCTTTCGGCCATGGCCTTTTGAGCCTTTCGATCCCCGACCTCTGTTTTTGCCCCGATTATTGGTGTGAGCAGGCTCGGGGTGGTCTCCCGGACTTGGCTTATCCTTTCTTTCGCAGAAGCTCGGGGAGCGAGCACACTAGGCTCTTCGGCGGAGGCAATGGCCGAGGCCCTTTCATACATTTCCTCCATCGATTTAGGTTTGCTTGAGGCAAAATTCATTTTGAGGAAGGAGGAACCGAGGCCGCCCTCAAAACATAGTCTCGATATCTCCTCGTCCAGGTCCACAATCTCCTCGCTCACCTTCCTGAACCGGGATATATAATCTTTTGTAGGCTCGTTTGGTGCCTCGCTGACACGGACAAGATCTGTCTTTGGTCTAGCGGCACACCTGCTCCGGCAAAGGCATTGAGGAAGAGAACTCTGAACTGACTGAATGACTGGATACACCGGGGTTTGAGGGCTAGCATCCAAGATAGGGCCTTGCCAGTGAAGGTCGCAGCCAAAGCTTTGCACATCACTGACTCATCCGCGGAGAATAAAGCCATCTGGCCCTCAAATCTTCCCATATGACTCTTGGCATTTTTGGATCCGTCATAGGTGTCCATCTGGGGGGGTTTGCCCTTCTGGATCGGTGCCCGCGCAATTTTATCGCTGAAGGCGTCCATGGTGCGGCCACACTTCTGGGCAGCCTTCTGATGGGTTTCCCACATCTTCTGCATGAATTCTACAAACTCGGGGTTCTGATCATCAACCTTCTGCTTTTTAGCTCGTGGAGCCACGGCCTTCTCCTTGGCCGGAGCCAAGGGTCTGGCTTTGGACCTTGCACGGCGGTTTGACTGTGCCTCTTCCCCCATTTCCTCGCTATCCTCTACATGCACCACGCTCCGCCTGGCCGGCTGTCCGCGCTCAAGGGCTGGTTCAACCCGGTTTGCCCCCACAGCTTGACTAGCAAGCGAGTTAGCGGGAGCTCGTTGGGAGAACCTTTGTGACCCTTGAGGGAACTGTAGCCCTCCATTGGCCTCTATTTCAAACATTTCCATCTCCGCGTCGTTGATGGCCATGGCCTCCGCGACCAGTTTGGACTTGGAGGCTAGGATTTCCTTCCTTCTCAGGATTTGCTCTGGGGAAAGTGGGGTGGTTAGAGTGGTGTTTTTTACGTGAGCTTGGGGAGTTTTTGGGCTATTGTTTAGTAGGGCCTGGGCTTTCTCAGCACGGGCTTCCTCGGTTAACCGGTGTAGAACTCGTTGTGCTGGGGATTTTTGAGGCTGAGAATGGGCCCCCATTCTGTTGAAAACAGAGTTGGTTTGCCTTTCCCTATTGATGGTGGAGGGTTCGGCTTGGTTCTCCTCCTCTAGGGTCAAATGACCACCATTTTCGTAATTTGAGACATGTCTCGAAAGGCGAAAATAATCGAAAAGAAGTGTCTTTTGATCGGTTGTTTAGACTACAAGGTGTGTCTGAAAACAAAAGTTTTAAACGGGAAAAACTTAGTGATGTAAAAAGAAGAGCCTTTCGGCACTGGATTTGTTTAGGACACGTGAGGTGCCTTGAAAACAAAAGATTTTTAACGAGAAAACGAAAGAAAGTCGGATTCCCGGCAATGGAACCACTGATGACGCCACAGCTTTTGGGGTCAGGAGCGGTTCAAGGATATCTGGCTAGGATATATTTATTGGTTTGATGTACCTAGATCACAACACAAACAAGCACCGTTAAGGTCAAAGTTGGATGTTACTCCAACTCAGGCCCTCGGGTGTGAGAGTAAGAATACTGAGTAATAAGGCTTTGAATACCTTTGGAGTGTGTGTGTGTTTAGGTTTAGAGAGTAAAAGAGCTTACTCAATTGTATATGGAACTTACCTTGCCCAAGGGGGTAAAGGCCTTCTATTTATAGGCAATGCAATGGTGCTTGTTGAGGTAAGCAATGAGATCATGTGAGGACCCCGACCCGGAACCTACACTTGTCCCGAGTTGGAGCATCCTCAAACTAACCCAAATTTCCTTAACTTTTAAAACCTTTAATTATTATTCAAAAATAAATACAATAGTTGTAATCATTTCAAAATAAATCTATACCTCTTCACAATGGAGGAATAGTTGACTAACTTAGAAAGTAAGAAACTGTTTTAATTACAAAAAGGCCTCGGTTATAACATAAAATGAAGATTTATAAATACAATTCCATAAATGAATTATACCAAAGCACACTTTCTATACCAACCTAATCATACCCAGACAATTCCCACAATATAACTTCCAAACTCCTCACCGCCCTTACTTGGCTGGTCCACCTGTCTCTTAATCTAAAAACAAGTAAAGGGAGAGGGGTGAGAATAAATCTCGGCAAGCTATTATGAATGCAAAGCAATATGCCATATAAGATGCAACACATAACAAGTTGCATATAACACGTTGGAAAAGCTGTAAACACCTTACATTACCTTGGTTTACCTTTTCCCGTCTGAACAGTAGTCGTACAACATTGGGTATAATAATACTCCAATCTTACAGTGAGCTGCTTAAGCAATACTCACGTCTTATAAGACCCATTTTTCAGGGAACCAAATAAGACAGTAGCAACTCTGTAAGGCTTTTGGCTCAATACAGATGCTATACCCCATCCTGTGGCCACAGGAGGGGACGGCCACAGATATAACATAATCCGATCACATTAGGTCACACTTCCATAATTGATCGTATTATGTTATACCCCCAAATGTCAGCTGACTCACACATTATCAAGCACATAATAGATACTTGAATAAATCCACAAAGGGGATAAACAACATAGCAACATGGTAAAATATACTCATGTTCAATCAACATCATAGTGCAACATTTCTTTAACACACTTTGCATAAATAAGCAATATAGCCACATGGTAAAATATACTCATGTTCAACAATAATCAGAGTGCAGCATTTATGTAATACACTAAGCATAATCCAATCCATGAATAGGTACTCAAGTAAGATAATGAGATATCATCAACCTATCTTACTTAGTCATTATACGACAATATATGATCTCTATAAGGATCCAAGTTAACTCTACCAAGTTGGAGTCACCTTTAATAAACTGTCAAATGATTTCTAAGTCGAAGATAGAGTGCCTCCATATTTTCATTTAAACCCAATTAAGGTGCCATTAAGTGATACAATTGCTCTAAGTATAACTTAGGTTAAAAGGATTTATTCATATCCGAAAAGGTTAGGTTCCAAACTTTATATCGGTTAAGGATCATGCTAGGAGGTTACTAGTAAAAATTCAGCGAAACAGGAACTAGCCCAATTCTGCCAACATGGGCGACCGCCCATAACCTCTTGGGCGACCGCCCAAGAGGGATTTCTAGGCATCATAACTTCTGTCAAGATGGGAGGCCGCTCATCACCACTTGGGCGACCGCCCAAGACCCCAGTCCAGCAAGCTCTATTTCCAAACCTTTGTTTACTTAGGTTCTTCTTTCCCTTTTTACATCTTCCTACTTTCATAATCACCCAAAAGAATTTCCAAATTTTACAAACTCATTCTAAATCCTTTAAACCAAAATAACATAATTCTAGATTATTTTTCACAAGATTTCCAACCCATTTTATCAACTCATTTCAAGTAAATCCTCTAAAATTAACTCAACCCATTTCTTTCATTCTAAATCAATTTTTAAGAACAAAAGCCTCATTTTATTTCATTTAAACTCAAAGTGATCTAAACCTAGATTTATTACCACTTGATTTTCCACCCAATTTACTACAATTTTCAAGATTTAACATTTTAAATCTAACTCCACCCATTTCTTTCACTCAATCAACTTCTAAGAATCATAACATCCTTCTATGTCATTTATCACATCCTCAAGTCCCAAAAAGAGTTCTAAGGCAATAAACAACCATTATCATCACAAGAACAACATTAGCTAGTTCATGAGCATTCATAGAAGGAAAGGTCATAACAACTTACTTTAAAATAGGAGACGGATTACGGATTTCTTGAGCTTGAAAAACTCCTCTAGATGTCCCGATTTCAAAGGTGCTTCCGGATTGAAAAATGATGAAGAATTGAACTTGGTAGGGCTTGAGAAGAGGTGTGCTCCCAAATGGGTTTCCATGGAAAGTTGAGAGAGAAAGTGAAAGAGTATAATGAGGAGGATGATGGAGGGAGGTTGAGTATATAATTGGTAAAGGAGAAGGGGGGGGGCGGATATGGAGGGGAAAAGAGGGGAAAGTCAAGACAAAAGTATGGTCCCCCATACCACACTTTAAAGGTTTTCAACATTTATTTCTTTCCCCCTACACAAACTAAAGCCTAACTACTCACATTTTATTTATTGTCAATTATTATACTTTCTCCATAGACTTTATTAAATTTTCTCAATTATCTCATCCTAATATAAGTAACCTAAGATATAAAATGAACACACAATATTAACGATGATATTAAAAGCACACAATATGATGTTAAATTAGTGCCTAGGGTTAGGGTCGTTACACTCACTCCTCCTTAAAGAAAATTCGTCCCGAATTTGACTGTCACTTACCTAACTGATCATCCCGCCTCGGTTACATGTATACCTCAGACTTCGATCCCCAATCAGTCTCTTCAACGTTGTGATTCTCCCAAAAAAAAAAAAATTCTAATTCCATTAATAATATGATATTACCACTTAATGATCCAAGAATACTATACACATATCACCAATCCGAATTTTCACGATCTCAATAAAATATAAACAATTAAAAGTATTACAACTTGTGTCACCAAATACATTACAATATCACATTAAAACTTCAAATATTTTATAAGCTTCTCCAAGCCAGTCTATAAGTCAAATTACCAACCTTTTCTAAAGCTTCAAATGGGTTAACGAACCTTGGCACCAATTACCTTAGGCCTTGCCTCTCTAAACTCACCCCAACAAATTAGAGATCGATTTTTTCTTTTTTTTTTTCAAACTATGTCTCATACAGTTTTATCTTAATGTTAGCATGATAACTACTATTATACGCACTCAACCACTGATAACCATACGTACTATTGACTACTAACATCCATTGTTCATGCCCATAGCATATCATCAACAACAAGTAATGATTCCTCAACTTTTTACAAGGTTAAACTTAATAGCATTCCTACCTTCCCAAAAGGACCTTCCCGAACGTTGTCTATCCAATCCATTTAACACTATGGGTTTTATACAATCGAACCATCCCCTAACATATGTGAGGACTTTATTAATAACATCTCATCAAGCTATATATATAACGAGTAGAAAATATAATTCAACTTTCTATAACAAAATAACATACCCTTCTTTACTTCCAATGTAACTCAATCACAAAATCTATAGTGATAAAACTCTCAAGTTCAACCTAGAACTCTAAATGCTTTAATAAATCTTCTAACGTCAATATTCTATTATCACAATTAAAGGTTTCAATTATGTTCCGGCCTAGTGACAAATCAATATTCAAATTGAATGGTTGGCCGCCCACAACGGAGCCAATCCAACTCCAAAACAAAACCGAGTCTACTATGACCGACACAATAATAATCCCACACTTATCAAATCATTTCTCGAATCAAAACTTGAATACAATTAATCATTATAGGGGAACTAGGTTGCTTTTCTACTTGCTTCTGTACAATTTATATCTTTAGGATACCAAGTCTTTCTAAAAATTACAACATCTTTCAGAATTCGAAAGGATAATATAAAAAGAGATTCAAAGAGACCCGAATGGTTTATTTATTTAAAACCGGCCCATACCAGTTTTAATTAACTAAACCACTCACAATTTAAGAACTTTCAAAAGGTTGATAAGTTAACAAAATTAACTCGAGTGATTTAATTATCTACAACCGTCCCATACCAGTTGTAGATAGTTAAATTACTCACAGATTTTAATTTACACGAAAACGGTTTACTGACCTTATTAAATCAACTATCCCCGAAGGGCACAATTGCTCATACCGAATTCAATATATAGTCCAAAGTTTTAAGGCACATTTAAAACAATTTTAACATAATTTTTTTGTTTGACTTCTATTTATAATGTAGCCACCACTCATAATATTTTTACTTAGTTAAATTCCTTATGAGAAAACACAATCTCGTAATACTTATTACTATCTCCGATAAATAACACTAAAACATTCATTAAGATTATAAACTTGGTAAAGCATCCTCAATTCAATAATTCTTCAAGTTGAATATTCAACACCCTTACTAAATTTGAGTCATCTATTCCCTACCTTTGATATTGGTATTGTACTTAGCAACAACATATTGTAAACATCTAGTTCCCGATCATATACCATAATTTCTAAATCAGAAAATATAATTGGAACTCACATAGATCAATCATCCCCAAATTTCAATTAAACATTAACGGTATAATCTAACTTATCTCCCTATAATCATCAACAACTCAAAATTCGTATAACGTAAATATCTTCCAAGCATCACACCAATCCCTTATATGAGTCACGCAACTAAGTCAACCTATACGGTGTAATCATCCTAAAGTATCATGTCTTCCAATAAGATTTATCCTCGTTTTATTTTCTCAACTAATGATAATCATTTCTCAAAACAACCCATATACATATTTTACCAATTCCTGAAGTTGATCCTACAAGTCACCAATAATTACATCTATTATACTTCTTCGCATTTACTCTATTTACCTTCCCATAACTAGTACACAATCCACAAATCAAAACGGTCATACTAGATATAAGTGTTGTCTTAAGTGTATTCTTAAAGCAAATATTCACCGTAATTGTAACACTCCGAAAATTCAACTAATAACCATTGAGTATCCTATTAGTTTCTAGAATCGGTCATACAAATCATCAACAAATGATAACGAATACTTATTCTTCACAGTTACTAATTTGAGATCTCCCTAATCTATAATTAACCACCAAGTATCATCTTTTCTAAATATAGTACTAATTTATCCTTACGGAGAGTCGCTAAGCTAATCATCTTCTTTATCAAATACTTTCCCAAGATGAATCATCAAGTCCATTATCCCAATTAGTGTCCTCTATCTAGGAATCCGAATGCCAAAATAATACCTTATAGCAACTCAAAATCTCAATATCCTGATATGATACCTGATGAAAACCCATTTTGAAACTCACATAGAAAACACCACTTAATCAACTAATAGCACATAAGGCAAAGATATATTGGTTCTATAAGATCTCGTACTCGCGATATTTTATAACCCATATAATCCCACTTAGACTATCACTTTCAATACTAGTCTCATATATCTAGTCTCCACCATGAGACACCATTGAATAACTAATCATGTAGTTATACAACCATAAACCACTCTTAATTAGGCCATGTACCTAACCTCAACTAAGAGTTCACAAATTCATTTATCACTGTACAGGAGATAACCCAAGTGTCCTTTACTCAAATTTAACACATAACTCAAATAACCTTCACATTCTTTAGATCATACTTTCGACATTTAAGCATATGTGACATAATATCAATTAATAATTTACCCGACTCAATTACACACGGAGGTAAATCAAACGTAGATAAGGAGAATCGTTTCTTGCGACAGTCCTCCTCAAACACAACAACTACTCAAATAATTCGGTTAATATAACGATGATTCACGGATTGGTAACTCGACCAAATCCACCGGCAATACATGCCCACTTAATCACAACTACCATGATACACAAGAATGATTCGAGGTACTCTCCCATAGGAGTAGAACCTTCAGCACATAAGGCAACTTTTGGGCCACTTATGCAAATAAAGATGGAATGAAATGCCACATGAGAACGAATGAACAAGGATTTATAAAAGTATGAACCCTAACTCCTGAGACAGGTAAAATACCTCAAATGATGGTGGAGGAATCTATCTTTCCATAACTCACCTTTCCTTGATTCCTTGGTTGGTCAATATCATTTTCTGTCTTTGAACAATTTCCTGCATTAAACTCTCGACGTAAGTTATCGCACACTCTCACTCAGCTAGACTCTACCCGAGAACTCTAACCGAGCTCTGATACCAACTGTGAGGACCCCGACCCGGAACCTACACTTGTCCCGAGTTGGAGCATCCTCAAACTAACCCAAATTTCCTTAACTTTTAAAACCTTTAATTATTATTCAAAAATAAATACAATAGTTGTAATCATTTCAAAATAAATCTATACCTCTTCACAATGGAGGAATAGTTGACTAACTTAGAAAGTAAGAAACTGTTTTAATTACAAAAAGGCCTCGGTTATAACATAAAATGAAGATTTATAAATACAATTCCATAAATGAATTATACCAAAGCACACTTTCTATACCAACCTAATCATACCCAGACAATTCCCACAATATAACTTCCAAACTCCTCACCGCCCTTACTTGGGCCGGTCCACCCGTCTCGAATCTAAAACAAGTAAAGGGAGAGGGGTGAGAATAAATCTCAAAGCAAGCTATTATGAATGCAGCAATATGCCATATAAGATGCAACACATAACAAGTTGCATATAACACGTTGGAAAAGCTGTAAACACCTTACATTACCTTGGTTTACCTTTTCCCGTCTGAACAGTAGTCGTACAACATTGGGTATAATAATACTCCAATCTTACAGTGAGCTGCTTAAGCAATACTCACGTCTTATAAGACCCATTTTCGGGGAACCAAATAAGACAAGAGCAACTCTGTAAGGCTTTTGGCTCAATACAGATGCTATACCCCATCCTGTGGCCACAGGAGGGGACGGCCACAGATATAACATAATCCGATCACATTAGGTCACACTTCCATAATTGATCGTATTATGTTATACCCCCAAATGTCAGCTGACTCACACATTATCAAGCACATAATAGATACTTGAATAAATCCACAAAGGGGATAAACAACATAGCAACATGGTAAAATATACTCATGTTCAATCAACATCATAGTGCAACATTTCTTTAACACACTTTGCATAAATAAGCAATATAGCCACATGGTAAAATATACTCATGTTCAACAATAATCAGAGTGCAGCATTTATGTAATACACTAAGCATAATCCAATCCATGAATAGGTACTCAAGTAAGATAATGAGATATCATCAACCTATCTTACTTAGTCATTATACGACAATATATGATCTCTATAAGGATCCAAGTTAACTCTACCAAGTTGGAGTCACCTTTAATAAACTGTCAAATGATTTCTAAGTCGAAGATAGAGTGCCTCCATATTTTCATTTAAACCCAATTAAGGTGCCATTAAGTGATACAATTGCTCTAAGTATAACTTAGGTTAAAAGGATTTATTCATATCCGAAAAGGTTAGGTTCCAAACTTTATATCGGTTAAGGATCATGCTAGGAGGTTACTAGTAAAAATTCAGCGAAACAGGAACTAGCCCAATTCTGCCAACATGGGCGACCGCCCATAACCTCTTGGGCGACCGCCCAAGAGGGATTTCTAGGCATCATAACTTCTGTCAAGATGGGAGGCCGCTCATCACCACTTGGGCGACCGCCCAAGACCCCAGTCCAGCAAGCTCTATTTCCAAACCTTTGTTTACTTAGGTTCTTCTTTCCCTTTTTACATCTTCCTACTTTCATAATCACCCAAAAGAATTTCCAAATTTTACAAACTCATTCTAAATCCTTTAAACCAAAATAACATAATTCTAGGTTATTTTTCACAAGATTTCCAACCCATTTTATCAACTCATTTCAAGTAAATCCTCTAAAATTAACTCAACCCATTTCTTTCATTCTAAATCAATTTTTAAGAACAAAAGCCTCATTTTATTTCATTTAAACTCAAAGTGATCTAAACCTAGATTTATTACCACTTGATTTTCCACCCAATTTACTACAATTTTCAAGATTTAACATTTTAAATCTAACTCCACCCATTTCTTTCACTCAATCAACTTCTAAGAATCATAACATCCTTCTATGTCATTTATCACATCCTCAATTCCCAAAAGAGTTCTAAGGCAATAAACAACCATTATCATCACAAGAACAACATTAGCTAGTTCATGAGCATTCATAGAAGGAAAGGTCATAACAACTTACTTTAAAATAGGAGACGGATTACGGATTTCTTGAGCTTGAAAAACTCCTCTAGATGTCCCGATTTCAAAGGTGCTTCCGGATTGAAAAATGATGAAGAATTGAACTTGGTAGGGCTTGAGAAGAGGTGTGCTCCCAAATGGGTTTCCATGGAAAGTTGAGAGAGAAAGTGAAAGAGTATAATGAGGAGGATGATGGAGGGAGGTTGAGTATATAATTGGTAAAGGAGAAGGGGGGGGCGGATATGGAGGGGAAAAGAGGGGAAAGTCAAGACAAAAGTATGGTCCCCCATACCACACTTTAAAGGTTTTCAACATTTATTTCTTTCCCCCTACACAAACTAAAGCCTAACTACTCACATTTTATTTATTGTCAATTATTATACTTTCTCCATAGACTTTATTAAATTTTCTCAATTATCTCATCCTAATATAAGTAACCTAAGATATAAAATGAACACACAATATTAACGATGATATTAAAAGCACACAATATGATGTTAAATTAGTGCCTAGGGTTAGGGTCGTTACAGATCAGCCCTAGGGGGCACTTTGGTATTTGACCAGCTACACGTGTCCGCAGCTAATTGGTCCTGTCAGGGAGGGAACATTGACTGTTCAGGGGACATGGCTGAAAGTGACATGAGCCGTGTAGCCGGCTTAGTGCATTAAATGGAATAGTAGGCGCCGGACTGAGCCGCATTGAATGCGTGATGGGGGAGCCGGCAAGTGGCCTGTCAGAGCCAGTAAGCTAACTTGCTCGCAAGGCTTGACATTAAGGGAAGCGGCATGTGCCCGCGGTCAACGTTGTGCCCGCGGTCAAAGATATATGACGCGAGCACGGTTGATGCGGGCATGACTCATGCGGGCACGGATCCAGCGAGCAGGGTCCCAATGGTCCTCGATGGGGATGGTCGCGAGGAGGGACACGGTCTTGACCACAAGGGCCTATTTGTCCGCGGTCTTCCCTCCAGCGGTCTAGGAACTGCCACGTCCCTGGTTCCTTGGACTAGACCGAGCGCGGGCCCGGTCCAGTAGATCCGGGCTCATCACTAGTAAAATAACAATAATCTGCGTTCAAGGTTGTTCACCAACAACTCGTCTTATTAAATTTGCAGCCCCTAGGAAGAGCAAATAGTAATGTACGAAGGCAGTAAATACAATCTGTCAAAAAATTCGAAGAAACTAAACTGAAGTGTTCGGAAAGAGGATGTCACCTTCTGTGATAAGATATTAATTTTTTCAATAAGTGAGGTTGGGTTTGATATCATCTAACTTGAGAACAAATTAGGGGATTAAACAAAGGACAAATCGGTAATTCCTGTGACAAGCAGCTGGAGCGATCGCGCGGGCATGGGGCGTGCGACCGCGCCAAGTCTCTGTCGAGATGGAGCGAGAGCGCCCATTCAAGGGCGATCGCGGGGGAGCTGTTTGGGCGGACGAGGCGATCGCGCCCTAGGCGGTTTCAGGCCTGATCACGGCATAATTGTTGCAGGATTAGAAAACAATGAAGGGTTAGAAATAGGCAGTATAAATAAACCCTATTCCCTAGCAGTTTTTATGATGTAATTCCTAGTGTGATAGAGATCAATAATTTTAGGTGTTTCTAAGGTTTTATTGTCTCTCTGTTTCTCTAGATCTAGGTTTTGCACAGTTGTAAATTCTTGTGATCAAGAAGTTCGTGCAATTAGATTAGATATTGTATCCGGTGATTGCCAGTTGATAATAATATCTTGCCATATGCCTGTGGACGTAGCCAATTTGGTAAACCACGTATATATGCATGTTGTGTGATTGTTGCTTGTTTTCTATCTTCTACATAGACTCTGTTCTAACAAACTGGTATCAGAACCAGGTAAGGTTGATAAAGGTCTAGGGGCTTTCCGCTGCAGAATAAGAAGATGGGATCAGAAATTGAATCACCAGTTGACAAGTTCAATGGAAAGAATAGTTTTTCTCTTTGGCATATCAAGATGAAGGCCTTGTTGAGAGACATGGATTTGTGGGCTTCGGTGGCTGCTGCAATCAGGAATCGCCAGGATTCGAAGGGCAAAGCAGTAGCAGTTTCCATAGGTGTTGTCGCGGGTGCAACAACATAGGCTTTGGGGAAGGCATCTGAGAAGAAAGCAGCAGATCTGATCGCGCTAGATGACAGGGCCCACTCTAAAATCACCGGGTGTTTTGATGATGATGTTTTGGCGGATATTGCAAATACTGATTCTGGAGATGCTCTGTGGCTTGCATTGAAAGATATGTATCTGACACGATCATTGATCAACAAGTTGTATCTAAAGCAGAAGCTGTATTCTCTCCGAATGATGTATGGTACGCCCACTGTCATACGAGGAATTCGTGGATTCCTGCTTTAATGGTAAGTATGATGTTCCTTTGGGAGAGGTTAAAAATAATCTCAAGACAAGAGATCTGCGCCGCAAGGCGAGTGGTTTATCTACAGAATCCCAGTCAGCACAATTGGTTACAGAAGGCAATAGGGGCCAAGGTAGGAGAAATAATGGTTCTTCTAAAAGGGGTCCAAGACCTGGAGATGTCTGAATTTACTGCAAGGAAAAAAGGAATTGGAAACGTGAATGTCCCAGGTTAACTAGAGAGAGCAATTTGTGTCTACTGCAGTTATGGCAAAAGACGATAAGGAGGATTATGCCTAGTAACCGAATAAGATAAAGGTAAGATAAATATATGGATTTCTGATTATGGGGATTTTTATCACATGTGTTAGTTCTTATAATGGTTTACGACTTACGAAGACGGAAGGGGGTGATATTTATATTGCTAATGGTTCTATCTGCAAGGTAGTTGGCATGAGTTCCATCAGGGTGCGAACTATGAGTGGTAAATTTTGTACATTGAACAAGGTTAGACATGTTCTTAAAGTAACGAAGAATCTTATATCGCTTATTCGGCTAGACAAGATGGGATCATACAACAGAGGGTATGATAGAGACTTATATGAAGGAAGCATGTTGCATGGCTTCGTGTTGGGTGGTTGACATACTGGTGGAACAGCAAGTTACTCAAGGTAGAGTTGAATTGGGCAAGCCACGTTTAGTAGGTCAACACACATAATTGGGAAGCGAGGAAGGAATCGAGGAAAAGGTACGTTTTGTTGGGGATTCCACGGATATGGCCGCTTTATCTATTTCGGTTGGCAAGATCCAATGTCGAATGGATTTGCCCAATTGCCGATTGGGGCAATTTCGAGTGCCTATTCCAGTGGCACATTTGGGTGTCTTGGAGACACATTGGTGTGCAAAGCGAAGCACAGTTTGGGTGTCTAGGGGGATACATTTGGGTGTCTGGTAGACACGTTTGCTTACTTGTTGAATGGGCCTGATCAACTGTTTCAGTAAGTGTTTTGGTGTTCGGCGTAACACGATTTGGGTGTCTAGGAAGATACAGTTTTGGTTGTCCCAAGGACAAGTTTAGTGTTTGGCATAAAACATCTGAGGCAGAGGGGAGTTATAGTTTTGTGATCAAAAAGTTAGATGTTAAGGTGGAGATTTGTTAGGTTTGATGTCATCTAACTTGGGAACAAATTAGGGGATTTAACAAAGTACAAATCGATAATTCATGTGACAAGCAGCTGGAGCGACGCACGGGCATGGGGCGCATGACCGCGCCAAGTCTCTATTGAGGTGGAGCGATCGCGCCCATTCTGGGGCGACTGCGTGAGAGCTGTTTGGGCGGACGGGGCGATCTCGCCCTAGGCGGTTTCAGGCCTGATCATGGCAGAATTGGTGCAGGATAGAAAAACGTATAGGGTTAGGAATAGGAAGTATAAATAAGCCCTATTCCCTATCAGTTTTTATTATGCAATTCCTAGTGTGTTAGAGATCAATAATTCTAGGTGTTCTAAGGGTTTTCTTGTCTCTCTATTTCTCTAGATATAGGGTTTGCACAGTTGTGAATTCTTGTCATCAAGAAGTTCGTGCAATTAGATTAAAGATTGTATTCGATGATTTCCAGTTGATAATAATATTCTTTCCATTTGCCCGTGGACGTAGCTAAGTTGGTGAACCACATATATATGTGTACTGTGTGATTGTTGCTTGTTTTTTATCTTCTACATAGACTCTGTTCTAACAAGTGATATAGACAATCTTCCTGCATTCATTGCTTCTTATCTTTTCCATCTCATGAACCTACAAGGCATCAAGAACTTGGAAAGAGTGCAGCAGTACGCATTAAATTTCAAATAAAGAAGAGGAATTCATAGTTGCACATCAATAATATTTATCTCTCTCTATATTAGGCAAGAAATGACACAAAAAGAAAAGACAAAATTAAGATACAACATGCTTAGCAAACTCACCTGGCAACATAAATCTCACAAGATCTCAAACACAGTCGAATCTCATCAGATCTACAGCAAACGGATCTCCACCGGAGGAATTATGTGATATATGGTGTGGAGGATACCATGAAAGGGAAGAGCGAGAGGACGGAGGTGAAGGCGAGGGTGAGTCACTGACGAGCGAAGATTCTAGATTGGAATGTATCGTTGGCCATATCTGGGACGCCTGGTAAGTGACTATTATATAGTCATTTATCCTAAATTTTATGTACTTTACATGGATAAAACATCATTTCTCATAGCATTTTTAGTACTTTTTACTTACTTTTTCTATTTTATTAGATTTTACGCTTTTGGTATGTTTTATGCATTTTTAGACAGGTTTTAGAGTCTTTTTATGATCAATAAGATGCTTGGACACTTTGGTTCAAAAGCATGGAGGAACAACAAAGCAAATCAAACACACAAGCTGAAATCCAGGAGGAGCGGCCGTGCAACTATTGATGGAGCGGCCGTGCACTTAAGGCCATGACAGGCCATTTTTGGCCCCAAATCCGTGGAGTGGCCGAGCAATGAATTGGCCTTGGCCGTGCCAACCTCGGAGCGGCCGTGCAGTTAGTCTCGTAGCAGCCGTGCAAGTCTTCCCAAATCAAATTAAAATCTGGCGCCAAGGGTGCACGGCCGTGCAAAACCCTTGACACGGCCGTGCAAAGTGGTGACTGCAGACTAAAAGGCATCTTTTGGAAGCACCTTCTTGAAGAGTTCCCTCCCCCTTATAAAAAGACCCTTTGTAATCAGTCTTACATATATTACAGACGAAATATACACAGAATTTTAGTGATATTCCACAGTATAGCACTTGTGATATCAATTTCCAAAGATCATTTGAAGATCAAAGTTCATATTTTGTTCTTAAAGTACCGTGAGTAAAGCAATAAAAGTGAAGCATATTTCCAGCCATTTGCCTTCTATCTTCATCATAAGTCTTCTTACTTTATCTTTTATCTTTAATTGCTTGTATGATCTAGATGGCTAGTGAGTAAATCCCCCTTATTCTTGGGGTTGGAAACTCAAGATCATATATCATCTAAGAATGAAAAGCCTTGTCTTCTATCTTCATCTAAGCAATTTCTTTATGTCAAACTCTAAATGCCTTACATTTTGGAGACATCCAATTTGTATGATTCAGTCAATTGAGAGATGGACCTAGCGGAGAATCTCGATTGACGAAACTATATAAAGAAACTAGGTTCCATTGATCACGAAAGTCGTTCAACGGCCTAGGGATGTTCCTTTAATGGAAAGTATGTTGACTCTCATTCTTAATGGATTCTTACTAATTATGGTCAGCTAGAGATAAGTCGGAATGCCCGTTTGTGACAGGGCGGGGGTAACATAAACGGAAATCTCAAACAGTTAGGACATAATTAGTGAAGAATACAAACGCTACTGTCTTAACCCGAAGTAGCGTAGGCTTAACATACCATCCTTGATTTAAATGAAAACCTATATTTCTAAGACAATGATGATTTGATGAACAATGTTATGTGTATGATTTCCAATCCCGAGAATGCTTCGTTTTATAAGAGTTTTTATTAAAGTATTTTCTGTGTATGTTTGTTTTATTTTCAAAATCAAACTTTATCTCCCCTCCCCCAATCTTTTCTATAGTTCTAAAGACAAAAATATTTCCAAAATAAACCCTGTTCCTGTGGGATCGACCCGTACTTGCACCCGCTATATTACAATAGCCCGTGCGCTTGCGGATATTAAATAAACCGTTAGGTTAACACCCCAACAAGTTTTTGGCGCCGTTGCCGGGGACAACGGCTTATTTTTAAGTTTTTGTCTTTACTACATCATTTTTTTCATTTTATTTTGTTGTTTTTATTTTATATTATTTTGCTTTTTTACTTCCGATAAATTGTTGCGTTTAATCTTTCTTTAAGTGTTTTTCTCTTAGTGTATGAAACGGGCTCGGACATTCTTTGAAAATTTTGATCCAGAACCCGAAAGAAGCTTTCACGAGAGACTAAGAAGATTTAGAGAGACCTTAAAGAAACATATGGCGGAAGGAGAACCGCAAACATCGGCTAGGACCCTACGGGACTTTGTTAATCCAAGTACCCCGGGAACTAGATCCCCTATTGTTGTGCCAAATGCCGAAGCGGCACACTTTGAAATAAAGTCGCAGCTCTTACATATGGTTATGAACAACCAATATAGCGGCACCGCTTTCGAAGATCCCCATCTCCACATCCAAACATTTCTTGAATATTGTGATACCACACGTATTCAAATGTTACGCCGGAAGCGATTCAGATGCGCCTTTTTCCTTTCTCTCTTAAGGATAAGGCGAAACAATGGTTGAATTCGGTCCCCCAAAATTCATTGACGACATGGGACCAAATTCAAGAAGCATTCCTTGGTCGATTTTTCCCACCAAGCAAAACTGCCCAAATACGCACAAAGATCACTAACTTTTGTCAAACGGTTAGTGAGACTTTGTATGATGCATGGGAGCGGTTCAAGGAACTTCTCAGAATGTGCCCCCACCACGGGCTTGAAAAGTGGTTGATTGTTCACACCTTCTACAACGGTCTCATATTCAAGACAAGAGAGACCATTGATGCCGCTGCAGGAGGAGCATTGATGAACAAAGGAGTCGATGAGGCATATGACCTTATCGGGAACATTGCATTGAACCATTACCGATGGTCAAGCGAGAGGGAGCAACTACAAGGTACACCCGATAAATATAATGTTGATGCAGTTACTCTTCTCTCTTCTAAGGTTGACATGCTTTTGAAAAAATTTGAAAATCTTAATGTCAACCCCGTAGCTAGTGTAAATGTGTTATGTGAACTATGTGGGTCTAACTCACATAGCACGGATAACTGCGAGTTACTTGACATTACCTCTAATGATCAAGTGAACTTTGTAAATTCTTTTGGACAAAAGGAGGGGATGTATTCTAATACATACAATCCCGAATGGAGGAATCACCCCAACTTTCCTACAAGAATAACAACGTTCTTAACCCGCAACCATCTACATAACCCCCGAAATTTGCACCTAAGAATTTCAATAACAATGCAAGTACCTTCCTCCCTAAGTCTAAATTGGATCTTATAATGGATTTTGTAGTGGAAAATAAAAATTCCCAAGAAAAGATCAATAATGACTTTAGGGAATGCTTTAAACTTCTCAATGCTAGGTTGGATAACTTAGCAACGCATAATAAGATGCTAGAAACTCAACAAGCTCAACAGGCTACCCCAATGAATAGGCCACAAGGGAGTCTTCTCGGCCAACCTCAAAGGCCAAATGAGCAAGTTAACATGATAAAAACTAGGGATGAGCAAGAAAAGATAGATGAATGCCCTAGAAATATCAATCATAGTCCAATCTCTTTGATGATTGAGACTAATTCGGGGACAGAATCCCCTAAAAAGGAAGACAAGGATTATGATGAATTCCTTGATAACCTAAACTCCATTAATGTCAACATTTCATATTTTAGAAAACATGAAGATATGCCTTTAGCCGTTAAACCTTTGAAAAAATTAATTTTTGAAAAAGAAAGGCTAGAAGAAAATGAGAATGTTATGTTGGCGGAGGAAGTAAGCGCTGTTTTGCAAAATAAAGACCCTCCGAAATTAAAGGATCCGGGTACATTCACCATTCCTTGTTGTGTTGACAGAATAAACATAGATAACGCTGTCCTTGACTTAGGAGTTAGCGTTAGTATAATGCCATTATCGGTTAGCAAGAAACTTGGTATAGGGGAACTCAAACCCACAACCATAACTCTCCAATTGGCAGACCGATCCGTTCAATACCCCGTGGGTATTATGGAAAACTTGCCTTGTCGAGTAGGGAACTTGATCATCCCTGTCGATTTTGAAATCTTAGATATGGCGGAAGACCACTATATTCCCGTCATTCTAGGAAGGCCATTTCTTGCCACTGCGGGGGCAATCATAGATGTAAGAAATGGCACATTTTCCCTAAATGTGGGGAAAGAAAGGGTCGAATTTAGTATGCATAGGTCAGATCTCGAAGATCCCTATTTCAAGGCATACACCCCTAGTGAAGAGAATTGGACCCCAAGTGAAGAAACCTACACCCCTAGTGAAGAAAATTGGATTCCAAGTGAAGAAGATTTAATGGGTGAGGAACCGAAATCAAAGGAAGGAATGAAAAATGATCCCATAGATATTAAACCTTTGATTTGCAATGATAATGATGCTATAGATATTTCTGCATGTCCCGAAACTAACAATGCAGCAGAAAAACAAAAAAGAACAAAAAAGAAGGTCACTTCGAATTTTCGAAGATGCAAAGACTATAGGTCGCTTGTTCTACCCAAGAAATCGGGATGGAAGAAATGTCTACCGCAAAAGATACTCATTACTCCGGAAGGGTTGCAGTAGCAAGTTGTCAATGACAAAAGGCCAACCAAATATCATGCATCTCCTACTACCGGGAAGGGGTCGAGCTAAGGACCTAAAACAAACATCATCGGGATGGTAACCGATGGATTATTTTTGCTTTATTTTCTTTATATTTTACTTTGATTTTATTATTTTAATTTTATTTTATTTTTTCATTTTTGTTATTATTATTATTGTGCTAACTTTGTTTTGTAGATATAAAAAAAAAAAAAAGAGAAAAAGAAAAAATTAAAAGTAGTAAATATTGGTTAGCACGGCCGTGCAACACTTCTTGGAGCGGTTGTGCAGTTCATATCGAGTCGGGAAGAGTTGACTCAGCAAAAAGGGAGCGGCCGTGCAAAAACCCTTGACACGGCCGTGCAAAGCGTCTGGAGAGTTGCGTCATTCCAGTCAAAAGGACGTGCCCTTCTCCCTCCTCCCTCATTCACTTCATCTTCTTCCCTTCTCCCTCAATTCCTCCGCCCCACCTACTTTAAAAACCCACTTCTCCACCATTTTAACTCACAATTCAACCCTCAATCCTCCTCAAATCCTCCAGTTAACTATTTCTCTCCAATCAAAATCATCCCAAAACCCCCCTAAAACCCCAATTCCGAAAAATCCAAAACCCTTCACCCATTTCATAAAATTCAAGAAGGATTATTCCGAATTAAGGTGCAAGGAAGGATCTTTTGGTTGTCTAGTAGCTATTTAACAAAGATTTCAAGCTTCTCAACCACGGATCCGGGTAATCTACTTTTGCTCTAGCTGAGTTTTTGGGTTTTTTTCTACAAATTTTCAATGGAAGGAAGGAAGGGTAAAGGAAAGACTACTGAAAGGGGTTCGAAAAGGTCCCGAAAGGAACCATCTCCTACCCCTAATTTGAACCCAACACTCAATGATTTGGGTATTGAGTTTAGAGAGCCTTCCGAAGTGGCTAGATTCACCGCCCTTCGTCAAAAAAGGATTAGGACAACCCAATTCCCGGATATTGATGCCCTCAAAACCTTAGATATCTATTCAAATGTGAAAAGATTTCACGCCGGGTTTGGTTGTGGTGATTTTCTTGAAATGCATGCAAAAACATATGAGAGAATCACTTTGGAATTTTTGAGCACTATGAGGAAGGATGTCACAACAGAAATTTGTGGAGAAATGGGGGAGCCATATCAATTGATACATTTGTATTTTAGGCTTGGTGGAGAGGAGTTTCACCTTACCTCCTTTGACGTAAACAGGATTTTAGGTTGGCCCGCTTACACCAATTATGAAACAGGTTTTCCAATTGAGTTTAGGGAGAATGTGTTTTGGGAACAAATAACCGGGATCCCATCCTTCAAGTCTAGAATCGCAAAAGCCTCATCTATTATCCACCCCGTTCTTCAGATTATGCATAGGTTCTACGCATGCACTGTTTTTGCAAGGGGAGATAAGGGTACGGTAAATAAGAAGGAGTTGTTTTTGTTATGGTCTTTGGTGAGGGCTCATAAGAGGGTGAATTTGAGCCATTTCTTGATTGAGTTGTTTATTGATATTGTCTCTCCAACTTTCAATGGGGAGATTCACATTGGTGGTATTAATGTTACTTTGTTTGCTAACCATTTTCGGCGTGTGATGCCCGATAATGAGGCTGCGGTTTCGGGGTCAACAAAGTTGGATATTCCAACCTTGCAAAATATGAAAATGATCTCGGATAGAGGACGTGGGGAATACAATTGGTTGGTAGGGCCGGGTAAAACGCCCTAAATTGTTTTGCCTAGTCCCATCCTCCCTAAGGCCCGAACTTATCAATATCAAACATGGATCTTTCCTAATTCCATGAACCAAGGGGAGGCCCAATCAAGTCAAGCAAACCAAGAGGAAGGAGAAGAAGAAGAAGAAAGAGAGCAACATCATCCCAACCCACCCCAATTGCCGCCGGATTTCAATGATAGGTTTGATCAGATCGAGCTTCAAAACAATCAAATAATGACTCGGTTCGATACTTTCAAGAATGAATTTCATTACTTCTGGAATGATATACAAAATCGTGTGGGTACGATTCAAAGGCAAGTAAACACCATCTTCAACTATGGGGTAAACAATTGGAACGACTTTCCTCAACCACCACCATCCTAGTAAGTTTCTCTTTACTCCCCCGGGTTTTGACATTGTTCCTTGAAACATTGAGGACAATGTTCATTTCAAGTGTGGGGGGGTATACCTATCTTTACTTTGTTTTATTTTTCGCTTTCTAGTTTAGAATTTACTTGCTTTCTAGTTTAAATTTACTTGCTTTCTAGTGTAAATTTTTCTTTTTTAACTTAGTTGCATTTTCGTTTTATGCATGTATAGTATATATAAAAAAAAAAAGTAATAATCCCTATGATGATCCATAATCATTATTTATATGCTTGTCATTTGCCCTAGAATAATGCCTATTGTCTTTCCTCTCATATTTTTTATAAACTTAGAAATTTATAAAAAGAAAAATATAGGGATATTTTTTTTAGAAATAATTGAAAGCCTCATAAGTTAGTATAGCAAAATATAGGGTTTTATCAAGAAAAAGACATTTGATTAGAAGAAATCTTTATCAATCTTTACTTGGTCATTCTTATGAAAAAAATATTTCTTTAAGATTGTACATTTCTTTTATTTTTTATTAAATGTTTATTCCCTTATTAGAAGCACCCTTTGTTTTGCATCCTTTGAATCACATCTCTTCATCAAAATTCCATCTTTCCATTTCCACAAATCGAATCAAAAGTTAGACATTTTTATCTTATTGCTAAAAAGAGTGACTTAGTCACCAAGCCTTAAAAGCAAAAAGAAACCTATTACTTCCTAAGTAACTCGGGGCACGACGTTCACTGCGACGATGCTTCCTTGCCAAACGGGAGTAATATCCGAAAGTATTCTTGATCTAAGTATTAGGAACATGGGGTTTGCAGCCACAATGTCTCCTACTTGAAAGGATAAAAAATAACTAAGGTCTTTTGCAAAATATATATATATATATATATATATATATATATATATATATATATATATATATATATATATATATATATATATATATATATATATATATATATATATAACACGTGCAAAAATAAGATAAATTTGTTGAAACTTTGATAAGATTCTTCCACTACCATCATCCATTTTTTTCGCCCTTGTGATTCAAAAATGCAATGCAACTCTTCGGGAACTTCTAGTTTGTGAATAGATGTTTATACCTTCCTCTTGTACATTTTAAAGAAATAAATTCATTTCTCTCAAAAAAAATCACTCTAAAGGGTGAAAATTTCTCTTTTTCCAAGAAATGATCTAAGATTTATCCTTCTAGCATGTTTTACCTGATCAAAATTATATATATGCTATATTAGGTTATTGTCTTACAAATTATCTCTTTAAAAATATCCCCAAAATGCTTCTTCCTAATAAATTTTTAAAGGTATACAAAATATGACTAGAAAGATGATGGCATTATCCAAGAGGCGTTTAAAGGCTTGCTACTTTATTTTCTGAGGGATCATTTTCGCTTTTCTTTTCTTTTTTTTCTTTCCCTCTCCGTATTTCCATCTTAAAATTGCTTGGGGACAAGCAAAAGCTTAAGTGTGGGGGAGTTTGATAAGTGACTTTTATATAGTCATTTATCCTAAATTTTATGTACTTTACACGGATAAAACATCATTTCTCATAGCATTTTTAGTACTTTTTACTTACTTTTTCTATTTTATTAGATTTTACGCTTTTGGTATGTTTTATGCATT
Organism: Adenophora triphylla var. japonica; assembly: GCA_022495995.1. NCBI lineage: Eukaryota > Viridiplantae > Streptophyta > Magnoliopsida > Asterales > Campanulaceae > Adenophora > Adenophora triphylla. The sequence goes on along the minus strand of JAFEMH010000588.1, from coordinate 492,745 downwards.
TTTAGACAGGTTTTAGAGTCTTTTTATGATCAATAAGATGCTTGGACACTTTGGTTCAAAAGCATGGAGGAACAACAAAGCAAATCAAACACACAAGCTGAAATCCAGGAGGAGCGGCCGTGCAGCTATTGATGGAGCGGCCGTGCACTTAAGGCCATGACAGGCCATTTTTGGCCCCAAATCCGTGGAGTCGCCGAGCAATGAATTGGCCTTGGCCGTGCCAACCTCGGAGCGGCCGTGCAGTTAGTCTCGGAGCGGCCGTGCAAGTCTTCCCAAATCAAATTAAAATCTGGCGCCAAGGGTGCACGGCCGTGCAAAACCCTTGACACGGTCGTGCAAAGTGGTGACTGCAGACTAAAAGGCACCTTTTGGAAGCACCTTCTTGAAGAGTTCCCTCCCTCTTATAAAAAGATCCTTTGTAATCAGTCTTATATATATTACAGATGAAATATACACAGAATTTTAGTGATATTCCATAGTATAGCACTTGTGATATCAATTTCCAAAGATCATTTGAAGATCAAAGTTCATATTTTGTTCTTAAAGTACCGTGGAGTAAAGCAATAAAAGTGAAGCATATTTCCAGCCATTTGCCTTCTATCTTCATCATAAGTCTTCTTACTTTATCTTTTATCTTTAATTGCTTGTATGATCTAGATGGCTAGTGAGTAAATCCCCCTTATTCTTGGGGTTGGAAACTCAAAATCATATATCATCTAAGAATGAAAAGCCTTGTCTTCTATCTTCATCTAAGCAATTTCTTTATGTCAAACTCTAAATGCCTTACATTTTGGAGACATCCAATTTGTATGATTCAGTCAATTGAGAGATGGACCTAGCGGAGAATCTCGATTGACGAAACTATATAAAGAAACTAGGTTCTATTGATCACGAAAGTCGTTCAACGGCCTAGGGATGTTCCTTTAATGGAAAGTATGTTGACTCTCGTTCTTAATGGATTCTTACTAATTATGGTCAGCTAGAGATAAGTCGGAATGCCCGTTTGTGACAGGGCGGGGGTAACATAAACGGAAATCTCAAACAGTTAGGACATAATTAGTGAAGAATACAAACGCTACTGTCTTAACCCGAAGTAGCGTAGGCTTAACATACCATCCTTGATTTAAATGAAAACCTATATTTCTAAGACAATGACGATTTGATGAACAATGTTATGTGTATGATTTCCAATCCCGAGAATGCTTCGTTTTATAAGAGTTTTTATTAAAGTATTTTCTGTGTATGTTCTTTTTATTTTCAAAATCAAACTTTATCTCCCCCCAATCTTTTCTATAGTTCTAAAGACAAAAATATTTCCAAAATAAACCCTGTCCCTGTGAGATCGACCCGTACTTGCACCCGCTATATTACAATAGCCCGTGCGCTTGCGGATATTAAATAAACCGTTAGGTTAACACCCCAACAACGCCGGCGGTGAGATCTCCATCACACAGCCAGATCTCATCAGATCTATAATAAACGAATCATCACCGGAGGGATTATGAGATGGATAGGGTTAGGGTTTGGAGAGAAAATGATTTTGGTGTGTGCGTGTGTGTGTGTTTAGAGAGAGAAAGAAAGTGGAAGTAAAATGACGTGAGGGGAGGGAGGACCGGAGTCTAGGGGTGTCAAAAGGAATAACATCTGGGCAGGAGGGCCCTTTAGAATTTTTTTTTTCAACAAATAAGAGTTGTTTCAACTGATGGAAGCTCAACCAAGTTCGAGGGAATGCATGTAGCCTAGCACTCCACGAAAAATAATTTGCTAGTAATCACTTACTCCGTTCCACTCTTATACCTAGGAGGTTTGAAACCTTAACCAGTGGTATTAGTAGTTTCATCAGTAGTAGCCATGATAGATGAGCAAAATTAGGTCAAATATTTGAAGAAATTGAAAGATCTACCGAGAGGAAGATATCAACTAAGGCAGAAAACAAGTAAATTAGGTAGGTTAGGACCAACAGCTAATCAATCGATAATTTTTTTGATCAAAATAGTTGATTGCAGCTAATCGATCAGTAAAGTGAAGAAAACAAATTAGATTTTGACAGACGAACCTGATTTAGAAATTGACGTGAAAGTATGAAAAAGATGATCATTAGGCCATCAAATTGATAGCTCTGATACCATGAAGAACTTCAGAAATAATGAACACGAGAGTAAACAAGAGAAGAACATTTGGGAATTTTTTTCTCTATATTGATATTAGCATGTACAGTGAGTGGGAAGAAGCCAAATAACTCGTAACTAAGACTCTGTTTGTTTCAACGGAAAATATTTTACGAAAAATGATTTTCGTAAAATGAATTTCCTGTAACCGGAATTTGATAAACATGTTTTCGGCTGTTTGGTAAGGAAAATGTTTTTTGGAAAAAATTTCATGTGTTTAATGAAAATATTTTTTGATAAAAACACTATTTGAGATAATTTGAGTGGAGTGGGGGGGGGGGGCAGGGGTGGTGGGGGTGGTGGTAAGTGGAGTGGGGTGGGGGCGGGGGTTGAGGGCAGGGGTGGTGGTAGTGAGTGGAGTGGGGTGGGGAGTTGTTAAAAATAAATTTTGAATGATTAAATTTTTTTTAGACTCGACGGGGGGTGGGGTGGGGGGCAGGGGTGGTGGTGGTGAGTGGAGTGGGGTGGGTGGGGAGTTGTTAAAAATCAATTTAAATGATTAATTTTTTTTTGACCCGACGGGGGGTGGGAGGCAGGGGTGGTGGTGGTGAGTGGGGTGGGGAGTTGTTAAAAATAAATTTTAAATGATTAATTTTTTTTTGACCCGGGGTTGGGGGGGCAGGGGGTGGGGGGTTGTGAGTGGGGTGGGTGAAAGAGTATGAAAATACTCTTAGATATTTCCTAATATCTTTGTGATTTTGATATTGCTATTAGTATATACTTAGTACATAAACAGATTATGATTAATTGTGAATATGTGTTGACTAACAAATAATAGTTTATTTTTAGTTAGTGTTTATTTTTTTAGGTAACGTCTCAAGGAAGAAAAGCTCCTGCGAAGATAAGGAAAGAATTCTTGATTTTCGGATTGCAAGGAGATAATTGACTCCCTGTCAAACAAGGAGTCAACTGCTTATAAAAGGAAGACTACGTCTTCTTCTTTCAGACGGATTTTTCAAGAGTTGCACCGAGTATTTCAAGTGAGAAATCCTTGAGAGTTTTTTGCTTGTATCTTGAAAAACAGAGATTGTTTCGTGTTTTCTTAGTTCTTAGAGTAGAACTTCATTTGATCTTTAGTTGTTTATTTCTCTTTTCATTGTATTCGTTTGTTCTACAATCGTGTTATTCAAACAAGGTTGTTGTTTTATGAAAAGGATCCCAGCAAGAATTTATTGCTGAAGTTTTAATTCCGCTGCATTTATATTCGGTACTTAAGTTATTTTCTGGAAATATTCTGTTAAGTAAGTTGTGCTGACACTTGTGTGCACAACTGTACACACAAGTCAGTCCACAACTGTGAGCAGTCCTAGATACAAGTCTTTCAGTGGGGGTGGGGTGGGTGGCTGTGGGTGGTGATGGTGAGTGGGGTGGGGGTGGTGGTGGTGAGTGGGGTGGGGTGGATAACGTGGGGAGTGTATGAAAAGTTAGGTGTGTGAGGGTGTTATCATTTTTTGAAAAATATTTTACTTAGTAAAAATTCGTAAGTCATTTTATGGCGAAAAGGGGAAAAAACATTTTTCGAAAAATATTTTCCCATTTTCTGATGCTTACTAAACACCGAAAATGAAAAAAACGTTTTTCGAAAAAACATTTTACGGGCAAACAAACGGAGCCTAACTACCTGCCTAACCCATTGCAGTTACAACATTTGCTATTATGTTCATAAGTCTATCTTTGTTTACAATTGAGTCCTCCAAGTATTGAGCCTTGTTGCTACAGTCCTCAACTTTATTAAGAATCAGCAATAGCAATGTTGTTTATTATTGCAAGTTGAAGCTGAAAAACAAAAGACAAAGTAATGTGAAGCTAATAGAGCTGTATTTTTAATTTCTTTTAACATGTTTTCAAGTGTCGACATCTTTTAGCCCCAACCAAAAATCATTATTGACTTGTCTTCCCCTTTTTTCCCAATTCAAACAAACTTTACAAAATGGCAAATCCCAACAAATAAAATAAATACCACTCTCTGCCCTGCCTTATATAACCTCATTTACAAATCTCTCTCTCTCTCCTCTCTTTATCTCTCTAACGCTCGGTTCTTAAAATATGGCTGGATACCCACACAATAATCCGTCTGGTTACGGATACGGTGCTCCACCATCTCAACCCTACGGCGCCGCCCCCTATGGTGGTTCCCCCGCCCAACCATACGGTGCTCCGACCCAATCATACGGTGCTCCGGCCCAACCATATGGCGGCCCGCAGCCACACGGCCAATCCCCTTACGGGGCCCCTCCCCAACCATACGGTGCACCATCAGCCCCCTATGCCCCTCACGGCGAAAAACCACAAAAACCTTCAGCCGCGTCTCCCTACGGCGCTGCTCCTTACTCCGCCCCCGTTGGCTACCCTCCCGCAGCGCCTTACGGCAGCCCGTTCGCTTCTCTAGTACCGTCGGCGTTTCCCCCGGGGACGGATCCGAGCGTGGTTACTTGCTTTCAAATGGCGGATCAGGACGGGAGCGGGTTCATCGATGATAAGGAATTGCAGAGGGCGTTGTCTTCGTACAATCAGAGCTTCAGTCTCCGTACCGTTCACCTTCTCATGTACAATTTCACTAATTCCAATATCAGGAAAATCGGTAACCTTCTTTCTTCTCTAGCTATCTATCCCTCTCAAAATTCGTCTGAAAGCGGTGAAAATTATCACTTGTCGACTAATTACGCTAACTTGTGCGAGTTCTGATAACTCTCAGTGCGATCGATCGCAGTCCGTAGATGTGAACCAGCCTGTCGTCATGTACGCACTGGCGTAAGTTAGTGAGAGAGTGTAGATTGCGTTAATGTTAGCATATTTCCATTCAGTGGGCGGCGTAGATTAGCGTAGCGTATTGCCTGGCGTGATAACAGCTCGCTTTGGTAAAACCGGATGACCCGGTGCAGGTGCAAACTAATGATTCGGTGATTAATTTAAAAAGTGTTATAGAAACGCGTAAGCATATTTGTCTAGAGTGGTGTGACCATGTAGCGAATCACTGGGTGTGTGGGCCCTTTTATTGCTTGACTTTGTGGGTCCCGGTATGAGAACCAACCAGTGGTGGTGGTAGATAAGGGGGGTTGGAGCTTGAGTTGACATTTTATTTTATGGCTTCTTTTTTATACATAAGCATTGATTTTACTTGTACTGACTTTGGTTTTAAATTGATTGAAATTTGAAACTACTAGGTCCCAAGGAATTCACTCAAGTGTTCTATAGTCTTCAAAATTGGAGGGTAAGTTTTGATTGGATGCATTTGCTTTGCTGGTCTGGTCTGGTTTACTATTGAATTGAATGTTGGTGATGGATGCATTTGTTTTGTTGTATACATAGGCAAATTTTGAGAAATTTGACAGGGATCGGAGTGGGAAAATCGATCCAAACGAACTGAGAGAAGCACTGATGAGCCTTGGATTTGCGGTGTCGCCAGCTGTTTTGGATTTACTGGTGTCCAAGTTTGATAAAAGTGGTGGAAAGGCGAGGGCGGTTGAATACGATAACTTCATTGAGTAAGTTATATTTTTTGGTGCAGTATTTGAGTTATAAGTTGAGTGGTTTCTAATTTTGTGTGTTTTTTTGTTACCTGATCATCAGATGCTGTTTGACTGTTAAGGTACGAATTCTTTTATATACTGTATTCGAAATTCAAGATACATTTGGGGTTGGGCAGCTGGCGGGTGGGGTGTAAATGATTTGTTTGTATTGGGATTGGAATTGCAGGGACTAACGGAGAAGTTCAAGGAGAAAGACACGGCCTACACTGGATCTGCAACGTTTACATATGAGGCCTTCATGTTGACAGTCTTACCTTTCCTCATTGCATAGGCATAGGCATAGGCATAGGCATAGGTTTGGATTTCAATTAATGCTTGTTAATTAAAGTTACTTTGTAGTAATTTTGTATTCATGTTTAATACAACATGTTGTGGGAAGGAAGAAGAATTAAACTTAAAAGGGAATTTCTATTTGCACAATCACTTTTCTATTAACACAATTTTTCCACATTTTGTTTCAAATAAAATATTACTCCCTCCGTCGTCCTAATTTAATTTTCTTATTTTAATTTGACACGACAATTAAAAAAAAATGTTGTGAGTATGAAAAGTAAAGTAGAAAATAGAAAGTGTTTAGAGAATTTTTGTTTTGAGAATGATAAGTGAGTCAAATTGGTCATTATTTTAGGTGATAAAACAACTAAAAATCTTAAACTGGGACAAAATAAAAAGGAAAGTAAAAACCTTAAAATAAAAATAATGAGAAGGAGGAAGTATTTTATTAATTAATACTCCATTCACAAATAAATACTACACAATTACTTTTTGATTAACTTAAATAAAATTTGACCAAAAATTAAGAAAAAAAGTTTATATTCATGATATTCTAAAAATGTTTATTGGTATATCAATAGAATAGAAGGACTACCAAAAACAATTTTAAAATATCATGAAGATAAATACTACTCCCTCCCCTGTACACTTATTTTCCTTTTGGTTCGTCCCAGTTCAGTGTGAACTACCATAAACGGTATGTCCTTTAATATTTTATATTCTCCCTACCCCATCCACTCATTAACTCCACTCATTCTCCAACACACAATTTATTCAACCAACCTACTATTTACTCCACTCATTCCCTCTCTTCATTTTCTATCATACATTTTCATTATTTTAATAATATTTCTTAATCGTCGTGCCTTGGTCAATGGTGCACACTTGGGTGGGAAGGAGGGAGTATTTCATAAAAAGTTGATCAAACTTTAATCATGTTCACAAAAAATAATATCAAAACACATGACATTTATTTTAAAACGGAAGACATATTATATAATATATTTATCAAACGATCCTTCGGGACTTAAATGGTTTTTAATGGCCAAGGTTTTAATTGCAACTATTCCCCTTCTATTTAAAATAATTATACTATTCACCAAAAATTGATCTAAAACAATAGACATGAACGGAATAAAATTGACGGACTAGGCCCAATGTATGAAGCCTAATTATTCAGACGTTATTACGGCTACATCATCAAGTGGACCGGCCCAGTTATTATAAGGCCCATGATCCATCAATCAAGATCAGTCGATCTAGCTCATTGTCCGACCATCTTTGATCCCGACCTAGCTTTTGTCTGACATACGATCACCTCCTTATACGAATTCTATCATACAAAGTCAGGTCGACCTTGATCTACTCAGATGATCTTGACCTAAAGAGACGTACATCGACCTACAACTATTTCCATAATGCATTCCTACAATCTCGAGTCGATTACATCCACGATTCTCTCTGTGATCTTAGGGATTCTACGCAATCCCAGTACAACACAATCTCTTATCAGAGGCTATAAATACCTCACAACATCCATCGTTTTCGGGTAATGCCTTATTTGTTGTTCAATTGATTTCAATAGAGTTTATAAGCTAATCACATGAAACTTACTCTCACACCGGAGGGTCTTAGGCGGAGACCATCCCGGCTAGTCGTGTGTTCACTGGTTTCAGGTCAATAAAGCTAGGTGATCATCCTAATTGCTGGACGTAGGCTGATCAACACGTTCCTTACATCATCAAGACATATTTTGATTTAAAGATTAAATGTGATTTTCTTTAATCAATTTGTTGGACTTCTATCAAAGATTTATTAATTTTCCATTATTCTTATAAAATTATTTGATGATGCCATAAACGTCAGATCAGCCCAAATCCAGCGGTTCGGTTGTATCATGTATGCTTGAATAGCCTAAAAAATATAAACAAACACGTAAACTAAGTCGGGGATTTACCCGTGAATGACCTCCGGCGTGAGAGTAAGTATTTGTATTTACAAAAGCAAATCAATTGACAACGGTTCAGAGTCAAAGAATGCGTTTCCAAAAAATTGTGATTTATGACATGTATTTATAAGTATAAGAGATAGTATCATGCCTTTGATAGGAAGTTAGGAGAGATACGGAGTAAAATCCTACTCAAATCCTAATTTCACGATGTTCTTATTGGCGTAGGATTAGAAAAGCCTTTTGTACGTATGCATAGCAGGCCGCTCCTCGACATAGTATGTTGGTCGGCATAGTGTTATGCCCATGAATCCATGATTCAGGAGTTACACGACAAGTTTGGAGTGTCTAGGGATGAATACCGCCTAACTTACGTCCCCGCGGTATCAACATGTTGCTATTGCAATCGGATACGTTAATAATAATCATTGCGTCCAAGTAACACTGACAGGAGGGTATCCAATGCCTACTCTCATGTCACAGTGGGTTCATTTCAGATATGATTGTGCAGCTGCATGTGTTACTCCATACATGATTTAGATTAAAAGTTATGAGCAATATTTGCGCTCTAATCGTACTACTGAATTAGTTGTATTAGATTGACTCAAGAAATGAAATGAGATGACTTCTTTTGAATTAAATGAATTTTTAATTTCTTTAATTTTAAATATTAATGAATGTAAATTATTTAATTAGGACACATTTTGCATATTTTTTTTATTAAAATAAGAAAAAAACTTATTAAATTACCTTGAAAAATTAAAATTTCAATATACTCCCTCCGTCCCGCTACAAATCACACACTTTTCTCATTGGGCGTCCCGCTACAAATCACACACTTCCTAAAATGGCAAAGAATATTTACTATTCCCTCCACTCATTCTCTCTCCTACATTATTTTAATACTCACAACACCATTATAATTTACTATTCCCTCCACTCATTCTCTCTCCTATTTTACTTTTACACTCACAACACTTTCTCCATTTTTTTTTGCTTAATTTACGCGTAAACAGTAACTGTTTAATTTCTATCGGGACGGAGGGAGTATGTAAGTCTATAAAATATTGTACTATGTAAAGAGGATAATAGGAGTATGTTTATATAACTTGTTAAAATTGATGAAAAAAGTAGACAAAGTCTTTAGTGAATCGGGTCTGTGATCGATCAAAGTACAACAACCCTTTGGCATAATAAACTTATTTAAATATATAATATAAACTATAAAATATGTTCAAAAAATAAAATCATATATGAAACTCCAATTTTTAAATCTAAAAGACTAGTATATATATAGGGGACAATATAATTATTACTATTACCTTTTAGGAGATTAGGTTGAAAAAGTCAAAGGCTAAAAAAATAAAGAAAAAGCTTCATTATTGATTAATGATAACTTTTCACAATTAACAATGTTGGTTTAGGATGTCTAGGTTACACTACTACATTTTTGAACAAATGTAACGTATCAAATGCATCAAATGCAACAATGCTTTAGAATGGCGTTGCATTATTTCATCAATGCAACGGTTTATTTGAGCTATTACAACAGCTATGGCATTTGCGTTGCCTTAGGTTTCTAGGCGTTACATTAGATTCTTCTAATGCAACGCCATCAATAAAGCCCTTGCATTAGACCTGATGCCACGGGACAGAATGCGACACAAAGAAAATGTCGTTTCATTAGATTAGTTATTCGTTGCATTAGACCTGATGTCACAGGACAGAATGCGAGGGTCCTCTGACGTTGCATTAGAGCTAATACAACAAGGATTGGAACTGTGACAACAAATTTAGGGGTTGCATTAGACTTTAAATGTAGTAGTGTTATTTGCACATTATTTTAATAAAAAAATGTGCAAATAGTAATAGTAGGACCCATCTAAAAACAGATACTATGCAAAACCCCACCCCAGCCCAACCTCACCCTCACCCCAATAGCAAATACCAGACACCAAGCAATGAGGAAAAATTCAATATATATAATTTTCGTTAATTAATACGAGTAATTTACACCACAATTATTTCATTCAACTTCTTAATTAATACAATTTCACTCTTTCTGCATGAATTCTCTCTATTTATTTAACAAAGTAGAATTAATTAATCTTCATATACATATATTTGTCTTCCATTCAGTTGTTGAGTTGACCTTGAGTTAGCCTTGAATCCCTGAAATTCAGACAACAACACATTACTACTCTCTCCATTTCATTCTTAATTGCAAATATTAACAAGCTCTTACTGGAGGACTACTTACTTTCTTAAGACCCTTTTTCAGTTCTTCTACTTGCTCCTTGGAAACAGTCCTCATCTGCATCCATTGCACACACACATATATATACACTCAATTCTTACTATTTATTATGTCCTAGTTCTCATTATTTTTTTATTTTTTTAGCAGAAAGATAAATGTAAAACAGGCAAAAGTGTACGTATTACTAGGTATTGTTGTTAATTAATCGAATATTGAGTACGTACCCTGTTAGCAATGGTCCAAATAACGCCCTCAGTGCATGGAGGGGTGGTAAGAGAACCCATGTATCTATAATACTTTTGGTTTCCAAACTTTATCTGCTGGGGACTAAACATCCCTAAATCAAGTCTTTTGTCCCCCAGAGTATCTATCTCTTCCCCTTGTTCTTTCACCTTCTCTAGCAACTGTGCAGTATATATATACATATATATTTAGAAGAACAATAGTATATACTATACATACTCGTATAACTTGTGAATATATTGAAAGATCCAAATAAAAAATAACAACATCATTTGGCACCTCATAAGGAGAAACACGCATATATATATATATATATATATATATATATATACCTTTGCTAGAAAGGGATCAGGACGCCCGTATCTGTATAAAAGTGCAAAAACGGCTCTCTGTCCTGAAGCATCACTATGAACAATATGCATCTCCATATCGTATCTTTGCCCATTCAAGGTATGCTCAGATGGAGTATGCCAATGGCATTGTACTATTTTGTACTTTGTGTTGTTTAACGTTATTTCACCAGGATTTCCACTCCATTCAACCTGCGTGCGTGCATCAAATTATTATTATTTTTAATAATAAGAAGACCACAGATGTACAAGAAGATTGATGCCTAAAAAGGTTACTAATTACAATCAAATCGTGGCCCCTATTAGTGATGGTTGCGTTGGCAGGTTGGTAATCCCTATCAAGTTGGCCAACACTTTTGGAAACTTGCATAGACTGTTTGTTAATGTCAATAGGGGACTGTAATTTTCCGGTTTCACAAGTATTCCATATTGCTTTCAGACTCCCCCATGCTTTTGGACCCTTTCCACTCCCTTCTATGTAGTTGAATTCATGGTCATCGTCCCCTGAACCTACAAAAAAACAAACATATAATTCTTACCTTGGAAATTTCTAAACCCACATCACATGAGGAGAAAATATAGCACCAACAAAAAATAAAATCAGATGACATTATTATTTTTTATGACGGTGTGGGCATTAAGTTTTTTTTTTTATTATTTATTTAATATATCAATTATCGTATTTAGAAATATACGTGTAATAATGTTGAAGTAATGCAATCCTACCTCAACCCCCCACCCCCACCCAAAAAAAAAAAAAAAAAAAAAACAATTAATTAAACACAATTGAATTGTGACCGATATATATATATATATATATATAAGAGAGGAGGGTTGATACCTTTTTCATGTTGATGATCATTAGCATTGGAAATGTTGAAGAAGGAAGGGGATGAGATGAGGAAACACAAAATGAGAAGGGAGATGAGATTAGGGTTCCTCATTATGGAATGCAAGAATGTATATTAAATCGCCTTTTTTAAGATCATCTTCTTCAAGGAGCATTTGTATATATAGAGGAGACGAGCGGCTAGTAATTAAGTTGACATTAAATACGTATATTTTGGCATAATTAACAAGTGTAATATTTTGCATTACCTTCCATGTGTTATATTCCCTCCATTTCTCGAAAATTCTATGGTAATTTCAACTCTTTCCGAACTAAATGGTACTTCCTCCATTTCAAAAACTACTTTCTTTAATAAATTATGAAGTTATTCTTGTTTAAAATTATAATTTCAAATCATTATATGAGAATGGTGAAAAAAAATCATATCTCTAATTAGATCTACTAATTAATTATGAGTTGTCACCTATATATTTTTTAAGCTACCAAAAAAATGAGTATGCAATAGTGGTCCGACTAAAGGATGAAGATATTTGGCTTGTATGATGCTTTTTAACCTAAGAATTAGAAAGAAAGAACCGTTAGCTTAAGGCCGGAAGGGGGGTTTCCCATGTAATAATGTAATAAGGCTCCGGCGTAAAAATAAGAACATGGGATATGAAGATAAAACTATGGAATATGTAAGTAGTTGAGGGGAGAGTGACTTACCTTCTAACTTTAGGGAGAAGTTGTATTTATAGTGGAAGGATAATGGATTGTTGCCAACATTGGTGAGATACGTGTTCCTACCTCATTGGATTGATATCAATTAGGTTGGGAAAGAGGGGAGCACATCTCTGCTTGTATAGAGATAATGGGAGCATGATCTTTACCATGTAGAAGTAGTGGAGTGACGTTGGTGGAGATATCTACATCGGGAACTGAACGGAATAAAAGTGATAGGTCAGGCCCAACTCATGATTTAAAAAACAGTTTGATGGTTGCCGAATTTTAAAACCAATAAATTCAAAAAAAGGCAGTTTACAGATAAATTAAAAATAAACAAAGAATAAAAACGAGATAACAGTTTTGTTAAAATAAAGAACGCGTTTCAAAATACATTTGCAATATATATAGAATATTATATTTAGCAAGAGATTTGAATGAGAATAATTAATAATTCAGATTAAATGGAACAATATAAATTTAGCAGATTAATTATTTAAATTGAAGAATTTAATAATTGTAGAACAACCAAAGGCAAAACAAACCAAGCAATAGCGAAAGCAAAGACAAAAAAAATTGAACAATTATTAGAGGCAGTAATAAAAATAAATTATAAGTAGTAAAGAAAGACTTATCGAATCGTCCGATGAACGGACTAGCCTTGAAGAAGTATTGTCCTCGTACTTACGGGTGCACTGCAGACGAGATTACAGCAACCTACTTCCAGGATAATTCGATTTCAAAACGGAGGTGGTGCACTGTTCTTTCGTTCAACTTCTACTGCTACTATTGCTATGGGGTGCTTAAGTATTAAACTGTTTCAGATGATATGCCAAGGATGGAGTACTTTCAGAGTGGGATGAATAGAATCCTTTATCTTTTTTTATATAATTTACTCCAACTATTTTTCTTTATGTAGACCTTTTCAACCGCCAATGAAGGACATGGGATAATTCATTTATCCCACCTTTTAGCTTAGTAAATGGTTACTGACTTATCCATTCAACTTCCTTCAAAAAAGGCCACGTTTCATTTAACAATTTTTGACTTGGTCAAAACACTTGTTATACTTTGTCTACACAAAATAGTATTAAATGGGTTTAAATAGTCTCTGTTTAACTTATATAATCTCTAATATAAATACATACATATTTATAAAAGATTATAACAATAAACTTTATTCAACCCAATTTATCATATATCTTTCAACTTTGGATTTCAATCTTAAATTGATCTCCAAATATTTATGAAAGTCATTCGAGTAAATATAAATAACACCATTGTATCATCCCACTTGGTTTATTAATTTACGATCAATTACTTATCGACCAATAAAATTAGAGAGACCAAACATCATTTTCCAACAATCCCCCACAAATCCATAGTTGAAAGTTCAATTTGCACTAACATAACATGGTTTCAATAATGGTATCTTCCGATTTGAACCATTACCTAAGTTGTAAACAAAAACCCCCACAGGAACTAAGTGGACTATGTTCTTGAACTTGAACCTAATTGTGATGGTGTTGGTAAACAACTACATGTTAAATGCAATAGAAGTAATCTATATGGGTGACACATTTCGGCCATACGTCCTGATCCTGTCTCAAGAATGTTCTCGAGAATCAACCCACATTCTCTAATTGCGGCCTGACAATAACATTCTCGTAGTTGGGCATCTCCAAGGGTATGTTGCAACTACCCTGCCTTAGATCTCGATCCCATTCAGAGTTATAAGCTCTTACTAACTTGCAACATCTAGCATCTACCAGGTTTGTCAAGGAATAGACAGAGACACTTTCGTGTCACTTTTATCAAGATGCTCAACTCACTCTTGCGGTTTGTTTATACCACATTGAACCTACTTTGTGGGATCTCCACTCAGATAGGTTGGGTTGCCACTGCAGATGAGTCAACTATGGGTTTCAGTCCCATTCCTAACCTGGATTTTACAACTTGACCAAGGTCAAGTCCTTTAGTTAATGGGTCAGCTGTATTGTCTTTGGATCCCACAAAATCAACAGCAAATACCCCTTGAGACACAAATTTTCTTATAGTTTTTAGTCTAACTTGAATGTGTCTTCTCGTCTTTTGATTGTACTTGGTACTCTTGATCTTTGCTATTGTGCTCATACTGTCACAATGCAAACATATAGGTGGAATCGGTTTACTAATGACTGGTAACTCGGACATAAATCCCATAAACCATTCGGCCATGATTCCCGTAGTATCCAAAGCACAAAGCTCAGCCTCGAAAGTAGATCGAGACAAAATAGTCTGTTTGGTGGACTTCCAAGCTACAGCCCCTCCACCAAACGTAAACACGTACCCAGTACATCCATAACTTCCGGAGTTCTTGGCTATCCAACTCGCATCACTATATCCTTCAAGGACAGGAGGATATTTACTGTAATGCAAGCCTAAGGAACTAGTTCCTTTCAAGTACCTAAGTACTCTATCCAAGGCTCCCCAATGAGTTCTATTTGGACAACTAGTGTACCGACTCAACTTAGACACTGAAAATGCAATATCAGGTCTAGTACAGTTAGCTAGGTATCCCAAGCTACCAATGATCTGAGAATATCTCAACTGAGACACGGGAACACCACTTTCATTCTTATACAAAGCTACAGAAGGGTCATAGGGTGTCTTTGCGATTCTAGCATTTTTATAGCCATATTTCTCAATAACACTATCAACATAATGAGATTGAGAGATGGCTATACCCTCAGTTGATCTAGTCAACTTGAGCCCTAGAATCACACTTGCTACCCCCATGTCCTTCATTTCAAACTTTGTTTTTAAGAATGACTTTGTCTCAAGTATTATATTATCATTTGAGCCAAACAATAATATATCATCTACATATAGGCATAGGATAATACAATCATCACCTCTAACCTTATAGTAGACACACTGATCTGCATCACTAAGAGTAAAGCCAAATGATAAAACTACTTTATCAAATTTCTCATTCCATTGCTTAGGGGCCTGTTTAAGTCCGTACAATGACTTAACCAATTTACAAACCTTTCTTTCATTGGCTTTAGCTACAAATCCTTCAGGCTGATCCATATAAATCTCCTCTTCAAGGTCACCATGAAGAAAAGCAGTCTTAACATCCATTTGATGAATATTAAGACCCAATACGGATGCCAAAGCTATAAGCATTCCGATTGTAGTCATACGTGCAACAGGCGCATAAGTATTAAAGAAATCTATGCCCTCCTTTTGTTTGAAACCCTTAGCAACTAATCTGGCCTTATATTTGTCAATGGTTCCGTCTGGTTTCAACTTCCTTTTAAAAATCCATTTACACCCAATAGTTGTGCACCCAGGAGGAAGGTCAACGAGTTCCCAAGTTCCATTTTGAACAATGGAATCCATTTCATCCTTAACGGCATCCTTCCAATGAATGGATTCCTGTGAAGCCATTGCATCTTTGAAGGTTACTGGATCACCCTCGAGATTGTAAGTAATATAATCACTTCCAAACTCCTTAGTGACCCTAGCTCGTTTACTCCTTCTAGGTTCATCTAGCTCTTCTGACTCAACGTCATTTGAGCTAGAACTACTGGGTCCAACCCCCACATTTGAAATCTTTTCCACTTGTTCGGGAATAGATTCCAATGTAGTGTCTTGATTTTCACTCGAAGTATTTTTAGGCACTCCAGTTTTCATGGGAAAAACATCTTCAAAAAATGATGCATCACGGAATTCCACAATGGTGTTCACATCTATGCCTGAGATTTCAGATTTGATAACCAAAAATCTCAAGGCATAAGAGTGTTCAACATAACCTATAAAGATCGCATCAACAGTTTTGGGTCCAAGTTTTTTCCTTTTATGTTCAGGGACTAACACTTTTGCTAGACACCCCCACACTCTAAAGTATTTTAAACTTGGTTTTCTACCCGTCCAAAGTTCGTAAGGACACTTATCTTTATGTTTCATGGGTACCCTATTCAGAATATGGCAAGCCGTATTCAAGGCTTCACCCCACAAATATTTAGGTAGTCCTGAACTTTCTAATAAACTGTTAATCATATCCCCAAAGGTTCTATTTTTCCGTTCTGCTATCCCATTCGACCGAGGTGAATAAGGAGGTGTTTCATCATGTATAATTCCAAACTTTTGACATTCCAGTACAACTAAGTTCGAAGTATACTCTCCTCCTCTATCAGACCTTACGTGTTTGATTCTCTTGCCAGTTTGATCTCTACTTCATTCTTAAAAATTAAGAATTTTTCTAGAGCTTCATCTTTACTCTTAAGTAGGTACACATAGCAATATCTAGTGCAGTCATCTATAAAGGTGATGAAATATCTCTTATGGTCACGTGTGAGCAAACCATTAAACTCGCAAATGTCGGTGTGAATTAAATCAAGTAAACCCGAATCCCTATTTATGGAGTGATATGGTTTTCTTGTTTGTTTAGCTGTCACACAAACTTGACATTTCTTAGTTTTATCAATTGTATGCTTTGGAATTAAATCTAAATTCATCATGCGTTTAACAGAATCTAGATTAACATGACCCAAACGACAATGCCATAAAGTAGAAGAATTAAAATTCTCAGAAACATAATTTATTTCAATAAAATCAACCATAATCTTAAACAATCCATCTGACAAATAACCTTTGCCAATAAAAGATCCACCAAACAAGATTACAACTTTATTAAACTTAAAATTTAATTCAAAACCCTCTCTAACTAGAATAGAACCACTAATAACATTTCTTCTCATTTCAGGAACATGATGCACTTGATGCAAAGATAGAACACGTCCTGAGGGTAATCTCAAATCCACGCATCCTATACCATGCACTTTAGCTGCACTTGAGTTCCCCATCATCACTGTCCGTCCAATCGCAGGCTGGTAAGAAACAAAGAGCGTTTTATCAGCACAAACGTGCACATTTGCTCCTGTATCTACTAACCACTCATTGGAATTATAAATAGTGAATACTTGAGGATTAATAGAAATGTACCCGCTTATGTCAGGTCCTTCAGTCACCATGTTGACTTGAGGTCCACCATCTTGAGCCTTGGGCTTCTTGTTCGGACAAGTCCTGAACCAATGTCCCATCTGCCCACATGTAAAGCAAGGTTGGTTTGCCTTGGGTTTCTTTGCAATTTTGTTTTTAGGCTTTAGTGGATTATGATTGTTTGAAGCAGCTGGTTGTTTATTCTTAGCAGATTTAACCACTTTACCCCCAGTTACAACATGTGCCTTAGGTTGAAACTCAACAGGCACGTTTCGGGTCTTACTCATATGTTGCTCCTGAACAGTGATAGCATGCATAAGATCTTTCAGTGAGATCTTTTCCCTTTTGTGCTTGAGAGTCATTCCAAACTCCCCCAAGACTTAGGGAACTTCTCAATGATGGACATCACCTGAAATTTTTCAGGCAACGGCATATCTGCTTCTTTCAGGGAGTGCAAAATGAGTTGAAATTCCTGAGTTTGTTCAAGTACCGATTTTCCCTCCTTCATCTCGAAATTCAAGAACTTAGACACTACATACTTTTCAAGACCTTGGTCTTCAGTATTGTATTTCCTGTCCAACTCATCCCAAAGGTCTTTGGCCGTGCCAGGAAGAGTGCAATAAACATCGAACAATGTGTCGGACAAGCCCAACAAGATCATTCCTTTGCCTATTTCATCCTTCTCTTGTCATGTCAAAAACTCTTTAGGGTCCTTATCACGAGTGAATGGATTAGGGGTCATAATCACTGTAAGCAAGCCCTTGGTGATTAACCATATCTTCATGCGTTGTTGCCAACGCATAAAAAAATGCCCAGCAAACTTTTCAGGCATCCCAGTTAAATCAACCCTTAGCGTGCCCACATTATACGGTATAGAACTACCAGAACCAGATCCAACCTCAGTAGTAACTTTAGTAGTGGTGTTATTAACAGTGAGATTAACGGGATCAATTTGCAAATCACCAGATTCAGCCATTTCAAGTGTATCTCTAATTAATTAAGATTAATTAGACACAAACAATACTTCTTCAAGATTGCTATCTCCAAAATACACACGGTTGTTATTTAGATCAAATGGGCCATTAATTTAAAAAACAGTTTGATGGTTGCCGAATTTTAAAACCAATAAATTCAAAAAAAGGCAGTTTACAGATAAATTAAAAATAAACAAAGAATAAAAACGAGATAACAGTTTTGTTAAAATAAAGAACGCGTTTCGAAATACATTTGCAATATATATAGAATATTATATTTAGCAAGAGATTTGAATGAGAATAATTAATAATTCAGATTAAATGGAACAATATAAATTTAGCAGATTAATTATTTAAATTGAAGAATTTAATAATTGTAGAACAACCAAAGGCAAAACAAACCAAGCAATAGCGAAAGCAAAGACAAAAAAAATTGAACAATTATTAGAGGCAGTAATAAAAATAAATTATAAGTAGTAAAGAAAGACTTATCAAATCGTCCGATGAACGGACTAGCCTTGAAGAAGTATTGCCCTCGTACTTACGGGTGCACTGCAGACGAGATTGCAGCAACCTACTTCCAGGATAATTCGATTTCAAAACGGAGGTGGTGCACTGTTCTTCCGTTCAACTTCGACTGCTACTATTGCTATGGGGTGCTTAAGTATTAAACTGTTTCAGATGATATGCCGAGGATGGAGTACTTTCAGAGTGGGATGAATAGAATCCTTTATCTTTTTTTTATATAATTTACTCCAACTATTATTCTTTATGTAGACCTTTTCAACCGCCAATGAAGGACATGGGATAATTCATTTATCCCACCTTTTAGCTTAGTAAATGGGTACTGACTTATCCATTCAACTTCCTTCAAAAAAGGCCACGTTTCATTTAACAATTTTTGACTTGGTCAAAACACTTGTTATACTTTGTTTACACAAAATAGTATTAAATGGGTTTAAATAGTCTCTGTTTAACTTATATAATCTCTAATATAAATACATACATATTTATAAAAGATTATAACAATAAACTTTATTCAACCCAATTTATCATATATCTTTCAACTTTGGATTTCAATCTTAAATTGATCTCCAAATATTTAAGAAAGTCATTCGAGTAAATATATATAACACCATTGTATCATCCCACTTGGTCTATTAATTTACGATCAATTACTTATCGACCAATAAAATTAGAGAGACCAAACATCATTTTCCAACAGATAAAACTATGGAATATGTAAGTAGTTGAGGGGAGAGTGACTTACCTTCTAACTTTAGGGAGAAGTTGTATTTATAGTGGAAGGATAATGGACTGTTGCCAACATTGGTGAGATACGTGTTCCTACCTCAGTGGATTGATATCAATTAGGTTGGGAAAGAGGGGAGCACATCTCTGCTTGTACAGAGATAATGGGAGCATGATCTTTACCATGTAGAAGTAGTGGAGTGACGTTGGTTGGTGGAGATATCTACATCGGGACCTGAACGGAATAAAAGTGATAGGTCAGGCCCAACGAGTGAAGCCCAACCTTTTACACATTATTAAGACCATATTATCAAATGGGCCGGTCCAATCGCTACAACACCAACGACCCATCATAGATCAGTCGACCAAGCTTATTGTCCGACCATCATTGGTCCCGACCTAGCTTCGTCCGACATACGATCACATCTATACTACAATACACCTCAAGAATAACCGTCACACAAAGAGTGACTCAGCTTCAATTTCACCAAAGACAAAAAACGGCTAGGATTAAATCTGAAAAAAAATACCTCAGCTCAAAAAATCTATACTCCCTCCGTCCCAGCCCAAATGTCCCAACTTTCCTTTTTGGGTGTCCCATTTAAAATGTCTCAACCCAAAAAAAGAAAAGTTTTTTATTACTTTTTTATTTGTGGGACCCACTTGTCATACTCACAATAAATATCCACTAACTATTTCCTACCCCACTTTCTCTTTCCTACATCACTTTCATACTCACAACATTTATTTTACTATACACTTTTTACATTATATATATTTATTCCTTAATTCCCGTGTCGAACCCATTTTGGGACATTTGGGCCGGGACGGAGGGAGTATTACAATACACCTCAAGAATAACCGCCACATAAAGAGTGGCTCAGATTCAATTTCACATAAGATAAAGAACGACTAGGATTAATTCTGAAAAAAAATTCCTCTGCTTCCACTACAAGAAAACAGGGCAACTGAAACGGTTTTTTCGGTTGCAATTCAGGAAAATCGGTTGCAAATTGATGTTTGCAACCGAAAATTTCCGTTGCAAAGGCAGTCGGAAGCCTTGTCACCGCTGTTTGGGTTGCAAAATCCTTGCAACGGAAAAAGTGGTAGCAAATTCTGTTGCAATGTGTTTCCTAGAACAATTTTTACATCCGTTGCAAACAACAACTGATTTATTTCTGTTTCTAAAATTTGCAACTGATTTATTTCTGTTTCTAATTGCAACTGATTTTTCTGTTTCAAATATGTTATTTCTGTTTCTAAAATTTGCAACTTATTTATTTCTGTTTCTAATTGCAACTGATTATTCTGTTTCAAATATGTTATTTCTGTTTCTAAAATTTGCAACCGATTTATTTCTGTTTCTAATTGCAACTGATTGTTCTGTTTCAAATATGTTATTTCTGTTTCTAAAATTTGCAACCAATTAATTTCTGTTTCTAATTGCAACTGATTATTCTGTTTCAAAAATATATTACATGAACTAAATTAGCAACTAAATTTTTCAGTTTCAAGTATGCAACCTAATTTGCAACGAAAAATTATGTTGCAGAAAATTATTTTCTAAAAATAAAATATTACTAATATTATAAATATTTCTTAATTGTACCTAATTGAAAATTTAACTTAAATATCTTAAATCAAACAAATAAAGTCAACAAAGCTTCAAACATAACATTCAAAATAAATTCCCAAATTAGCATACTAAATTGTCGTGCTGTTAAACTATGTATGCTTGAAGCCTCTAAGTCCTCGATTTGAGCATCTCTTGAAATTGCAACTGGAAATCATTTTTCATTTCCTCAAATTTAGCCTCATATGTGGATTCTAATTTTGCCATGACTTCATTCCTCATTTTCTCAACTCTTTCGTTCAACTTATCTTCAAACTCTTGTGTCTGTGTGAAATCTCCATTTGAACATGTAGATGACGAAATTGTGGTGCTTCTCAAGATCTCCGATGCAGAAACCAACTTACCAAAGCCGTACAAGCGATTCTTTACAACACCACCAGCTACATCCACCCAAGTTGTGGAATCAAAACCCTCACCTTTCTTTCGAGCAGTATAATCCTCCTAAAATGTAAATAAATAAATAAATATTATAATTAACTTTTCTATTTGCATTTTATAAATAATAAAAAGAGTCTTGAGATCAAAGATGCACTTTCAATCGCGATCGAGTATAATTAAACGTTTAGAGTGAAGTAATAAAAGTAATAAAACATTTAGATTAAACTCACAAAGATTTTTTTGGACTTAGCATTCACAAACTCGCCACTTCCTTGTTTTCTCTTGTGGGTTCTAAGGAAAACGTCATCTTCTGTGATCACTTTGTCAGGATTCTTCTTTATCTGTAATAAAGGCAAAGAATAATAATTTCCTCAATATCTTCTTTATCTTTAATATGACAGACTATATAAACAATAGATAAACTCTTACCAACGCAAGCTCATGTGAGGCAAAACTCTTTGAACCCCCTGAATGTTTAGTCAATCCCAAACCATTGCGATCTGACTTACGATTATTTCTTGCTTGTTCACACTTCTTCCTAGCCTCGTCATTTGCATAGAATAGCAAATGCCGATTCCAGTCATGTTGCGTGCACCAAGATGGGTGCCCATTACGGGGAAATTGTTGTCGTCCCCTATGACACATCCGTTTGTACTGTTCACAAGCCATCGTATTCCAAATTTTTCGAACTAGTCTTTCCGGATAAGTTTCAATGCACTTGTAATGGCTCTGCAATTAGGAAGTTAAAAACATATGTTATATTAAGCATATATAAATTAGCTAATTAATTGGATTGAATATGGAGATATTACATTCCATTCCTTGAAATAGTAATCTTTCATCCCCTCGGGCTCACCGACAACGAATTTTCCTTGAATTGCATTTGTTATTCCTTTAGAAACACAAGGAAACTTGATACCATCGTCCTGCTCTGGAACTACCAAGCTGAAAGAAAAACATGGAAAACAATATGCCCAAAAAAATTAAAAATAAATAAATAACTACAGGCTTGCATGTATTATGTTGAGGCACTTATTCACAGATGATAGCAGTTTATGCTGTATATATGAACACAAAAAAATGATGTAAATTAAGAGACCATCCCTTAAGAACCTTATGAATGTCTATATACATAAAAAAAATTGGCACCTTTAAATAGGAATATAATGAAGAGTCAGATGCACAAAAAAAATCATAAATAAAACTCAGATCATAATTCAATAATTCTGTTCTGCTCTTCCTACTACAAGTTAAAATCATTGCCACCCAAATTTTACTTCACTCAATTAACAATGCTCAAAATTCAAGAAATATGTGCCAATTACACTCCTAAATCAGAACATGGTGCATCAGATTTGATTATCTTGAGGCAGCTGAATGTGTCCATTAGAATGCCAAGGATCAGAAAGTGGATAAAAGTCAGATGGGAGGCACCTAAACAACATGAATGCAAGCTGAATATTGATGGTTCTTCTAAACAAGGAATGCACGCGGGTGGTGGGGTTATAAGGGATTACGGGGGTCTTTGTTTTAGGGGCATTCTTTATTATAACAACATATGGGAGGTAGGAAAAGGGGATATTAGTTTCTGAACATTCTGTTAAACCTACCGTTGACTTGTAGTACAACATACAATCATTAGGATATGCATCTATATTTTGTAAACTAAGCCCAAGCTTAGCAACAATCTTCTTAGCCTCATAGAATGTTTTGGGAATATTTGCACCTTCCGGCAACATTCGACCAAAAGTGGACATGAAATTATCAAAGGAATTCTCACTCATGTTGGCCTCTGACTTATGAGTTAGGAGTTGAGCAGCGGCAGACAACTTCGTGTAAGTTTTACATCCCTCGTATAATTTCTCACGCCCTGCTTCAAGAAGGTCGAAAAACTTTTTTGCATCTGCATTTGGTAATTGTTCCTCCCAATCAAAACCAGGGCCTGCCATATCCATAACCATATCAATATAAGGATTTGATTGCTCCTCAACAAGGACCGGCTCATTGTTCGGAGGCATAGGTTATTGACTTGATGTTGATTGTTGTCTAAAGATTGAAGGATCATTCTCTCCTTGCGAAACCCAGATTGTGTAATTAGGCTTGAATCCTTTTTTATACAAGTGTGTTTTAAGCCTCTCTTGAGTTTGAAATTTTCTATTCATACAAATGCAACAAGGACACCGTATTTTGTCTCCGGACATACATTCAGGATGGTCGAGTGCAAAACCAATAAACTGTCGTACCCCCTCTATGAACTCAAGTCTAATACCCAAGCCGCCGTCCTCAAGTCGACGATACATCCAACTCCTATCGTTAGACATCCCTTTCTGCATTTAGAATTATGGAATTAAAACAAATTGGAAATTGTTTCCTCAATAAAGTATAAGAGCTAGAGATGGATATAGGAAAAACTATAGAGAATAAAACACTATTTATCTGTCGAAGGAAAGGAAAAGAAAGGAAAATGCTCCAAGCAAACCTTCAGCTATAGGAAATAGTAGATCAAAAAATACACAGACACACACACACACACTAATTAATTTTGATTAATGGTTTGTTTTCAAGTATTATAATATCAAAGTCTCCTTGTTGTGAAGTAGAAACAGAGGGAGGAGCCAGGGGACAATGCATTCCTAACGAAGCTCCAACTTGCAATTCTGTTCCAGCTTAATATCAAAACGATCTAATCTTGAACTGGCATATCTGTTCCAGCTTAATATTGAAATGGACACTAACTTCATAAAGCATCTGCCTTTTACTTTGTTTGTAATAGTTTCCCAGTTGTCATATCAAGTATTGAGATTGGTAAATGTTTGCGAGCAACAAGTCTTTGGATTAAAGGAGCAAGCGGCAATAAATTTTCTTGAGAAGAAAATGAAAAATGATCCGGCTTTTACCTATCAGGAGACTGTACAGGTGCATATTTATTTTCACTTTGAAACAGTGGTTAAGTTGAATCTTCACTGGATAGGTGAAACAGTAGTAACATTAAAGAGGAACTAGGTTCATAAACATATATTCTATGACCATAATTGAGTAATTTTCATAAGGCAACATACGAAGAAAAATAAATTATCTCGGGTTTTGATTTTTATCAAATCTTTGCTTCCACTATTATATGTCAACCTTTTCCAATTAGTGGATATATATGGCCTGACTTTGAGTTACTTTCTAAAGTGGGAAATAGTAACCTAAGGGATGTAAATTTGTGACCTTATTTTCATGAAGACAACTAAACTCAGTTTCTTGAATAATTGCGAAAATGGCTTTGTTTGGTATTGCCCATAGGGCCACAACGTATGAAGATTGAAGAATAGTGTATTCCTATTAATTTATCAGATTTTGCTTCCATTATCACTCTGTCAACTTTGCAGACTTAAGGTTTCATTGCTTAAAACTCTGAGTTACTTTCCGACTTGGAAAGCATGGTTTAGTACCCTATCATATATCAGACTTGTTTTTATCATATTATTGGCTACTTCAATTATTATTATACCTTCTTTTTTAAAGCTAACATCGCCTTACACTATTACTTATCTCTTGTAGACTGCAATTTCTGCCCTGCAATCTGTTCTCCAAGAGGACTTCAAGGCGAAGCTGCTGGACTAGCTCATTTGGAGGCTAGAAAGTACAAGCATACTGCCAGGAAGGTAGTAATTTCTCTCCAGTCATATTTCTTATACATTGAACTATGCTTGTATGGTTTTTACCTTCACTATTGGACAACAGAATAAGAATAGTGCTAGTGCATATGTGGTTTTACCATTGTGTGTTCTTGGCGAGGGATAATCTATGCAAACACCTCAAGAACCACAAGAAGCCAACTAAAGTAGCTGAAAAATTATACTAGTACTAGTCTAAGCCCGTGTCCAAGGCCACGTTTTTTGTTTTTTTTAATTTTATTTTTTATTTTTCCTATTTTGTTTTTTAAATATGCCCGTGTCCAAGGCCACATTTTTTTAAAACTATTTTTTTTTTTAAAAAAAAATTAATTTAAATTTTTTTTTTTTAATTTTTTTAATTTTTTTTTTTAAGGGCGAAATGGGAAAGGGAGTGAATATGGAGGGCAAAATGGTCATTTCCGCGGATGGAACTATTCACACGACTGTTCAAAACAATGGTGTGATTTATAATATAGATTCTAACAAACATAAATCAAACTCTGTTTAAATCTCTCTCCAAGTTTACCAATTCAAATTCTAATCCATCCCAAACAATACAGCTTCCGATTATAATTTTTCTTTCTATTCACATCCTACACCAATTACTGAATTTCAAAACACATATCATTCATTTTCTCAATTCAGTAAATTCAATTACAGAAACAAAAAGAACACAACAGGAAAATAATTTTTAAAAAGGAAAAGCTGGCGATTTTGCCTTACCGTGGTGAAGAAAAAAACAGAGTGCTAATTAAGGGTCTTTTTTGGAAGAACCTGTAACAAAGAAGAAAAAACACAAATCGGTATTAGTAGATTTAATTGCTGATTCTGGTTTCATATATAGGTATTCAACACAATTGAATACCTAGGAATCGAAATTCAACAAATTCAATAGCAAGAGATCAACATTCATGGAACTTTACCTAGAGAGAGAATCAGAAAAAGGTTAGAATCAGTACCTTGTTCAATTCGGCGGAGAGGGAGAAGGAGATGCCTAAGACGCCGGCACCACGAATTCCGCCGGAAAGGAGACGCCGGCACCACGTCGCAGTAGTGGAGAGAGAGAGTGAGAACGAGGGCGAGAAGAGAGAGGGGGAAAAGAGCGGCGTGTGTTTGCGCCCGTGCGGTTTGAATGGGTATGGAATTAGGTCGCAAAGTAATGGGGGTAAAAATACACCGTCCACACGCTGCTGTTTTATATTTATTTACACAATTTAATAAAATAAAAATAATTTAGGATTAATTGCAACCGAAATTTAATGGAGAATTTGAAACCGAAAATTATTTGTTTCAAAATCCCTCGCAAAATTAGGCGGGTTTCCTCCCTCCAAAATTTTTGCGGCCAATTTTTTTAGGTTCAAAATATATAAATTTTATATTAATAATTGCAACTGAAATTGAAACAGAAAATTGAAACAGAAGTGCATTTGTTTCAAAATCCGTTGCAACCCCGAAACATGAAGCGACAAAATGGTTTTCCGTTGCAATATGAGTTGCAATATTAATTGTGCACGTCAATCTTCAATGAGAACTTTTTACTCTGAAACTGATTTCAATTCGGTTGCAAAATTTCGTTTCAGTTGCCCTGTTCTGAAACTGATTTCAATTCGGTTGCAAAATTCCGTTTCAGTTGCCCTGTTTTCTTGTAGTGTTCAAAAACCGCAAGGCAGTTTTTTATGTCAGTTGATCGATTACCAAAAATACCCTCACCTCTTTCGGACGCAGCCCTCTACCCAGTCACTCTCCCGTCTCCCTCTCTTCTCAAGCAAGCAATTTCACTGACGACCATTATAGCATGCTGAGTGAAAGATCATAGCAATGAGATTAGCGGTTTTGCGTAATGATTTATCGAATTCGCCGACCATTATAGCATGCTGAGTAAATGGTACTTCCTCCATTTCAAAAACTACTTTCTTTAATAAATTATGAAGTTATTCTTGTTTAAAATTATAATTTCAAATCATTATATGAGAATGGTGAAAAAATAGCTTCTTTATCATATCTCTAATTATATCTACTAATTAATTATGAGTTGTCACCTATATAATAGCCACTTATCATTAAGCTACCAAAAAAAATGAGTATGCAACAGTGGTACAACTAAATGATGATGGCAGTCAAATATCTGGCTTGTATGTTGCTTTTTGACCTAAGAAATAGAAAGAAAGATCCGTTAGCTCAAAGCCGGAGGGTTTTTTTTTTCCATTAATAAGGCTCCGACGTAAATATAAGAACACATGATATGAAGATAAAACTATGGAATATGTAAATAGTTGAGGGGAGAGTGACTTACCTTCTAACTTAATTGAGAAGTTGTATTTATAGTGGAAGGATAATGGACTGATGCCAACATTGGTGAGATACGTGTTCCTACCTCATTGGATTGATATCAATTAGGTTGGGAGAGTGGGGAACACATCTCTGGTTGTTGTTTTTACCGAGATAATGGGAGCATGGTATTTGCCAAGTAGTGGATTGACGTTGGTAGAGATATCTACATCCGGACCACTTGATCATACTCTACATTTGTAGGGGGACCATCATAGAGTGGTCGGGGTCATTACACGTGGATATGCTCCAAGATAATGAGACATGAGGGAGATTTTCGTATGGAACAAGGGTGCAAGGGATACTGGCCACATGTATGGGGATCGTTATCCTCATAGCCGACATGATTCACTTTTCTCAAGCATCTCGTTCGTTATAAGGCTCTTGCCTCGGGGGAATGAATGGTCATGTGTTCAACGATGCCCACGGGGTATGCAAGGCATATGATATAGGATTGTCCTGAAACATCTAATCCAGTTTGGCTTGATCACTCTTTGCCTCTTATTCGGTTTGAGGTATCCTCATATTAAACCGATTTTCTTCTTTGATATGTCCGGTTTGAGCTCAAGTCTTGGGTTTGGGCTCATCACTAGCCCACAACTGTTTAACTTAATTAGTCATGATCGAATTTGAGGATGAAATAGTGTTGACCCTTAGTATAATTTTTTCTGATCGTTTTTTGATTCGATATGGTCACTTGGACCAATTTTTACAAATTATTTGTGGTTTGATATGGTCATTTAGATCAATTTTTGCAAATCCTTTTTTGATTTGATATGATCATTTAGACCAATTTTTGCAAATACTCTTTATTATGGTAAGTTAGACCAATTTTTGCAAACCATTTGGGGTTTGCTATAGTCACTTATAGACCAATTTTTGCGGCTTGCTATGGTTACTTAGACCAATTTCAGCAAACTATTTTGGGGTTTGCTATTGTAAGTTAGACCAATTTTTGCAAAGCATTTGGGGTTTGATACGGAAACTTACACCATTTTTTTCAAATTCTTTGCGGCTTGCTACGGTCACTTAAACCAATTTTTGCAAACCATTTTGGGGTCTTCTATGGTTATTTAGACCAATATTCGCAAATCTTTTTGGGGTATGGTCAATTGGACCAATTTTTGCAAATCCTTTTAAGGTTTGCTACGGTTAATTGGACCAATTTTTGCAAACCATTTGAGGTTTGCTTTGGTGCCTTTGACCAATTTTTGCAAACCATTTGGGGTTAGTTATGGACACTTATACCAATTTTTGCAAATCCACTTAGGGTTTGATATGGCCAATTGGACCAATTTTTGAAAATCATTTTGGGGTTTGCTTAGTTACTTAGACCAATTTTGCAAATCCACTTGGAGTTTGCTATGGTCACTTGGACCAATTTTCACAAACCATTTGGGGTTTACTTTATTCAATTGAACCAATTTTTGCAAACCTCTTGTATGGTAACTAATACCAATCTTTGCAAACCATTTGGGGTTTGCTACAGTCACTTAGGCCAATTTTTGCAAATCTACTTGGGGTTTTCTATTTCACTTGTACCAATTTTTGCAAACCATGTCGGGGTTTACTATGGTTACTTAAACCAATTTTTGCAAATTCATGATTTGGGGTTTGTTATGGTAACAATGACCAATTTTTGAAAACCATTTGAGTTTACTATGGTCACTTAGTACAATTTTTTGCAAATCCACTTGGAGTTTGCTGTGGTCACTTGGACTAATTTTTGCAAATCTACTTGGGGTTTGCTATGGTCACTTGTACCAATTTTTGCAAACCATTTTGGGGTTTGCTATGGTTAGTTGGACCATTTCTGCAAATCCACTTGGGATTTGCTATGGTCACTTGGACTAATTTTTGTAAACCATTTTGGAGTTTGATCAATTTTTGCAAATTCTTTTCGGGTTTGCTATGATCACTTGTAACAATTTTTGCAAATATTTTTAGGGTTTGCTAAGATCACTTGTACCAATTTTGCAAATTCTTTTGGGGTTTACTATGGTCACTTAGACTAATTTTTGCAAATCCTTTTGCGCTTTACTATGGTCATTTAGACCAATTTTTCTAAACCGTCTTTTTGGTTTGTTATGGTCACTTATACCAATTTCTGTAAATCCTTTTGGGGTTTTCTATGATCAATTAGACCAATTTTTTGCAAATTCTCTTGGGGTTTGCTATGGTTACTTGAACCACTTTTTGCAAAGCCCTTTGGGGTTTGATATGGTCATTTAGACCAATTTTTGCAAAACCTTTTGCGGTTTGCTATGGTCATTTAGACCAATTTTTGCAAAAAGAGTGGACACTGGGAATCTCGTATGAACTCACACGAGATGTGTCTCGTGTGAGTTCATACGAGATGAGTCTCGTATGAGTTCACACGAGATGTGTCTCATGTGAGTTCTCACGAGATGTGTCTCGTGTGAGTTCATACGAGATTCCCAGTGTCCACTCTTTTTCTTTACATTTTTCATATTTGCCAGATGCTAAATAGCTAATTTATTGTCTCTTATTTGTTTTTTGTAGGCACGTGAGCGTATGATTGTGGCTAGAGGGCAGGGACGGAGGAGGATACAGGATGCGGGTGAGGAGGAGGCACCATCATGGCAGATTCAGAGTGACCCAGGTGGCGGCCCAGAGGTTGTTTCACTTATATACGGGTTTGGTGATCACAGAGCCCGAGAGATTTGGAGGGACGCCACTAGTGAGTCAGTGGTGACTTTCCATACGAGACTGCTGCATCTGCACAAGTAAGATAATCAATGAACTCTATGATCAGGATAACGATGCAAGAAGAGAAAGATTACGTAGGGGATAATATATGTGTAATGGTTTTTGAATTATCAAGTTTGTATGAATGTTTGGATGTTTTGATGTTTGAATTATATGCATAAGCCTTGTTAACACTTTTATTTCGTATACAATTTGGCGATAGTATACGTGTAATGGTCTTTTGGTCCCTCCCACTGTTTTGTGGAGATGTGCTATCATATTAAGAATCAAATTTCAGTTCTAGTTCTGTTTCTTGTTGCTTTTGCTGTTGCTGTTGTGAAAATGCAGGTTCAGACACTATTTTGTGTAAGTATACACGAGATATCATTTATAATCTAGTGTATATGTACACGAGACATCTCGTGTGCGTACACGAGTCATCACGTGTACATATACACGAGATGTAATCTATAATCTCGTGTATATGTACACGAGACATCTCGTGTGCGTACACGAGTCATCACGTGCACATATACACGAGATTATAGATTACTTCTCGTGTATACTTATACGAGACGGGAAAGGGCAGCGTTGAAATATTTATGTAACTAACTAGTATTTAGGGGTTAATTGATATTTAAACAATAAAAATTGTTATTCACCCTCGCACAATTATTGAATACCCCGCACCATTAAGTTTATCTAAAAAATTATAGACTACACTACCATTATTTCTAGTTTACCCTTTTAAATCTCTAAATCAACATCCACCTAAATTAACAATACACATCACACACCTACCCCACATCCACTTGCACGCGTGAACACACCTAACCCTCCAAATTCAAACAACGCAGATGCAAGGAGAGAGAGAGAGAGAGAGAGAGAGAGAGAGAGAGAGAGAGAGAGAGAGGGGTTTGTAAGGGCGGGGAACAATTTCAAAATGTTCGGCTGACAATGGTTGAATTCGGCCAATACTGTTTGAACAACCTTTAAATATTCGGTAGTCCTTAGCCAGACAATGCGAATATGTTTGGTCGACAGTCAACAAACATTGCAAATATGTTTGGTCACTAACAATCGAACCGTAGTGATGAAGATTTGTTAAAAAAGCTAAAAAAAAAAACATTGTAAAAGCACTTAGTGTTCAAAATATATACATTTACGCCTAGGTCAAGTGTTCTTTTATCCATGCTTGATATTTCAACCCAATATAGTAATCTTGAAAAGAGAATTTTGCAAAAATTTTGTTAGTTTGATGGGAGGGAGAGAGAGTTTTTTTTTTGATGATGGAGGTAGGAGGGAAGGTAAGAAAGGTAAGTTTATAGGGTTTAAGGGAGATGAAAATTTAATGGGGGGAGGGGAAGATGAAAATTTAATAGGTAGATTAAAGAAATATTTAATGTTGCATGTATATTTAGTAAATATGTAAATAATATTTAGTAAATATGTAAATAATGTTGAATAAATTCAATTGTGGGTGTATGGTCATTGCATTTGGTGTTATTTTTGTGAAAATTGTATTGAGGCCTTGAGGGGGATATTCATTAATTGTGTCTTAAGTTGAATTATGAGTTCAATAGCAAACCATACAATACTCCAAAAGGTACCACTCAGAAGAGGTAGTGGTTTGACATTGTTGAAAACCACAGGGGACCGTTTAGGTCTTAACACAAAAAGAAAACCCTAAACCTCATCTGTTTCTCTTTTCCGTCTCCTTCTCTTTCTCTCTCTTCGTCGGCCATGGCGAATTACGATCTCACTCCGAGAATAGCTCCGCACCTCGACCGCCATCTAGTTTTCCCACTGTTGGAGTTCCTTCAAGAACGCGAGCTTTACCCTAATGACCTTATCCTTAAGGCCAAAATCGAGCTTCTCAACAACACCAATATGGTTGATTATGCCATGGACATTCACAAATCTCTTTATCACACAGATGATGTTCCCCAAGGTAACCTAATTGAACTTTTTGCGCTTTTATAAGTATAGAACCATGTGCCCAGCCCGAGCACCCACACCCACACTCACATTTCATAATATTGGTAATGGTTAATTCTTGATTATGCGGGAATTGGATGATTGGGTTTTGATAAATTTAGTGTGGTTTTGTTAATAAAGTCATAATTTTGATTCTTTGAGGTTTTGTGTGTGTGTGTGTGTGTGTGTGTGTGTGGTAGTAATCCACTCTTTTGGTTTTCTATGTGCATTCTATGCAATTTCTATTCTTTTTGGTCATGTTAATTTATTGCTTTCTGGGTTTGTATGTATGTGGTTCAAGTTGTGTTTTTGGTTTAGCTATGTGTTAATGGGTTCTATAATTTGGCTTTACATTAATCTACTTATAAATATGCTAAAGATTTGATGTATTTTGATAATTAGATTCAATCAATGTTATGTTCATTTCTATGATTTTGTGTAAATCAGATATTTTAGGTTTGATATTTTGTGCTTGATCTCACGTGTTTGGTTTTGACTATTTGGCTTTTTTTATTAGATATGGTGGAGAGGAGAGTGGAGGTGGTAGCCAGATTGAAGTCGTTAGAGGATGGGGCAGCTCCTTTGATTACATTTTTGCAGAATCCAAATGCGGTTAATGAGTTGAGAGCTGATAAGCAGTATAATCTTCAGATGCTCCAGGAACATTACCAGGTGTGTGAAAATTCCCTACTTTCCGAAGTGCTTAAATTTGGCATGGTATGTAGGGGATGGAATATGAATCATAACACCCTTCACCAACAAAGTTATAAGCTTAGTGGCTGCATGGTCAGACAATTAAATGAAACTGGGGTGTTCTGTCATTGAGAACAACAAGTGAAAAATTGTATAAAGTGAGAGGGCAGTGCAAAAAAATCTGCATTTACCGAATTTCAGATAACTTGATGTTATAATATTTTATCTGCCATTCTTTCTGTCTCATATGTTGGATATCTTATTCACCTCTTCTTTTCGGGTGTAGCCACCATTTTGGATGTAGCCAGCATTTTGGATGTAGCTTTTCTTTCTTTCAGTTTATTTTCACAGAGATAATCTGTGTCTACCGTGTCTATTTGTTGTTGCAAAAGACCAAGTTATTGTCTTCTGATTGTTTCCATCTAGTGAGCATTTGTGGCGGCTCCTTTGCTTCTTCTAAATTTTTTAACTAGATAGTAAAAGTGAAATGGCAAGATGACATTATTCATGGAATATAGAGTGGAAGTTTAATCGTATGATCAAACTTTGTACATACTGATGTGGTGACGAGGCTGATTCTTTAAGGCTTGTTCATGTACCCTTGTTTCCTTAGAATCTCCTGTTCAGATTTCTATCAATTTTTTCTACGTCATGTGAAATCATACAAAATTAGTTTCAAATTAGTGTTTAATAGTACTTGTTCATTACTTCTTTCTGTTATGAGAAAAAAAAAAAAGCTTAATTACGTGCCTTCAATTTCTTTTTAGCACTCAGAAATAGTAAGTTTTGATTACGTATGATCATTGTTGGGATGCCTTTTGTCTGCTCATGGTGGACTTGCATATAAGGTGGCTGATTGATGAACTACATACAATGATAATGCATATTTTTGCTTCTTACTTCTGTGATTGATTCGATTTTACACATAAAATAGTACTGTGTAAAGTCTTTAATCATTGATACTCCATTAGGATGAAATAGGAGCATCACTTTGTGTACTATCCTCATAACTTCGCCTTCAGCATCTTTATGTTAAAATAAAAGGATTTCCTGGTTGATGGCCGTTGGGCTGTAACAATTATTGCGTCAAACATGTGTGTTTGATTGGTTGTTGGGCGCTGAGGATTCTATGGTTTTTATTTAAAAAAAAAAAACTCACAAAATTAGGGGTTATATGCAAATAAGAAATATCAAAGATACACCCTTTTAAGTGTTGGTTTTTCGTCAAACATGTGTGGATTTGATTGGTTGTTGGGCTCTGAGGATTCTATGGTTTTTATTTTTTTAAAAAAGTCACAAAATTAGGGATTATATGCGAATAGGAAATATCAAAGATACGCGTAGAGAGGGACAAAAATCCCCTTTTAAGTGTTGGTTTCTCGTAATACACTTTATTGTAGGGAAGCATCCTAGGCAATGCTCCTTGAGGGGTTCCACAAATTCCTGAAGGGACAGAAGCTAAGCCGTAATTGAATATTACAGCTGGAGTAGCAAAAGACTAGGAAAGATGGTCTGTAGAATCTCAATAGTAGTTCTATAAACAATCCTTTGCGAGTTTGGAGTTTTTTCAATGCCATAAAGCGCGAACGTTTTACATTTTTAGATATACCACCTATTGGTTCATTTCCAGGTTCATGTTTTGCAAGATCAAAACATCAGCCTTCTGGACTGAAGAAGCTGAAGAAGTTGAAATTTTTGCTGTATTTTGAATTTTCTTCATAGCTGTTAATATTGGACGGCGTTATCAATGATAATGATATTTGTAGTCTCTGAATTCATTTAATTATATATATATATATATATATACACATCATTGATCATTTCACATAATCAATTGCAAAAACTCCATGGGCTTCTGTGCATGTTATGCTTATCAGTTTTTGTTCCAATCAGATTGGTCCAGGGCAGATAGAAGCATTGTATCAGTATGCCAAATTCCAATTTGAGTGCGGAAATTACTCTGGTGCTGCTGATTATCTGTACCAGTACAGAGCATTGTGCACCAATAGCGAAAGAAGTTTGAGTGCCTTATGGGGAAAGCTGGCCGCTGAGGTATTAATGCAAAACTGGGACATCGCACTTGAAGAACTGAATCGATTGAAGGAAATAATTGATTCCAAGGTATTTCACAGTATCTGCCATATGTTTGCTTTTGCCTGAATTTATTCTTTGTTGGATATTCTACCTATACTAATTTTTGGTGCAGAATTTTTCCTCCCCGTTGAATCAAGTTCAAGGTAGAATATGGCTGATGCATTGGAGTCTGTTTATATTCTTCAATCATGATAATGGCAGAACACAAATCATCGACCTCTTTAATCAGGACAAGTATGTCTTCTGAGTTTATTTAGCCTCATTTTTATTGGACTTGAAATTTTCTATGGGCCCCTTCCCTCCCGTCTTACTCCCAACCTCCCAATGTAACAGAAGTAAAAATAAAATGTGCCTGGCCCGTTGGATGATGCCATTGCTTCCATATTATTTTGCTGTTATTGCAATTAATTTCCTATCTCTGTTTAAAGATAGAAACCATCTCTTTCAGGTACTTGAATGCCATTCAAACTAATGCTCCCCATCTTCTACGGTACCTTGCCACCGCTTTCATTGTTAACAAGAGGAGAAGACCTCAATTCAAAGATTTTATAAAGGTTGTCCAGCAAGAGCAGCATTCATTTGAAGATCCTATCACAGAGTTTTTGGCATGTGTTTATGTTAACTATGATTTTGATGGGGCCCAAAAGAAGATGAAAGAGTGTGAAGAAGTAAGTATCTGACCTCAAAGTTAGCAAGTTGTGTGTGTGTATATGTGTTATGTCTGTTTTTATATTAGGCCTAAGTTATCCATTTTTTTTTAACATTTAGTGTTCCTGCCTTGGATGTGCTTTATGCTCTCTAATTATGTGCTTAATGTACACTCTTATAGACATGGGTGATTTAAGACTTAAGTGGCCTCTTATGCGTGCCTCTTTATGATTTTCTAATGTGATTTACATGTGTACTTATGTTTATATACTACATACGATATATGCACGTGTAATTGTGCAAATTTATTTGTGTACAAAGGTTGGGAGGGGATTGAGACTTAATAGGACGTAAATTGGTAAACCATTGGCCCAAAATCAGTAATGTTCTTTGTATGTGAACTCGTATTGGCATACCCTATCTAGGTTAGACTCAAAAGGGTTAGTGTGCCACGGCTACAACACTTACATATCTCAACCAACGCTACCCTGGCACTAAGACTTAAACTTTTCTAAACAAGAAAAGAAAAAGAAATGCACATCTTAAAAGCATAGCTATTCAGCACATCTGATTAAGAATATTGCAATAATATATTCTGTTCTCTTGTAATTCAATCCTTCCAATCTGGAACCAAACTAGGGGCCACACTTCTCTAAATTAAGATTCTATATGATATTCCTACTGTGAATATCCTGATTTTTCCCCGCATGCATAAGGTCTTTGTTGGATGTTATGGCTCGATGTCCTGGCAAAGGGCCCGGCGCCCTCTGACTCTCTCAACGCCGCGAGGCGGGCGCCCCGTGCTATCCGAG
Organism: Adenophora triphylla var. japonica; assembly: GCA_022495995.1. Taxonomy (NCBI): domain Eukaryota; kingdom Viridiplantae; phylum Streptophyta; class Magnoliopsida; order Asterales; family Campanulaceae; genus Adenophora; species Adenophora triphylla. The sequence goes on along the minus strand of JAFEMH010000588.1, from coordinate 456,276 downwards.
GCGGGCGCCTGGGTGGCCGAATGTATGGCTGTGGCGTGGGGCTTTGAGGCGGCCGCATGGATCTTTCTGGGGCGGGCGCATCGAAGGCCGAAGGAGCAGCTTGGCATTGCACCTCGCCAGGCGGGCGCCTGGGTCACCTTGGGGCGGGCGCTCCAAGGCTGACAGGGGGTTTTGGGCCTGAACGGGTTTCTGTTTATTTGGTTTTGGTTTAGGCTAGGATTTGTAACATATATATACTGTTTGTAACCCTATGTAAACAGATGAGACATTGCACATAATAATACAGAGGCAAGGTTCAAAACCCCAATCGATTTCCATCTCTTTTCTCTTTCGATTTCTCAATTGCTTGGTGTGTGTTCTTGGTTATTATTTATTTGCTTCCGCTGCATTGTACAACAACTGGTATCAGAGCACGGCTGCGATGGCTGGGGTTAATTCTATCAACGTGAAGTCCGATGTTCAGAAATTCGATGGGCATGGAAACTTTGCATTATGGCAAAGGAGGGTGAAGGATTTTCTGGTTCAAGCAGGCTTGGGAAAAGTTCTTCGGCATTCGACTAAACCCGATGATGTCGAAGGACCATGGAAGGAGTTGCAAGAACGGGCTGTATCCTCTATACGGCAGTGCCTTGCGGATGAGGTGGTGTATCACGTGATCGATGAAGAATCACCGACAAAGGTTTGGGAGATTTTGGAGGCTAGGTATATGTCAAAATTGCTGTCGAACAAGTTGCATCTTAAGCAACGGTTGTATGGGCTTAAGATGGCAGAGGGTTCGGATCTTGAATCTCACATCCACACGTTTAATCAAATACTCAACGATTTGGTTAGGGTGGAGGTGACGTTCGAGGAGAAGGACAAGGCGTTGATGCTGTTGAATTCGTTGCCGTCTTCTTCGACATACGAAAACCTTGTTACTACGTTGACTTGGGAAAGATACCGTAGCACAGAACCGGTCACAGAAGCTCTTCTAGCTTTTCATAAACGGATGAAGTCCGTTGATGAACCTGCGGGTGAGGGGTTATTTGTGAAGGAAAATCAGGAACGTGGGAGATCCCAGTTTCGGGATAACTCGCACAGGCAGAATTCTCGTTCGCAGTCAAGGAAGAAGTACAAGGGGAATTGTTTCAAGTGTGGGCAGAAGGAGCATAAGAGGCAGAATTGTTCGGAGAAGGGGAACGGTAAAGGCAAGGAAGGATCTTCAAAGTCAGTCAATGTGGTTGAAGATTGCTCAGAGGATGTGGATGGAGATATGCTCACGACTTCATCAGCTAGCTGTGGAGCACCCGACAGATGGCTGGATTCTGGATTCAGCATGTTCGTTTCATGTGACGGCGAATCGTGATTGGTTCGATACCTACAGGTCAGTTAATTCTGGTATAGTTACTATGGGTAATGGTGCTACTTGTAAAATTGCTGGCATAGGAACTATAAGAATTAAGATGTATGATGGTGTGGTTAGAACGCTATGTGATGTTAGACATGTGCCAGATGTTTCTAAAAATCTGATTTCATTGGGTACCTTGGATGCTAACGGTATGAACTATAAAGCACAAGATGGAGTATTGAAAATAGTTAAGGGTGCTATGGTTGTGATGAAGGGTGAGAAGGGCTCCAAGAACATTTACAGGTTGCTAGGAAGCACGGTTGTAGGTGGAGCACATCTGTTGAGTCTGAGGTTGATACTGATGCCCTTCTATGGCATATGAGGCTTGGTCACATGGGTGAAAGGGAGATGCGGGAACTTCATAAACGAAAGTTGTTGAAGGGTGTGAAGACTTGTAAACTTGAGGTTTGCAAGTATTGTGTTCTTGGAAAGCAGAATAAGGTGCAATTCAAGACTGGTAAGCATACAACAAATGACATTCTCGACTATGTTCATTCAGATGTGTGGGGGCCGGTTAGAACAGAATCTAGAGGAGGACATTATTACTTCGTGACTTTTATTGATGATTTTTCGAAGAAGGTTTGGGTTTACTTCATGAGGCACAAGTCAGAAACTTTTGAGAAGTTCAAGGTGTGGAAAGTTGAAGTGGAAAATCAAACGGGGCGAAAAGTCAAGTGTTTGAGGAGTGATAATGGGACAGAGTACACAGATGGCGAGTTCAAGAAGTTCTGTGGAGAGCATGAAATCAAGAGGCACTACACAGTACGCAAGACACCACAGCAAAACGGTGTGGCTGAGAGGATAAATAGAACTATTGAAGAAAGGGCTAGGTGTCTACGATTCAATGCGGGGTTGGCGAATAATTTTTGGGCTGATGCGGTGAGTATGGCATGTTTCTTGATTAACAGATCACCTAGAGTCTCTTTGGACAACAGGTTTGCGGAGGAGGTATGGACGGGTAATGAGGTAGACTTCACCGATATTCGGGTGTTTGGGTGTCCATCCTATGTGCATATTCCTGGTGAAGAGCGGTCGAAGCTTGACCCAAAGTCAAAACAGTGTGTCTTTCTCAGGTATGAAACAGGTGTGAAAGGATACAAGCTTTGGGATCCCAAGTCAAGCAAGGTGATGATTAGTAGGGATGTAGTCTTTGATGAAAAGGCTATGTTGAAGTGTACTCAAGATAACAAGGAGAAGGTGCCAGAAAGCAAAGAGGGCGAGAAGCAGGTTATTGAGGTGGAGCTACGTGAGGATGATACTGATGCGGATCTCACTCTTCCGGAGTCAGAGGCAACTACACAAGAAGTGGCTAGTACTTCAGTTGGGAGACCTAAGAGAGTAATCAAGCCACCGGTCAGGTATGAGTTTGAAGACATGGCTTCGTATGTTCTTGTTCTTAGTAGTGGAGACCCAAGTACTTTTAAGGAGGCAATAAACAGTCCGGAAAAGGACAAGTGGGTAACTGCTATGGTGGAGGAGATGGAGTCATTGTACAAGAACAATACATGGGATTTGGTGGAGCTTCCTAAAGGGTAGCGTGCTATTGGTTGCAAGTGGGTTTTCAAGCGCAAGGAAGCAGTATCAGAAAAAGAGGGGGGAAAAGTTCAAGGCTCGTTTGGTAGCAAAGGGGTATTCGCAGCGAGAGGGGGTGGATTATAATGAGATTTTTTGGCCTGTTGTGAGACACATTTCCATTCGAATTGTGTTGGGTCTTGTAGCGCATTATGATTTGGTGTTGGAGCAGATGGATGTGAAAACTGCGTTTCTACATGGTGAGTTGGATAAGCAGATTTTCATGGAGCAACCACATGGGTTCACGGAGCCCGGGCAGGAGCGTTTGGTTTGTAGATTGAAGAAGTCACTTTATGGGCCGGTCAAGCCTCCGAGGCAGTGGTATACAAGGTTTGACTCCTACATGGTACGTATTGGCTACAAGCGTTGTGAGTATGATTGCTGCGTGTATGTGAAGAGCCTTGATGATGGTTCTTTTATTTTTCTGTTACTGTACGTGGATGATATGCTTATCGCGGGTAGAAGTAAGAATGAGGTCAATCAGTTGAAGGCCTTGTTGAGTAGAGAGTTTGACATGAAGGATTTGGGGGAAGCCAAGAAGATTCTTGGGATAGAGATTCGCCGAGACAGGTAATCTAGGAGATTGTGGTTGTCTTAAGCCGGCTATGTGGAGAAGGTGTTGGAGAGGTTCAATATGCGGGATGCAAAACCTGTGAAGACACCATTGGCGAGTCATTTTAATTTATCTGCATCAGATTCCCCGAGTTCGACTGAAGATATTCAGAGTATGTCAAAGGTTCCCTATGCAAGCGCAGTGGGATGTCTCATGTATGCTATGGTTTGCACGAGGCCAGATTTGGCGCAAGCTATTAGTGTGGTTAGCAAGTATATGGCGAATCCGGGTAAACAACATTGGGAAGCAGTCAAGTGGATTCTCAGATATTTGAAGGGCACTATGGATTATGGCATCATGTTTGGAGGTAAGAGTGAGGAGCTTTCTGTTGTGGGATATGTTGATTCAGATTATGCGGGTGACTTGGATCGGAGGAGGTCGACTACGGGTTATGCGTTTACTCTTGGTGGTGGACCCATATGTTGGAGATCTATGATTCGCCGATTATTGCATTGCTGCACAAAAGCGGAGTACATGGCAGCGGTTGAAGCTGCAAAGGAAGCCTTATGGCTTCGGGGTTTGGTCAACGAATTGGGCATTCAGCAAGGTGGAGTGAAGTTGCTTTGTGACAGTCAAAGCGCGATATTTCTAGTGAAGAATCACATTTATCATCAACGGACGAAACACATTGATGTGCGATTTCACAAGATTCGGGAGTTGATTGATATGGGTGAGGTTGTGCTAGAGAAGGTTCACACTACGGAGAATGCTACTGATATGTTGACGAAGCCGGTTACCACTGACAAGTTCAAGCACTGTTTGGACTTGTTGCACATTTCTAGCTGTTAGACACAGGGAGGTTCGATGTCTACACAGGGTGGTTCGGGTATTGGTTCCTTGTATCTTCTATTGGGTTGGGTGAATGCTCGCCAAGGTGGAGATTGTTGGATGTTATGGCTCGATGTCCTGGCAAAGGGCTCGGCGCCCTCTGACTCTCTCAACGCCGCGAGGCGGGCGCCCCGTGCTATCTGAGGCGGGCGCCTGGTGGCCGAATGTATGGCTGTGGCGTGGGGCTTTGAGGCGGACGCATGGATCTTTCTGGGGCGGGCGCATCGAAGGCCGAAGGAGCAGCTTGGCATTGCACCTCGCCAGGCGGGCGCCTGGGTCACCTTGGGGCGGGCGCCTCTAGGCTAACGGGGGGTTTTGGGCCTGAACGGGTTTCTGTTTATTTGGTCTTGGTTTAGGCTAGGGTTTGTAACATATACTCCCTCCGTCCCACCAAAACTGATACTTATTTTCTTTTTGGTCCGTCCCAACCAAACTGATACTTCCCAAAATGGAAGAGAATCTTTACTATTTACCCCACTCATTCTCTCTCCTATTTCACTTTTACACTCACAACATTCTCTCTCCTAACTATTCCTCCCACTCATTCTCTCTCCTATTTAATTCTTCATACTCACAACATTTTCTTTCACTTTTTCTTTCTCTTACTTTTCCTTAATCTGCGTGCCCAGAAATTTGATATCAGTTTTGGTGGGACGGAGGGAGTATATACTGTTTGTAACCCTATGCAAACAGATGAGACATTGCACATAATAATGCAGAGGCAAGGTTCAAAACCCCAATCGACTTTCATCTCTTTTCTCTTTCGATTTCTCAATTGCTTGGTGTGTGTTCTTGGTTATTGTTTATTTGCTTCCGCTGCATTGTACAACAGTCTTAGATAAGATTTATAAAAGGAAGTTATGAGATTCTTGATTGTCATGTCTGACTGTGTTCCAGTGTATGTATACGATTTTCAATTTTCAGTTGTCTACCGTAGAGGCATGGTGGAATTTTTATTTAGTGGATGAACGAGCTGTAGGAATAATGTAGGGTTGGATTTGTCTTGATAAGGATTATTTGCCAGTGCTCAATTATCAGGATATACCACACTGTAGGCTAGTATATTTTTCAATAAGACGGCTATATTATATATTTTATGTTTTTGACACTCTTCAATTTTTTTAATGAAGGCAGATGCCTGTTGTAATAAGTTTATGCTAGTAGACATGCATATTTTACTTGATAAACTTCTTAGTATCAAGGGAAAGAAAGGTAGATGTAATTGTTGACTGTAAAGAGTGTCAACTATTGAAGATGTGAACTATATCCCTTAGCAAGCAACTTGTGTTTTCTTCTTTTCTTAAACTATGCAAAAAACAGATAATTATAAAATTAATATTTGGAAGCCGAAGGAGAAACTATAAGTCTACACTTAATCATCATTTTCTCTGGAACTTCAGTCTAGGTCCTACTCCATCCATCCAAAACTGGGAGTACGTTTTTAGTTTTTTACAAACATCAAGGAATTTGATGTTTAGTCTATTTCAGTTGTGTGCATACACATAAATATGTTACAATATAGTAATACAAATGCACATATGGGACATGATAGATATCGAAGGTGCTTATAGTAGCTTCATAGAAAAGAACATTTATTTTAGGAAGAGAAATTCTCACAACGGATACTCCGTTAGTACCCAAGGGGTCTATTTCATTGCTATCCCAATATCACTTACATGGAATATTTTCATCTTTGAGTTGGATGTGATTAAATAGTTGCTAATCTACTAGAAACATTCTATTTATGGCTCTTAAAAGTGTTTGGGGGTCTATTTCATTGCTATCCCAATATCACTTGCATGGAATATTTTCATCTTTGAGTTGGATGTGATTAAATAGTTGCTAATCTACTAGGAACATTCTATTTATGGCTCTTAAAAGTGTTTGGGGGTCTATTTCATTGCTATCCCAATATCACTTACATGGAATATTTTCATCTTTGAGTTGGATGTGATTAAATAGTTGCTAATCTACAAGGAACATTCTATTTATGGCTCTTAAAAAGTGTTTGGGGGTCTATTTCATTGCTATCCCAATATCACTTGCATGGAATATTTTCATCTTGAGTTGGATGTGATTAAATAGTTGCTAATCTACTAGGAACATTCTATTTATGGCTCTTAAAAGTGTTTGTGCATGTGTGTTTTATGCTGCTCCAGGAGGCTTCTATGACAGTATGGCACAGTTGTTTTAAGTCTTTAATTTACAGGCTTGAATGTCTCCCTCCCTCCCAGACTAAGAGTCCTACCTTTATTTGCTGTTAACACGAAGATATTTTGAGCAATAATTTTAGGTTAATTTAATTATCCTAATGAATATGGATATCTAAAAATTGTTATTGATAGTACATATAATGGTGTATCAATAACAAGTTTAAAATTTTCATTAGGATAATTAAATTAACTTAAAATTATTGCTCAAAGTACCATCGTGTTAACAGCAAAAAAAGTAGGACTCTTAATCTGGGACGGAGGTAGCTCCTTATTATAACATGCTGCTTCTTTCTAAAACACGATCACGGTTGTCCAGGTGATATTGAATGACCCCTTTCTTGGCAAGCGTATTGAAGAAGGAAACTTCTCAACTGTACCATTGAGGGATGAGTTTCTTGAGAACGCCCGTCTTTTTATCTTTGAGACCTACTGCAGAATACATGAGCGCATCGACATGGCGTATGTACTCCTGATCTAAAGTTGCCATTACCATGAATATCTAATATCTTTACTATCTCTCTCATCATGCTTTTCTGAGATTCTTGCCAGGAAAATGAACTCCCAAAGTTTACTTCTTTTTGACTTTGAAAAAGATGACATTTAAAGAATTTTAGTAGCAAATATTCGTAAATACCATGCTATACACCTTACAGACTAGTGGTAATGCAAATATATAATTGAATATCATATTTATTGAAGATGTATTAAGTAAATTGCTTAAAAATGGATATTCATTTAGATTTAAATATATATATATATATATATATATATATATATATATATATATATATATATATATATATATATTCCAAAATGGCAAGTTTTTGAATATATTTATACTCTTATCATCTCCATATATTTACAAAAAAACCATTCATTATACACTTATACATTCTCTCTCCTATTTCCTACCACACATTTAACTACTATTCCTCCCACTCATTCTCTCTCCTATTAAATATTTTTAACTTTTACATTCTCTCTCCTATTCCCTACCACACATTTAACTTTTACATTATCTCTCCTATTTTCTACCACACATTTAATTACTATTCCCTATCTCACATTTAACTTTTATTCATTTTTTAAAAAAATTCTTAAGAAGCGTGAAATTCCCCCATATACCCTTGGTCTGGGACGGAGGGAGTATATATATATATATTTATATATATGTGTTGTTATTTATTTATTTATTTTCCTTTTGAAAAATATTCATTTATGGATGGGAGGGGGTTGGGTATTTCTCTATCTAGATTCCAATAGTTTGTAGATAAGTGTGTCGTTTCTCTGTGACTAATGAACCTTCCTGAACATAAATATATATATAAAAAAAAACTGAATAATCTCTAGTGTAGATACTCATGCTATTTCGATTGTGTAAGATCTAGTTAATCTGCCCATATTTAGAAGTAATACTCCTCTGTCCCCAAAGAAAAGTCATGTTTTGAGTCAGTTGGACCTTTTTAAATTGATATTTACCTTTTTTAATTAGTTGTAGAAAGTAAAAGTAGAATCATTGACAATGACACTAAATTTGCTACGAGTCTCATGCTTTATGGACACGCATCAAATTCTTACTTGGAACAAAGTTGACTGAAAAGTTAGAATACGATTCTTTTCTTGGGAAAACAGGAGTCTTAGTAAATAGTAAATGGTAACATGAAGCAATGCCTGAATAACTTGCAAACACACACACATGGTGTCTGTTAATTGTTGATGGCATTGCTCAGTACATGTAGGATCTAGCGGTAGTTAATGCTGCAGTTTCAATATGAAAAGATGTTTGTGTTAGAATAAAAATATTCTGTATTAAACGTTGTGGTGGTTTGTGGTATTAGGGTGCTTGCGGAGAAACTAAATCTGAATTATGAGGAGGCTGAAAGATGGATTGTGAACCTTATCAGAACATCAAAGCTTGATGCCAAAATTGATACCAAGAATGGAACGGTTGTGATGGAGCCCAACCATCCCAATGTGTAAGTACTATTTGTTTTCATTACATTACAAACACTTGTTAGCAAGCACTAGCATATTGTTTGTTAGAGAATCAAACTTTTTTTTTTCTTTTTGACAAACTATTGACTGACTCACTCACAGATATGAGCAACTGATTGAGCATACTAAGGGACTTTCTGGACGCACTTATAAACTCGTCAATCAGCTTGTGGAACACGTCCAGCCACAGACTGCTCGTTAAGTTGTTTGGCACACCAAGATTTCAATTTGATTTACAGGGCAAATCTTTTTTGTTAACTCTTCCTCCTGCTTTATCTGTAAGATTTTTAGGTTTACAGTTTTGAGACACCAACCGGGATTCTAGATCAGAGATTTTGTTCTATGAGGAGGGAGGGAGGAATATGAGCTGGAATTCTTCCTGTTGTATTTAAAATTTTGGAATTTGGTTTTCTATGCTGAAGGCTTGACCAATGTGGCTGGTTCTACCATTTCTAATATTTTATGGAAGAGCAGTCACCTTTTCCAAATTATTTAAATTTTGGTTTAAAGTTTTAAGTGAAGAGACCCGACCTTCATATACATCTATATGCTATACTCCCTCCGTCCCGGAACAATCTTCACACTTTCCCTTTTGGGCGTCTCAAAACTTACTTCACACATTTAAAACTTACCTAAAATGGAAAGGAATCTTTACTATTCTCTCCACTCATTCTCTCTCCTACATTATTTTAATACTCACAACACCATTATAATTTACTATTCTCTCCACTCATTCTCTCTCCTATTTTATTTTCACACTCACAACACTTTCAATATAATACTCCCTCCTTAAAATCAGTGCAAACAGTGTTTGTGAATTATGTTTCGGGACGGAGCAAACAGTGTTTGTGAATTATGTTTCGGGACGGAGGGAGTATATGTATACACTCCTCCTTTGGTGTGAATGGTATGGTATCTCTCTAGAGTTATCTCTTTCCTGTTTACTTTCATAAACACTATTCTAATCCTCAAACCCGAGGGTTATAGCGGAACACCCCGCACCCCTAACAGAGTGATTTAGGAGTATTTATGTCTGTCACCCCTATTATATAGTTGTCCGAATTTCCTGACCCTCATTCGCAAATGGACTACTAACTAGGGGCGTAAATGGTTCGTTTTCATTTGATTTGAGCCAATTTACAAATCAAACTAATAGTAATCGGTTTGGAAAAATCTCATGCCGAATCGAATCATGAAAAAGTTCAAACCAAACCCCTATGGTCTGGTCCTGTTTGGTTCAAAATGCGGTTCATTTATTTGGTTCACACCGCGGTCCAAACCGTGGTTCAGAACTCAAACCCGACTGTGGTTCAGGCCATGGTTAATACTACGGCTAAAACCACGATTCACACCATGTTTCAAACCACAACTCATTATTAAATTTAAAAAAAAAAATTCGTGATCACGATGAAAGAGTGAGAGATGCGGCGTTGAAGAGGAAAGTTGGAGAAAGAGATAGACTAGAGGAAAAGAGAGCCCGAAGAAGAAAACACGCTAAACAATGTTGATCACGGAGAAAACTTGATTTATCATGTGTCGCTATGAAAATAACAAATGATGAAATTAAAATTGAATAAAATGCAAAACGGGTTAGGATTAGTTGACGTAATGTAAGTTTTTTCATTAATCTAACTGTAAATATTATTCAATATACAAATATATGATTAATATATGTAATATGATGGTTTAGTCTAGTGATTTGGTCTAATGGTTCGGTCTGTGGTTCGATCTATTGGTTTGTGGTTTGGTCTAGCGGTTTAATCTGACAGTTTCAGTTTGGTGTTTCGGTGTTGCGGTCTCAAACTGCGATTTGGTTTGGTTTTGTTCAGTTCGATTTGGTTTGATATGAAAGGGTTAGACCACAAACCAAACCGAACCATGCTATTTGCCGATTTTTAAAACTAAATTGAACCATTCATGCTTGAAAATAAAATCGAAACATAATTTAATTTAATTCAACAACAACAATCTCCAAGGGAGATGAAGTAAATAAAATAAATAAATAAAATTGGGAGGCTAGTATTAGCTAGATGGATGTGTGACTACCTACACTATTTCAAAATTTTAAAAACTAATATTAGAGAATCGATAGATTGATTTGCAAAAATCAGGTTTCATGATTGTATAGACTGATTTAGGTTGCAAGGATTATTTTTTCAGAAATTCATGGTTAAAAAGTTTGACACACATGTCTAAAATAAGTTGGTGAACCTTTATTTATTTTTTTCGAAAAAGAGGGAGTAGTGTAATAAGTGGGTGAATGTCTAATGGTGACCTATTATTATGGCAAAATTTACTATTAATGCAAAGGCCATGATTCCTCAATGAGAAAGTTATAAAAATTTAAATAATTACACATAAATCCAGCACGATCACATATTATCCCTCCCGTCGCTATTATACCCAAATATATAATACTAAAATTACTTTTATATCTAGGTATAAGAGTATTTTTTTCACAATTTTTTATTTTTTCTTAAAAATAATAAAAAATACTCATATTTTATTAAACAATTTGCTCTTATACCTAAAGGTATGCCCCCTCCGTCCCGAGTAAGATTTCATTTTTCACATTTTGGGTTTTCATATAAAATTTTACTTTCCTAAATGGACAAAAAATATTTTTAATTGGTCGTCCCATATTTTATTAAAAAATATTTTATTAAACAATAGTTGGTCGTCCCCAACTATACCAACTATTCCCCAAAGGGGGACGAGTGTATCAGACATGAAAATTTTGGGGACAAGTCGTCCCGCCGTGCCTGGAACGAGAAATTGAACGATTTGAATTGGGTTTTAGTCTATTTTATTTTATTTTTCCTTTTTAAGTGGTAATAAGGGAGAACTATAAATAGCTTTATTTTTATTGGTATTAGGGCATCATTTTCATAGCCTAGGATTAAGAGAGAACATTAGGGTTTTGGATTTGAAGTTTTGAAACATCCACGAAAGCTTAAAAACTTTCATAGATTTGGATTGTAACTCTTGATCCGTTTTTTATATCAATTGAGGTTTAAATCTTTCTTATTTTCTTTCTCTGATTACAATTTTACTTGTGCCTTATTCTAAATCTAATTCTAGGGTTGTGAAACTTGATCAATTTCTTAATCCCTTTTATTGAGTTTTTGCTAGAATTCTCTTCTACCGTGTCGGATTAGAGTATTCATTGTAGCACCTTCATAAATCTTGTATGTGTCATCTTGATTTGTGATTAGGGTAAAATTGGATCTATTTCTATTTAAAATAGTAATAGAATAATTTCTTGATCTTCATCTCTTAAAGATTTCATCAATTAATATTTTTGAATCTTGATCGTGTCGGCTATGTTTAAATTTTGATTAGGATTATTAGTTGAGCGTGTCGCCGCTAGTAATCAATAACAAAGAAGAGATAGAGATTTTTCAATCTCGTGTTCAAGTAATTAGGGGCAAGAAAGAAAGAATTCTACATGTGATATTGATTAATAGACGGGAATAATTTTATGTATCAAAAGTGTTTTTTACATAATTGTTTACAACTTAGATTTTATTTTCCGTCTTAAGAAATTAATTCATCAACAAACAAAATCCCCCCATTTGTGTTGTAACTAGTTTGTATTCAATACCGTTCTTCAGTGGTTCGACCCTGGACTTACCTTTACTACATTCTTGTGGTCGAGTCCCAGTTTAATTTAGTAGGTGTGCGACTTAAGCCTACCAAATTTTGACGCCATTGCCGGGGAACGGTATAATTGTTTACATTCTTATTCTTTTTCTTAATCTATTTCTTTTTATTTCTTTTTATTTTTATTTATTTTTATTTATTATTTTTGTTATCTGCTAAGTGTTATTATCCTGCTATCTCGTGGTGTGGAACCGTGCATGGTTCACACCCGTTCTACTAACGATTTACTTGTACCTCTTGATCCAGAAATTGAACGTTCTTTCAAGAAATGACGCAAAGAACGCTTGAGAGTAAAAGAAAATTGTTGGGAAGGAGAGATGGGTGATAGAGCATCCCAGACACTCATGCAGAAAACTGCTCCTAACTGGACGGAGCAACCACATGCAGTCACTTTTCCCGCTTTGCCTATGGGAGTCACATTCTAGTTGAAACCGGGATTACTAAACCAATTGCCAAGTTTCAATGGGCTACCCGGTGAAAACCCGAATCAGCACATATCTCAGTTCATGCAAGTTTGCAACAGCATGAAGCCTGCTGATCTTCCAATTGAGCAGCTTCTATTTTGAGCCTTCTCATTTACCTTAAAGGACAGAGCTAATGTGTGGTATTATCATCTGGCCCCGAACAGTATAACCACTTGGCAGCAGATGAAGGAGACATTTTTGGATGAGTTCTTCCCGATGAACCAGATTAATGTCATGAAATGGGGCATTAGTAACATGGAACAGAAGGCGGATGAGTCCTTTTATGAGTATTACAATCGGTTTCATAAACTCACCAGGAGTTGTCCTTATCATGGTTATGATGAGGATCAGTTAATTATGTACTTCCATGGGGGACTGACTGATCAGGATAAAAGGATGGTTGATTCTTCATGTGGGGGTAGTATTCTGAACAAAACCACTGCAGAGGCTCAGAAATTGTTGGAAGAGCTAGCAAAGAGTACCAGAACCCATAGTAGGAGATAAATGTCAGACAGGTTAGTGCAGCTGGGTCTAGTAGTGGGTTGACTAATCAACTCAAACTGATGTAGAGGACATCAAGAGCATGACGAAGACTATGATGTTGGGACAGCAGCCGAAGTAGTGTGGCATTTCCTATGAGGTAACTCATCCTACAGATTCTTGTCCGACATTACAGGCGGGTGAGTTTGAAGATGTGAATGCAATTGGGTTCGGAGGTCAGAGACAGAATACCTACAACCCAAATTGGAAGTCCTACCCAGGGTCTAGTTGGTCTAATCCAAATGGACCACAGCAGCCACAGTTCAATAATCAGAGGAGTTTTCAGCCGAGTCAGCAGTCTACGCAGTTTCGGGCACCTTTTCAGCCACAACAGCCACAACAACAGTAGTCGCAGGGACAGTCGACAGATGATATGGTCCGTTCATTAGCAAAAGAGAGTTAAACAAAACCCAAACCCCGTGGTCCCAAATGATCCTACTCCCCATAATGCAAATTTACCTTACATGGGTTTGACCCGATTGACTACCGCTCAAAAGAAAAAGTGGAGGATTTTGGAGGGTAGGAAAGTTCAAGTTACTAATTTCCTTGATATGGAAACTGTACGAGGCTTGGGTTTAAATGCTTTGGTGACTGATTTAATGACACATGCGAGGTTGAGAATTTTTTTTTGGGAAGAGGGCCGCTTCTTACAAGAGATATACTCTAGAGTTTTTATCAACCTTTGAGATATTAAAGGAGGAGGGGACAACTAAAATCCGATTTAATTTGGATGATAGAACTTTTAGAGTGTCTTATGAGGAGTTGAGGGAAGTGTTTGGGGTTGATGAACCTAGGGGAGTTTGGTTAGAAAATGACGGAGCTGGGGAATTCTTTTTCCAGGAACTCACAGTCTTACCATGTGAGAAAAAACATATTAGGGCAAACTCTCTACCCCACCCGGCCTGGAAGTTGTTCTATAAGGAGTTATCTAGAGCCGGCTCAACTAACTTTGGCGATGGTGAATTTATTGAGAGTGTGACTATAGAGTGTCCATGTGATCCCGAATTGGATTGATATTTTTGTTCATAGATGTGCGAGTTTTTCTTTGTCAGATAAGGGAAATATCTCGGTGGGGGGATGATCACCTTGTTAGCAGATGCTTGTGTGAAGGAGCTCAGCCCCGAGGCAATAAAGTTGGATGGACTTGGTTTCTATACTAGGGAGTGGCTTATTCGGTATGATAAGTTTGTGAGGAACCCTAATTCGAGGGACTTCAAATCCTTATTGTTTGAGTATGGGGATCTTACGAAGAGGACCATCTTTTGAGGTGCGGGGGCTAATTTCCCGAATGGTGTACAGGCCAGGCATTGGCGTATGCCGGGCATAGAGGATGTGAATGAGCCGAATGATGAGGAGGAAGAAGAACAGGAGGGACAAGGCCATCCGGGTCAGGAGCAGCATCGAAACTAGCAGGGTCCGTTGGACCAGTAAACTCGGATAAAGGCATATATGGATGAATAGGAAAAAACAAGGATAGCTCGGGAGCAGAGCCGACATGCTTTAGAGGATGTTAGATGGGAGGAGGTTTGAGATCGTTTTGAGGGGTTGGAGGATGAAGCTGCCATTTCGAGAGCCCAGTCTAGGTAGTTAGAGGCGTGGGCGACGCAGACAGAGCCCCGGTGTTACGAGCCAGTTTCAGAGACATATTTGGCTCTGATGCATTCGAGAGCTACTGCTCGTGCTCAGAGACATTCTTCCCGTCAGACCTATTATCAGGGAGATGGCTCCAACTCTCATCAGTGATGGTATCTCCTATCCCTTCCTTTATCTTTTTATAGTCCTTATACACACACTGAGGACACTGTGCGGTTAAAGCGTGGAAAATTTGGGGATATTAGTAGTTGTACATAATAGTTTATTTCCGTATGAATAAAAAATATAATGCATATATATATATATATATATATATATATATATATATATATATATATATATATATATATATATATATATATATATATATATATATATATATATATATATATATATATATATATATATATATATATATATATATATATATATATTTATATGGTTAATGACAATTTAGGGCCTGTAGTATAGGGGCGGTACCACATTGGGGCCTGAAGTCTTAAAACTATCAATTTGGGCCCCGAATTTATAATTTTGATCAATTTGGGGCTTTTTGACGAAAATTGTTAAAAAACCCCGTTAAGTGACCATGTGCGAGGCATGTGACATTCAGTGAGGGCATTTTGGTCATTTCGCGTTCAGGCCCAGACTTCAGGCCCTAAATTGTCATTTTTCTTATAAAATAATAAATAAAAATATTTAGTTTTTTTTTTTACAAAAAATAATTAGTAAATTATCCAATTTACAAAATATTTTTTGAAACATTAATAAATTATTTTAGTAGCATTATTATAAAAATATAATAAATAAATATACTTAAAGAGTAAAAATAATTTAAAAAAAAATTATTTTAACTAACCTATAAAAGTAAAAAGAAAAAAAAACCGTCCAGTGTTCGGTCGAAACCTAACGGTTTATTTAATATCCGCAAGCGCACGGGCTATTGTAATATAGCGGGTGCAAGTACGGGTCGATCCCACAGAGACAGGGTTTACTTTAGAGAATATTTTTGTCTTTAGAAAGTATAGAAAAGATTGGGGGGAGATAAAATTTGTTTTTAGAAAAATAGAGAGAACATAAACAGAAAGTACTTTGATTAAATTCTTATAAAACGAAGCATTCTCGGGATTGAAAATCATACACATAACTTTGTTCATCAAATCGTCATTGTCTTAGAGATAAAAGATTTTCATAAAAAGCAAGGATGGTATGTTAAGCCTACGCTACTTCGGGTTAAGACAATAGCGTTTGTATTCTTCACTAATTATGTCCTAACTGTTTGAGATTTCCGTTTATGTTATCCCCGCCCTGTCACAAACGGGCATTCCGGCTTATCTCTAGCTGACCATAATTAGTAAGAATCCATTAAGAACGAGAGTCAACATACTTTCCATTAAAGGAACATCCCTAGGCCATTGAACTACTTTCGTGATCAATGAAACCTAGTTTCTTTATATGGTTCCGTCAATCGAGATTCTCCGCTAGGTACTTCTCTTAATTGACTGAATCATACAAATTGGATATCTCCAAAATGTAAGGCATTTAGAGAATAATATAAAGAAATTGTTTAGATGAAGAAAGAAGACAAGGCTTTTCATTTTAGATGATGAACAAGTATGTTTTGAGTTTCCAACCCCAAGAATAAGGGGATTACTCACAAGCCATTAATAACATATAAGCAGAAATAAAAGATTGAGTAAGAAGGACTTATGATGAATAAATGATGAAAATGATGCTTCACTTTTATTGCTTTTTCTCCAAAGTAACTTCAAGAACAAAATAATGACTTTGATCTTCAAATCTCTATGGAAAATTGTTGTCACAAGTGTTTGTATTTTCTATCTATGAAGTATCAGTGATTTCTCTCTCAAAAAATTCGTATCTAAGACTGATTACAAGGGTCCTATTTATAATTGGGAGGAGACTCTTCAATTGGGTGCCATCAAAAGGTGCCTTTACATCTGCAGTCACGACTTGCACGGCCGTGTCAAGGATTTTGCACGGCCGTGTACTCTTTGGCGCCAGTTTTGAATTTGAACTTGGAGACTTGCACGGCCGCTCCGAATATAGCTGCACGGCCGCTCCGAGGTTGGCACGGCCAGGACTCTTCAACGCTCGGCCACTCCATGGATTTTGGGGCCAAGATGGCCGGCCATGGCCTATGATGCACAGCCGCTCCTGAACTTGCTGCACGGCCGCTCCCACTGGTTTTCAGCTTTGTGTGTTTATTTTGCTTGGTGTTCCTCCATCCTTTTGGACCAAATTGCCCAAGTATCCTTTTGGATATAAAGAGACCCTAAAACCTGTCTAAAATGTATAAAACATACCAAAAACGTAAAATCTAATAAAATAGCAAAAGTAAGTAAAAAGTACTAAAAACTAAATGAGAAATGATGATTTATTTATGTAAAAGTATATAAAATTTAGGATAATTGACTATATAATAGTCACTTATCAAACTCTCCCACACTTAAGCTTTTGCTTGTCCCCAAGCAAACTTAGAATGAAATTACGGAGAGGGAGAAAAAGCAAGATTGATCCCTCAGAAATAAAGTAGCAAGCCTTAATTGCCTCTTTAGATAATGCCTTTGCCTTTCTAATCATATTTTGAATACCTTTAAAAATTTATCTAGAAAGAAGCATTTTTAGGGATATTTTTAAAGAGATAAAATGCAAGACAATAACCTAATATAGCATATATAGAATTTTGACCAAGTAAAGCATGCTAGAAGGATAAATCTTAGATTTTATTTCTTGGTAGAAGAAAAGCTTTCACTTTTTTTTAGAGTGATTTTTGAGAAAAGATGAATTTATTTCTTTAAAATGTACAAGAGAAGGTATAAATATTTATTCACAAATTAGAAGTTCCCGAAGAATTGTATTGCATTCTTGAATCACAAGGGTGAAAAATGGATGATGATAGTGGAAAAATCTCATCAAAGTTAAACAAATTTATCTTATTTTTGCACGTGTTATATTTTTTTGCAAAAGACCTAAGTTATTTTTTATCCTTTCAAGTAGGAGACATTGTGGTCGCGAACCCCATGTTCCTAATACTTAGATCAAGAATACTTTTGGATATTACTCCCATTTGGCAAGAAAATATCGTCGCAGCGAACGCCGTGCCCCGAGTTACTTTAGGAAGTAATAGGTTTCTTTTTGCTTTTAAGGATTGGTGACAAATGTCACTCTTTTTAGCAATAAGATAAAGGTGTTTTATTTTGATTTGATTTGAGAAATGGAAAGATGGAATTTTTGATGAAAGGGTGTGATTCAAAGGATGCAAACAAGAGGTGCTTCTAAAAAGGGAATAAACATTTAATAAAGATAAAAGATGTACAACTTTAAAGAAATATTTTCAATATTTGCATAAATGACCAAGTATAAAAAGATTCCTTCTAATCAAATGCATTTTCCTTGATGAGACTCTATATTTTGCTATACTAACTTATGAGGCTTTCAATTATTTCCTAAAAATATCCCTATATTTTTCCTTTTATAGATTTCTAAGTTTATAGAAAATATGAGAGGAAAGATAAATAGGCATTATACTTAGGGCAAATGGCAAGCATAGAGATAATGATTATGGATCATCATAGGAATTTTTTTTTATATACTATTATACATGCATAAATGAAAAATGCAACTAAATTAAAAAGAAAAAATTACACTAGAAAGCAATTAAATCTAATCTAGAAAGCAAGTAAAAAAAAATTTAAAATTAGAAAGCGAAAAATAAAATAAAAGGATAGATATACCCCCCCCACACTTGAAATGAACATTGTCCTCAATGTTTCAAGGAACAATGCCAAATCTAAGGAGGGTAAAGAGAAACTTACTAAAATGGCTCACGGGTATGAAGGTGGCTGCGGAAAATCATCCCAATTGTTGACCCCGTAGTTGAAGATTGTGTTCACTTGCCTTTGAATCGTCCCCACACGATTTTGTATATCATTCCGGAAATAATGAAATTCATTGTTGAAAGTGTCGAACCGAGTCATTATTTGATTGTTTTGAAGTTCGATCCGGTCAAACCTATCATTAAAATCCGGCGGCAAAGGGATGTTGCTCTTCTTCTTCTCCTTCTTATTCCTCTTGGTTTGCTTGACTTGATTAGCCCTCCCCATAGTTCATGGAATTAGGAAATATCCATGTTTGATGTTGGTAAGTTAGAGCTTTGGGGAGGATGGGACTAGGCAAAACAATGTAGGGCGTTTTACCCGGTCCTACCAACCAACTGTATTCTCCACGTCCTCTATCCGAGATCATTTGCATATTTCGCAAGGTTGGAATATCCAACTTTGTTGAACCCGAAATCGCAACCTCATTGTCGGGCATTGCCCGCCGAAAATGGAGACCAAACAAAGTGATTATAACTCCAATGTGAATCTCCCCATTGAAAGTTGGAGAGACGATATCACTAAACAACTCGATCAAGAAATGGCTCAAATTCACCCTCTTATGAGCCCTCACCAAACACCATAATAAAAACAACTCCTTCTTATTCACCGTGCCCTTATCTTCCCTTGCAAAAACAGTGCATGCGTAGAATCTATGCATAATCCGAAGAACGGGGTGGATAATAGATGAGGCTTTTGCGGTTCTAGATTTGAAGGATGGGATTCCGGTTATTTGCTCCCAAAACACATTCTCCCTAAACTCTATGGGAAAATCAGTTTCAAAATTTGTGTAGGCGGGTCAACTCAAAATTCTGTTAATGTCAAAAGAGGTTAGGTGAAACTCCTCTCCACCAAGCCTAAAATATAAGTGTATCAATTGGTATGGCTCCCCCGTATCTTCACAAATTTCTGAAGTAAACTCCTTCCTCATAGTGCACAAGAATTCTAAGGTGATCCTTTCATAAGTCTTTGCATGCAACTCAAGAAAACCACCACAACCAAACCCCATGTGAAACCTTTTCACATTTGAATAGATATCTAAGGCTTTGAGGGCATCAATATCTGGGAATTGGGTTGGCCTAATCCTTTTTTGACGAAGGGCGGTGAATCTAGCCACTTCGGAAGGCTCTCTAAACTCAATACCCAAATCATTGAGTGTTGGGTTTAGATTAGGGGTAGGAGATGGTTCCTTTCGGGACCTTTTCGAACCTCTTTCAGTAGCCTTTCCTTTTCCCTTCCTTCCCTCCATTGAAAATTTTCAGAAATAAACCCAAAAACTTAGCTAAAGGAAGAAGAAAGTAGATTACCCGAATCTGAGCTTGAAAAGCTTGTAATCTTCGATGAACAGCCACTAGATACCCAAAAGCTTCCTCCTTGCACCTTAATTTGGAATAATCCTTCTTTAATTTGTTGAAATGGGTTGAGGGTTTTGAAATTTTCGAAATTGGGGTTTTAGGAGGGTTTTGGGATGCTTTTGATTGGGGAGAAGTGATTGACTGGAGGATTTGAGGAGGATTGAGGGTTATATTGTGAGTAGAAATGGTGGAAGAGTGGGTTTTTAAAGTGGGTGGGGCGGAGGATTTGAGGGAGAAAGGTTGAAGATGAAGTAAATGAGGGAGGAGGGAGAAAGGTGCGTCTTTTGGATGTACCGACGCAACTCCCCAGACGCCTTGCACGGCCGTGTCAAGGAATTTGCACGGCCGCTCCCTTTTGCTGAGTCAACCCGTTCCAACTCGATATGAACTGCACGGCCGCTCCAAGAAGAGCTGCACGGCCGTGCGAACCAAATTTCCCATTTTTAAATTTTTTTTTTCTCTTTTATACCTACAAAAACAGAGTTAGCACAGTAATACTAAAAATAAAAATAATAATAAAATAAAATAATTCATTGGTTACCATCCCGATGATGCTTGTTTTAGGTCCTTAGCTCGACCCCTTCCCGGTAGTAGGAGATGCATGATATTTGGTTGGCCTTTTGTCATTGACAACTTGCCATTGCAATCCTTTCGAAGTAATGAGTATCTTTTGTGGTAGACATTTCTTCCATCCCGATTTCTTCGGTAGAACAAGCGACCTATAGTCTTTGCACTTTCGAAAATTCGAAGTGACCTCCTTCTTTGTTCTCTTTGGCTTTTTCACTGCATTGTTAGTTTTGGGATATGCAGAAATATCTAAATCATTATTTTTATTGCAAATCAAAGGTTCAATATCTATTTCCATTCCTTCATTTGATTTTGGTTTCTCACCCATTAAATCTTTTTCACTAGGAATTCAATTTTCTTCGCTAGGGGTGTAGGTTTCTTCATTTGGGGTCCAATTCTCTTCACTAGGTGTGTAGGCCTCGAGATAGGGATCTTCGAGAGCTGACTTATGCATACTAAATTCGACCCTTTCTTTCCCTATATTTAGGGAAAATGTGCCATTTTTCACATCTATGATTGCCCCCGCAGTGGCAAGAAATGGCCTTCCTAGAATGACGGGAATATAATGGTCTTCCGCCATATCTAAGATAACAAAGTCGACAGGGATGATCAAGTTCCCTACTCGACAAGGCAAGTTTTCCATAATACCTACGGGGTATTGAACGGATCGGTCTGCCAATTGGAGAGTTATGGTTGTGGGTTTGAGTTTCCCTATACCAAGCTTCTCGCTAACCGATAATGGCATTATGCTAACGCTAGCTCCTAAGTCAAGGACAGCGTTATCTATGTTTATTCTGCCAACACAACAAGGAATGGTGAATGTACCCGGATCCTTTAATTTCAGAGGGTCTTTATTTTGCAAAACAGCGCTTACTTCCTCCGCCAATATAACATTCTCATTTTTTTCTAGCCTTTCTTTTTCAAAAATTAATTTTTTCAAAGGTTTAACGGCTAAAGGCATATCTTCATCTTTTCTAAAGTATGGAATGTTAACATTAATGGCATCTAGGTTATCAAGGAATTCATCATAATCCTCGCCTCCTTTTTTAGGGGATTCCGTCCCCAAACTAGTTTCAATCATCGGAGGGATTGGACTATGATTATTTCTAGGGCATTCATTTATCTTTTCTTGCTCATCCCTAGTTTTTACCATATTAACTTGCTCATTTGGCCTTTGAGGTTGACCGGGAAGACTCCTTTGTGACTTATTCATTGGGGTAGCCTGTTGAGCTTGTTGAGTTTCTAGCATCTTATTATGCGCTGCCAAGTTATCAAACCTAGCATTAAGCAGTTTAAAACATTCCCTAAATTCATTATTGATCTTTTCTTGGGAATTTTTACTTTCCACTACAAAATCCATTATAAGATCCAATTTAGATTTAGGGGGGAAGGTGCTTGCATTGTTGTTGAAATTCTTAGGTGCAAATCCCGGGGGTTGTGTAGATGGTTGCGGGTTAAGAACGTTGTTATTCTTATAGGAAAAATTGGGGTGATTCCTCCATTCGGGATTGAATGTATTAGAATACATTCCCCCTTTTTGTCCAAAAGAATTAACAAAGTTCACTTGATCGTTAGAAGTAACGTCAAGTAACTCGCAGTTATCCGTACTATGTGAGTTAGACCCACATAGTTTACATAACACATTTACACTAGCTATGGGATTGACATTAAGATTTTCAAATTTTTTTCAAAAGCATGTCAACTTTAGAAGAGAGAAGAGTAACTGCATCAACATTATATTTACCAGGCGTACCTTGTTGCTGCTCCCTCTCATTTGACCATTGGTAATGGTTCAATGCAATGTTCTCGATAAGGTCGTATGCCTCATCGACTCCCTTGTTCATCAATGCTCCTCCTGCAGCGGCATCAATGATCTCTCTTGTCTTGAATATGAGACCGTTGTAGAAGGTGTGAACAATCAACCACTTTTCAAGCCCGTGGTGGGGGCACATTCTGAGAAGTTCCTTGAACCTCTCCCATGCATCATACAAAGTCTCACTATCTGTTTGACAGAAGTTAGTGATCTTTGTTCGTATACGGCGAGTTTTGCTTGGTGGGAAAAATCGACCAAGGAATGCTTCTTGAATTTGGTCCCATGTTGTTAATGAATTCTGGGGGACCAAATTCAACCATTGTTTCGCCTTATCCTTAAGAGAGAAAGGAAAAAGGCGCATCCGAATCGCTTCCACCGTAACATTTTGAATACGTGTGGTATCACAGTATTCAAGGAATGTTTGGATGTGTAGATGGGGATCTTCGAAAGCGGTGTCGCTGTATTGGTTATTCATAACCATATGCAATAACTGCGGCTTTATCTCGAAGTGTGCCGCTCCGGCATTCGGCACAACAATAGGGGATCTAGTTCCTGGGGTACTTGGGTTAACAAAGTCCCGTAGGGTCCTAGCGGGTGTTTGCTGTTCTCCTTCCATATGCTTCTTTAAAGTTTCTCTAAATCTTCTTAATCTCTCGTGAAAGGTTCTTTCGGGTTCCGGATCAAAGTTGTCAACGTATGTCCTAGTCCGTTTCATAAACTATAAGAAAAACACTTGAAGAGAAATTAAACGCAACAATTTATCGGAAGAGAAAGCAAAAATAGTAAAAAAAAATAAAATTATGTAGTAAAGACAAAAATAAAAGTAAACCGTTATCCCCGGCAACGGCGCCAAAAACTTGTTCGGTCGAAACCTAACGGTTTATTTAATATCCGCAAGCGCACGGACTATTGTAATATAGCGGGTGCAAGTACGGGTCGATCCCACAGAGACAGAGTTTACTTTAGGAAATATTTTTGTCTTTAGAATGTATAGAAAAGATTGGGGGGAGATAAAATTTGTTTTTAGAAAAATAGAGAGAACATAAACAGAAAGTACTTTGATTAAATTCTTATAAAACGAAGCATTCTCGGGATTGGAAATCATACACATAACTTTGTTCATCAAATCATCATTGTCTTAGAGATAAAAGATTTTCATAAAAAGCAAGGATGGTATGTTAAGCCTACGCTACTTCGGGTTAAGACAATAGCGTTTGTATTCTTCACTAATTATGTCCTAACTGTTTGAGATTTCCGTTTATGTTATCCCCGCCCTGTCACAAACGGGCATTCCGGCTTATCTCTAGCTGACCATAATTAGTAAGAATCCATTAAGAACGAGAGTCAACATACTTTCCATTAAAGGAACATCCCTAGGCCATTGAACTACTTTCGTGATCAATGAAACCTAGTTTCTTTATATGGTTTCGTCAACCGAGATTCTCCGCTAGGTACTTCTCTTAATTGACTGAATCATACAAATTGGATATCTCCAAAATGTAAGGCATTTAGAGAATAATATAAAGAAATTGTTTAGATGAAGAAAGAAGACAAGGCTTTTCATTTTAGATGATGAACAAGTATGTTTTTGAGTTTCCAACCCCAAGAATAAGGGGGATTACTCACAAGCCATTAATAACATATAAGCAGAAATAAAAGATTGAGTAAGAAGGACTTATGATGAATAAATGATGGAAATGATGCTTCACTTTTATTGCTTTTTCTCCAAAGTAACTTCAAGAACAAAATAATGACTTTGATCTTCAAATCTCTATGGAAAATTGTTGTCACAAGTGTTTGTATTTTCTATCTATGAAGTATCAGTGATTTCTCTCTCAAAAAATTCGTATCTAAGACTGATTACAAGGGTCCTATTTATAATTGGGAGGAGACTCTTCA
Source organism: Adenophora triphylla var. japonica (assembly GCA_022495995.1). Classification (NCBI taxonomy): domain Eukaryota; kingdom Viridiplantae; phylum Streptophyta; class Magnoliopsida; order Asterales; family Campanulaceae; genus Adenophora; species Adenophora triphylla. The sequence goes on along the minus strand of JAFEMH010000588.1, from coordinate 431,875 downwards.
ATTGGGTGCCATCAAAAGGTGCCTTTACATCTGCAGTCACGACTTGCACGGCCGTGTCAAGGATTTTGCACGGTCGTGTACTCTTTGGCGCCAGCTTTGAATTTGAACTTGGAGACTTGAACGGCCGCTCCGAATATAGCTGCACGGCCGCTCCGAGGTTGGCACGGCCAGGACTCTTCAATGCTCGGCCACTCCATGGATTTTGGGGCCAAGATGGCCGGCTATGGCCTATGATGCACGGCCGCTCCTGAACTTGCTGCACGGCCGCTCCCACTGGTTTTCAGCTTTGTGTGTTTATTTTGCTTGGTGTTCCTCCATCCTTTTGGACCAAATTGCCCAAGTATCCTTTTGGATATAAAGAGACCCTAAAACCTGTCTAAAATGTATAAAACATACCAAAAACGTAAAATCTAATAAAATAGCAAAAGTAAGTAAAAAGTACTAAAAACTAAATGAGAAATGATGATTTATTATGTAAAAGTATATAAAATCTAGGATAATTGACTATATAATAGTCACTTATCATCCAGATTAATAAACCCCCTCCTTTTCACTCAAACATTCTATCATTCTTTAATTCATCCTCCATAGCCACCCATCTCCCTTGTTCATCTTCCACAACCACCCATCTCCCTTATTCCTTCAATTAATGACCCCTAGCCCACTCCCTTACTCCGACTCATCCTTCTATCCCCACCCATCTCTGTATTTTCCCTCTACCAGTCCATGTCCGTCCCTTCTTCCCCCGTCCATGTCCACCTCCCCTTCCCATATTCGCCATCTCCGGTACGATTCATGACCAGAAAGACCAGATTCATATGATCAATTTACTGACATTAATCCCGGTACCTCACTACAGAGCCCCATTCATTTTAGCACCCTTTCCCCCTATATTGAATTGCCGCCTCACCCACTTCCTAGGTCCGCCTCCCCCTAACTTCCCCACAGCATCGGTAAATTCCAAGCCATCTCCTCCATTTTCGTCGCCTTCTTTCCACAGTCTACCATGTCCGCCGCCTTCTCTCTCTCAAAATCTCTCTTTCCTTCTCTTTGAGGATCTGGGTTTTGATTTAAAAGGAAGTGAATTTGGTTTGTTAATTTAGTTTGAATTTCTAATTTTATTTGTTCAGATTCTTGATAGGTTTCTTCAAATTTGTGGTGATGATTTTGGTGGTGATGGATGGTGGATGGTGGTTTTATTGGTAGTGTTGGTGAGTGATGGCAGTGGGGGAAATTGGGGAGCGGGATGAGGGGAGAGGCCGGAGGAGGAGGCCGGAGAAGGAGATGAAATGGGAAAGAACGCGAAATGACCAAAATGCCCTCACTGAATGTCACATGCCTCGCACATGGTCACTTAACGGGGTTTTTTAACGTTTTCCGTCAAAAAGCCCCAAATTGATCAAAATTGTAAATTCGGGCCCCAAATTGATAGTTTTAAGACTTCAGGCCCCAATGTGGTACCGCCCCTATACTACAGGCCCTAAATTGTCATTAACCCATATATATATATATATATATATATATATATATATATATATATATATATATATATATATATATATATAGGTGCTCAAATGAGAACCATAATAAAATGAGAACCGTGAGAACCACTTGTATACACTTGTTTACAGTAGATACTTAGCTACTGCATACATATACAGCTTCATCGTATATGTATACGAGTTAAGTATCTACTGTATACAAGTGTATAACCACACGTATACACTTGTATACAGTAGCTAAGTATCTACTGTATATATATACAGTCTATTGTATATGTATACAGTAGCTAAATATCTACTGTATACAAGTGTATATAAGTGGTTCTCACGGTTCTCATTTTAAACGGTTCTCATTGGAGCATGACCCTACACACACACACACACACACACACACACACACACACACACACACACACACACACACACACACATATCACACACACACACGCGCATACACATATAGACACACACACACACACACATATATATATATATATATATATCTGAGTGGCTAAATGAAAACTCGAAAGGGCGCTTAGGCAAAATATGAGATTGTGAGATTAGTGCTTTATTTGTTCACCGGAGTTGGAGTCATAAGGGGAATTTGGGGGGTTCGGGTAGGATTTTACCTTGGAGGAGGAGGATCGGTTTAGAGGAGATATGATAGAAACCCTCATTCGTTCTGGAGTAATAAGGGGCGTAGGAGTTTTTCATGAGGTAGTTGTGAGGGATTATTACCCGAACAAGCTTTTTATTTGAGGGATGTTGTAGTGAGAGGCGAGGGTGGGGAAAGTAGGACATGTTTAGTTCCCCCGAATCTGTTGCGTGGGTCCTAATTTGAATATTATTTGCTATAAGAGTTGATATTAAACTAGGGCCAGTTATTCTCATTTTTGGAGTTATAATGAGCGAAGTTTTAAACTCCGTACTTGTGATTGATTTGTTGGCGTGATTAGAGGAGACTAGGGGACAAATTTTTTCATGCTATCTATTTTAGACCGGAGGTTAGATTAGAGTAAAGATGCTACTCAGGGACAAGTAGCGGTCTAAGCGTGGGGAATCTGATGTGGTGAATTTTATATCATGTAACTCCTATGTTTTCAGACATTTTATTTCTCTATTTTGATGTATTTAGATTAGATTTAATTTAATTTGGAGTGACTTTGTAATGTGAGGTTTCATTAGAATATGTTGTATTCCGAGAGCAATTAGTGATTTACTCCCTCCGTCCCAGAAAATGCTTCACCTTTTACCCAAAATGGTGTCCCGTTTGAAGCTTCACCTTTCCTAAAATGAAAAAGTTTTATTAATATTCTATTATACCCACTCATTATTTCCTCCACTCATTCTCTCTCCTAATTCACTATTACACTCACGACACTTTTTAAATTTACTATTTTCTCCACTAATTCTCTCTCCTATTTTCAAATTACACTCACAACATTTTTTCTTCCCACCTATTTCCTTAATTTGTATGTCGGGCCAAAAATGGTGAACCATTTTCTGAGACGGAGGGAGTATATTTGTATTCGGACTTATTGTATTCATGAAGCCGATAATAGAGTTCCAAGTATCAAGGAAAGTCAACATAAAAGTCAATGGTAGAAGAAAAAAAGTCAAGACAAAACAAGATAAGGCTTCAAGAGAAAAAAATGAAGAAATCCAAAAAATTAGGCTAGGGAACAAGTCATCCCCAACTACACCAACTATCCCTCAAAGGGGTGGTAGTGGTGAGTACGGTGGTGGTGATGGTGGTGGTGATTGGGGTGATTAAATTTGTAGTTAATTAAATTGAATACTGTATTTTCTGAATCAAACAGTCGAAATAATGTTTATGTTTTTTTTTTTGAAAAACATTTTAATTTTTCAAACAATATTTTGCAGTAAATCATTTATTTTTCAAAAAATGTTTTAGGCTAAACAAAAGAGCCTTTGTATCATCTTCCAAACACTAGCTTCACCATCACCATCACTCACAACAACCCAGAAAATCTCTCTTCATCCTTAAAGCTAGAAATTGAAAAAAATTAAGGGTGAGGGGGGTGATTTAAAGAAAACCCCAAATAAGGAGACTTGGGTGTGGAGAATGGCGTCTCGTAAACACTTGGCCACTGCCGCCGGCCACAAGGAACGGCCCAATGGCTACCTCTTCAGCCGGACCCACACCCACCGGGTCAATCAAGGAAGTGTTGGTGATTTAGTATCATCAACTTATTTTATTGTAATGGTGATTTACTAAGAGATCAATGTGATTCGTATTAGACTCGGATACGAGTAAGGGAAAGTGTGGAGTACACACTCGTTTGAGCTAAAACGAAGTCAATCTCGATAAAGAAGTAAAAGTTAAAGGGTAGCACTTTTTGCTGATGTGCTCGGCCGAGCAGAGTCCTTGACTCGGCCGAGCAGAGCATAGCAGATTGTCCAAAGTTTCTGGACAGCCTTGCTCGACCGAGTCATATGCCTTGCTCGGTCGAGCAGTATGAACAGCACGGCCGTGCAGTTCAAATGACACGGCCGTGCAGCTGGGCAAATTGTCATGGGACATCTTTGCTCGGCCGAGCGAGTCCCTTGACTCGGCCGAGCAGTTCCTGAACAGGTGCCAGTTCAAACTGAAAAGACACATCACTTGGCTAAAGTCATGTTTTTTGGTTATACCCTTTTACTAATACCTCTCCATCTGTATATATACAGAGATTGATCTCAGTTGTACACACATGAAAAACACAAGTGATACAACAATAACAAAAGCAACACAATTCTCAAGTTTTGATTTGTTCTCTTTGCCTAGAAAACAAATTGCGTGATTGTCTTATCCCAATAAAGATTTTGTGTAACCCAGGCATTAAGGGTCGAAATACTTTATTCGGAAAGTGGATTATACACGATTCAATCACATATCCGGCCTTAGTATCAAGATCAAGACCCTATATTTCCCCTACAAACGAATAAAGTATTTTGGTGATACTCATGGCTGGTGGAAGTACTGTGAAGGAGATGACAACAAAGTTTGGAAAGCTAGACAAGTTTGAAGGGCAAGATTTCAGACGTTGGCAAAAGAAGATGCACTTCCTTTTGACAACATTAAAGGTGGTGTATGTTCTATCTACTCCAATTCCAGAATTGCTTGAAGATGATAACTTGGAGGCCGTTAGACGTAGATCAAAGTGGGAGAACGATGACTACATCTGCAGAGGACACATATTAAACGGTATGTCTGATCCTTTATTTGACATTTATCAAAATGAGGAGTCTGCAAAAGAGTTATGGGATTCTCTTGAATCCAAGTACATGGCAGAGGATGCTTCTAGTAAGAAGTTCCTTGTGAGTAATTTTAATAATTACAAGATGGTTGATTCAAGACCTGTCATGGAACAGTTCAATGAACTCCTTAGAATCCTTGGACAATATACACAACACGGGTTGAAGATGGATGAGTCAATATCGGTTTCAAGTGTGATTGATAAGTTGCCTCCCTCCTGGAAGGATTTCAAACACACTTTGAAACATGGTAAAGACGATCTATCTTTGGTTCAACTTGGTAGTCACTTGCGCATAGAGGAATCTCTTAGGGCGCAAGAGGATGACAAAGGCAAAGGAAAAGAAGTTGCTGGACCCTCGATCAATATGATTGATGAGGGTGGAAACAATAAAAACAAAGGAAAGAAACGTAGTTTCAATGACAATGGTTCTGGTCCCAACAAGAAGCCTAAATTGGCATGTTGGAAGTGTGGCAAAACTGGTCACTTTAAGAAGGATTGTCGTGTTGGAAACAACAAGAAAGGCGCAAGCACAAGTGGTTCGGGAAAGGGGTCTAAGGACCATTCTCAAAACCAAGGTCAGATTTTAATACATAGTTGGAACATATTTATTAAAAATTCTGTTTCACTAATTTCTGAGGCATTTTATGTGCAGGATGATGCTATTACGTGGTGGATTGATTCCGGTGCCACTGCTCATGTTTGTAAAGATCGTTGTTGGTTTAAGTCATACGAACCAATGGAAGACGGATCTGTCCTTTACATGGGTGATGACCATTCCGCTCCTATTCAAGGAAGAGGAAGCGTGGTGTTGGAATTCAGTTCGGGAAAAACTGTTTCTTTGTTTAATGTTTTATATGTACCTAAACTTCGTAAGAATTTAATTTCTGATCCTGTCTTGAACAAATGTGGATATAAACAAGTGTATGAATCCGATAAGTATATCTTATCGAAGTCTGGTGTATTTGTAGGATTTGGTTATTATAACAATGGAATGTTCATGTTGAATTTAAATAAAATTCCCGTTAACTCTAGTTACGTTTATATGACTTCCTCTCGTTCTTTGTTAATTCCTCATTATGGCATGCTCGGTTAGGACATGTGCACTATAAAAGAATGCTTGAAATGTCCAAAGATGGTTTGATTCCTGTTATTGATAATAATACGAAAATGTGTAATACTTGCATGTTAACAAAAATCACTAGGAAACCTTTTAAAAGTGTTACAAGGAATTCTCAGAAACTTGAATTAATACATAGTGATTTATGTGATTTTCATGCAACTCCATCTTTAGGCAATAAAAAGTATATTGTCACTTTTATAGATGATGCTTCTAGGTTTTGCTATATTTATTTGCTGCATGCAAAAGATGAAGCCCTAGATAAATTTAAAATTTATAAAACCGAAGTTGAACTTCAACTAAATGGCTTGATTAAAACCTTACGTACGGATAGAGGTGGTGAATATTATGATCCTAAATATTTCCAATCCGTAGGGATAATTCATGAGACTACGGCTCCTTATGTACCACAACAAAATGGTGTGGCTGAAAGGAAGAATAGAACTCTTGAAGAAATGGTTAATGCCATGTTGTCTTACTCGGGCTTGAGTGACGGGTTTTGGGGTGAAGCCATGTTAACGGCTTGTCATCTATTGAATAGAGTTCCTAATAAAAGGAACAAGATTACCCCATATGAGCTTTGGTATAAGAAAAGACCAAACTTGACATTTTTGCGAGTTTGGGGATGTAGGGCCGTGGTTAGACTTCCGAACCCTAAAAGGAAAAAGTTGGGAGAAAAAGGTTTTGATTGCATCTTTGTTGGATATGCTGAGCATTCCAAGGCATATAGGTTTTATGTTATAGAACCTAATGAATTCATTTCTATTAACACAATTATAGAATCGAGAGATGCAATCTTTGATGAGAATCGTTTCTCTTCAATACCTAGACCCAAGGATATTATACCAATGTCGGCTGAATCTCAAAGGGATGATCATTCAATTGATGTACCAAGTGAGACACCCGAATCTCGTAAAAGTAAAAGAATAAGGAAAGCTAAATCATATGGTTCTGATTTTCAACTATATTTAGTTGAGGGATCAAGAGATCAAATTGAATCTCAATACTCTTACTGTTATAGTATAGAGGAGGATCCAAGAACCTATGATGAAGCAATAAAATCTCGAGACGCTGGTTTTTGGAAAGAAGCCATCGATGATGAGATTGGTTCTATTGTGGAAAATAATACATGGGTCTTGTCTGATTTACCACCAGGCTGTAAACCTTTGGGGTGCAAATGGATCTTCAAAAAGAAGATGAAAGTCGATGGAACTATCGACAAGTTTAAAGCTCGATTGGTAATCCAAGGCTTTAGACAAAAGGAAGGGATCGATTATTTCGATACCTATGCACCGGTTGCTCGTATCACTACTATTAGATTTCTGATAGCTTTGGCGGCCTATTCGTAATCTATTGATCCATCAAATGGATGTCAAAACAAGCATTCTTAAATGGTGATTTGGAAGAAGAAGTGTATATGAAACAACCGGAAGGATTTGTTATGCCAGTAATGAGCATAAGGTATGTAAGTTAATTAAGTCATCATGAATTTGAAGCAAGCACCTAAGCAGTGGCATCAAAAATTTGATGAGGTTGTTTTGTCGAATGGTTTTTTATTAAATCAGTCCGACAAATGTGTATATAGCAGATTTGATGAATCCGGTAAAGGTGTAATCATCTGTCTATATGTAGATGACATGTTGATTTTTGGCACTGACCAAAATGTAGTTGATAAAACTAAAAAGTTTTTGTCATCAAAGTTTTCTATGAAGGACATGGGAGAAGCCGATGTAATTCTTGGTATAAAGATTAAACGGATGAACAAAGGAATTGCAATTACACAATCTCATTATATTGAGAAAATTCTCAAGAGGTTTAATTGTGATAATTGTTCTAAAGTTAGTACTCCCATGGATCCTACTGAGAAACTTGTATCAAATACTGGTAAACCTGTGTCACAGCTCGAATACTCAAAAGCCATTGGCCGTTTGATGTATGCTATGACGGCACTCGACCTGATATTGCTTATGTAGTTGGAAGATTGAGTAGGTTCACTAGTAATCCTAGTAGACAAAGCATTGGCATGCTATAACAAGGGTGTTCAAGTACTTAAAAGGTACTATGGACTATGGTTTGTGTTATAGTGGACATCCTTCTATATTAGAAGGTTATACCGATGCTAGTTGGATCAACCAAGAAGATTCATCTTCTACTAGTGGTTGGGTGTTCTTGCTTGGAGGAGGTGCCATTTCTTGGGCTTCCAAAAAGCAGACATGTATTACACATTCTACAATGGAATATGAGTTTGTAGCATTGGTGCCGCCGCCGGAAAAGAAGCGGAGTGGCTTCGGAACTTGATATATGAGATTCCATTATGGCCAAAACCGATATCACCAATGCCTATCCATTGTGATAGTGCGCCACCTGGCTAGGGCCTATAGTCAGATTTATAATGGCAAGTCTAGACACTTGGGTGTCGACATAGTATGATTCGGGAGTTAATCATGAATGGTGTGATATCGCTTGAGTTTGTTCGGTCGCAACAAAATTTGGCCGACCACTGACGAAGGGGTTAGCCAGAGACTTGGTAAATAAGTCTGCAATGGGAATGGGATTAAAGTCCATTTAATCCTCTAATTGTGAGATACCCAATTCCCTTCTAATACAACGTTAGAAGCTTGAATTCAATGTGGAAAGCTCGCAGTTGGAGATTGGAACACATGTTATTATCTTTCCCAAGGTATGTGTTCAGGCCTGCAAGTAAAGGTTAGGTTGAAGAATATCTTCTTAATAGTTCCTTTGAAAAATTGCAAATGCAGGTGCAAGATTAAAAGGAACTACCTATGTGGACATGAAGTTTTGCCGCTTCAAGAAGCTAGGACTTGGCTTCCTATATGTTCACTATTGAATATGGACACATGGCTTGTAATAGTGTCAAGGTTAAACAAAGAGAATTGTACTGAACTTATGTGTATAGTATCTTCAGGTATTCATATGAGTTGACGGGTTCAATCGTTAGGACACCCCGATTCTCGAGTATTTGAAATGTGTATTATACTAAGATGAAAATTCAATCGCAAGACATTTTCATTTATGCATTCGTTTGTTTCGTTATTTATAAAGTTTAGTAAATCAAAGGATTACACTAAAATGGAGGGGATTTGTTGGTGATTTAGTATCATCAACTTATTTTATTGTAATGGTGATTTACTAAGAGATCAATGTGATTCGTATTAGACTCGGATACGAGTAAGGGAAAGTGTGAAGTACACACTCGTTTGAGCTAAAACGAAGTCAACCTCGATAAAGAAGTAAAAGTTAAAGGGTAGCACTTTTTGCTGATGTGTTTCAGCCGAGCAGAGTCCTCGACTTCGGCCGAAGCGAGCATACAGCAGATTGTCCAAAGTTTCTCGGGACGCCTTGCTGCCGAGGCATATGCCTTGCTCGGCCGAGAAGCGATATGCTCACGGCCGTGCGGTTCAAATGACACGGCCGTCTGGGCAAATTGTCATGGGACATCTGGCCGGCCGAGCGAGTCCTCGACTTCTGCCGAGCAGTTCCTGAACAGGTGCCAGTTCAAACTGAAAAGACACATCACTTGGCTAAAGTCATGTCTTTTGGTTATACCCTTTTACTAATACCTCTTCATCTGTATATATACAGAGATTGATCTCAGTTGTACACACATGAAAAACACAAGTGATACAACAATAACAAAAGCAACACAATTCTCAAGTTTTGATTTGTTCTCTTTGCCTAGAAAACAAATTGCATGATTGTCTTATCCCAATAAAGATTTTGTGTAACCCAGGCATTAAGGGTCGAAATAATTTATTCGGAAAGTGGATTATACACGATTCAATCACATATCCGACCTTAGTATCAAGATCAAGACCCTATATTTCCCCTACAGGAAGTGGGAAGACTGGGATCCCTAGCTCCATCACCAGCTTTCTCACAATCGTCACGTGTCGGACTAAACGCTAAGCTCGATAGGTCCGACTGATTTCCAATCTGGGTAATGGTTTAATTTTGACTTTGAGTTATGGGATCCGTTTCGTATTCCTTGATTTGGTGGGCTAAAGGGTTTTGTGGGTCGGAGTCAAAATTAGGCGAATTCCAATCTACTCTTTAATTTGGATGTTTTGATATGAATATGTTTGAGAAATTTATTTGTTTTTCGACCGATTAACTCGGTTAGGATGTTTTGAAAATGATGAACAGTAATGGGTGTGTAGACTACCAACAATGGGCTAGATGAAATGGAGAAGAAACCCTTCCATTTTCATCTAGATGAAACGGTACAATGGAGAGATGAAAGGTGTGAAATGAAAAGTGTGGAATGAAATTTTTCATATGGGGTGGAAAAAAAAAAGCTGTCCTCCTTGCCACGTGTCAGTCTCCCATTGACCCGTATTTGGCGTGTGCGCCACACCGCCCGGGATGGTGCGTGTGGCGTTCGCCTTTTTTCCTTTTTTTTATTTTTTCTTGATTTTTCACGTAGCTTCATCTGATTGGTCCGTTGAATTTTCGATTTTTTTTATCCCAATTTTTTGAGCTATATTATCACCTAGTAAATTATTTTTTTTAATTATTTTTTTCACCAAAATTCATCATTTTTTTTCCCTATAAGTTGGTACAAGTTTCATTTTATTTGAACACACAAAAAAAAAAACACTCATTTATCAATTATTCTTCTTCATTTTAGCCTTTATTTAAAAAAAATTATTATTTTTTCCCCTATAAATTGATGCAATATTTTTTGATTAAGTGTGAAATATTTTTTTAATTATAAATAATAATAATAATAATAATAATAATAATAATTATTATTTTATTAATCATAAAAATAGAGAATATAAATAAAATAAAAGTGATGGGATATAGAATGATGAGTTGGAGGGAGTTGAAATTTGATTTAATTTAGCCATTGTAGGGGGTTAAATGAAATATTAGGTGGATGAGAAAAAGTGTTAGATGAAATGGAGGAGTGAGATGAAACCATTGTGGATAGTCTAACTCCATCCATCCATTTATTTGCATTATTTGAAATGAGAGTTGAAAGTAGTTAGGATTATTTATGATGGTGCTTCACTTGAACCATCCATCATCAGAAGACGTCATGAGGCTGAGCAAATGTTGGGTTTTGAAAGATAAGAAAACAACACATGGAGAAGGAGCTATATTATTCAAATTCAAATGCACTGTTAATTATTATCATAGTTAAGGAATGAGGGAATCAAACTTTATTATGAATTGACAACTACTTTATCACTTTTGCTTTCTATAAAAAAAACCATTCAAGATTTGTGAACAAGGATAGGATCCATCTATACAAGAAAATAATGAGTTGTCAGCTGCACGTAGGGAATTTGAATCATAAGGTTTCTGACAAAACAATCGAGGATGAATTCAGGCTCTATAGAAGTGTTAGGATTACTAGAAAATCTCCTAAATATGCTTTAGTTGATTTTGACAATCCTAATGACGCTCTTCAAGCTATTCGTAATTTGGACGGACTACATGGCTGGAAAGTCAACCCATCACTACGACAACACGGAGCAGGTTCCAAACAGTTGATCAGGTCTGATTTAAAACCACCTCTGTTTAAATTTTATTTTGTTTCTGGAACATGTAGTTTCAAAATGAATGAGGCTTCTAGTTTTTGTTATGTTTTTCCGAAGCCAAAGAGATCCACCTTTTTTATATATAAAAATAATATGTCCAATAGCAAATACTAGTAGTATACCAAGACAAGAAAACAACCAAAATATCCTGTGTTAAAAACATGTTGTTTTCAAGGATAGATAGGACTTTGTTCATCTTTGTCTGCAGGGAATACAAAACTCAATCAAAGGTTCTCATTGACCAAGTTCCAGTTAGCCAACAATGTAATGTTGAAAGCAAAACAATCGAACCAGCAGAAAAGTCATCTAATATTGATGAGTTAGCTTCAAAGCTCAAGTCAATGCTAGAAGACAAGGTAAGGGAATTGGGAGCGGTTAATGAGGAAAATGAGAAACTAAATCATAAGCTGAATGAAGCAAATGCAGAGATAACTTCTGCAAAAGCCATGGAAGAGGAAATGACTTTGAAGTTGAAGAAACTTGGTGAACAATTGGAGGAGACTAACAAGCTTCTTATTTTTTCTAAAGTCAAGGGAGAGGATATGATTTTGATGTTAAAAAAACTTAAAGCTGAATTGGCAAAGAGTAAATCTTCTGCTAAAGCAAAGGAATCTGAAATGAGCTTAAAGCTGAAAAAAGTTGAAGAAGAGTTGGAAAAAGTTAAGAGTAATGCATCTTCTGCTAAAAACAAGGAAGAGGCAATGGATATGAAGTTGAACAAGTTTGAAGAGAAGTTGAGAAAGAGTGAAAAATATGGTGTTGAGTTGAATGAGAAGCTTAAAGAGATTGAAGGAGTGAAAGAAACATTGGAAGCTGAAATAAAGAATATTAATGAAAAGACACAAGAGTGGAGGAAAACAGCTGAAACTGCAGCTACAATTTTTTCAGTGGGAGTGGAGATAAATGCTGAGATATCAGAGTCCGAATCTATTTTCTCGTGCTACATGAATCGTGCTGCTATGCATCTGTCACTTGAAAGGGTAAGAGAGTCACTGTTGTACTTGAGAATGGCAGCTATATTGGATCCAAATTCTCTTGAACCCCGTTTGATGTCTGCAGAGTAAGTTTCACTTTTCTTTTTCTTCCTACTCCTGCTTAATGAAAATGTGCTGATCAATCATATTCTTTCTCGGTGTTCCTTCAATTCTCTAGACGCCATCTAACACTAGGAGAAGTCGAAGATGCATTATACTATTACACTAAGTGTTCAAAGTCTGCAAGTACGTCTTGCTTTGATACCAGAGTTGCAATTGAAGCTGCTAATGGCATACAAAAGGCTCAGGTATTTCACATCTTAAAAATATATTTCTAATGATAACTAGCAAAGGTCTGTGGAATTGATTGTCTTTTTGTTTAACGAGAAATATATATATATATAGCACTCGTTTAACAAACCTTCTTAATTATACGTAGAGTTGTATCTATTGTAGAAACTGGATAGCTGTATAAAGCACTCCTCTCAACTTTTACAACGAAGAACTTTCAGCTCAGCAACTAAAGCTTTGGAAGTTATATCCGAAGCCATGTCAATAAGCCCTTCATCAGAAAAATTACTTGAAATGCAAGGAGAAGCCCTTTTTGTGGTTGGTGACATTCTGCCTCTCATACAATCAAATTTGGTTAAAAATTGAAGTTAATATTTATGTTTTTAAAATATTCTCCCATATCAATATGCTCAGTAATTCCTTGTAAAATACATTTAAGTGGACTCACTATTTTTCTTTTCGTTTGTTTAACAGTTGCAGAAATATGAGGAGGTTGTTCAGCTCTGTGAGAGAACTCTTTATTTTGCTGAAAAGAATTTTTCCATCGTAGGTGTTTCTAATTTTGAATATGGTAAGAAGTTGTCAAAGCTATGGAGGTGGAACCTGATGTCAAAGTCCTACTTCCATTGGGGCAGACTTGACATGGCTCTCGATTTTATTGAGAAACAAGAGAACCTGAGAGCAATTAAAGACAAGTAATACTTAGCTTCATTACACAACCAAGAATTTCCCTAATGCAAAATTCTGTTAGGGAAGTCTATCTGCAGTGATTAACTTAATACTAATGTTCATTTTATTCTCTTGAAGCAGTATTGAGGAATCAACCATTCTTTTAGCTGCCACTGTACGTGAACTTTTACATTGCAAGGTACATTACTTTTTTCCTTAATTTCATGATTGATTATCCCAGCTAAAGATTTCTTTTGTTATTAACATAATATTTGAAATAGGAGTACCAAAAAAACAGGAAACTATGTAACAAATGCTAAGTTGAAAGTATTAGATGCCATCTTGCAGCAGAGGCAGATCTTGGGAGTACTTTGGTCAAGTTAGAATAGTTTAAAGCTCAAGAAAGTCATTTTTGAGCTGAATTATGCAAACAATACTCCCTCCCTTCCTCGCCCCTAATCATTTCATTTTTGTTTGTCTAAAAAAGGAGCTCCATTTCTACGGAAGGCAATGATATAGTGCAATTTCAGGAAGGTACAAGCAGGGAAAGCTAGTTCTTATAAAGTTTGACTTGTTAAATGGGACTATTTTTTGAGACGGAGGTATTACAATAGTGTAAAAAGTATTACCACTTGATTTGAACTAAATAGTCTCCTCTTCAAATAATATTTAGCGCAATCTCTGCGTGGATTCAGAGACAGGATTTGGCAGGATTTACTTTTCGTATTCCATTTCTTCCTGTATCTGTTATTCTTGTTAAACATAGGTGACTCGGGATTTCACTATGATTTAGTATAATTCAATTTTTTAGTATTTGGCTAATTATTTGGCATGTTACATACATAACTCAGGCTTTTCCCCAGGCAGCATTCATTTATGAACATGATAGTAGTAGTCTGTCGTATTCTTTAACTGCTTGCTGCATTTCTTTTAACCTTGTGTTACACATGCAATTCTAAAAGCATTGGTGAATAGAATCTTGATAGATTTTATTTATGTTTCCGTTCCCATGGACTCAGAAATCGGGAAATGAAGCTTTTCAGTCTGGACGATATACAGAGGCGGTGAAGCACTATACAAATGCTATGTCAAGAAGTACTGAATCACGTCCTTTCTCAGCTGTTTGTTTATTCAACCGTGCTGCTGCATACCAAGCTTTGAATAAAATTACTGATGCCATTGCGGATTGCAATCTAGCATTAGCTCTTGATGGAAGTTACCAAAAGGTTTGTCTAGCTTCTATTCCCTCCGTTCCGAAATGATCTTCATACTTTTTTAGATGTTAACACGAAGGTACTTGGAGCAATGATTTTAGGTTTAATAATTATCCTAATGAACATCTAAAAATTCTTATTGGTAGTATATATATCGATGTATCAATAACAAGTTAAATTTTCATTATGATAATTAAATGAACCTAAGTTTAGTGCTCAAATTACCTTTGTTTTAACAATGAAAAAAGTGGTAAGATTATTTCGGGACAGAGGGAGTATTTATCTTTCTTGTTACTCTAGTAGAATTTTTATTCTTTGATAAGATCTAATCACTACACCCAATAATAGTTGTTTAGTTGTTTCCCTTTTCCTTTGCTGACCTTTCCTAAAATTTGGTTTAGATTTAACTCCACTCATGTGCTGTTAATTTTCATATGCCCTAAAACTTAGATTAAAATCCAGTTTTTTATTACGAATGTACATGGTGACTATTCCTTGTTATTTTCTAGAATCATGTTTGTCTAATCTTTCCATCAAATAAGCATGCTTATGTCGCATGCATATTCTAGGATGGCCTAGTCTAATGTATGCATTTTCTCTCCAGCTCTTTGGCATCATCTTTCCAACTATTGAATCTATGCATTTTCTCTCTATATATATCCCATAGTTGCTTCTACATATTGGGTAAGGATATACTAATCTCTGACAGAAAAAAAAATCGGCTACGAAGCACCATGCAACACCACACTCTTGAGTCTAGATCTTTTCACAAAGTAGGACATGTTATGTTTTAGATACCTTGAGAGATATGCATATTATAACGAACATATATGTACATTACGAGTGGTAGTTAAAGTATATACTCCCTCCATCCCGCTACAAATGAGACACTTACTGTTTACGCATGGATTATGGAAAAAAATAATAATATAAATGTTGTGAGTATGAAAAGTGAGGTTGGAGAGAGAAAGTGGGGTAGGAAATAGTGATTTGATTGGTGTTGTGAGTATAAAAGTAAAGTAGGAGAGAGAATTAGTGGGTGGAATAGTAAAGATTCTTTGCCATTTTAGGAAGTGTGTGATTTGTAGTGGGACGCCCAACGAGGAAAGTGTGTGATTTGTAGCGGGACGGAGGGAGTATATCAAATGTAATAAGTAATATTTAAGAAAATATGTTTACTGTTGATAAAAGGGCTAGACGTACATGTTTCTTATTGGTTTGATTAATAGGCAAACATGATGTATTTAACTATTCCTTTGGTTGGCTAAGTTCTGTTATTACAAGGGGTCCATTTTACATCAAATTAACTTCTGCTGTCACGAAGAATACCCATTTTGATCAGTGGCAAGTCGCTCCAAATCATTATTTTGGTTATATTTATGTTGGTGTTGCACACACTCTTTCATTTTTACGAGTATATGTCATGATGTTTGTTGGTAGTTTGTAAAACTAGTTGCTTTTGTCATCTTTTCAGGCTATTTTTAAAAGGGCCAAATTACATGAGAAGATTAGACACTATGAGAAATCAGCTAGTGATTTTAAGAGATTCATCTCTGTTATTGAAAACCAGACACCAGATAGGCAAGCTATCATCAAAGAAGCTCGTCTTCGACTTTTCTATATACAAGAAAAGACCAAGAGAGAAACGACCATGGACTTTTATCTCATTTTGTAAGTTTGCTATGATTAATTTCCTAATTTATGATAAACTACTCCTTTTGTCCAAAATATATATATATATATATATATATATATATATATATATATATATATATATATATATATATATATATATATATATATATATATATATATATTTGCAAATATAAAGAAAGTTTTGAGTTTTTGGCTGTTGTAGAAGGGCATATACATGAACTCCGTAGTGTTCACATTATAGTATCCCAACTACACATTGAAACATGATAGAAGGTGAATTTAGTAAATTCATAGAAAAAGAGATGCTCCTTTACAGACGATATGTTTGGAAACGGGTCACTCAATTTAGGATTACTAGTTTATGCCTAGTTATAAACTGCCCTCCCATGATAAAGATCTATTCTACTTGCTTTTGGGGACAAATAATGAAATTGTTAGCAAACCACTATCATACTACTTTATCACAAAAAGTGGGATTACCTTTTCCCCACTTATGAGCTGAATTTTCTCATCAATCTTACTCCCTTTGTCCCAAAATGATAGTCATGTTTGACTTTTCAAACATTTTAAGGCTACATTATAAGTTTTAAATTTTTTTTGAAGCCTTAATCTTGGAAATGGGACAAACTTTTTGGGACAAACAAAAAGGGAAAGTGAGACTATCATTTTTGGGACGGAGGAAGTATTTTTTTTGTATTCTTGTGTGCGCAATCTCATGTTAATGAACATCCTAATCTAACGCAGTTAAAATAAATGGCTGCAACTTCACCCATGTCACTTATCTCTTCTGACATTGTTTAATGGTTTAATTTCATTTTCAACCATTGTACTTTACTTCAACTTTCACTTCAACCACTATACTTTGTTTTTAGCACGAAAACCACAAAAGTTTCGGAAAACTATCACTTTCGCCACAAATTCGTGCCTAATCCGTGTCTAATCCATGGCTAGTTCGTGCCTTAATACACGAATTTGTGGCTAAAATGATAGTTTTCCAAAACTTTTGTGGTTTTCGTGCTAAAAACTAAGTATAGTGGTTGAAGTGAAAGTCGAGGTAAAGTACAGTGGTTGAAAATGAAATTAAACCTTGTTTAATTATCCTGGCTTCTAGGGGAGTAAATGATTCAGATTCTACTTCAGAAATAAAAAAGGCATACCGAAGAGCAGCTCTTAACCATCATCCAGACAAGGTACGTTGATGTTTGTTTGTTTTTTTTTTTAAATTAAACAACTAATCTAATAGACATGAATGCCAACACTTAATGGTCTTCTTCATGTAAAAGTTCACTTGTACTGAGATGTAGGCTGGTCTATTCCTAGCAAGAAGTAAAAGTGAACACGATGGGCAACTATGGAAGGACATTAGCAAAACAATTTCCATGGACGCAGAAGAGCTATTTAAGATTATTGGAGAGGCCTACTCAGTGCTCTCAGATTCAAGAAAGGTTTGCACCTTCATTAACTTGTGTCATCTGTACTGCACATATTTTAACTTCTTTTATTACTTATTTGTTGCTTAAGTTCCTTATCTACTTGTTTAACATCTCTAATTAGATATCATGGACGTAAGGATTTCAATTTAAATATTATAATAGAAACCTATCCTAACTCCTTGTGAATATCAATAACCGACATCATCCAGAAAATCACTCGTTGATATGAGTCCAGTCATCATAATGAGGAAACATGACATTAGAAACCAATATGAACTATGTAATGACCATTTAAAATCTTCTTTTATGTACGCCGGCCATGCTATATCAAAACACCCTTATATGACTTCTTACATCTTGAATTATCCTTGTGACTAAATTCATTATAACGACCAATCACTTGAAAGCCTCAACAACTGTCGGCATGGTTGAACATCTAAGATGGGATTCAAGTTGCTCTTTTCTTTTTTTCCTTTTGTTTCTGAGAGGGAATCTTTCAGATAGTGCATATTTTCATCTAAAAATCCCTACTTGTTGGTAGTTGTTATTTTCTTAGCTCCTAGTTGTAAGGCGATATATGAAGAGCTGATTATCATATCATCCCATGATGTTTTTGCTCTAAATGCATGCTTGTTTCCCCTACCCTTTCATGTTGAGTGCCCGTTAACTATTCCTTGAAGATCAAAAACAAGTTATTTGTATCCATAAAATATTCTAGCTGCAGAGACAAGCCATGGGAACGGACTTGGCATATGCATATGTTTAAGTGATAACTTAATCTATATTATGAGAGTGAAATCTATCACTGGTAGGGATTGAACACCTAACCTTCCCTATGGAGTGAATGCATGAGTTGACTTTGCACTTGTTACCATTGCAGAGGTACATGTATGATATGGGAGAGATGATGAGATATGAAGATGAAGGCAGCGATTGATTATGTTATACATAATACGTGTGCAGTGCAGTGCAGTGCAGTGCAGGATGAAAGTTGTACATTAGTTCAACCACACAGGACTTCTCAAAGTATTTAAGTGTTGATATTGTACATTACGGTCGCCTCATATATTTCTACACTCAACAATATCTGGCTTTTTTTTTTTTTTTTTTTTTTTTTTTCTGTTATGATATTCAAAAGATTGGCTTTTAACTCCATCAGTCTTCATTGACTATGTATGTATAGTTTATGATTCATTTTGATGGTAATTAAGCCTGAAAGTGAACCAATATAAGCTTAGTTCATTTCCCTTGTTCCGGCAATGGTGTGTAATATTAATACCATTCTTCCAAAAATTTACTGTAACGGGAGCTTGATAATGTTCCAAGTTCCAGTCCAGACCTCAACAAGTCACTGGGTGGGATAATGCTGTTCAACAAATCAAACTAGATCAATAATGAGTTTTACCTTTGTGATCTGATCTCCTTCATGTTACTGCTCTCAAATGGGCAACTGTCAACATCATACGGAGTACTATATATTTTCACCTCTGTGAAGCAACAACTATATACTTATATATGTAAATATATATATATAAGCTATTAGTTAGCAACAGAGACTACATTGGAATTTATGAGACGGAGACATGTTGCTGACCATTATCCTTTACACGTCCCCGCAAGATTGAGGCTACATTGGAGACTCCAAGCTTGGACCGGAAAAGAAGAAACAGAGACTTGGACAGAGGCTTCGTAAATGCATCTGCAATTTGATCCTTCGAGTTTATGTGACGAACCTGAATTGAACCATCTGAGATCCTTTCACGTACAAAATGATAGTCAAGAGCAACGTGTTTCATTCGGCAATGATAAAGGGGATTGATGAGCCCGGACCCTTTAGACCGGGACCAAAGCTCGATCCGGTCCAAAGGCCATATATGACGCGGCATCTCCTTAGACTGCTAGAGTAAGGTGACCGCGAGATTCCTAGACCAACAGTAATATGACCGCGGAAGCTATGCCCGCAAGATCCGTGCCCGCGTCAATATTGTTGACCGCGCCAAAGATGTTGACCGCGGTCTCATACCAGACTCTCGGTTATCTCACCAGACTCCCGGTTAAAGCCAAAGCTTGTAGAGCAAGATTCCGTACTGACTCTGACATCAATAAGCCGGCTTATTCCCATCGCATTAAATGGTGGCTCAGGCGCCCACTATGCCATTAAGGCGTCGCGCCAACTATCCTCTGTATATGTCCTTTCAGCGACATCCCTCTGCAGCATATCTCACTTTACTGATAGAGCCAACCAGGCGCGGACACGTGTCCTAGGTCAAAGACACGTCAGCGAGCAACTCCCACCTACTATAAATATCAACCTTTGTCCCCATGGACAAGGTAAGTGCAAAATCTATATTTGTAAGCCACATTGTCTAAACCATAAACACACAACTCACTCAAGACATTCCAAGTCTTATTTCTCGGTCATAAACCCTCAAGAGATCTTACTCTCACACCTGAGGGCCTGAGCTGGATTAAACCCCGGCTTTGACCTTAACGGTGCTTATTGTTGTTGTTGTGTTCTAGGTACAAACCAATATCAAACCAGAGATCCTAAACAAGTGAGACCCCCTAAAGTCGAGGCGTCATCAGTGGTTCAATTGCTGGGAAACATCTAGTTTTTTCTCGTGTAAATCTTGTGTCTGTCAAAAACAAACACCATTTCCAAATACTTGTTTCCAAAAAACAACCTTTTTTAGCTTTTTCACCGTCAAAATGTCTAATATTCCACTCCAAAACGCTGGCTTTCTTTCTACTCAAGGTAATGATCAAGCTTCTCCCTCTCAAATAAATCCTGCTAGACCAAGCACCTCGGCCTTTAATAGGTTGGGTGGCCGTTCTAATAGTCTAGGATCTCTTACTCTTTCTCAAAGAGACCTAAGGGAAAAGCTTGAGGCGGCCCGAAAGGATAAATCCCCTCAAAATCCAAGTCCAAAAAATCCCACCTCTCCTATTACTCCTGAGTTGATCCTTAAGAGAAATCAAGCTCTGGCTGCAAGGGTTAAGCTAGTGGCTGAGGCCATAGCTATAAATGATGCCTAGCTTGAGTTGGTTGAGTTGGAGGCCAATGGTGGTATCCCCCTAGAAGAAGGTTCATTAAGGTTCTCCTAAAGAGTCCCCACAAAATTTCTAGCTAGTCAAGCTAGAGGGACAAAAGGGTAGAACCGATCTTTGTTGACCGCGTTCATGAAGAGATTGAGGAGGATGAGGAAGTGAGAGAGGGAGCAGAATCTACTCCTCTCCACGAGAAATCCACAGCACGAACCATGGCCAAAGCCAAGGGAAAGGTTGTGATTACTCCCTCTAAAAAGCCCAAAATGGATAGCACGGACCCTGAGTTTCTTAAGTTCATGCACCAGATGTGGGAAAACCATCAGCAAAGCTCCACAAAGTGTGGCCGCACGATGGATACTTTTGCGGACAAGATTGCCAGTGCGCCAATCCGAAGAGGAAAACCTCCTCAAATTGAGACTTATGATGGCTCCACCAACGCAAAATGCCACATGGGGAAGTTTGAAGGACAGATGGCCCTATTCTCCTCGGATGAGGCCGTAATGTGCAAAGCCTTAGATGCTTATTTCACGGGCAAGGCCTTGTCATAGATGCTGGCCCTTAAGCCTAAATCCATCAAAAGCTATAATCATTTCAGACAGAGCTTTCTAAACTCTTTTACAGGCGCAGTCGAGCCCGCCCGGCCAAAGACTGATCTAATAAGAGTCAGGCAGGCCGCCGCAGAAACCACCAAATCATACATCATTCGGTTCAGAAAGATGTCCGAGCAGATTGTAGACATGTCCGAGAGCAATATTCAGCTCTGCTTTGAGGGCGGTCTATCCTTCAGCTTCCTGAAAATGAACTTTGTCTCGGACAGGCCTAAAAATGTCGAGGAAATGTATGAAAGGGCCTCCGCAATTGCCTCGGGTGAGGAGCCCAATGAAATAGCTGCTCGCAGACCGGCCAAAGATAGAATTGAGCATGTGCAGGATGCCGGCCAGGGACCCAGCCGCGGTCAGAATCAAGGAAAGAATAGAAACCGCAACACTGATAAACTCAAAAGGTTGACGGACGAAACAGTTTATACACCATTAAACGCACCGCGGGCAGCGATCTTGAAAGCAATGGAAGTACCTCCTCTTCCACCAATGGGCCGAAAGCCAAGTGAGAGGAGCAGAGCCAAATTTTGTGACTATCATAATGATCACGGTCACAACACTGAGGATTGCTTCCAGCTGAAGAGGATCATTCAGCAAAAAGTTAATAACGGCGAGCTAGCCAAATTGGTGCAAGGTAATAATGCCAACAACAACGTTAACACCCAAAGAGCTCGACCACAACGCGACCTAGAAAGAAGAGAGAGAGAGAGAATAATGATGCGGATGATCTAGGGATCTATGATATCAATTTCATTGGAATAGAGGCTCCCTCCAACAAACAGCTCTCCCATCAGATCAAGGCACTAGAAAAGGTCTTCTTGATTCCCCCCTTGGCTCCAGAAGAAGAGCAAGAAATTGGGTTCAAGCGGAGTGAACTTGCCTCCACTCTCTTCCATTCCACCCAGCCCCTCACCATCAAAATGAGAATCTCGCGGTCAAACAATGGTAGAGTCCTCATCGACACCGGCGCGGCCAGAGACATTCTCTACTATCATACATTAGTAGAATGAAAATGTCCGAAGCACATCTCACTCCGTACGCCGGCCTGCTCGAGGGATTCACAAACCATACTGTCCGCGTGAAGGGGACGATTGATTTTGAAGTGACCATAGGGGAAAAGCCCCTACAAAAATAACCAATGTCACTTTCATGGTCATAGATCTACAATCCCAGTACAACGCAATACTTGGCGTGACCGCTCAGACCGCATTGGGAATTGTGGCAACTATCCCCCACTAAAGGGTAAAATTCAATACTCCTGGCGGAATTGCGGTCATAAAAAACTAGCCCGAGAGGTTTCTCCGAACATTAGAGGAGAAACGAAAGAGGAAAACTGAGGCCTCCTGCTTGCAGTTGAATGAGGAAGCAAAGCTGAACAAAGGCAAGGACAAGTGCCCGCTGACCCAGTTCGTGGGTATGCTCTCCTTCCATTCCACCAAAATTGAGCTCAAGAAGAGCAGGAAGGCAAAGAGGATGGCTCCCATTGATGGAGGTTACGTTGATAGAGGAATTCTGGGGGACATAGACCGAGAAGTCATATACTCCATGTCCGCTCTCCCAGAAGCGAGAGCCAACCCACCAACGATCATTATAGAATCCCTCTATAATCGCGAAATCAGTGATCTGTGACCTAACGACGAGCTCGAGGAGGTGGTAATTAATATCTACTACCCTGAGCAAAATGTTAAGGTTGACATGGAAATTCATCCCGAGGAGAGGAGGATTTTGATCGAATTCCTCAGGAATAATTGCGAGGTGTTCGCATGGAGAGTGGAAGATATGCAAGGAATAAGCGAGGACGTGAATATCCACAAAATCAATGATGACTCCACCTTCAAACGCATCCACCAGAAATCTAGATATTTCTCTCCAAAAAATGAGATCGCGATCAAGGAAGAGGTAGAGAAGCTACATAAAGCGGGATAATTAAAGAAATATCATACCCCAAGTGGCTGGACAATGTCGTTATAGTGAAAAAAGCCAATGATAAATGGAGGATGTGCATTGACTTCACAGAAGCTCAAATGTGTCTTTGGGGTAAAAGCGGGCAAGTTCCTTGGGTTCATGGTCAATCAGCGCGGAATAGAGGCAAACCTAGAAAAAATAAAAGCGCTTTTAGACATGAAGCCTCATGCGTGCGTAAAGGATGTACAAAAGCTCAATGGGCGCATCACCGCACTTGGCCGCTTCATATTGCGGTCTGCAGAGAAATACCTCCCCTTCTTCAAAACTCTCAAAAGGGGGAAGAAGGCCAACGAGTTCGCATGGAACGATGAATGCGGTCTTGCTTTTGAAGAAGTAAAGAAATACCTCGGGCAGCCCCCTCTCCTCAGCAGCCCGGTGCCCGGGAAGAACTTTTTCTATTTTTAGCAGCCACTGACCTGACAGTAGCTCCTGTTCTTACAAGAGAGGAAAATAACTCCCAAAAACCAGTGTATTATGTATCAAAGGTGTTGTCCTCCTTAGAAGGTGGTTATCTAAATATAGCGAAATTAGCGTACACCTTGCTTGTAGCTGCTCGAAAATTACGAGCTTATTTTTCTGCACACCCTATAACTGTATTTTACAGAAGCACCGCTTAGAAAGGTTTTGCATAAACCAGAGTCTTCAGGGAGGATGGTAGCATGGTCTATAGAGCTCACTGAGTTCCAGATCACCTACTCCCCCAGAAGGACCATCAAAGCGCAAGCCTTAGCTGATTTTGTGGCAGAAACATCATTTAACCTTGCGGACAGCGAGCTGGGGAAAAGAAAGAGGGTAGAACCCCAAGAAGCCCAAGAAATTTCTGAGCCAAACACAGATCTAGCCAAAGAGCGACCAGAAGAAGTATGGACTTTATTCGTGGACGGATCTGCAAGCAAGCTGTTAAGCAGCACGGGCATATTCCTGATTGCACCATGTGGGGAGAAATTCAAGAGGGCCTTGATATTTAAGTTTGAAGCATCAAACAATCAGGCCGAGTATGAAGCAATCATAGCGAGCATGGAGCTAGCCAGAGATTTGGGGGTCCCAAGCATTGAAATAAATAGTGTCTCCCAGCTCATAGTAAATCAAATAAAGGGGGAGTATGACACAAATAACCCAGTCCTAGCCAAGTACTGCGGTCTAGCAAAATCCTTTCTCAAAAATTTCGAATACTATGAGCTGAACCAGATTATGAGGGAAGGCAATGCAGAAGCAGACCTCCTTTCCAGAATCACTGAGCAAGAAATAGAAGAGCTGAATGCGGACTGCCAAATAGAGTTCGTAGAGACGCCTGCCATCGATCAGATTCAAATAAACAATATTGAGGACCAATAGAGGGACAGGGTAGATGAAATCAGAGATTACATCGAAAAAGAAGCCCTCCCTGAGGATTAAGCAAAGGCTAGACTCATAAAAAAGGTGGCCGCAAAATACACGATCATAGATGGAATACTATATCGGCGATCATTCAGCAAGCCTTTGCTCAGATGTGTAAAAAATCATATGGTCACCAATTTACTCTATGAAGTCCATGAAGGGGTTTGTGGCGGCCATTTGGGTGCTCGCGCCCTCTCGGACAAAATCAAATTTCAAGGGTTCTATTGGCCAACCATGAGGAAGGACGCCGAGGAGTACGTAAGAAAATGCGATAAATGCCAGCGGTTTGCGGACATCCCAAGACTCCCATCAACAGAGCAAACTTTGGTTATACCATCGTAGCCGTTTGATATATGGGGGATTGATCTGATAGGACCGTTCCCAACTGCTAGAGGAAGCATTAAATAAATAGAAGTGGTCTTGGACTATTTCACGAAATGGATAGAAGCCAATGCCTTGGCCACTATTTTTGAAGAAAATGTCATCAATTTCGTCCACGATCATATTTGGTGTCGATTTGGGGTACCAAGAGCAATAGTCTCGGACAATGGCACTCAATTCGCTGCAAAATTCACAGCTGAATGTGAGAGAATGAAAGTCCAACATCGCTAGTCCGCAATAGCCTATCCCCAAGGAAACAGTCAGGCTAAGGCCGCGAACAAGTTAGTCCTTGCCGCCTTAAAGAAAAATTTAGAAGGACGAGGAGGACGCTGGCTTGACGAGCTCCAGACCGCGCTATGGGTAGTCCGCACCACGATAAGAAATTCAACCGGAGAAACTCCTTTCTCACTCACTTATGGATCAGAAGCGGTAGCCCCAATAGAAGTAGCCCTCCCCTCCTACAAAGTCACTTACTTCGATGAGACGTGTAATGAGGCCGCCAGAATGTGCGATCTAGATGATCTCGAAGAAAAGATAATGCGGGCAAGTGAAAAAATGATTAACTACAAGCAAAAGGCCAAAAAGCATCATGACAAGAGAGTTAGCAAAAGAAGCTTCTCAGTAGGAGATTGGGTGTTGAGAAATGTTGAGGTACAAGGGACCCAACCCGGCTTCCACAAACTCACCCCAAAGTGGGAAGGTCCGTATTAAGTTACCCAAATCATCAAAGAAGGAACCTACAAACTGCGGACAGAAGAAGGAAAAGACCTCAAAAATGTTTGGAACAACGATCATCTTAGAAAGTACTATTTTTAATCGTTGTATTGTAAAGGATGATATGGGTAACAAATATATCAAGAAGCAAGACATTTTTTTCATACTATTGTAAACTCAGAAAAGCTCGAAAGTGATGTCCTCATTTAGCAAAATTGCAAGTGAATGCCCGGAAAAAAAAAACGAAAAAAAAACGGATGCAAGCACGACCCAAAACTTGCTGACGCACGTAGGCCTCATTGGTCGTTGATCGCATGCCCATATGTACAAAGGCCAAAATTGAGCCCGTATATGATCGCCACAAGACTCAAAGAGTCCAAAATGCATGAACCATCTACAAATGGATATGGAAGCCAGCACCGGTTACACCTGCTGATGCGCGGACTAGCCTCACGGCCACATTCTACATGCCCGTATGAAAGTAGCTTTCCTTGGCTCTTTCAAAATACGCCACAGACTTAAAAGTCCAAACAAGCGTACATCACTAAAAAGTGAAACGGATGAGAGTGATAAAAAAAGTCTAAATCCAAAATAGACAGAGTGGGGCTAAAACCTCGAAGTCAAAAAAGTCCACACCGAACTCTTGATCATAGAGAAAAGGGCTAACTCTCATAAAAAACTTAAAACGATTTTTAAACAAAGAGTTATCAACTCATAAACGCGGTCAGTAGGCATTACAATGCCCGCGACCACGACATTGAGTCAAAAATAATTATTCGAAGTCATATAAAGCTTAAAGGAGGAAAAGCAAGAATACAAGCTTAGCAAAGCCTTGGTATCATTATCAAAAGTATTCAAACATTGCAAAAACTCGAAAGCAAGAACGAGACAAGAGTAATTCAAATCCACTTTTCATTAATGGATCAAAAGATTACAAAGTCCTAAAAATCTATTACAAAAAAAAAAGGAAAAAGAAAAGCCTAAGCTATTGGTTGGGTAGACTCCGTAGCAGCTTGAGAACCAGCTTGAGGAGGAGGAGGAGGAGGAAGAGAAGGAAGATTATCAGCTGGAGTTTGATCAGAAGTTGGAATAGGATCTTGAGCAGGAGCAGGTGCTGACCGCGGCGTAAACAAGTGACTGACCGCAGGCCCGTTAGGAAACAGGCGAGCAGTAGCAGCTTCTAGTGATAGCCCCTTATGGCCAAACCTTAAAGCATAAATCTGATCAATAAGGCTAGGAGTGGTGATCGCGGCGACGGCAGGCAAGGTGGAGGCTACTGTTAACTCCAAATTATCAATCTCCTCATGTGCCAGAGGGACCAATGCATGCCCGGGCAGACATTCAACATCTGTGGCAATCAAAGAGCCTATTATGGCCTATTGTTCCATAGAGAACTTGTTTGTGGCAGCAAAGTTCCTTAGCTGCATCTTGCTGGCAGCCTCATACTACTGAGCGGTGGATTTCGCCAAGAGTTCATCCTTATACTCTTGGGAGTTTTTAAACTCCTCAGCACCTTCCTTGCGGGCAGCGGCAAGTTGGACATCTCTCTCTAGCTGGAACTAACTCAAAGGAAGCAGCTCTTCAGAAATTTGTCGACTTGAGCCTCCAAGGAAAGGACATGTTTCTAAGAGGCCTCCAACTTGTCTGCATATTTCGCCACCTTCTTGTCCAAAATATCCTTCTGTCCGCGGAGTTCATCCCGCATTACTTTGGTGTAACGACCCTAACCCTAGGCACTATTTTAGTATCATATTATATGCTTTTAATACTAATGTTAACTTTATGTGTTCATTTATGTCTTTAATTTCTTATATTAATATGAGATGGTTGGAAAATAATTTAAAACCTTAGGATTGCAAGGGAAATAAAATAAAGCATCTTGGGGGAAGTATAATAATAGAAAATGGATAAAATATGAAATGAGGTTAAAGTATGTGGGATAAAGAATTGGAGTAGGGGGTTTAGTTTAACTACTCTAGAACTTGGGAGGGTTTAATTGAAAAAGAGTGAAAGATTTTAATTAAGGAAGCAGGGGGGGCCATACTTCATCCCCTTATTTCCATCACCCCTCCTTCTCTTTAGTCAAAGCCTCCCATACTTCCTCCATCCTCCTCATTTTCTCCTCATCATTTTCTTCTTCCTTCTTCCCAAATTCTCCATGGAAGCTCTTCCATGAAAGCCTCACTTTCCAAGTTTCTAGGGCATTCAATTCTTCTCCATTTGGCAATCCAATTGTACTTCCGTGTTCGGGGTGAAGAGGGGAGCACATCAAGCTAAGAAAATCCTCATTTCATCCTATATTTGCTAAAGTGAGTTATTATGACTTTCTCTTCATTAAATGTTCATGAACTATTGATGTTGATATTGTATTATAATGATTATTTGATGCTTTGGAAATCTTCTTGGAGTTGAGAAATTGGTTAATGTCATAGAATGATCTTATTGTTCATAGAATTTGATTAAGAGTGTAAGAAAATGGGTTGATTTAGATTAAGAGGGTTAAACTTGAAATGTAGTAGTGAAATGGGTGGAAAATCAAGTGGTAAATGATCTAGGTTTAGGTTATGTTACTTTGGGTTGAAATGATTTAGGATGAGCTTGTAAAGTTAGCCTTCCTTCTTATGGTTACAAAAATTTGGTTAAGCTTAGTATGTATTTTGGATCAGCTGCAGATTTCAGGAAAAGGGTCCTGGGCGGTCGCCCATGGGGGCTTGAGCGGCCTCCCATTTCTTCTTTAGCTTGAGCAGTCGCCCAAGTGATCTTGAGCGGTCGCCCATATGCCTTGGGCGGTCACCCATGTTCCTCTTGCGCGGTCGCCCATGACCTCAGAAACTGCCCTTCCTTTTACCCTTTGCTTGGGCGGTCGCCCATACCTCCTTGGGCGGTCGCCCATGTTGACAGAAGTTTGTCCAGTACCCTGTCCTGCTTAATTCTTACTAGCAACCATTTAGCTTGATCCCTAACCAATTTGAAGTAGTGGAACCTAACTTTCCCGGGATATGAATTAATCCTTTTAACCTAGGTTAAAGTAGAATACTTGGGACACTTAATGACACCTACATTGGTTAAAATGGAATTATGGAAGCACTTTAAATCTGAATCAGAATTCGTTGGGCAATCTTATTTGGCCCTTATCAAATGTGACTCCAACTTGGTAAATTGAGCTTGGACCTTTATAGAGGCCATGTATTGTTGTATATTGATTATGAAAGGTTGGCTAATGATGCCTTGTTACCTTACTTGATTTCATATTCATTGATGGTGATATGGTTAGTGTATTAATTAAATGTTGCACTATGATATTGGTTGAACATGAGTATATTTTACCATGTGGCTATATTGCTTATCCCCTTTGTGGATTATATTTCAAGTAACTATTATGTGCTTGATAATGTGTTAATCAGCTGATGTTGGGGGTATAACATAATACGATCAATTATGGAAGTGTGACCTAATGCTATCGGATTATGTTATATCTGTGACCGTCCCCTCCTGTGGCCACAGGTCGGGGTTATAGCATCTGTATTGAGCCAAAAGCCTTACAGAGTTGCTACTATCTTATATGGTTCCCTGAGACATGGGTCTTATAAGATGTGAGTATTGCTTAAGCAGCTCATCTAAGATTGGGGTTTTATTTCCCAATGTTGTACGACTATTGTTCAGACGAGAAAAGGTAAACCGAGGTAATGTAAAGTGTTTACATCTTTTCCAATGTGTTATATGCAACTTGTTATGTGTTGCATCTTATTTGGCATATTGCTGCATTCATAATAGCTTGCTGAGATTTATTCTCACCCCTCTCCCTTTAATGTTTTTAGATTCCGAGACAGGCGGACCGGCCAAGTAAGGGCGGAGAGGAGTTTGGAAGTGATATTTTGGGGATTGTCGGGATATGTATAGGTTGGCGTAGAAAGTGTATTTTGGTGTAATTCCTTTATGGAGTTTGTATTTATGAACTTTAATTTCTACGATTATAATCGATATCTTTTGTAACTAAAACAGTTTATTACTTTCAAAGTTGGTCAACTCTTTCTCCAATGTGGAGAGGAGTAGAGTTATTTTGAAATGGTTATGTTAATTGTGTTTATGTTTGAAAGTTAAATCAAAGTTTTAAAAGTTTAGAAAATTTTGGGTTAGTTTAGGGACGCTCCAGCTCGGGACACGTGTAGGTTTCGGGTCGGGGTCCTCACAGTTGGTATCAGAGCTCGGTTAGAGTTCTCGCGTAGAGTCTAGCTGAGTGAGAGTGTGTGATAACTGACGTCGAGTGTTTAATGCAGGAGTTTGTTCTAATGGCGGGAAATGATGGCGATCAGGATCGGGCTTTGGGTAATGTTGGTAATCCGAATGCCGAAATGATGGATATGTTTCGAGTATTTCTTCAGAATATGGCAAATCAGAATCAAGGTAGGGGACAACAACAACCAGAAGGTAGGCAAGGGCACCATGGCCTAGAGAAATTTGTGAAGATGTCTCCTCCTAGTTTCAATGGAGATCCGGATCCGGTGAAGGCGGAAAGATGGCTTGAAGCTATGAATAAGATTTTCGCGGCAATGGAGAGCTCGAATGCAGAAAAGGTAAGGTGCGCCGTTTTCAAGTTGGAAGGACCCGCTGAGCACTGGTGGCAGGTAGTGAAGGATGGCTGGGATCGGGATCTTACACCGCAGACTTGGGAGAATTTCACGCGCAAGTTTTGGGATCATTTCGTTTCGATGGTTACTAGAGATAAGAAGGAGGTTGAGTTTCTGAAATTGGAGCAAGGGACAATGACCATAGCACAAATTCAGCCAAGTTTACGAAGTTATCCCGATATTGTCCCCATTTGGTACCGGAGGAAGAGAGGCGGATCTACCGGTTCGTGAAAGGCTTAAGGGTGGAATTTCGGAAGCAGTTATTGACGCATGACTTCGCCAACTTCCAAGCGGCCGTGAATATGGCGTACCGGATTGAGAATGATATAGAAGAACATCGTGGTAAATCTGAAGGCGGAAATAGAAATAGATTCCAAGGTCAAGGTTCTGGGCAGAATAGAGGATAACCAAGGACATCAGCCTCGGGAGCAGGTAGAGGAGGAAATGTGGCGGCTCCGACAAATCGTTCGACTCCAGGTCAGTTTGGGACATTGTGTGGATATTGTAAGAAACTGGGGCATTCAGAGGATAAGTGTTGGAGCAAGCAAGGCAAGTGCTTAGAGTGTGGGGCAACAGGCAATTTTCGAAAGAATTGTCCTAAGTGGCAAAGGAAGCAAGCTTCGGGTAGCGGTCAAGGGGGACAAGGTGGTGGTGTGAGAGATATCGACGGGAAATCCAAAGATAGAGTGCAAGGTCGAGTGTTCTCCTTGGGTAGAGGAGAGGTCGATCCCAATGCTGTCATTAGAGGTATAGTCCCTGTCTCAGGAGTTAAGGCCCGCATTCTTATAGATCCCGGGTCTTCCCATTCATTTGTGGCATCTCATTTTGCATTTTCATTGCATAAATTGCCTGAATCTATGCCTTATGTGTTGGAGGTCTCTACTCCTATGGGAGAGTGCCTCGCATCTTCTTTGATATATCATGGTTGTGATGTGACTATATGTGGGCATGTATTGCCCGTGGATTTGGTCGAGTTACCAATCCGTGACTTTGATGTGATCCTTGGGATGGATTGGTTGAGTCAGTGTCATGCTTTGGTAGACTGTCGTAGAAAGCGAGTCTCATTTGTTATGCCTGATGTGCCTACTTTTATATTTGATGCAGACAAATCTATGTTCGGTTTACATGTTATTTCTGCTTTAAAGGATAGAAAAATGCTATCTAAGGGGTGTGCGGGGTACTTGGCTTACGTGGTAGATTCCAATAAAAAGTCTCCCGAGTTAGCTCATGTTCCCGTTGTTAATGAGTTTAGTGATGTGTTTTTAAGTGAGTACTCTATGCCTCCGGATCGTGAGGTAGAGTTTTGTATTGAACTAGTGCCCGGTACCACACCTATTTCTAAAGCACCCTATAGAATGGCTCCGGCCGAGTTAAAAGAGTTGAAGGTCCAATTGCAAGAATTGCTAGACCGGGGTTTTATTCGCCCAAGTGTGTCACCGTGAGGAGCACCAGTTTTATTTGTTAGGAAGAAGGATGGTACCTTACGATTATGTATTGATTATCGTTTGTTGAACCAAGCCACTATAAAGAATAAATATCCTCTTCCGCATATAGATGATTTGTTTGACCAACTTCAAGGTTCCGTTATCTACTCTAAACTTGATTTGAGAAGCGGATACCATCAGTTGAAGATGAGACCGAATTATATTGCCAAGACAGCTTTCCGAATGAGGTATGGTCATTATGAGTTTGTTGTGATGCCTTTCGGGTTGACTAATGCTCCAGCCGTATTCATGGATATGATGAACCGTATTTTCAAGCCGTATCTTGACAACTTTGTAGTGGTGTTCATAGACGACATCCTTGTTTATTCTAAGTCCCGAGAGGAGCATGAAAATCATTTGAGGATTGTTTTGTCAGTTCTTCGTGAGAAGCAGTTGTACGCCAAGTTCAGCAAGTGCGAGTTTTGGCTTGAGCAGATTTCTTTCTTGGGGCATGTAGTGTCGAGTTCGGGAATTTCCGTGGATCCTTCAAAAATTGAAGTCGTGGTTAATTGGAAGCAACCTTCGACTGTGACCGAGGTTCGTAGCTTTCTTGGTTTGGTGGGGTATTACCGAAGGTTTATTGAGGGTTTTTCTCGGATTGGTTTTTCTCGGATTGCTACTCCTTTGACAAGGTTGACTCGAAAAGATGTATCATTTGTATGGGATTCCAAGTGTTAAGCAAGTTTCAATGAGTTGAAGAAGAGGTTGACAACGGCCCCTATTCTTACCCTTCCAGATGGTTGTGAGAATTTTGTTATCTATAGTGATGCCTCGAAGGAGGAATTGGGATGTGTATTAACGCAAAATGGGAAAGTGATTGCGTATGCCTCTAGGAAGTTATCACCGGCGGAACAGAATTATCTTACTCATGATATGGAATTGGCTGCGATTGTGTTTGCGTTACATAAGTGGAAACATTACCTTTATGGGGCGAGATTCGAGATTTTCACCGACCATAAGAGCTTGAAGTATTTGTTCACCCAAAAGGAGTTGAATAACCGGCAAAGGAGATGGCTAGAGTTTTTGAAGGATTTTGATTGTGTAATTTCTTATCACCCGGGGAAGGCCAATGTTGTGGCGGATGCGATTAGCCGAAAGGCTTATGTGACAGCTTTGAGTGCCCAAGAGTTGAGGAGTGAAGTAATAATTGTGAATGTGCGAGCCGTTCCTACGTTGTATGGAGATTTAAGGGAAGCTCAACAAAGTGATCCGGAGTTGAAGAAAATTTTAGATCAAGTGCAAGAGGGAAAAGCCGGAGAATTTGCGTTGAATAAAGATGGGATTTTAACCTTCCAAGGAAGAATTTGCGTTCCTTCATCACCAGAAATCAAGAGGCGTGTTCTAGAGGATGGTCATAAATCCAAATTTGCGATTCATCCGGGTAGTACTAAAATGTATCAAGACTTGAAGCGTGAATATTGGTGGAATGGAATGAAAAAGGAAATTGCGGATTATGTGTCTAAGTGCTTAACTTGCCAACATATCAAGGCCGAACATCAAAGACCAGCGGGACTACTTCAACCATTGGATATTCCGGAATGGAAATGGGAAGGGATCTCGATGGATTTTGTTTCAGGTTTGCCTCTTACCGCGAAGAAGATGGATGCTATTTGGGTTATTGTGGATAGATTGACAAAGTCGGCACATTTTCTTCCGGTGTCAACCAAGTTCTCGATGGAGAAGTTAGCCCAGTTGTATATGAAGGAGATTGTTAGACTTCACGGGGTTTCGGTTAGCATTGTTTCCGACAGAGATCCGAGATTCACTTCTAGATTTTGGAGGGCATTGCATGAGGCCTTGGGTTCTAAATTGTGTTTTAGTACGGCGTTTCATCCTCAAATCGATGGTCAATTCGAGAGAACTATTCAGATACTTGAGGATATGTTACGGGCTTGTGTGATAGATTTCCAATCGTCGCGGGAAGATAATTTACCGTTAGTTGAGTTTCCTTACAACAACAGTTATCAGTCTAGTATCGAGATGGCTCCGTATGAGGCATTTTATGGTAGGAAGTGTAGATCTCCGATGTGTTGGGACGAGGTTGGTGAAGCGAGGCTTTGGGGCCCGGATTTGGTTAGAGATTCGACGGAGAAGATCAAGGTGATTCGTGATAGATTGAAGACGGCTCAGAGTAGACAGAAAAGCTACGCCGACAATAGAAGACGGGACTTATCTTTTCTGGTGGGTGACTTCGTGTTCTTGAAGGTTTCGCTGAGGACGGGAATTAAAAGGTTTGGTAATAAGGGTAAATTGGCTTCGAGGTTCGTTGGTCCATTTGAGATTCTAGAGAAGATTGGGGATTTGGCTTACCGATTGGCGTTACCTCCGTCTTTTTCTTTACTTCATGATGTGTTTCATGTTTCTATGTTGAGGAAGTATTGTCATGACCCCTCTCATATTTTGAGTTCTCCCCCCGATGAGATTCAAGCGGATATATCTTACGTTGAAGAACCGTTGAGAGTCTTAGAGTTCCAGGTTAAGGAGTTGAGGACTAAGAGCATTCCGATAGTGAAGATCCTATGGAAGAATCACACTATTGAGGAAGCAACGTGGGAGCTAGAGTCGGAAATGAGAGCGAAATACCCTTGGTTGTTTGAGCATCCAAGTAAGTTTTTTTAAAATTCGGAGCGAATTTTCTTTAAGGGGGAGTGAGTGTAACGACCCTAACCCTAGGCACTATTTTAGTATCATATTATATGCTTTTAATACTAATGTTAACTTTATGTGTTCATTTATGTCTTTAATTTCTTATATTAAGATGAGATGGTTGGAAAATAATTTAAAACCTTAGGATTGCAAGGGAAATAAAATAAAGCATCTTAGGGGAAGTATAATAATAGAAAATGGATAAAATATGAAATGAGGTTAAAGTATGTGGGATAAATAATTGGAGTAGGGGGTTTAGTTTTACTACTCTAGAACTTGGGAGGGTTTAATTGAAAAAGAGTGAAAGATTTTAATTAAGGAAGCATGGGGGGGTCATACTTTCTCCCCTTATTTCCCTCACCCCTCCTTCTCTTTAGTCAAAGCCTCCCATACTTCCTCCATCCTCCTCATTTTCTCCTCATCATTTTCTTCTTCCTTCTTCCCAAATTCTCCATGGAAGCTCTTCCATGAAAGCCTCACTTTCCAAGTTTCTAGGGCATTCAATTCTTCTCCATTTGGCAATCCAATTGTACTTCCGTGTTTGGGGTGAAGAGGGGAGCACATCAAGCTAAGAAAATCCTCATTTCATCCTATATTTTCTAAAGTGAGTTATTATGACTTTCCCTTCATTAAATGTTCATGAACTTTTGATGTTGTTATTGTATTATAATGATTATTTGATGCTTTGGAAACCTTCTTGGAGTTGAGAAATTGGTTAACGTCATAGAATGATCTTGTTGTTCATAGAAGTTGATTAAGAGTGTAAGAAAATGGGTTGATTTAGATTAAGAGGGTTAAACTTGAAATGTAGTAGTGAAATGGGTGGAAAATCAAGTGGTAAATGATCTAGGTTTAGGTTATGTTACTTTGGGTTGAAATGATTTAAGATGAGCTTGTAAAGTTAGCCTTCCTTCTTATGGTTACAAAAATTTGGATAAAGCTTAGTATGTATTTTGGATCAGCTGCAGATTTCATGAAAATGGTCCTGGGCGGTCGCCCATGGGGGCTTGAGCGGCCGCCCATCAGTCCAGCCCTTGGCCTCCCATTTCTTCTTTAGCTTGAGCGGTCACCCAAGTGATCTTGAGCGGTCGCCCATATGCCTTGGGCGGTCGCCCATGTTCCTCTTGCGCGGTCGCCCATGACCTCAGAAACTGCCCTTCCTTTTACCCTTTGCTTGGGCGGTCGCCCATACCTCCTTGGGCGGTCGCCCATGTTGACAGAAGTTTGTCCAGTACCCTGTCCTGCTTAATTCTTACTAGCAACCATTTAGCTTGATCCCTAACCAATTTGAAGTAGTGGAACCTAACTTTCTCGGAATATGAATTAATCCTTTTAACCTAGGTTAAAGTAGAATACTTGGGCCACTTAATGACACCTACATTGGTTAAAATGGAATTATGGAAGCACTTTAAATCAGACTCAGAATTCGTTGGGCAATCTTATTTGGCCCTTATCAAATGTGATTCCAACTTGGTAAATTGAGCTTGGACCTTTATAGAGGCCATGTATTGTTGTATATTGATTATGAAAGGTTGGCTAATGATGTCTTGTTACCTTACTTGATTTCATATTCATTGATGGTGCTATGGATAGTGTATTAATTAAATGTTGCACTATGATATTGGTTGAACATGAGTATATTTTATCATGTGGCTATATTGCTTATCCCCTTTGTGGATTATATTTCAAGTAACTATTATGTGCTTGATAATATGTTAATCAGGTGCTGTTGGGGGTATAACATAATACGATCAATTATGGAAGTGTGACCTAATGTGATCGAATTATGTTATATCTGTGACCGTCCCCTCCTATGGCCACAGGTCGGGGTTATAGCATCTGTATTGAGCCAAAAGCCTTACAGAGTTGCTACTATCTTATATGGTTCCCTGAGACATGGGTCTTATAAGATGTGAGTATTGCTTAAGCAACTCACCTAATATTGGGGTTTTATTTCCCAATGTTGTACGACTATTGTTCAGACGGGAAAAGGTAAACCGAGGTAATGTAAAGTGTTTACAGCTTTTCCAATGTGTTATATGCAACTTGTTATGTGTTGCATCTTATTTGGCATATTGCTGCATTCATAATAGCTTGCTGAGATTTATTCTCACCCCCCTCCCTTTAATGTTTTTGGATCCCGAGACAGGCGGACCGGCCAAGTAAGGGCGGAGAGGAGTTTGGAAGTGATATTTTGGGGATTGTCGGGGTATGTATAGGTTGGCGTAGAAAGTGTATTTTGGTGTAATTCCTTTATGGAGTTTGTATTTATGAACTTTAATTTCTACGATTATAACCGATATCTTTTGTAACTAAAACAGTTTATTACTTTCAAAGTTGGTCAACTCTTTCTCCAATGTGGAGAGGTTTGAAATGGTTATGTTAATTGTGTTTATGTTTGAATGTTAAATCTAAGTTTTAAAAGTTTAGGAAATTTTGGGTTAGTTTGGGGACGCTCCAGCTCGGGACACGTGTAGGTTCCGGGTCGGGGTCCTCACATTTGGCCTTCTCTAAGGACTTATTATCCTCATCAAGCTGGCCGCATAAATGCTTAAGATCGGCCTCCTTCTGGGCCAGAGACTCCGCCAGAGCCTTATTGCTCTCCTCCGATTTCCCCAAAGCCTTTGACCTTTCCGCCAAAACCTTGGACTGATCGGACATATCCTTGGCCTACTCGTCAGAAATTTCCCTAAGCCTCATTGCCTTATTAGTCATCTGCAAACAGGAAAGAATCTCGATCAGCTATCAACAGTCATAAAAAGGGAAGTACAGAAAAAAGAAGGAAAAAGAGTAAGAAGTTATCTCTATGGCCATTAAGCCAATATCGCCCACCAAGGCAGAGGAGTTCAGCTTGACCCCAACATTCTTATAGAAGTCAGGGGCATAGATCCTGTTCAAAAGACCAAGCCCTACAATTGATTGAAACCCTCCGCGGGCATACAGGTCCACACCCTTAATTGGAGGCACATCCTCGAGTTTATTCTTCAGGCCCCACGCAGTCTCATGTGTTCCTACGGGAAGAAGGGGATATGAATTGGCGCAGATAGTAGCCCCTCCGGCTGGTGAGTTAGAAGTAGGGGCAGGAACCACATCAGGCCGATGGACCCTTGGTTGCTTCTCCTTTCCATCACCTTCAGTCTCGGTGCTAGCCCTCTTCCTTGACCGATCAGAATGAGTAGATGAGGTGCTACGATCAGGACGAGAACAGGAGGCACGGTTATACTGTGGTGGCTGCCCTCTAGGAGGCAGATCCTTGGCCGCAGAAACTCCTCGGGTACCAGTTAGTAGGGTGCCAGAGTTCTTATCTACCACGAGCAGTGAAATGCCAACAGCAGGAACTTTTTTCAAGGCCTCTTGTCTAGCCTTTTCCTCCTGAGCCACTTGACGCGCCTTAGACGCCTTGATTTGATTGGGCTTTAGCTTGGGGGCCATGGTTGGATCTGCTGGATCTGTGTCCAATAAAAGAAAGCAACTGGTTAGATCACAGTTCAAAGAAAATCAAGAAGCATAAGGAAAACAATTCAAATCAAAGATAGGAATAGAGACCAATCCAAGCTGGAGGCTCGCAGATCGCGTCCATCATGCATGTCTTGCAATTGGACTCGAAATCAAAAAATTCATGAACCCTCCAATCGGGATCATAAAGCTGGGGCTCAATAGCCACCATGGGGGCATAGTAGCTACCTTCCCTTTGAGGTTCCACCCCCGAAAACATCAGCAAGGGCTCCCTATTTATGATCGCGCCCACATCAAAAACTGGCTGCACCTTCTCGATCACGAGCCGGGCCAGATAGATAGCAATTACAACTTGAAGGGCCTCAGATTCGGATGGGCTGGGGTATGAACTAGTAGAAACCCTAACTGGAACAGCACCCTCCGGTCTTGAGAAATTCCACCCAAACCTACTCTCAATGACCAGAATATTCTTCTGGTTCCATTGGTCAAACTTATTAGTAGGAGAGGAAAAAGTGCGGGCAGAGTTGTTCTATATTTTCAGGCCAAGATGGCCATTGGTGATTTGATTGGAATAGAAGGCATATAGCCCGGAGAAGGAAGGTTCAAAGCCTAGGACCCTACACACCATAATAAAAGGGACAAGGGCTCGAATAGTGTTTGGGGTTAGGTGCATAGGGAGGCATCTATTGAAGTCAAGAAATTTAGCAATAAAGGGGTCAATAGGAAGTCTCAGTCCGTTCTCAAACTGGACCCCATAAAAAATGCAAGATTTATTGTCCCCGCGGACATCGACCTCAGTTTCCCCTTTACCTCCACCTCTTGAAGCTCGCGTACATGGAAGGAATTTGGGTCAACACCATAGGTGGTGTATAGTTCTGTCTCCCAGTCTGGGCAAGACGCGTTCTTCTTCTGGCCGTGCCCAGAAGTGGAGGCTCCAGTATGGCTCTTGCCGCGGGCAGCAACATCCTCCTCAAGTTCCTCAGCAAAGGCATCAACTATTTGGACTGCCTGCTGTGCCGTGCCCGCAGCCATGCAAGCAAGTATCTCGCGGTCATCCTTCTCGGTCTCTGAGCTATCATAGCAAAGAGACCGGTAGATGATCCCAGTGATGGCTCCTATCCAGCTTCATCCACCTCCATATTTGAGAGCTTATCGTCACTACTGTCCAAATTCACCACTGGTACAGGCGAGGCCTCAGTTTGGGTGTTGGGGTAAATTGTGTTCAAGGGTTCCACATCCATTGGATTGTTCAGATCAGTCGCGGGCACACTAGTGGCATCAGGGGCCACGCTCACCTTAGTCTCATCCATTAGATCAACTTTTCCCAATCTGTTGGCACCACACCAAGGGGATCTACTCTAGCCTTCCTCACCAGTTCAACAACGTTCAATGCCTGATCTCTCTCTCGGGGAAACCTGCACAACAATGCCATTGTAAAATTCCTCAAATGGAATACATCCCCCAACACCAACATATCAGCGGACAAATGCAGCCTTTTCTTGGCTTCCCACAACCGGGGTGGGACCCAATTTCCCCATTCATAATAGACCGCGAAATAGGTAAATTAGCCTCTAAAGATAAACTAATCCAAGAGGTGGCCACTTTCCTATAGATACCCCCCGATTTCTTACAAACGACGAAGGTATTAGGAGTCATGCCATTACCTAACTCTAAACGACGTTCCATCCTATAAGTTATCCTAAGAAACATAAGAAGTAAAGAGCTGGAGAAGGAGATGAAGACAAATAACACTTACGGAAAAAACTGAAGGAAGAAAACGATAAGGAAGACTGAGCCAATATTTTCTCTCTCTAGGCAAGTTGAAAGTCGAAGGTGATAAAAAGAGGTTGAAGGAGGAAGGGTTTGGTATTTATAGGCCTACCTATACGAGCCGACCCGTATTAAATAGCCCACAAAATGTTCCCCTCGAATCACGAATCGGCGCCATAGTTTTAAAAATTTCAAATTATTGGCAGTTTGCATTTATGGCGCCTATTGACATTCAGTCACGTCTCCTCCGTACCTGACACGCGCTGGCGCTTCGACAGTCAAGGGGCCCACTCGAATCGGGAAGCAGACCAAAGCTTCTACCAACTTCCACCAAACTCCCCTCACGTGCTCGTCACATGTGCCACACGCAAGGGAGTCTAAGCAAAGACCAGCAAAAAAACACAACACTTGTGACCGCAAAAGTGATCTGACCACAGACCGAGCATCGAATATATAGCTACTCGCTCAGACCATAAATAATCCCTCACTCGAAGCTAGGGGCCGCTGATGAGCCCAGACCTTTTAGACCGGACCCAAAGCTCGATCTGGTCCAAAGGCCATATATGACGTGGCATCCCCTTAGACTGCTAGAGTAAGGTGACCGCGAGATTCCTAGACCGATAATAAGATGACCGCGAACAGCTAGACCGTCAGTAAGATGACCGCAAGATATGTTCCCGCGTCAATATTGTTGACCGCGCCAAAGATGTTGACCGCGGTCTCATACCAGACTCCCGGTTAAAGGCAAAGCTTGTAGAGCAAGATTCCGTAATGACTCTGACACCAATAAGCACGCTTATTCCCATCGCATTAAATGGTGGCTCAGGCACCCACTATGCCATTAAGGCACCGCGCCAACTATCCTTTGTACATGTCCTTTTAGCGACATCCCTCTGCAGCAAATCTCACTTTACTGACAGAGCCAACCAGGCGCAGACATGTGTCCTAGGTCAAAGACAAAGATATCCTTAGGGCTGATGTCAGCGAGCAGCTCCCACCTACTATAAATATCAACCTTTGTCCCCATGGACAAGGTAAGTGCGAAATCTATATTTGTAAGACACATTGTCTAAGCCCTAAATACACAACTCACTCTGGACATTCCAAGTCTTATTTCTCAGTCATAAACCCTCAAGATATCTTACTCTCACACCTAGGGTCTGAGCTGGATTAAACCCAAGCTTTGACCTTAATGGTGCTTATTGTTGTTGT
Source organism: Adenophora triphylla var. japonica (assembly GCA_022495995.1). Classification (NCBI taxonomy): domain Eukaryota; kingdom Viridiplantae; phylum Streptophyta; class Magnoliopsida; order Asterales; family Campanulaceae; genus Adenophora; species Adenophora triphylla. The sequence goes on along the minus strand of JAFEMH010000588.1, from coordinate 390,912 downwards.
TTTGTTCTAGGTAAAAACCAATATCAATCCAGAGATCCTTAACAAGTGAGACCCCCGAAAGTCAAGGCATCATCATGGATTGGCACACAAGTAGCCCCTGTGTTATCACAAAATAGAGTGGGTGATTTTGGACCCAAAAAACTTCAGCAGCTGCATTCGCAACTGCTTTATATTCTGCTTCTGTGGAGGAGCGAGACACTGAATTTTTGACAAGTTGACTTCCATGATGTTATATTTGGACCAAGATAGAGTATGTAAGGAGTAGTAGAACGACCACCATAATTGATACCTCCCCAATCAGAGTCAGAGAAGGCGGAGAGAGAAAAAGGTGCATCTCTCTTTAAGAATAGTCCATGATTTAATGTTCCCTTTAAAAACATAGAACACGTTTTAAAGATTGCCAATGATTCGTCGACGGTGCATGCATAACTTGGGACAACTTGTTGACTGCAAAAGAAACATCAGGCCTTGTAATTGATAGATATTGCAGAGGCCTAACCAATTTGCGATAAAGAGTAGGATCGACTTTGGTTGAGCCATCTAACATATCAGAAGAATTAAGTGGTGTGACCTCCTCCTTGGCTCCATGTTGGAAAAATATGTTGTGTGTGAAGTGAATTATGTATTTTCCTTAAATGAATCGTTTTTCATTTGACAAATATTATTGTGGGTTCATGTTCCACTCCGTGTGAACATTGAAATGGTATATATAGATGTCCAATTTGAGATTGGATAAGAAAGATATGATAGCTCAAAGTTGGTGGGTTGAAAGTGTAAACTTTTATATTTTAACCACACTATTGATGTGCCATGATTCCCAAATAATTAAGGGATTAATTGGGATCATTATCATAGGTTTTGGGGTTACAAGTTGTGGAATAAAACCCAATCAATACATGGTAATGACCCCATATTAATACAAGAATTAATTGAGAATTCATCACATGGTTGTTGAATCTATAACTATAGAAACCCGTAACAAATGAAAACAACTATTTCCATCAATCTTCTCCTCCCCTTTGCAATTTGTTCATATTCTTTCTTTTGCCTACAAGAAATTTATTTATGGTGATTTTGTCCAATCATAGTGAGATTCGCCGGAGATTATAGTGGGTAAGAATAGTCCGGTTCGTCTGTTTTATCCTGGGAGGCGAACATCCATAACAACCTCAAGCATAACTCGGTGATGGGGCAAATTTGTATTAAAGAGAGTGTGTTACACACGACTCGGGCAACATCAAGAAGATCAGCATACGAATTTTCTCCTACGGTTTTTCTCCTTGTTTATGTTTTATTGTAATTTGTATCATTTAATATATTGTATTCTTTTCTCTTTTGTGCTTTTGTAAGATTTTGTCTAACAATATTTAGACAAATTTCCTATTTGAGAAAGGATTACAGATTTGAGAAATCCGTTGGAGCGGCGGCCACTGGAGAAAAGATAGAAAACAATATAAGAGACGGATGGAAGAAAATTTCAGCAAGTTTTTACAATGACCAGCTGTGGTAAAATTGCAATTCCCCATTCGTTAATCGTTGTATCGAGCTCAAATTTGGTGAGAAAGTTATAAACTCATATAAGAACAATCTGGATAGTGGAGATCGAAATCTTTTATGTGGAGATAAAGATAAAAATTTTGGAATAGAAAAATTTATGGAAAAAAAAATTGAACATATAATGAACTAACGGAAGAATATCAAGGATGTTGCGACGATTGTGTAAAATAGTTGTGGCGACGCCACTTCTAGTGTTTATACAATGGGCGTTATATCTCTTATGGTTCATGAGAATTATAGTGAGAAAAATTGAATAGTTCGTTGGAACTATGCTGAAAAGATGAATGTTAAAAGATATAACGTTGCATATATCAATGATGTATTAACAAATATGATAGGGCTTCTTAAAAGAAGTTGTTAAATCCTATTATTGTCATTAGTGACAAAGTCATAAAGATAAAAACAATAGAGCTTATTGAAAGAAGTTGTTAAATTTTATTATTGTGAACATTGACAAACGTCACAAGAACTAAATCTATAGGGCTTCTTGGAAGAAGTTGTTAAAACCTATTAGGGGAATATGTGACTAATGTTATAAAGATAAAAAGAATAGAACTTCTTGAAGAAGTTGTTAAATCCTATTGTTGTTGATGATGACAAATGACAAAAAACATTTAGAAGGAGGATTTCTAAAGAAATTGTGTATTATATAAATGAGAATGTGACTTTCTCTAATTTAGAGTTACTTCAAGATGAGACCTTTAAATTCTTGGAATAATTAACCTCCAACTATAATTCCATTAAGGAATTTAGAGTTTTATAAATATGAGTGGTTATAAGAAATAAATTTTGTTAATTCTTCTATTGAATTAGTAATTTATTCTTGTAGTTAATTCTCTAATTAAGTTAGTTGATAAATGGCTATTTTATAGTATTTTATTGCTTTATTTACTTTATATTTAGTGCCAATTAAGTATAATTTAGCTTCTTTTACTTTGTATTTTCGATTTTATGCTTGGTTGGTATCTTTGTGTAAATATACAGGCTTTAGGTTCATATTTTGAAGTACAAGGGGCTTAAAGTAAAGCTATGAAAATAGAGGGGTCAAAATGGAAGATTTCAGAAATCAGTCCAAGATAGCTCCTGCTCGGCCGAGCATGAGGGACCAGAAGGAGGCTCATTCGCTGAAGACCTTGCTCGGCCGAGCACCTCCTTTGACTCGGCCGAGCACCCCCTGATCAGCCAAAATATGTCTTTCTTGAAGAGATGCAACCCTCAACCAAAATGCCTATATAAAGGGGCATTGTACTCAGTTTTAGACATCTGAAATACACAGAAATACACCAAAAGATACCTAGAATTGATAGGAAAAATACTCTAGCAATATATTTATACACAACTCTTGAAGATTCATCAATGTTCTTGTATATCTTTGAAGATTGAGGAAGCAATACAATATTGAAGTTTTACTTTCAGCCTATGTTTCTATCCTTTACAAGCATAAGTTTCTCTACTCCTATCTTTATTTACATATTATCTCATTATTTCTTCATGCTTATTTTAATTATGGGTTGTGAGTAATTTCCCAAGTTCTTGGGGTTGGAAACTCAGCACTTTTGTTCATCATTTTTAAATCATGACATCTCTCTTCATCTTAACAATTCGTTCATATCAAACTTAAAAGATTTACATTTTGGAGACATCCAACTTGTATGATTCTAGTTAATCGAGAGAAGTACCTAGCGGAGAATCTCGATTAGCAGAACCATATGAATTGAACTAGGTTTCATTAATCACGAGAGTAAATTAATGGCCTAGGGATGCTCCTTGAATGAAAAGTAGATTTTATAAACACTAAAGGATTTTTACTAACTTATGGGCCATCGAGAGATAGGGCATACTTAGTAAAGAATACAAATATTACTTGCTTGATCGTGAGAAGTAATATATGCTCAATGTACCATCCTTGATTTTGATGAAAAATTTTACTTCAAAAGCATGATTAATTGATGAATGAATTATTGTTCGAATCCCAACCCCGAGAATATCTTCATCTTATAAGAATTCAAATAAATTAGAGTAGTTTGTATTGTTCTAGTTTTTCAACAGAAAACCATTTTTCTCCCAATCTTATTTCTATATTTTTATTATAAAAGCAAATATTATTCAAAGTAACCTTGTCTTCGTAGGATCGACCCGCATATGCCTTTGCTATACTATAAATAACCCGTGCACTTGCAGTATAAAAGGAACCGTTAGGTTCTGAAACAATATTAGAGAGTTATATTTGTAAGAACAGAGTTATAATTGTTGAAAATTAAAGTCAATGTTTGGTTTGTGTTGAGACGAATCTCTAATGGAATGTGGATGTTCCAAGTATTTCGGATCACAATAGTGAAAAGTTAGAAAATTTTGTTGGCCTTGATTTTAAATGATGGCAACAAAATATGTTATACTTGACCACCTTGAACTAAAAAGGTTTCTTATGGAATATCCTACAAAGTTGGGGGAAATGTGATGTATATTTAAATCGTGAGTGCGGTTGAAGCATGCAAAGTTTCTTTATCGAAACTATATATTTAATGAATTGTTGGATTTATTATATAACATTTAGGCTCCGTTTGTTTCAACGTAAAATATTTTTCGGAAAATGATTTTCTGTAAAATGTTTTTTCGGAAAATGAAGATGTTTTCCGAAAAATGAAGATGTTTTTCGAAAAATGAGATAAACATGTTTTTGGCTGTTTGGTAAGGAAAATGTTTTTCTAAAAATATTTTCATGTGTTTAATGAAAATATTTTTCGATAAAAACACAATTTGAGATAAGTTGAAAGAGATAGGGTGGGGAGTTGTTAAAAATAAATTTAAAATGATTAAATTTTTTTTGACCCAATGGGGGTGGGGGCATGGGGTGTTGGAGTGGGGAGTGAGGTGGGGAGTTGTAAAAAATAAATTTAAAATGATTAAATTTTTTTTGACCCAACGGGTGGAGTGGGGGTGGGGGGCTTGGGGTGGTGGGGTGGGGAGTGAGGTGGGGAATTGTTAAAAATAAATTTAAAATAATTAATTTTTTTTTGGTTTATTGAACCATCTTCTTAAAATTTATATATATATATATATATATATATATATATATATATATATATATATATATATATATATGGGTTTTGTTAGGATACCCACAATAGGAGTATCCTAACAAGTGGCTCATTTTTTTGGACCAAAATGCCCCTTCATCTTGTACATGAACTAAAAATAAAGAATGGGTATTTTGATATTTTAGGCACCAGCAGCGCCTTGGTATCAGCAGCGCCTGGGTATCAGCAACACCTTGGAAATCAGCAGCGCCTCGGGAATCAGCAGCGCGTGGCACCAGCAGCGCGTGGACACCAGCAGCAGCGTGCCTAAAATACCAAAATACCCCTTCTTTATTTTTAGTTCATGTACAAGATGAAGGGGCATTTTGGTCCAAAAATAATGGACCACTTGTTAGGATACTCCTATTGTGGGTATCCTAACAAAACCATATATATATATATATATATATATATATATATATATATATAATGATATATATAATGTGTTAAACCTTTCGTGAATAAAGCAAAAATGGAAGAGAATAGAATGAGGAAGTAGAATGTTGTATCTTGTGAAATATGAGTTGTACATGAAGGGCACCATTTTTCGGAAAATGTTTTATTTAGGAAAATTCCGTAAGTCATTTTACTTAGAAAGGGGGTAAAATATTTTCTCCATTTTTTGGAAAACAACCAAACACCGGAAAATGGGGAAAATATTTTCCGAAAAACAACCAAACACCGAAAAATGGGGAAAACGTTTTTCGGAAAATAACCAAACACCGTAAAACGAGTTATTTTACGAAAAACATTTTTCGAAAAACGTTTTACGTCGAAACAAACGGAGCCTTATAGTACCAAGAAAATGTCAAAAGATTTGTGCGAGTCATTGGAATATAAATATAAAATCGAGAATGCGGGTGCAATGAAAATCATCGTAAGCCGCTTCCTTGATTTTAAAATAGTGGTCTCCATAAATCGTAAAAAAAATCATATGTAAGAAGTGAAAATAGCCTTTCATGAAAACCTTGTCGAATGGATGGTGTTGATTAAAATTTTCAATTGATAATAATAATTGAGAAATTGCTTACCACTTGAAGATATTTTAAAATCACCTCAAACATCCATAGTATAAATTAGACCCCCACTATGAACAGTTGAATGAACAGTTTCACGCGGCGAATTTCCCATTTTGCCCTCATACATTTGTCCCTTTCCCATTTTGCCCTTAAATTTTTTTTTAAATTAAAAAAAAATTAAAAAAAAAAAACCTGTGTCCTTGGACACGGGCTTGTACTAGTAAATTAATAGAAATGAATGTTGAGGTGTGTGATATTCGTCTTTGTGTTGGAAAATAGAATATAAATTTGGAGAATAATTGTATAACATTTCTTGTGGCGAAAGCAAATGTGATGAAGCATGCCGAAATGCTTAATACAAAGACAAAGTTGGTCAAACTTGTTTAAAATGTCAAACTTGTGTGAAAAGTCAAAATCGTTTGAAAAGTCAAACTTATTTAAAAAGCCAAACTTGTTTGAAAAAGTTGAACATATACCTTGTGTCTTGAGAGACAATTGTGTTGTTATTAAGAATGTTATTCATGATGTTTGAATGAATGAAACAGAAGGGTGTTCAAGTGATCAATCGTTATATGGTCAAAATAGATTCAAAACAAGACTTATGAAATATGTGCTTGAAGTTATAATCAAAATATATTGATGCTTGAGATGTGAATATTTCATCAAACAATAATGAAGCACTTGACAACATTTCAATTCTTAACCAGAATGAGAGGACATAGAAGATCTTTTGGTGAGAATTACTCGCAATTCGCTTCCTCACCGCCTTCGAAAGACAGATCCGAACAACAACTTTCCTTCTAAGTTTTTTTGATTGGTGAGGAATTTGAGTTTTCAAAGTTGCGGATTTTGCATTGAAATCCAATTGAGATTTGTAGGAACGAAGCCGTTGAGCCAATTCCACCAATTTTCTGGAACCTCCATTGGAATCCATAAATGAACGATGCTATTGAAGAAGTCGGGGAGAGAGTTGGCGTGTTTTTTCTCTGAGATGGGGAGGTGATGGTAGTTTTGCCATTTAAAGTTATTATAAAGAAAATAAGGACTCTACGGGTGTTTCAATTTCAATCCAGGAATCTTAAGATAAAACTCAAAATGTAATGTTTTTATTGTCAAATTTCACCACATCTCAGAGATTTATTGATAAAAATCCCTTTCATAAACATAATAAAATTTTGGGGTTTAAAAAACATAAATAGGAAGCCCATTAGACAAGAACGGAATTTTGCAAGTTACTTTGTTCTTATTATTAAGATAAAATATGAAAATTAGGTCGTATATACTCCCTCCGTCTCATTTGAAGCTTTAACTTTTGTCAAAATGGGTGTCCCGTTAAAAGCTTCACCTTTCCTAAAATGACAAAGAATCTTTACTATTCCATCCACTCCGTCTCTCTCCTATTTCACTTTTATACTCACAACACTTTTCAAATTTATTATTCTCTCCACTCATTCTCTCTCCTATTTTACTTTTATACTCACAACACTTTTTCCACTAAGTTTTTTTTTAATTAGTCAGCTCAAAATGGTGAAATAATAAATGGGCCGAGGGAGTATATACATACAACATACTCCTATATATTTATATAAAAAAAGATATGAAGAATAATAGGTGAGGGGCATAGGGGAACAACCTCTTGAAATCAAAGAAAAAGTAGTTGGCCGGTCGTCCCGTGCAACCCGCGCCTAGGCAAGCACGGCACGTGTTCAACAAAATTATTATACACGTCCCGTCCTTGCCGTGGCAATCCCCAAACAAAACATCATTCGAAGTTTGAAACAAAGGCGCAGGCGACGCACTCTCACCTAGTAAACTTCTCTAATCCATTTCGACGAAACCCTAGACACCCCCCCCTTTCCACAGTTTATACTTGTTCAATTTATATCAATTTATTTGCATAACTGCTATAGTAATCCTGATGTGGATTTTGGTTTTGATTTTTTTTCTTCTAAATACTATGGTTATTTTGTTTGTCCTAATGAAAGGATGCATTATTCATGTGTCTGTTGTAGAAGAAGCTTGCCTTTTTGTTGTGTAGGACAGCTTGAATTATTATATTTGAAATCTTCTGCTCAAATTTGTATTGATGAGTTGATGTAAGCAAGTGATTTTCTTCTCCTTTTGGTGATTTTGATTATGTATTTGTGATAGTTTTAATTTTTCTACTCAATTTGCTGAGGGTAAATTTACTCCGTCCCCAAAGGAGTGACCCAGTGGTAAATCCAAGCCTAATCCTCGGTCAGCGCGAGGGTTCAATCCCCATCCTCGCCTTTTGGCATGGGATGTCGTAAAAAAAAAAAGAAAAGAAAAAAAAAGGGTAAATGCACCCCCTCCTAACTGTTCGAAAGTGTTCTCTGTTTATTTTTCAAAGTCCTCGCCACTTCACTTCTTTCCATTGAGGATCTCAATTGTTTTCTTCTTCTTTAAGAGCAATTGAGTAGGGTTGCTTGTCAAGTTGGAGACTTGGAGTTACCGAGGCGTACAACTGTAATGGGTCAGTGGAAAGAAGAAAAAGTCATGTAGGAAAAATAATGGCAAAAACATATGTTTGTCACTGAACTTTAGCCCAATTTACAATGTCATTATTGAACTATTATTTTTTCCAATGTTTTCATTGAACTTTTCAGGTTTTTATGGTGTTCTCATTCCATCCATAATTTCGCTAAAAACTTAACATAAGTCAGGCATGTGACCTCACGTTACTAACTTTCATTAAGTTTTTAATCAACTTGCTGATGTGTACCATGTGACTCTGAATTGAATATCATAAATTCCTTTTGGAAACCGACTTTTCATTAAAGTTAATTAAAAACTTAACGAAAGTTAGTCACGTGAGGTCACTGACTTTCATCAAGTTTTTAGCAAAATTATGAGCGGAGTGAGAACATTATAAAAATATGAAAAGTTCATTGAGAACATTGGAAAAAATAAAAGTTTAATGATGACATTGTTAATGGCCTAAAGTTCAGTGATGGAAAAAAGCTTTTGGCCAAAAATTATTGTAATAGAACTTTAGACATTGCTTAGGATACTCCAATGAAAAGTGATTTTGATTTTCACTTATGATATGTTACCTGTATCAGAGAGTGGTTGGTCATATATACTCCCTCCGTCCCACGTGAGTGTATACTTATTTATTTTTTCGTCCGTCCCACGTGAGTTTATACCACCCAAAATGGCAAAATTTTTATTATTTTATATTCAATGGGGCCTAATTGTAATACTCACAACAACAATCCACTTACTATCCCCCACTCATTCTCTCTCCTATTTTCATTTTCATACTCACAACATCTCCTCTACTCATTCTCTCTCTTATTATACTATTATTCCTTAGTTATCGTGCCCAAAATTTTAGTGCACACTCACGTGTGATGGAGGGAGTAGTTCTCAGCATATTCAGTGTGGTTAGTTGGTAGATTGGTCATTGGTTAAGTTGAGTTTTTCTGCCGAGCAATTGGAGAGATTTGCATGGCTTTCAAGTGGAGGTACTTGTTGAGTAGTCCTAAGTTTTAGAAAACTGGTAAAATATGTCGATTTCAATGGGGTTTAGAACACACAAGATTTTGATTTATACATTAAAAAAAATTAAAAAAAATCCAAGGGACAATCTTCTGAATATCAAATTATCAGGTGCATATACATTTCACACTGAATTTGTGAGGCGGGACAACAAAGCGAAGTCATGATGAATGCAAGCACACAGGAGATTCTTGGCCATCCCTGTTGTTAGATGGTAAATCACGTAGTTATATCTCTGGTGTTTCATTAATCGGAAAGGGTCTAGGGCTTCTGCTGCATAAATGCATGCTATAAAAAACTATCCCAAGCACCCAGGTTGAGCGTTGAAGCTTCATACAAGTATACATTGAAGAGTCAAGAAAATTCACATCAATCAATGATGAAGCCAGGTTGGACTAGTTTGGCCTTGATGGGAATCCCTTGTGAGAGCCGGTTTAGCCAGAGACTCTAGGCCAGTCCTCTGTCCACTCTGCTATATTCAGTAGAGGACTTGGTTGAGGCCCCTCTTGAATCATTACTCTGTAACTTAACGCACATGGTTAGAGATTTATAGAAGCTTCTTATGTCTCCTAAACTTGAAGAAAAATCAAAATTAGAAAAAGAATTGTTACTGGATCCATGTTTCTTTTCATTAGAAAATTGAAGTTTTTTCCCACCAACAATTGAACATGTAATGGAAATAATATTGTAGTTCCACAAAATAATGTTTCTTATTACACCTGTACTTATATGTTCTATATGTTCCAATAGGAAAACATTAATCACTAAGATCTGTATATTACACATGCTAATGAGATTGCACAGAATCTTACTGTAACTATTGCTTTATTGGTTTCTAATTATAGAGTTTTCAGACGTTTTCAAAGATTCCTGTTACTACTGCATAATTGTACAACTGGCTGTCATGGAGCATGATTCGGTCAAACCAGTACACGGTAGTACGGTTCCAAGTGTTGTTACAATTTCTCTCATTAAAAAGTTTACTTTAAATGTTACACATTTCTATTTTTCAAATTTTCTTGCCTAGTGTTATTATTCGTAATTGTGTAGCATATTTGAATTTAGTATTGACCTTCAACTAGAGCGAGTGAGGAATGATTGATACTACACTGTTTAGTAATGATAATTATGGTCTCCATGCATGTTCACGATGCCATTATAGCACTGTAAGATTCAATGCTTATGCTTCCAGAGTTTCTTCTGTGCATTCTTGATCTAAGAATCTCTCTTTTCTAATACTATGTAATGTCTGATTACATATAATGGTTTGAAGATGATGTAGCACTGTAAAAGGGTGTACTGGTCCTGGAAGAACTAGTCTTAAGTTATCTCAAGTGTGAAAGTACTGTAGTGTGTTTCAGTAGAACTCAATAAAAAATGAAGTCAATCAACTCATTTAAGATCATTAGATGTCAATGAGGGGCCCAATAATGTTTATCATGCATTTACACTCCCCTCACTTCTGACGTTCGCCCGATGCTGGCACTTCTGAAGATTAATCAACATGCATCATTAGGTGCATCAGAAACCAACTAGACTACCAAATTGGGCATGTTGAATCTGGAATAGATAATGGCAATGAAATAGTAACACTAATATAAAATATATTAGTATTGCTAAACAACTTTAAGTAAAAGAGCTAGTACAAGAGTACAACTATTAAGGCTCACACTCACACTAGAGTAGCTTATACTAGACCACACCCTATCAAAACTTTATAACTTATTTGCTGCTCTCAATTGCTCAATGCCTTCTCAAGAGAACCAAACACCTATTTATAGTCAAGGTTCTAAAAAGCGCTAGGCGGATGCTAGGCGGCGGAGCCGGGCCTAGCGCCTAGGCGGGGACTAGTCGGGGACTAATCAGGATTAGTCGGGATTAGTCAGGACCTAGGCGGGGCTTAGAACTAGGCGTTGGAGAGGGGCCTAGCGCCTAGGCGGGGCCTAGGCGCCCTTAGGCGGGGTCTTTTAGAACAGAGTTTATAGTGTTGCTATGTCGGTGAGAAGGTCCCATCCTCACTTTTTCAGATTGTTCCAGAAATTTCTTCCAAGTTGGTGAAGACTTTCTCCTTCTTGTGCTTTCTAGGTCATACCTCCATCATCCATAAATCTTCTTATTGTGTTCAATCAAGAAGATTACAGATTTTCTTCTTTAGTTAAACACCTAGGGCTTTCAAGAGAACCCTAGAAGATTAGGGAAGGATCATGAAGCTTCTAGAGGAGAGAAGAGAAGAAGACATGGAGAAGAGCAAACACTAACTCTTCTCGACCTTGTAGTCATACCTAGTTTTTTTCTGAACTCAAACTTCTTTGCACTAAGGCTCTTGGTGAACAAATCTGCAATTTGATCCCTTGTTTTGATCGGGCACATTTATATCTTCCCTTGTATCACTTTCTCCCTTATGTAATGGTGGTGTACTTTCACATGTTTCGTCCGAGCATGAAATATTGGATTTTCTGCTGGGCGAATAGTTGATTGGTTATCACAGTGTAGCTCGACTCCATAATCGATTGGTTGATGTAGATCCCTCAGTAACTTCATCAACCATGTACTTTCTTGAGCTGCCATTGGTGCTGATATATACTCCACTTCAGTGGTTGACAATGACACATGATTGTCTTTTGCTACACCATGTGACTGCTCCCGAGCCAAGACCGAACATATATACTGTTATTGAGCGTCGTGTATCATGATCTCCAGCATAATCTACGTCACAGTAGCCGATTACTTTGCGATATCCGCCTTTCTGATATAGAAGCCCATAGTCGATTGTTCCTTTTACATATCTCAATATTCTTCTTACGGCTTCCAAGTGTGGCTTCTTTGGTTTTTGCATGAATCGACTTACTACTCCCACTGCAAATGCGATGTCTGGCCTCGTTAGGGTTAAGTAGATTATGCTACCTACCAATTGTCGGTACATCGTCCCATCTTTAAGATCTCTGCCTTCTTCCGCACGTAACTTTGCATTGACTTCCATTGGGGTGGAGATTGGTTTACACTCAAGCATCTCATATATACGTAGGAGATCTTTTGCATACTTTTGTTGGCATAGGAACAAGCCTCCTTCATCACGATCAATTTCAAGCCGAAGAAAGTGTTTTAGCTCTCCAAGCTCCTTCATTTGAAATCGAACGGGCAAGTTCTCCCTTGTCCTTCGAATTTCTTTTATATATATCGCCGTGATGATCAAATCATCAACGTAAACTAGAACGACATATAGTTTACCTTGTTCAGACTTGATGAACAAACTAGAATCTGCTGGTGCCAGAACATATCCGCTTTGAACCAAAAATTCTGCAATCTTGCCATACCAGGCTCTAGGCGCCTGCTTTAGTCCGTATAATGCTTTTCTTAATTTGCACACGTACTCTGGACGATCCTTTCTTTCATATCCTTGTGGTTGGTCCATGTAGATGTCTCGGTCAACTTCTCCATGTAAGAAGACATTTTTAACGTTCATTTGCCAAAGTTTCCATGACTTGCTAGCAACCAATGCTAATTGCACACGGACAGTGGTGATCTTCGCCACGAGACTAAATGTTTCATCATAGTATAGTCCATATTGTTGAGAGAACTCACGAGCCACTAACCGTGCTTTATATCTCTCGATTGAACCATCAGGGGCGTGTCTTTGTAACCCACTTACACGTTATGTGTTTTACATCCTTGGGCTTCGGAATCAAATCCCATGTCTCAATTTGCTTGAGTGCTGCCATCTCCTCGTCCATTGCTTTTTCTCCATTTAGGATCTCGAGATGCTTCTTCAAACGTTGAAGGTTCTGTCACGCCGGTATCTTCTGTAAGTGCAGCATTTGCATACTTTGGATTTGGTCTTCGTTGACGGTTCGATCTCCTTACTGAATGTTGTTGTGTTTCTGCATCTTGACCACCTTCTCTAGATTCTTCTTGTGAGCTTGGTTGATGTTCTTCTTGACTTCTATGAATACCAGTGCTCCATGGACTTGCGGGCTAAACAATTTCTCTTTGAGAGGTTGGCTCGTGTTCTTCTTCTATGACTAGTGGCGGCTCTTTAAACACTTCTGGATGACTAGTCTCCCCTTCACTTGTTTTATCCACACACTTCTCTTGTAACTTCTCTTCTATTTCTTTTGAGTCTGGGAGCGGTGTATGTTGTGGTGACCACCAGAATGATGCTTCATCAAACACCACATTTCTTGATACGTGGCAACGACCTGTTGCAGGGTCGTAACATTCCATCCTTTTCTTTCGTTGTCGTAGCCAATGAATATGCACCGTATAGCCTTCTTGTCAAATTTCGACCGTAGGTGATCGGGTATGAAGCTATAATATACACATCCAAAGACTCTAAAGTGACCTACCGTAGGCTTGGTGTGCCATGGTTTTTGGAATCCCAGCTTTACTTGGGGTAGCTTATTTATTATGTGTGCCGCTGTTTCATGCACTCAGCCCAAAACCGTGTAGGAACATTTTTGGCGTGCAACATACTTCGACAGGTCTCTGCTAGATGTTTGTTCTTTCTTTCGGCTATACCGTTCTATTGAGGAGTAACTGGACATGTCAATTGTCGCCTGATCTTGCACTCACGAAGATAGCGAGAGAATTCATCTGACATATATTCTCCAACATTGTCCGTTCTCAAGCACCGTATATTTCTTCCAACCTTATTTTCTACTTCTTCCTTAAATTCTATAAATTTTTCCAGAGTTTCAGATTTTTCTTTCATATAATAGACCCAAGCGTATCGTGAATAGTTGTCGATGAACGTCACCATATATCTCGTGCCCTCGCATGATGGCTGCTTTACTCGGCCACAGGGGCGGATCCAGGGGGGGGCAGGCGGGGGCACTCGCCCCCCCAGCGGCGGAAATGCAGTGGAAATTTTTTTTTTTGCCCCCACCATATTTTTGTTATATATGTATATATATAATTAACTTCAAGATTAACACCAGTGAGTGGTGTGGTTCAGCGGTAGAAGGGGTGAAGTTAAAGCCTTTAGTGTTTCCTTTCAAATCCATGTTCGAACCCTGCTACCTACATTTTCAATTAATTTTATTTGTCTTCCATCTTTGCTATTCTTTCTCTTAATTTCCTCACATTTTTTCAATCTTAATTAATTCGTTAGGCCTTTCCCATTTTTTTTATTTTTGGTCTTTCTTCCTATTATCCCAAGTTTAATTAGCAAATTTGAATTTCTTTTTTTGTATGAGTAATATATTTTAATAAATTGTTTGCGTTAAATACTTCAACATTATTTCAATTGTTCTATGAATTATTTACTTTTATCATTTTTGTTAACTAAAATACATTGTATTTCATGGATCCGACCCATTTTTTACTTGTCCGACCCGAAAATTTTTTTTCGGGGGCGCTGCCCCCGAACCCCCGTGTAATCTTGCCCCCCCCCCTCGGCCAATTCCTGGCTCCGCCCCTGCTCGGCCAAATACATCTGAGTATACCAACTCTAATGGTTCTCTGGCTCTAAACTTTGACTCATCATCTTTCTTAGAGTGCGATAACTGACATGCCCAACTATGCGTGCCACAGGTCCGCAGTCTCACTCCTCCTTGTCTTATCTACGTATGATGATTCTGCTGACATCACATAGATAGACTCCACTCGTTTGCCTTCCATGAACGGCATGCCATCAATCCTCAAATCTCGATAAACCTTGACGTCTTTCGGTCCAAACACGACATAAATCTCTGGAGATGTCAATTGAGATACAAACAATAAATTCTTCTTCATGCTTGGTATGTGAAACACGTTCTGCAACTGGACTTGATGAGGATTAAATCGTGGCACGATCTTCGTCTTGCCAATAATGAGCAATTGGCATTCTCGAATTGTTAGCTGTCACGACAACTCGACCTTCCTTGTACTCAGACATGCAACTAAGCTTCTCTTGGTCTCCTGTCATGTGGTTAGAGTATCCAGAGTCGACAATCCAATCCTTGTTGTAGTTGACTAGCTTCTGAGTAGTGTAGCGAGTGCTCGATCTTCAATCTCCGCGACATAGTTGTTAAAGGCGAAAAGCGAGAGGCGGGCGAGAAGTTCCTAGAAAAGGCGAATGGCGAGGCGGTTGAAAGGCGGCCGAAAGGCGAGCAAGGCGGTAAAATAGAACAAAAGGAATAGTAAAATAATATATATATAAAATATATTAAACAAAATTTAAACATGTTAAAAACAAGAATTTTGCATTAAATAAAGGTCACAATTTCAAATGTAATAGCAACTTAACACAACTGAAACACCCAAAAGTGAGAACTCTAAGACAAAAAACACATTTTATGTTCAAATCAGTAAATAAGTAGTCGTTTAAAAGCTTGAAAATAGGTGAATTCGAATATAAAATTTCAAATGTATAATTCCATTACTAGAGATGAACATAAGATATAGTTAAAAGTTCAAATGACAAATGAGACCCAAAGTAAATCGAAAAAACAAATTAAATTAGCAAACATATTAAAATTCCCTTTGAAAAAGTGAATAAAGTAAGCTATTTGTAGTGCTTTTGTCTCACTCCTTTGTCGTCGTTCTAATTTGTTATTTATTGCACATATTTTCTTTTGATCGCTCGAGAGAAATTATGGATATCTTTCTTTCTCATATACGTCACAAGCTATCCTTACTCCATATTATCTCAAAACAATGCATTGGATAGTTTAAATTATTAAAACTGGAATTACAAAATGACCTAGTTTAACACTACACATACGCTTATTATGCCTTTTGACAAAGGCGGACTCTTCACGCCTCGCACCATAACCAAGAAACGCCTCGCCCGGCCTAAAAGGCGCACAACAGCCCGCCATAAAACCAAAAGGCGGTCGACCCCTAAAGGCGCCAAAACGGCGAGGCGGGCGAGTGAGGCGCTAGCCTTTCGCAACTATGCTCCGCGATGACACTTGCAGTTGTCATCTTTTATACATTATCTTGAAAACCTTCTTCAAAGTCGTTCTCATCGTCTGAGAAGTTTCCAGAGGAATCTGCTATTGTGTAGGGCACTTCTAGGTCCCACTCTTCCTCGCTATTATCTCCTTGATGACCTCCTGACGTCACCGCGTTGCCTTCAAACGACCTTTTGCCTCGATCGACAGTCCCGAACAAAGTAACCCTTCTTGCCACAATTGTAGCACTCGTCACCATCACGTCTATTCCCTGTGGACGGGATCTATAGCCTTGGCGTTGTTGACGTCCCCCTCTTTGAGGGCGTCCTTGAGGTCCCCGGGTTGGTGACTCCATTGATGCTGCCCATTTGACTTCTCTTTGTCATCTTCACGTTTTTTTCATGTACCACTATTTTTTCGTGGTTGGCCTTTTCGATTGCTGAAGAGTGCCTATTCTGTATTCTTTAATGATACTCCCGCCATTTTCTTGACAAGGGTTTCTTGGTTGGCTAATAGATTTTCTAAATCTATTAATGACGTACATGCTAACCTTGGATTACCGTGATAAACGTAGAATATTCGAGGTTTAAACCGTTGATTATTATTCTACGCATCCGATCTTCTCCGATTTTCGAAGTAGGGTCCAATTGCTCTATTTCACGACATAAGTTTCTGATTTTAAAGAAGTAATCGGCAGCATTTTTCTTTGAATTATAAAGATTTATGCCGAGGATCCCTTCAGCATGGAGTGTCTTATTTGAAAGAAGGGTATGCCGACGAATCAACATATAAGGGTTGGCAAATGAGATGAAAAAAGCTACTAAACTTTGGGTCTTTCGTCATAGTTTGATGTTTATACCCTTTACCCTTTGATCAGGGGGATCCCATACAGTTGTGGATACAGGTGCTGTATCTGGCAAACGTTAGTTTTGTTTTTTTGCACTAATTAGTGTCAAGCAGCCGCACCCACACCCAAATCCACACCTATACCTGTGTTACATGGTGTCGACATGATTACATTTTTGTGAACTTGTTACCAATTTGTGAATTTGTTTACTTTATGGATCAGTAAAACAACTTTTATCCAAAGGGGGGAGGGTTGAGAGAGAGAGAGAGAGAGAGAGAGAGAGAGAGAGAGAGAGAAGAAAAATTGGCATGATCCATGTTCATCTATCTATTCATATGGTTTAGCATTACGTGGGACTGCTTGAGACAAGATATAGATCCCTTGAAAGGTAAAACATTTTGTCCCAAGAAAAGATGGGAAGAAAGTAGTTGTTAATTCATGCAGAACAACACAAAGGACCATTTGCCTCTTTAAGAATGTTTGACGCATGTTCAAAAAGGAAAAATGAAGTTGATATATCAAGCTGTTTAAAAATATTTTCACAAGAACATGAATTAGCTTGTAAGGAAAAATAAGCATCTAAAATTTCCTATTTGCAGACTAATATGATTATTCATTGAAGATTTCAAATCATGCATTTCCATTTAGTTTTGAAACTGCTTGTTCTCCAAGTTAGACCCTTTAAAAGATTGTGTAGTTACCGAGATGATCTTTGTTTTTCTACTGTCAGTTTTAATTTGAGGTCAAAGGTGACATTATAATTTTTTGTCATTAGGACTCATATCCACATTTATCTTATAATGCAGTTGCTGTCTCGTATTGTGAAAATCTGCCTAGATGCTTTAATAGAGTTTCTCATGTATCAGATCTTGATGCTGGTACGAGTGAACTTTCCAAGCCTGTTACACCTGAGATGGTTCAAGTGGGCGGCCAACAACAGCAATCTTTCATTGCTCAGAGTAACAGAGTTGATGCAGTAGGTTGCGAAGTAGTCACACAAGGTGTTGGTCCTGCTGATAAGGATGTCTGGCGAGGTAAACATGGAGGCTTCTGTTTCAGCTGATGATGCCATGCGGGCTGAAGGTTTTGGTTCTAGAGATGACATTAGCAGATTTCATCTCATTGCAAGTGACTTCACAGACTTTGAAGCCTCACTTCGTGATGCACGAGAATATGAAGAGCTGCAGGAGTGCACCTGCAGACCAGGCCTTGGCTGGAATAAGTCAAAGAATGTAACTAAATTCAATGGTGGATCTCGTAATGGTGTCCCCGGGGTTCTACCAAGTCTGGTACTTCTTACTTTATGAGACTTCTTGAGCAGTGTTTCCGATGCTCACATGCATCCATCTTGCATAACTTGGGCACTCTGATTGGTGAATGTTTAACTTGTTTATTTACGTTTTCGTGGTGGGTGGGGTTCTGTGTGAAAGTACAAGTACTTTGCATGCGGAATACTTGGTAAAAACATAGTTCTTTCGGTCATGCAATTGTATACAAACACTTATTGGGAGATGTCATTCGGTGTTAATATTTAGGATGATCTAGTTTATATATTTCTTATATTTTTTTTTTTGAAAAAATGAGTAACTATTATAATAGCACACCATTTATGCATCCTCGCTTATAAACTCATCAAAATACACTAAAATACTCCATAGTAACATGTACTTGGGCATCTACGATCTGTGTTACTTGGGCATCTACTATCTGATTAATCTTAGAGGCCAACATCATAAAAAGGCATTTGCTTTCTGGAAGATTCTCTGTCCAGGAGCTAGGATAGCTAAAGGGTCATAGGTGGATTTCCTCCTGACGAAGTTGTCCCATTGATCACCAAAGTGAGCTCTCCATTGTTCTTGAGTGCTATAGTGTGGCAAATATTGCTTCATCCCAAGATCAGCTGTTCTGCAGATGTCTAGGATTCTCTTGTTCTGTGTTAGAATGTGTTCTAGGCCATCTGTTCCTGTGGATGATGGCATTGCAGAAGCTAGGAATGCCACTAAGTAGAAAACGTTCTCGTTTGGAGTAACCATGGATGTCTTGTTATTCCACCTGAATATCAAAAAGAGCAAACATCAGGCTGAGGGCAAAGAGTAGTATATCTTAATACGCAGGTTTGATTGTGCGAATTAGTACCTGGATTTATCGACCGGGTAGATTAGTATGGGACCGTTGCTAGTGTCTGTGAGGATTTTTCCAAAAACATTTCGTGCAAAGTTGTGGATTTTGCTTTTTGGAATGAGGAGGTTTAGCCATGGGTGGGGAACATCCCATAACCCTTTTTCTTTGAGTTTCAACTCAGACACATGCACTCTGTCCAGGAATTCTACAATCGAAACTTCTGACTGGAAGAGAGTGGATTGAATATAATTCAGCTTCGACAGTAAGCTTTCAATTGTCTGTAAACAAGATAAAAGACGACAAGATAAGTGAATGTGGTTTAAAATCGTGGAGGCATTCATGAGCTTTAACTAGTGTCTTACCTGGTCGATATGATCAGTATCTTCCTGGTTGAAGTACTTGGCGATTTCCAGACAGAAAAGTGTTTTTCCTTCCGAATTGAACTGGTCCGCTTGAACCGGATCTTTGGGATTGAAAGAAGACCGCCAGTTGTTAAGTAGACCGGTTCTGTTTATTAAGACGAAACCTTCTATGTAATCAAACGAATTCTTGGATGATATCAGATTCTCTTGGTCCTTGGTAAATGTGGTGAAATCTGAGTAGAGGACTCTAATCCACTTCACCTGTCAAAGCCAGAGATTACATTAGAAAGTTGACACTTGTGCTAACTTGAAATTGTTGCAGATGATTTTCAGATAAATGAGCAGTTGTTTACCCTTCTAGGTGCAGGTTCAAGAGAGATTCTTGCCCGGGTGATGATACCGAACTGTCCCAGGCCTCCAAGAACACCATGGTAGAGGTCAGAATTCTTTCTCTCTGTACAGGTGACCACTTGTCCTCTTCCTGAAAATTCATCAGTTGGTTAATGTCTTAGTTTTATAGAAGAAGCTTGATACTTGTTATGGCTGTATTGAGGCACTTATACTGGGATTGCAAGGGTAGCCTAGTAAATTACCAAAATGTCCTTAACTGTGTCTTATTTTTAGTATTCTAATTTCACTAGAGACAAGAAGAGTGATCTGCATGAGCGTACCTGTTACAACCTCTAGCTGGTAAACATTATTGATTTGGGGTCCATGCCGGAATGCTTGCCCGCTGACTCCAGCATTAGATAAAGTACCACCGACTGTCAAATGGAGATAGTCTGTCCAAGATTTTGGTGCTAGCCCATGTTTTAGGCTCTCATGTAGAATATTTATCCATAATTCACCACCAGAAACATCTACATAAGGCTGCTCCCCCATGTGAAAATGCATTTCTTGTCCTCTGAGGGATTCCATATTAATAACCAGCCCTTGATGTGCTTGTGCCTGGCCTTCAAGGGAGTGGCCATGACCTCGTGCAGCAACTGTCAGCCCTGAAGAGGCGCCCATTTGATAGATATGTTTGATAACGGTGGAAATATCGTATACTGATTTTGGATAGAGAACTGCTGATGGGAGGAAATGGTATCTATTACCAAAGTCCTTGGCTGCATGGTGGATCTTGTCAAGGCTAAGATGCCCATCCAGTTCTAATGTCTCCATTGATAAAGGGATAATTGATGAACCTGAATGAGGATGTACTGTAGAGGTGGCAAAAGGGTGCTTGGAACAAAGGCTATCTCTATTGATATTGCAACTCAATAATAGGGCCACAAGAAATTTAACAACCATGGTATTCTGTTTGAGCAAGTCATGATGTAGTAAGCTCATTTTATTCTTCAAAGATATGCACATGCACACACACACATACACACACAAAGAGAGAGAGAGAGAGGTTTTGCAGTTTCTAGGTGAATAAAAGAGAAACAGTGATTTCTAAGCGCTCTAAAGTTAGAAAGATAGTTGAGAGTTTTTAAAGGGAGGTTGGAAGCTGTATGAGGCAGAGACGGTTAGTAGTGAAACTTCATGATAGGATTATATGTATATATATAGTGATCTGTGTGGCAGTCCGTCCGTCTAGTTTATTATACTATTTTGGGTCTTTGTGGAACGGTCACAGGAATAAAGATATCCTTTGCAAATTTCCTTAGTTGATGCCATCTTTTTGAAAACCTTCTTCCACTTTATATATAATACTTTTGGTCTATGTGACATGTATATTGCATTCAGTGAAACTTATTTATTTATTGAGTCCTTAAGATGTTTTTACATCATCGAACTGCGACTATTTTAACTTGTTATGGTGGGTCCTAGTATAGAGATACCAAATTGTGTATTAGAGATGATGGGTTCAAAATTACAGTCGCTTCACATGTTAGGTAGGACTACCTCCCTCATTAGACCCTTGTCAGGATCAAAGATAGCTACTAGGTGTGCTGAGCTAAACTGATCACCTTCTATACTATCCCTGGCACACTGATACCTCAAAGACCAACCAATGTGGAAAGACATCTTGTCACATGGCATTGTTTATGCATGTGTTTATCTATCTGTAGGTGACAATTGCCAGATTTTTGTACGATGGATAGAATAGTGTTCCTTATTGGAGATTGAAAGAAGGGCGGCCCCTACTTGTTGAGATGCTACTGTGAAAGAGTTTGAGTCTATGAGGGAACAGGAATCCAGTTTAGTGGTCCTGCTAGAAGAATAAATTTTATTGATTTGGCTCCTCTAGAAACTTTGTACTCCTTTTTTTTCTTTGCAACTAGAAGTGAGTTTGTGATTAAGCAAAGAGTTAAAGGAGAAAATGCCATCTGACCTTCAAGTTTATGAAAATCTATGCATTTGATCTTGTCATTTGACTTGGTCAGTTAGGACTTAATTCTGCCCACAAAATGTTGATCAGGTTTTGATTATGACTTATTAGACCGTATGACACAGGGCATGCTGGTCATATCTAATTTCCCACCATCTACGAGTTGGATATATTGCCGGAGTTTATAGTCTTCTCCTACCCTTGAGATAGTTCAAAAAAAACCCTTCTGAACAGTTGAGCTAGGGTATACTGTCCAATGGGAATAATAAATTGATTGCATCATAAACCAACCACCTTCTTAGATTTGCGATTTAGTCCTAGACCCATCTATACCAAATGGCAACTTGAGGTGTACGGCAGAGACTCATAATTGTAAGACGGAGTTTTTTGTTTTTTTTTAGCCTAAATCTTTTCATGGTCTGCAAGCTGGAGGAGGAAAGACAGATTAGTGGATCCTTTTAAGATTGTAAATTTTGAGAAGATCTCTCTGCCGGATTACTAGATTCCAAGGGATAGAATTAAGAGGAAAAAAACAACATACATGGATAAAATATAGCTATATATTATAAACAAATTATCCATTAGGAGCATGAATGGTAAATTCTTTGAATTTTCCCAGCAGGTATAAATCACACTTCAATGAAGTGAACTAGTGCATCTCGATATGTTTCTTACTGCTGATAGCTTAGTTCTAGATGCTTTTTAAGTTTTAATGCAACTGCATTCCCAGAGCTCGAATCCGAGATTTCTGGTTCCAGCAGCTCTTGGTGCTTTTAGCAGGTGTATGTAGATGCTCTGAGTTCAACAAAAGAGATATTAACCTCCAAGGTTTAGTTGCTCTGTCACTGGTCTGGCTCATCAGATGCTGTGAAATTCACATAATTGAGTCCCCCATATAGTAATATTAAATGTGAAAATAATTCACCTTTTCTACTTGTGCTGCTAATATTGGGTGTGTAGGGGCCTGGGAAGTTGGTGTTGTATATATGAGGTTAGGGGAAGTGGGCATGGGGATGACAGTGTGAATGTGGGGAACACTTGAAAAAGGAGACCTATGAAGTAGAGTAGATTTGTCTTGGAGCCTTTGATCCCAGCAATGTGACAAGCCAAAATGATTCTCCTTTTATTAAATATTTAATTCTTGATCTCTCTTTTGTGCCAAACATCTACTATTGTTGTCTCACTTGCTTTTCTTCCTTTTAATATTTATTTATTTTGGTTTAAAATTTCTTTTTGCTGCTGTTTTAAAATTTGTAATTTGTGAGTCATCCTGATTACCAGGCTGACAAAGCATACTTTCTTAAATTCTAGTCTTCATTCAGGAGTAACAAATTATAAATGGTAAAGAGAAGAAGGGTATTCCTTTTAGATTATTCAATTTCCCTTTCCTTTTTTGTCTTTGTCTCTCTTTGTCTCTCTCTCCCTCTGTCTTGCCCTTTTATCTTATAAGAATATTCCTTCTCTCCTCTTGTTATCTCAACAGCTAATTATTATGTACTGTAGTTAAAAAGTGAGGGAATGGTTATGGTCTGTGATGCTCAAACCCTTAAAAGTACCCGTGTTCACAAGACATGAGTGTGGGTATGGGTATTTTGGTGTAAAATTTTAAAATTTTGGAGGATCCAAGTGTACCCTTGTCAGACACCCGTACCCGACTCCGAGCATCATAGGTTATGGTAGTAGGTAATGGAACTTCATTTATTGTTAAACAAACAGAGACACGCAAAAGAATATAAATGAAGATATATATCCACTTTCCGAAAGTAAATGGCACACAAATTCTTCTAAGGATATCATAGAGCTGGAACAGTGAAGAGTGGTACCAAATAATTGCTTCTTCTAGTCACCGTGGTTTCATTTCAGGATGAGAATTAACTAAGCTTTGCTTAAAATGACTAAAATCACTGAAATCTTGAATGTTAAAGGCATGACGTACCAGAGTCACTTAAAACTACTATGAATATAAGCTGTGATTCTGTTAATATAAATGAATCACATTATCATTTCTATTTATTTATTTATTTATTTATTTTAATCAGAAAATTGTATCACATTATTATCAGAATGACACTCACAGATTTATTGCTGTAGCTGTTAAAGTTTCTCAAGCTGACCTTTTCATTTTATCAGATGGGTTCCCCTGGAATATCGGCTTTTGTGGTAAGTGGAACTACTTATACATTTGTTTAATTGTCCTGAAAGCTTAACGAAAGCCAAATATCACAGAAAAGATGAAACTTGTAATGCAAATTTTAATCATAGATGTTGGATTGTTATTTTTTTTTTAATTGAAAATCAAGTATAAAAGCTACAGCCTTTAAGGTAAAAACTTGAAAGAGAAGTTACTTTCAATTATGATTTGAAAGCCATCTTTTCCATGTCACGAAGGAGGGGCCAGAAAGCTAGTCTAAGAACTAGGTTAGGTCTTTGAATCCTAGATCCCAGCAGTAAGAACATGGCTAAAAGCTTATCCTACATTTACTGGCTGTTATTGTTGAAATTCTTTGTCCAGATGCTTTTGCTATTGTTAGCACTTGGAAGCTTTTTGAAAATATGCTTACATTTCTTCCCTGTTTGTGTGTGTCCTCTGTGTGATTGTCCGTGTACTTGACAATCACTCAATTGGTGTACATAAGCTTGGCCTCGTGCAGAAACAGAAACGCACACACACAAGGTACATAAACTTGAGCTTTTTTGCTCAAGCACGGGTGTACAGAAAACCACACGCACACACAGCACATAAGCTTGGGCTTATTTGCTTAAGCAAATGTGGTAAACATATATAGGATGAAGACCTATCCTTGTGGCCCCCATCAAAATGGTAAAACAGTCCCAAATTAGCAAAGTGTCTCCCTTTTCAGGGCTGTTATAATCACTGATCAATTCACCAACACAACGAGAAACCCAGAGATTTCTTTAGTGCTGTGTAAGAAATTCCTATTCCTATGTGCGTGGATATCTAAATTTGGGGTTTGAATGATTGTAAACATTTCTTTTAGTAATGATCGAGTCTATGTTCATTATACTGTCTCCAACCAATAATTGATATAAGATATTAACGACAAAATTATTAGAGAACATCATTACATTGATTTCCTTGTATTAGTGGACTAATCTAATGTAATTAATGTTCTGATTCCACTTAATATTAATTTACCCAAAATCCTGTTTTCAGTATTGATAATGAACACACACATAAGTGCATTATTGGAAGTTCTTTGCATACCATATAGGGGACAAAGATTGCATGTTTTTCTCCTCAATACATAATTTCTTGCTTGAAGAATCTGGCACAAGTGCATTGTAATAAGTACCCAAGTCATAGGACTGTAGTAGGGAGGGCCAGTCCCTATTGCTGCTCTTAATGCAAAGGGGGACTATGCATATCTAGGCAATAGAAGGCATATCATAGGGTGTGTTTGTGTACACACACACAAATACACACACATACATATATGTTACGTAGAGTCTCTTCATACATGCAAGGGCGGACATATGCAGGTGCAAGCAGGGCCGACTGCACATACTGCTTGACTTTTTTTTTTTTATTACACTAAACGACGTGGTATTGGTACATATATAGTATAAATAAAACTTCAGCCAATAGAATTAGAATAGCAAAAAGAGAAAATTAAAACTTTAGATATAGAAGATTTTATTTACGATGAAAATTTAAGGATGTTATGTGCACATATGCAGATGCTGGTTTACTAATTCATGCCTAAGGAGACACTGCGAGATTGGCTTTCACATAGGCTCTGTTTTTGATTGATTTTAGATTATTTTAGTTGCACTAAAGTTGTATTGCATATGAAAAAAATAGCAAAAAAAATAAAAAAAATCGGCTGCATCCGCCACTGCATACATGTGCAATATTGTGCATGTATACATAGGTATGCGGGTTGGGTTACGTGGTAAAGTGTTTTAAGCTTTTGGTGTATTAGTTTTGACAAGTAAAGAAAGTTTCTAAATGTAGTAGGGTGTGGGAGACCATGTGACATAAGTTGGGTATTTGACTAGAATTATTGAGGCTGTAAAATTAGCAAATGGAGACGGGACACGTGGGTTTGCAGAAAAGACCAAAGTTAGGCCTAGTATAAGTTAGTTTAGTAGCATCTTCATTGGTTCTCATTATGGGGTGTTGAGAATGGACTGCCAATTAAGAATCGGACGCCTGTGGCTGTGTTCACATAGGGCCCCGCATGTTTGCATAATTGAAAAATACTGCTGCTGCTATCGTACAGTAGAATGTCTAATTTATCTCATTATGCCCCTTATCTTGGTAACATTATGCACTAATCAATGTTTATTTGTCTCAACTTTCCTCTTTCTTTTTTTAGTCTTTCGTTGTTGATTTTAGGGGTGTAAATGATTCGATTCGGAAGAATTTACGTAACGAACTATTAGTTTATCGGTTTGAGAAATTTTTAAACCGAATCAAATCATTAAAAATTCAAATCAAATCAAACAAAACCTCTATGGTTTGGTTCAAACCGCGATCAAGATCATGATTTAAACTACGGTTCAAACCACAATTCAAATCGCAACTCATTTTCATATTTATTTAAATTTTTCGTGATCTCGGAGGATGAGCGAAAGATGCGAGTGTTAAGAGTATTAATGAAACATCATCTATTAAGGAAACTTCTCCTAAGATTTCTTAAGTTTGTTGATGTTATCTTTCTAGAATATTCTTGCACATATACTATTGTATTTAAAATAGGAAAGTCAATAGTGTATTTAGATTAGGAAACTCAATATTGTATTTATAATAGGACTCTCTCTCATGTACTATATATTTACAAGTCTGTGAATAAAGAAAACATGTTTTTTCCAATCTTACATGGTATCAAAGCAAGTAAGATTCAAAACTAAGCCTCTAAAATATTCGACAGCCCCCACCCTAACCTTTGAAATTTTCGACAGCCCCCCCCCCCCACCCTAGCAATGGCCGGCTCCTTCTCCACCATTCCTAACGCCGTCGAACCCGACCAACCCCTCTTCTTGGTCAACTTATCCTACTGTCGTACCCTCACCCCTCACCTACCTTACGTGGGCATCCCAAATAACATCTATCATCTTTGGTCTCGACCTCCTAAAGTTTATCGATGGCACACACCCCAAACCCGAGGATAACATCACCACCTCCAACCCAGCCGTCACTGAAACTGACAACGAGCCTGCAAAACCCGCCACCACCACATCCGTCCCTAACCCGGTCGCCATAACATGGTGTCGCCAAGATCGCCTCATCATTGGGGATCTCATATGTACCCTAGATCCCGCCGTTGCTCCCTTAGTTCACCAAGCCGCCACCTCCCATCCCATGAAGCTTGGACCACCCTCAAAACCACCTACGCCAACCTCTTCCATGGTCACATCCTTCAAGTAAAAGACAAACCTTGACAATCTCACCAAAAACCAACTCTCCACCTCGGACTACATGAATGCTGTTAAATCTTACACCGACAAGTTCGCCATTCTTGGCAAACCCATGGATCCCGAGGACATTATCTACACCATCCTAAAAGGTTTGGACTATGAATCCTTCAAACCCGTCATAGACTAAACCCGCGCCCATGACAACCCTATCTCCTTTGAAGCCTTACACGAAAAACTTATCCAACATGAACTCACCCGAAAACAATCAACACCCACCAAACCTCTCCCCACCACCGCCTTCACTGCCCAAGCTCGCCCACCACCCAACCGCAACCCCTACCGTACCACCAATCCCTCCCCCCATCTGGCTTGAATTCCACACCCTCCCCTTTAAGGGTAAGTGCCAATACTGTCGCAACATTGGTCATGTCATCTCCCAATGTCGCCAATTTAAATGTGCCTACCCCACCGTAAACTTCACCCCTCTCCCGCACTAAAACCGAAACCAAAACCCTAACCCTTAAGCCCACACCGCCGCCTACCACAACCCCCCTCCCCCTCCCTCTTGGCTCATCGACAGTGGTGCAACCAAACACATCACTAATGACCTTTTCAACCTTGCCTTACATACACCCTACAATGGAAGTGACGACATCATTATCGGAGACAATTCTTCTCTTCCTATATTTCACATAGGTTCATTCTCTCTCTCCACACCCTCTTCCTCTCTTAATTTCAATAGTGTCTTACATGTTCCTCTTATCACCCATACTATTTTCTCCGTGTCTCAATT
The DNA here is from genome assembly GCA_022495995.1 of Adenophora triphylla var. japonica. Taxonomy (NCBI): domain Eukaryota; kingdom Viridiplantae; phylum Streptophyta; class Magnoliopsida; order Asterales; family Campanulaceae; genus Adenophora; species Adenophora triphylla. The sequence goes on along the minus strand of JAFEMH010000588.1, from coordinate 363,043 downwards.
ATGTCGTGACAATAATGCTATCATTGAATTCTCTCACTCTTCTTTTCTCATTAAGGACAAAGCAACGAGTCAAACTCTTATCCATGGAAACCTTGAGGATGGCGTCTACATCTGGCACCCTCCGCCCATTCAAGTTCACTCAAGCATTATTTCTTCGCAGTTGTGGCATCATAGATTAGGACATCCCGCTCCCCCTGTTCTTAGCTTACTACGTAGCCAGTTTCATTTATCTATTTCTTCTAGTTTATCTCCTTGTAATTCTTGTTTTATCAATAAAAGCCACAAACTGCCTTTTGCATCTTCTTCTCTTATTTCGCATGCTCCACTTGATCTCATCTTTTCTGATGTATGAACCTCTCCCGTTCATTCCCTCAATAAATTTAAATAATATGACATTTTTGTCGACCACTATATCAAATACATCTGGTTCTACCCCCTAAAACAAAAATCTGACACTTACAACACCTTCCTTCGTTTCAAAACACTAGTCGAAAAATACTTCCAATATCCCATCATTCAGGTCTTCTCCGACAACGGGGATGAATACCTCAAACTCACACTCACTCTAGCTCAAAACGACATCACCCATTATACCACCCCCTCACACCCATGAACAGAATGGGTATGCCGAACGTCGTCACCGTCACATTGTTGAAACGGGTCTTACCTTCCTTTCCCATGCCAACCTACCCCTTACCTTCTTGCCTTATACTTTCACCACTGCCACCTACCTAATAAATAGAATGCCTACCCCCACCCTCAACAATGATTCCCCCTACCTTTGCCTATTCCGCTCGCTCCAAACTACACCAAATTACGTAGCTTTGGTTGCCTCTGCTATTCCTGGCTTCGCCCATATGCTCCCCACAAACTAGCTCCAAAATCCATACCCTGCATCTTTGTTGGTTACTCACCCACGCAAAGTGCGTATTACTGCCTTGACCGCACCTCCCATCGGGTCTACACCTCCTGCCATGTTCGTTTCGTTGAAACCATATTCCCCTATAACTCCCTCACCTCCACTTCTCCCATCCCTTCTGCTCCCCCTCTCTCTGACTGGCACACCCTATTCTTTCCCATTCTAAACACTACCCCCTCCGTACCACCTCCCCTATGCCTCTATCCCTCCCCCACTCCTCCCCCTCTAAACCCTACATCAACCAACCAACCATTACCCTCAACGTTGCCTGAAACAACCCATGCAGCAGACCCACGCGATCGCCCCATCTTTCCAGAAACTGAGCGCGATCGTCCCTCTGAACCGTGTGATCACCCCCTTTGTCCAGAGAATGAACGCGATCGCGCCCCTCAACCGCGCGGTCGCCCCCTTTACCCAGAAACGGCATTCCCTCCTGCCCGTACTATTACAACCCGGTTATCCCATGGCATCACTAAACCTAACCCAAAATATGCTAACCTCTCTTTACTTACCTCCCCCACAAGCCTTCCCACCGCCACAAAACAAGCTCTATCTATTCCCCACTGACGTAATGCCATGATTGAAGAATTTCAGGCTCTCACTCGGAACAATACCTGGAACCTGGTTCCCTCTGCCACAACTCACAACATTGTCGGATGTAAATGGGTCTTCCGCATCAAGTACAACCCCGACAACACAATTCAGAAATACAAGGCTCGGCTTGTAGCCAAGGGCTTTCACCAACAACCCGGTGTTGACTACACCGAAACCTTCAGTCCTGTTGTCAAACCCGCTACTGTCAGGCTCCTTCTCTCTCTTTCTACCACCAAACATTGGCCCCTTCGCCAACTTGATATCAATAACGCCTTTCTTCAAGGTACTCTCTCGGAAACTGTGTTTATGACCCAACCCCCCGAGTTTGAGGACTCCTCCAATCCTTCCTTTGTCCATCGTCTCTCTAAGGCCATCTATGGTCTTAAACAGGCACCCCGTGCTTGGTTTCAGGAACTCAAAACCTATCTTACCACATATGGCTTTTACCTCTCTTTAGCCGATCCCTCTCTCTTTATACTCAATAAAACTCCATCCCCAATATATCTTTTGGTTTATGTTGATGACATCATTGTTACTGGACCATCACCTTCTGTTCTTCAGTCCTTTATCACTAGCTTGTCCAATCGTTTTTCCCTTAAGGATCTCGATCCTTTATCTTACTTTTTGGGTGTTGAAGTCGTCCCGAACCGAAATGGGCTCCATCTCTCCCAAAAAAAATACATTCATGATCTCCTCACCCGTCACAACATGATAGATTGTAAACCACTTCCCACTCCTATGGTCATATCACCGCCCCTTACTCGGTCCACCACCACTCCTGCGGTAAACCCCACATCCTTTCGTGTTATTGTTGGTGGTCTTCACAGTACTTGTCCTTCACCCGTCCCGATATTGCATTTTGTGTAAACAAGCTTGCTCAGTTCATGCAAAACTCCTAACTCACTCACTGGGTTGCCCTCAAGCGTCTACTCCGCTACCTTCATGGCACTATGCACTTGGGTCTTCAGATTTTTCCACGTCTCCACCTTCCCTTCATGCCTTCTGTGATGCGGATTGGGCTGGTGACAAAGATGATTTTGTGTCCACCTCTGGATTCTTTGTTTATCTTGGACACAACCCGGATATCTGGTCCTCTCGCAAACAATGTGCCCTTGCCCGGTCTACTACTAAGGCCGAATTTCGTGCGATTGCTGACACCACTGAGCTTACTTGGGTTCAGAGCTTGCTTACTGAGCTCGGGATTTCTCTACCTTCTATACCAGTTATTTATTGTGACAACCTCGGTGCTACAACTTATTCAGCAAACCCAGTCTTCCACTCTTGGATGAAGCATGTGGCTCTCTCATTCCACTTTGTTCGTGAAAAAGTTCAGTTTGTCTCTCTCCGTGTGCAACACATTTCTGGCAACGATCAACTCGCTGATGTTCTGACAAAACGGCTTCCCCGTATCCGCTTTCAGCAACTTATTTCCAAGCTTGGTCTTCTCCAAGGATCGTCCAGCTTGCGGGGGCGTATTAAGGAAACTTCTCCTAAGGTTTCCTAAGTTTATTGATGTTATCATTTTAGAATATTCTTGCACATATACTATTGTATTTAGAATAGGAAAGTCAATATTGTATTTAGATTAGGAAACTCAATATTGTATTTAGAATAAGACTCTCTCTCATGTACTATATATTTACAAGTCTGTGAATAAAGAAAACATGTTTTTCCCAATCTTACAAAGAGGAAAGTCAGAGGATGAGAGAGACTAGTGGAAGAAAGATGCCGAAAGAAGAAAAACACTATACAATATTCGATCGTGGAGAGAACTTAGTTATTTATGTATCGCAATGACAATAACAAATGATGAAATTAATATTAAATAAGATACACAACGGGGGTTATGATTAGTCTATGTAATTTAGGTTTTCTTTTATTGATCTAGCAATAAATTTTAATAAATATACGAAAATATTAAATAAGATACAAAACAATGGTTAGGATTAGTTTATTTAATTTGATTTGGTCTCGCAATTCGGTTTGGTTCGATTTGGTCTTGTAGGGTCAGATCACAAACCAAACCTAACCATGTGGTTTGACAAAATTTGAGATTGAACCGAACCGAACCATTTATACTTGAAAATCAAACCAAATCACATGATTTGGTTCGGTTCGATCTCAAACCGCGATTTAAATCGAACCAATTACACCTACTTGATTCAACGTTAGGCTTTTCATTTTATTTTTTTAAAGTTATGTTTTGTGGCCAAATTCCATGTTTGACCTTGAGTTGATTTTCTTCACTATTCCTATCTTTACCCTTTCTGTTTGTTCATGGTAACTTCTAATGCTAGTTTTTATCTTTGTAGATCGCACCTGGGCAACGCGTGAATATAACTTGGTATCAGTTTGTTGAAATCATCAAATCCCTTAAATAATTTGCATGGCCCTGAGTGTCTATACAGCAACATTTCTACAGCTATAGGGGTCTCAGACCTGCGCAACCAGAATGAGAACCACTGCTCGTGGCCATTATCGTCTGTTCATTTCAGTCTCTTGTTGTTACATACTCCCTCCGTCCCAGCGAAAGAGCCATTTATTTCCTTTTTGGGCGTCCCATTTAAAAAGCCACTTTCCCAAAAAGGAAACCTTAAATCACTATTCTCTCCACTCATTCTCTCTCCTACTTTACTTTTACACTCACAACATTCTCTTTCTTACATCACCTCCCACTCATTCTCTCTCCTATTTAATTTTTCATACTCACAACATTTAAACTTTTTCTCTTTCCTACATCACATTTCTTATTTTGCGTGTCGGACAAATTTTGTGGCTCTTTCGCCGGGACGGAGGGAGTATTCATCAAGTTAAAGTGGGTAATTTTTGACATTTTTCACCTTGCACATATTTTGTCCGTCCATACCTCATACTGCGATTCTGCTTGTCTGTTGTATGACTTCTGTCCAGTCGAACACCTCCTACACCAGGTCCATTAAGTGCTTCCTAACAGGAACACATTTCTGCAAAAAAAAAAAAAAATTGTAAGTTTCATTCTGTGGCAATTTATATCTTTGGTATTTCAAAACTGTGTAACTTACTCTTAGGATGGTCTCTGAATATGATGATCAAAATTTAGTGGTATCACTCTAGAAATCAATAAAACCCTTAAAAATATTTAAGGAACATTTTATTTTGAAGTTCACAATTACCAAAATTTATGTGGAAAGAAATTAAACACTTTGTAAATGGTTTCTCATATTCTCAATAAAGTTCCTCGATTGCCACAACTATGCCAATGTATTTCCACCTAAACACAAAGGAAAAAAGTGTTAATTGAAAATATGACTTGAGCTAGAGCTCATTGCTCTTTCTAGCATATATTTGAAACACATACAACCTTGTTAAGTCTGAAATCTCAGGCTTAGATAAGAACATAATGTTAGATTTGGATACCATATTTTGTGAGGATGTGTAGCCAATGAAACCTAGAATTCCAAAAAGAATTTGACCCTCCTTTTCTTTTTTTTTTTTTTCGCCCAAGCTGAAAAATATGAGAAATGTGGAGGTTATCGAATTATATCAACTTTGAGGAGGAGAATTTAAGGGTGATAGTAGTTATGCTTATATGTTGATAATATAAATTAGTTTGCTTGGATCCAATGTAGGGGTTCCTATGTTTAGAAATATGTTGGTTACACGAAAAAGAAAAAGAAAAAGAAAAAGAAATGAGCCCATAAGTTAAAGTTAGTGGAAAACATAACATGATGAGACTTTCTAAAAGTAGAATAGGATAGAATAGGATAGAATAGAATAGAGGTGTTGATGTCCAAATCTCAGGAATTGAAGGAGACTTTGATGTTATTGTACAATACCCATGCCCTGCCCTTCTTTATATTACACGAAATGACACCTTAAAGGGTTGAGGAGACTACTAAACTAAAACGGTTGGTTGAACAAGAATAATGAACTGATTGACCTTTTTTTTTTTTTTTTTTTTTTTTGGAGCTAATGTTCGAGTTAGTTAACGTAATAATAGCACACATTCACGTGGGGGTGGGGTAGGGGTAGGGGACTAATGCTCCTATACTTGCCACGTGTCACTCATTTGGGTACTCTCTTATTACGTACCCACCCCCCACCTTCTTATCAGCTTACAAGACAAGATTATTATTTTTCCCAATATCAACAACTATGTTATCATATGGAGTTTTTGAGGCATGAGAGCTGGAATCTTTCAGTCCCCAGCAGTTACCCTAAACCCTAATCCGTAAAATTTAATGGCTTCACTTGTGTTTTAATTTCTATATTATTCACCCCAAACATACTTTCCCCAACTCCAAACAATGCTAAGACACAAATTTAATCATACTAAGTGGTGACATTATGTATGTGTGAGTTCACTCAATGTAACTACTTGGCTACTGCCCGCCCGGTACCCTATGTGGGATGAAGATTACATTTCTCGAAAGAGACTCAACTGAATAAGCCCAAACCAATCTACGTACCTACCAACCAAGCCCTCAATCTGCAAACTGAGGAGTCTTCAAACCAAATTAAGCCCAAACCCTTTCAAAATCAGCCTAAGCCAGCTGACGGAGATACAAACCGAGTATTGCACGTCTTTTCTCAAATTTAAAGGTGCTAAAATGATTTTTTCCTGACTAAAGGAGGTTGGTTGAACCCCATATGTAACGCCCCCGAAATTTTCATTTGCATTTCCTAGGTTGTTACGAAAACAAAACCTATTTACTGCCCTCTTTTTTTTTCTTTAAGATAAATGTTCACGGTAAAAATCCATTTTGAAAGTTACATAATAATACATCACATTAAAATTTACATTTTAAATAAAACTGAATAATGCGAGTGAGTCGGAGCATCTACACTTTCTCGATCTCTAACTTTTACAACAACTCAAAAGATAATACAAATCCTATTCAATACAAACTCCCCTCTAGATACTTTGTCAATCCTCCATCTACTCAAATCTGATCCGAATCTTTTCACTCTTTACCATTGCAACCTCAAAGAAGAAGGGTGAGCCATAACAATGCAATCAAGCCGGCCCACTGGCCACACACATACACACGCCATCGACTGCAACACATGCACATCATTTCATTTGTAATATTTTTGCAGCCGATTAGTGATCGAATCACTAAAAAAGTCAAATTAATGTTATGTTTAGATAATTTATGTTTATTTTTGTTGTTGTTGGTATAGTTAACTTTGATAAATTATTTTATTTTTACTTTTGTCTTCATTTTTCTTTTATTATAACTACATGATTTTGATTGCTCTCTTGGCTTTGATTATTATGATTATTTGGATTTTTAATTTATTTAGATCATTTCTTGTATTTTGATTTTTCACATATTTAAAGTATTTGCTTTAGATATTGATTTATATATTTGGTTGAATGTAAATTAGCCAAAGTTTTGACATTTTTCTTTATGTTGTCTAGAAGTTATCAATTAATAGCAAGCTTCCTATCATGTTCAACGTTATGGACCAATTTTTGCTTCTACACGCAGATAATGTCTATTGTATGTTTCGTAAAATATTTGCTTTACGTCATAAAAATTATGTTAATACATCATAAAAATTAAATTAAATATTCCCTTCATTTTAAAATGAATTTGAAATTTTTCCCGACATTTATTTTGGAACAAAGGGAGTACTACTGTATGCTTTATAATTTTCTTTGTTGTTTTAAATTTTAATTGAAAGATCATTTATAATTCAATAGTTTTTTCATATGATCATTACAGGAGAAAAGTGAAAGAAAGAGGTAAAAAGAGTCTCACTAGTACAAATTGAATCTTAGGAAATGCACCTTAGATAGCGCTTTTAAAAAGCGCTATCTAAGGTGTACACTTACATAGCGCATCCTCGTCTTCAAATTTAAGAACCAAGACAAAAAATTAAAAAAAAAAAAAAAATTAACTAACATAGCGCTTACTAGGAAAACGCTATCTTAGTAAAAGCTTACATAGCGCTTATTAGGAGCGCTATGGTAGTAAACGCTTCTCAAGGGGTTATTTATTTATTTTTTTGTTTTTGAGGCAACGCGTCATAAGTATTTATTTTTTTTGAGTCCAGATCTTCCTAATTCTGAAAACATCAAACACAAATTCCTACCCCTTCTCTCTTGCGATCATCAATTGCTTCGGAAATTCTCACTATTTTGATCGAGGCCATGGACGACGTCCCTTCCTGTTCCGGCGACATCGCAGCCTCTCGCCTCCATCCGTACCAATCCCGTCTCGACCACTTCCCATGGCAAAATCGACTACACCCAAAATCGACGAGTTCCCTTCCCATCCATCTCCGTCGCCACCGTACTTCCCTCCCCTTCTCTGTCTTCTTCTCCTTCTACTTCTCTTCTCTTCTCCGACTCCCTCTATCTCTATGAATATCTTCTGCGTTCTTTACCATTCCATCCCTAATTTTGATTTTCTGTTGCAGCGGAGTTGGGGCTTATTTAGGTCGCCACAGCTGTTCTTCGACGATCTCGTCTCCAAGTAAGTTTCTCTGAATATAGTATTCCTTCTGAATTCTCTATTCTCTGCACCAAAAAAACACAAAAATTTTTGGTTTGGGTATTTTAGATTCCAGTTCTATCAATGTTTTGTATGTTGATACATGAATCGGTTTTTGTATTTAATTTATATATGTTTTTTTTGATTTCTGATTTATGTATACTATATGAATTTGTTCTGTATCATGGTGTTTTAGGGTTAGGGTTTACGGCATTCGGGGAAGAATGGGATTGGATAGTCTGTTGTTTCCAATAGTGGGACCGCCGATAAAGCGACGATCAGGGTTACGGAGAAAGCAGGCAGGAAGAGGTTCTTACAGAGGCAGTTAGATTTTGAGAAAGGAAAACTAGAGTTTTTTTCGGAGAGTGGGATAGTTTAATTAATCTGGTGAAGAAGTTTAGAGGCTGTTTTAGGGTTATATTTTGATCGGGGAAGTAAAAATGGGTGGTGGTGAATTGCACCAAGCTCTTAGAATTAGTACATGTGTCCTACATTTGAAATTAAATGTCATTCCAACTCCTCCAAGATCGATGCGGGTTTTGTGGGATCAATTTCATAGTATTAAATACCCACCAGGTTATATAAGTTTGCATATTTTCTTATTTTCCTATATAATATCAATCATAGATTAGCATGCTTCAGTGCTAGTTAAGTAGAACCACAGAAACATGGTGATTTGGAGTTCGTTAGAGCATAGGGCTGAACCGACTTAAAATGAGTCCATGTTGCTGCTGCCGTTGCCCTTGTTGCTGTTGCTGTTGCTGCTGTTGTTGCTGATGTTATTGTTGTTGCTGTTTTGCTGATGTTATTGTTGTTGTTGTTGGGCACCTGTATTTTGGCTTAATTTTTTTTCAATAATGTTATTAGTGTTGATTGTAATTTTAACTCTTGTTAGTATAACCCTTTTGGATGATTGTAACAATTATTGTTGTGTAAATAAATGAAATGTTGATTATTATTGTTGAATGGGGTGATTGTTAGTTTCTATTAATTTTTATATAATTTAAAATAGGTGCATATTAATTTTTATTATTATATAATTTAAAATAGGTGCAGCTGGAAAAAAATGAAATTTAACTTGCGTAGCGATTACTTGCATAGCGCTTTTCAAAAGCGCTATGCAAGTTGATTTCTAAAAAAATAAAAAAAGTGCTTATATAGCGCTTTTTAAAAGTGCTATCTAAGTTTGAGAGCTTATGTAGCGCATAAAAAACGCTATATAAGTTGATTTTTTCAAAATAAAAAAAGTGCTTAGATAGCGCTTTTTAAAAGCGCTATCTAAGTTTGGGAGCTTAGATAGCGCTTATAAAAGCGCTATGCTAACTTGCATAGCGTTAGCTTAGATAGCGCTTATATGCGCTATCTAAGCTAAAAAAAAGTGCTATCTAAGCTCAAATCTGTACTAGTGTCTAAAGTTCAAATTTTTTTGTTCCATGTTATGCAATAAAAATGAAAGGATCAACAAGAGATAAAAAGTGTTACATAAAACTTTCAAAAGTGATATATTTTGAAAATGAAACACTTTCAAAGAATAAATGTATTACCGTCACACATTGCACATAAGCTTTTGTCAAATTATTGAATTAGATCATACTTTAATACTTGAATGACCAACGCTCCCATGTGTAGCACGGGTTTCACCCTAGTCAGTTTTAAAACGAACAAGTTATAATTAATCAAAGTTCAGCCATGTTTTATAAACTACACGGTGACTGTTTCAGAATTACTCAAAAATAAAATGGCCAAATTGAGATTTTTAGAATTTGGTTTCTTCAACCTCTGATCCTATAATGTTGAATAACAATCAAACAACAATTTTTAATCCATTGAAAATATTCTAAATCAACTATTGGATCAGAACACAACCTAGTACATGAAATTAAAGTCCTAATTATTCTAACTAAGGCTCCGTTTGTTTCATGTAAAACATTTTCCGGAAAATGTTTTCCTTGTTTTCGGGTGTTTGTTTCAAGTAAAATGTTTTCCGAAAAATGTTTTACCTACTTTCGAGTGTTTGGTAACCACTTGTAAAAGAAAGTCAAATGTAAAACATTTTACAAGGATGTAAAAAAATGAGGTTTTCTTTGTAAAATGATTTACCAATTTCAAATTCGTAAATCATTTTACAACTCTTGTTCTTGGCCTTAATGTACAACTCATATTACGCTCGGTACAACATAATAATAATAATAATTAAAAAAAAATTTAAACTGCCCCCACCCACCCCACCCAAAAAAAAAATTTTTTTTTTTGGAAACCGCCCCACCCACCCCCTGCCTACCCCACCCCCACCCACCTCAAAAAAAAAAAAAAATTATTTTTTTTTGGAAACCGCCACCCACCCCGCCTACCCCACCCCCCAAAAAAAAAAAAAAATTTTTTTATTTTTTTGAAACCGCCCCACCCACCCCGCCTACCCCACCCCCCACCCGCCCCCCAAATTTTTTTTTTTTTGGAAACCGCTCCACCCGCCCCTACCCACCCACCCCCCAAAAAAAAAAAAAAACTTTTTATTTTTTTTTGGAAACCGCCCCACCCACCCCGCCTACCCAAACCCCCCAATTTTTTTTTTTTTATTTTTTTGAAACCGCCCCACCCACCCCCGCCTATCCCACCCCCTACCCACCCCCACCCTCCCCCTCAAAAAAAAAAAAAAAAATTTTTTTATTTTTTTTGGGAAACCGCCCCGCCTACCCCACCCCCACCCTCCCCCAAAAAAATTTTTTTTTTAATTTTTTTTTTTTGGAAACCGCCCCACCCACCCCCTACCCTCCCCCCAAAAAAAAATTTTTTTTTAATTTTTTTTTGGAAACCGCCCACCCACCCCCCTGCCTACCCCACCCCCCACCCACCCCCCAATTTTTTTTTATTTTTTTTTTTGGAAACCGCCCCACCCACCCACCCCCGCCTACCCCACCCCTACCCACCCCAACCCCCCACCCCAAAAAAAAAAATTTTTTTTTGGAAACCGCCCACCCACCCCCGCCTACCCCACCCCCCACCCACCCCCCCAAAAATTTTTTTTTTTTTTTTGGAAACCGCCCCACCCACCCCCCCCCCAATTTTTTTTTATTTTACACCCCCTACCCACCCCCCCCCAAAAAAATAAATTTTTTTTTATTTTTTATTAAAAAATTAAAAAAAAAAATTTGGGGGTGGGTGGGTAGGGGGGTGGGGTAGGCAGGGGGTGGGTGGGGCGGTTTCCAAAGTTGATTTAAATTAATAAAAAAAAAGTGACATTTCCGGAAAACATTTTCGTCAAATTTGCCAAACAACTGAAAACAAGACCATGATATTTTACAAGAAAACATTTTACATGTAAATCTTTTTACATGAAAACATTTTACAAGGAAACCTTTTTACATGAAATCATTTTACATGAAAACATTTTCCGGAAAATGTTTTACGCGAAACAAACGGAGCCTAAGTTGAACTACCCTTAAACCAATTTCAAGATAATACCAAAACTTTGACATACCCAGACACCATATACACATATATAACTTCAACAGAGAACTATCCAATTGATTAGTAGCAATTCGTATAGAAGAAAACTTATAGTTGTTTTGATTTTCTTTCTCAGCTTCATTTATGAAATTTTCTTCCACCATTGAAGTTAAATAATTCTCTCTCTCTCTCTCTAAGTATACATTAATAATCCAAAGTGTCTTTTCAAAACTTTGATTAGTGGCAAATTTATAATCCCAAAAATGCCCTTGCTAATAACTTAATAACATATCAATCCCACGTTACAAATCAATTTACAATACATAATATTTATAATACATTCCATTGCTACCGTTCTTAGTAATATGACAATATGACCAATTTTCCCACATGATACAGTTATACCATTAAATATAATTTTTAACTAGGCTATTTCAGTATAAGCATACCGTGCATAATTTATGAAAATTGTATTTATCTATTATTTCCATTCTTTTTATACAAATAATAACTTACGCGTATATAATTTTATATAAGATTATCAATGCAGATTATTTTAATTTATCTAATATATTTAACTAATTAAGCTATTAGTGTGGCAAGTAATATAATGAAATGCTATCTTACGAAGTAATTAATTAGTCGGGATGTCACACTATACCTCTAGGGTGGGGTGGCCGCGCCACTGCAGGTCATTAAAACATGGTTCTTCCGTATCAAAAGAAAGCAACAGAGTAGTGCTCAAACATAATTTAGCACTCCATCTCCATCTCCATCTCCATCTCCATAGCAACAAGCATCATTTATTTGGCTCAAACAAAAAATATTCAGTTTTACTGTAAAGCTATCTAGCTAGCATCTTTAGGACATATATAATCCTGTTTGACCAAAACATATTCTCATGCTAGAAGGACGAACCCAATTTTCACTCTACTCACTTCAAATATACCTCTGTTCATTTGTAGTTGCAGCCGCAAGGAAACCTCAAAGTCTTCAAAGAAACAGGGTTCTCACTACGATGGGACAGCAGTAGATGATTTCAACTTCTTATTGGGTGGTGGATTTCCACCAGATATCACCACATATGTGTAGAAGCATTAGCACAGCATTGCCCCCCAGTCATAAAATCAACACCACTTTTGTTTCAGGAAATTAAACAAATATCATATTTTAATGTACAGTTGAAATACTACATGTGTATAAGGTAGATAGTAAGGGGTACTTGTGTTGGAATATTTTGTACATGTGGTATGAAGTTCATAGATCCATGGCCTTGGAGTGTCTTGGGCTTGAACTGATTTTTGGCCAAGGGAAAAACACGTTGGAGTTTCTGCCATGGAGAGCGGCCGCGCTTAGGCCTAGGGCGGCCGCGCTTAAGGGCCGAGAGTTCTCCAAATATTGCTGGAGGTTAGCGCGGTCGCGCAAGCCTCGAGGGCGGCCGCGTTGACGTCGTTTCTGGTGTTTTTTCTGGGCCGAATTGGATCAGTTTTAGGTCTTTTAAGGCTTAAAAACCCTAGTATACCATATGTATAAATACTCTCTTCCTCCCAGCCGAAAATTACATGAGAGATTGAAGAGAAAATCAATTCTCTTGCTTCTTTTCATTAATTCGATTACTCCCGTTCATAGAGATTCGTTCGTGAGATTCAAGGCGACTGAGATAGGACCGCCGGTGATTACCTACCTGTGTGCTATTTTGTGGTACGTAATCCGTGATCGTTTTATCCTCGGAGAAATTTGCCTGTACCTGAGTTGCACCAGTTGGGGGCAATATTTTCTCTTAGGACAGTCTTCCTAAGGCGACTCGATCAAATCACGATAAGTTTTCTAATCATTTGTTTTATTGTTTCTGTCTGTTTTCCTGATCCTGTTCCTTGCTTTCGATTTTGCTATTGGCTTAATTGGTACGTTCTTGACTTGATCAATAAATCCCCTACTGTTGATTAAATTGTTTGTTTAATCTGTGGTGCTTATAATTTAATTTCCAACAACTTGTGTATATATGCTATTCATACTTACTGATGAGCCCAGACCAGCTAGACCGGGCCCAAGCTCGGTCTGGTCCAAAGACTCATTATGACGTGGCGTTTCCTAGATCGCCAGAGTCAAAACCGCGGACAGATGGACCCTCGAGGTCAAGACCGCGTTCCTCTCATCCCGTCCCAATCAAGATCAGAGGCATCCAGACCGCTAGCCTGGTGACCGCAGGAGTTATGACCGTCCCATCCGTGCCCACGTCAAATACCATTGACCGCGCCTAAGATGTTGACCACGGTCTCGTACCAGACTCCCGGTTGTCTCACCAGACTCCCGGTTAATATCCTAGCTTACTGAGCAAGTTTACTTATTGGCTCTGACAATACAGTAACCGGCTCACTCCCATCATATTTAATGCAACTCAGTCAGGCGCCTACTATTGCATTTAATGCGTCGCGCCATATACACGGCTCCCGCCCCTTTGAGCGACATCCCCTCTGACAGTGAATCTTCCTTCCCTGACAGAGCCAATCAGATGCGGACACGTGTATCCGGTCAAAGACTAAAGTGCCCTTTAGGGCTGACCTCATGGCTTACGTCAGCGAGCAGCTCCCCATTGCCTATAAATAGAAGACCTTTGTCCCCTTGGACAGGGTAAGTGTCAAATCTATATTGTAAGCCATATTGCTCAAACCCTAAACACACACACACACTCAAGACATTTCAAGTCTTATTCTCTTAGTAATCTTATTCTCACACCCGAGGGTCAGAGTTGGATTAACATCCAACTTTGACCTTAATGGTGCTTCATTTCTGTGTTGTGATCATAGGTACCTCACCAAACAAATATCCTGCCAGATATCCTACAACCGCTCTGACCCTGAAATCCTTGGCGTCATCAGTGGTTCCATTGCCAGGAAAAATCATTAGTTTCTCATAAATTTTTGTGTCAAAACATCCATCGTGTTCTAAACACTCGCTGTCAAAAAGCCTTTTTTAGCCATTTTTCAAACATGTCTAAAACTCTGGAAAATGCCGGTCATTGGACAATCAATGAGGGTGACCAAGCTTCCCCTTCTATAATCGACCCTGTTAGGCCAAGCACCTCAGCCTTTCCCAGGTTGGGGGTCCGTTCTCAAAGCCTGAATAGCCTCTCCCCTGCTCAAAAGGTTTTAAAGAGGTTGGCGGAGGAAGCCAGAGCCGAGAAAGCCCTACTGATTACTGGCCCAAAAACTCCTCTAAAAGCTCCCATCACCTCCCCAAATACTCCTCTCACCCTCGAACTGATCCTCAAGAGACAGGAAACCATGGCCGCAAGGTCCAAACTGGTAGCCGAGGCCATGGCCATCAATGACGCTTAGTTGGATCTAGCTGAGCTAGAGGCAAACGGCGGAATGCCCCTCCCTGGAGGGTCCCACAGGTTCTCCCAACTAGTCCCCGCTAACTCGCTTGCTAGTCAAGCTAGGGGGAAAAACGGATAGAACCAACCCTCAACCGCGACCAAGTGCCAAGGGAGGAGGTTGTGGAGGTTTATGATAGCGAGGAGAAGGGAGAGGAGGCCCAGTCCAATCATCGCGTGAAGCCTAAAGCCAGATCCGTAGCTTACGCCAAGGAAAAGGTCGTGGCTCCACGAGCTAAGAAACCAAGGGTGGATGGCCAGAACCCAGAATTTGTTAAATTCATGCACCAAATGTGGGAGACCCACCAGAAAATGGCCCAGAGGTGTGGCCGCACCATGGATGCGTTCAGTGACAAGATTGCCTGGTCACCCATTCAGAAGGGAACCCCCCCAGATGGAAACATATGATGGCTCAAAAAATGCCAAGAGCCATATGGGGAGGTTTGAAGGGCAGATGTCCCTATTCTCTTTGGATGAAGCGGTGATGTGCAAAGCCTTGGCCGCAACATTCACGGGCAAACACTATCTTGGATGCTGGCCCTCAAGCCCAAGTCCCTCAAGTCCTACAATCATTTCAGGCACCTCTTCCTGAACGCATTTGCTGGGGCAGGCGAGCCGGCACGGCCCAAGACAGACCTGGTCCGAGTCAAGCAAGCCCCGACGGAGACCACGAAAAGCTACATCTCTCGGTTCAGAAAGATGAGCGAGCAGATTGTGGATCTGGAAGAGGGTGACATCAGGCCTTGCTTTGAAGGCGGTCTCTCCTTGTCGTTCTTAAAAATGAACTTTGCCTCCAACAGGCCTAAAAGCGTGGAGGAGATGTACGAGCGGGCATCTGCTATTGCCTCTGCAGAGGAGCCAAGTGAGGCCGCTCCCCACGGACCCACAAAGGAAAGAATCAGCCAGGTCCAAGAGACTGGCCAGGGATCTGCCCGCGTTAATAATCAAGGCAAAAACCGTAGCCGTGGGACAGACAAGCTCCGGAAAATAACGGAGGACACAGTTTTCACTCCCCTCAATGATTCGCTAGTAGTGATCATGAGAACCATGGAACTTCTCCCTCCTCCACCCATGGGCAGAAAGCCGAATGAGAGGAGTCGGGCAAAATTCTGTGCGTTTCACAATGACCACGGTCATAATACTGAGGACTGCTTCCAGCTAAAACGAATCATTCAGCAAAAGATCAAAAATGGGGAGTTGACTAAATGGGTTCAGTACCATAATAATGCCACGACCAATAATAATCCCCCACGGGCACGAGCACTACGTGGCCCCGACAGAAAGGAGAGGGACAACGACGACGATGAGTTGGGTGATTATGAGATTAATTTCATAGGGGTAGAGCCTCCATCCAACAAACAGCTCTCCCTCCAGATCAGAACATTGGAGAAAGTTTTCTTGATTCCCCCCACGGCTCCAGAGGAAGAGCAAGAAATTGGGTTCAAAAGGAGTGAACTTGCCTCCTCCCTTTTTTCACTCCACTCAACCCCTCACCCTCCACATGAAAATTAATCGAGCAAACATCGGCCGAGTTTTGATTGATACAGGTGCGGCCAGAGACATCCTCTACTACCATACTCTAGTGGGAATGAGGATGACCGAGGCCAACCTGACTCCTTATGCCGGTATGCTCGAGGGGTTTACTAACCATGCCGTCGGGGTAAAAGGGACGATAGAATTTGAAGTAACTATTGGGGAAAAACCCATGCAGAAGTCAGCCAAAATCACTTTTATGGTGGTTGATCTTCCTTCCCAATACAATGTCATACTCGGCGTGACTGCTCATGCCGTATTGGGAATAGTTGCTTCCGTTCCCCACCAAAGAGTCAAATTTAACACTCCGGGCGGAGTTGCTACAATAAAGAACCAGCCCGGGAGATTCCCCCGAGCACTAGAGGAGAAGAGAAAGGCGGATAAAGGCTAGACATCCTGCCCGCAGAAAGAGGGCGAGGACAAACAGAGAAAGGGTAAAGCCAAAGAACTTATTCCGGCACCCATACCAATTGGCATGCTTTCTTTCCATTCCACGAAGGTGGAGCTCAAGACGAGCAGAAAATCCAAGAATTTGGCCCCCATTGAAGGGGGATATATTGATCAGGGAAATTGAAGGAAAGATAGACCGAGAGGTCATATATTCCATGGCCGCGCTGCCCGAAGCACGGGCCAACCCATGTTCTTGTAAGGGAGGAAAATAACTCCTAAAAACCAGTTTATTATGTATCTAAGGCACTGTCCGCCATAGAAGGGCGTTATCTAAATATAGAGAAATTAGCTTACGCCTTGCTTGTATCAGCTCGAAAATTAAGAGCTTATTTTTTTGCACATCCTATAACTGTACTCACTGAGGCCCCGCTTAGAAAGGTTTTACATAAACCAGAGTCCTCGGGGAGAATGCTAGCTTGGTCTATAGAGCTCACTGAGTTCCATATCACCTACTCCCCGAGAAGGACAATCAAAGCGCATGCCTTAGCTGATTTTGTAGCAGAAACATCATTTAAGCTAGCGGACAGCTACCTGGGAAAGAGAAAACGAACAGAGTCAGAAGAGTTCCAAGATAGCTCAAACACAAAGATTGTACAGCCCAAAGAGCATCCAGAAGAAGTGTGGACTTTATTTGTGGACGGCTCTGCGAGCAAGTTAATGAGTGGAGCGGGCATACTCTTGATCGCACCCTGCGGGGAGAAATTCAAAAGAGCCTTGAGATTCAAGTTTGAAGCATCGAACAATCAGGCTGAGTATGAAGAGATTATAGCAGGCATGGAGTTGGCCAGAGACTTGGTAGTTCAGAATATTGAAATAAATAATGACTCTCAGCTCATAGTAAATCAAATTAAGGGGGAGTATGACACGATCAACCCCGTGCTAACTCAGTACTGCGGTCTAGCCAAAACCCTTATCAAAAATTTCACATACTATGAGCTGAACCAAGTGATGAGAGAGGACAACACAGAGGCTGACCTTCTCTCCAGAATAACCGATCAAGAAGTCGTGGACTTAGAAGCGGACTGCCAGATAGAATTCACAGAAAGACCTGCTATAGATCAAATTCAAATAAGCAATATTGGAGATCAAGAAAGGGATTGGGTAGACGAAATCAAGGATTACATCGAGAAGCAAACCCTCCCCGAAGATCAAGCAAAGGCTAGAACCATCGAAAAGGTGTCCGCGAAATACCTCATCCTGGACGGAGTATTATTTCGGCGATCATTCACCAAGCCTTTGCTGAGATGCGTCAAAACTCACATGGTCACCAATTTACTCTATGAGGTCCATGAAGGAGTTTGTGGCGGACATCCTGGTGCTCGCACTCTCTTGAACAAAATTAAATTTCAAGGATTTTATTGGCCGACGATGAGGAGAGATGCACATGAGTACGTAAGAAAGTGTGACAAATGCCAACGGTTTGTGGACATTCCTAGACTACCATCAACAGAGCAGACTTTGGTAGTACCATCGTGGCCGTTTGATACGTGGGGTATTGATCTAATCGGACCATTCCCAACTGCCCGAGGAGGTATTAAGTACACCGTGGTGGCCGTGGATTATTTTACAAAGTGGACCGAAGCAAAGGCCTTAGACACTATCTCCGAGGATAATGTTATAAATTTCATCCACGATCACATCGGGTGCAGATTTGGGGTTCCCCGGGAAATAGTATCGGACAATGGCACTCAATTCTCTACGAAATTCACAGCTGAATGTGAGAGAATGAGGGTACAACATCGCTAGTCCGCAGTCGCTTATCCCCAAGGGAACGACCAGGCTGAGGCCGCAAACAAGTTAGTCCTATCTGCCCTAAAGAAAAATTTAGAAGGACGAGGAGGACGATGGATGGACGAGCTCCATACCGCATTATGGGTTGTCCGCACTACAACCAGAAATTCAACGGGAGAAACCCCTTTCTCACTCACTGTGAATGTGGTGCCCAAATTCTTGTTGGATTCACGCGAGTTTGAAGACATCCGGTTTATTTTGAAAAACGGAGTCGCCACGCCATTTTGATTACCTCAAAACTTTGAAAAAAAGGTTTTTACTTGGGTTCGGAGGTTAAGTTACCCCTTGGGAAGAACGTTTGGCGTTCACCCAAAGTGCCTTGCCGGAGCAAGTCTCCCAAGATTTCAGTAATCGTGCTTGCTTGCGTGCTTTCTTGTGTGCATGTGTTTGAGAAAAAGGGGGGGAATGTCCCAAGTTGTCTTCCGGACGTACAAACCATTTGTTGGTTGTCGCTCGGGATTCCTTGGAATTTTATGTATTTGGGATTATGATCCCGTCCTCATCTTATGACTTGTGATCATCGCATTTTGACCTCGGGACCCTCGGGACTTGCGTGATCGAGAGAATGACTCGCTTTTGGTCAAAGATGAGGTTCTTTAGAAAAGGAGGGTCCTTAGCCCATCAATCCTACGCTTTAAGACGGTCGAGCTCATATAGATGCTTCATACTCTTTCTTAAGCGATAATCGGAGATATAGGGTTCAAGGTGTCCCTTTCTAAAGAGATATGGAACCTTTAATGAAAGGAACGATGTAAAGATAGGATCTTTTACACCGGTCCATTCCTAGGTTGTTAATGGGAGAATGGGGGAAATGTATGTAAAAATGAATCTTTAATGAAAATATGACATTTTTGGGTTGCAAATGATGCACTTAGTTTAAAGAAATGATCTTTATTGCAAATGATGCATAAAGATTTGATTTTTATGCAAATGATGCATTTTTGTTGAAGAAATTGGCATTCATTATGCAAATGATGCATAAAGATTGCATTTTGAAAAGCATATGATGCTAGTTTATGGTAAAGACATGGTCTTTAAAGCAAATGATGCTTGAACAAGGGATTTTGGATGCAAATGATGCATTTTGATTGAAAAAGGTTTGATTTTTATATGCAAAGGATGCATGAAGATGACATTTTTATTTGAAAATGGGGGTTTTAGGTGCAAAGGATGCACCTTTATGGGAAAAGACTACATTTTTATGACAAATGATGCCTAATACATGCAAAAGGGGAAGGGGGAATATAAAGATAGGATCTTTAATCTACCAAGTCCCAAGCAATATAAAGACAATGCAATGAGCAAATTATAAAGCAATTAGGATGCAAAGGTAGGGCGTGCGAGGTTACCAATAGCTTCCTTCTTCTTTGGTCGGAGCTAGGAGGAGAGGTTGGTCTTGGATCTTCAAGGAGGAGGGAGGGAGCTTCTTGGCCTTCTTCTTCACCTTCTTGAGCTTCCAGCAGTATTCTTCACGTATTTGGAGTGTTTGTAGATGACTTTTTGTGGATTGTGTGTGTTGAAATGGGTAGAGGAGGGCTCTATTTATAGGCAGTCTGGATAAGGCTAATGAAGCCGTGCGGCTAGGGACAGCGAGCTAATGCAGCCGTGCGGCATTATCCACTGTGACTCAGCATTTCTAGAAACATGCAAGGTGGCAAATTCTAGAATCCTCTTCCTAATTAAGAAAAACGTGTTTCTTAATTAGGAAGGCTCCCTTCAGCCCTTAATTTAATTTGGGACTGTTCCAGAACATTTCCGGATCACTAGGAAGGTCCGGGGAATTACCGGGAAACTTACCGAAATTGCCGGGAAATTTAACCGGAAGAAATGAGCCAGATTTGGGTACTTACACTCACGTATGGGTCAAAGGCAATGGCTCCAGTTGAGGTAGCCCTACCCTCGTACATAGTCACATACTTCGATGAGTCTCAAAACGAGGCAAACAGAAGGTATGACCTGAACGATCTCGAAGAAAAGAGAATGCAAGCAAACAAAAAATGGTGAACTACAAGCAAAAAGCGAAGAAGCATCATGATAAGAGAGTGAATAGGAGAAGTTTTTCGGTTGGAGATTGGGTACTCAAAAACGTTGAGGTCCAAGGGACCCAAGCTGGTTTCCACAAGCTCTTCCCGAAATGGGAAGGTCCGTACGAAGTTACCCAAATAATCAAAGAGGGTACCTACAGATTGCGGACAAAGGAAGGAAAAGACCTCAAGAACGCTTGGAATAGCGATCACCTTAGAAAGTACTTCTTTTAAAATCTTTGTAATATGTAAAGGTGATAGAGGCAATGAATGTATGATTATTGAACCAAATTTTTGTGCAAAATTAGTATTAAGAAATTGTAGCAATATTCTCACCAGCCTCAAAAGCTAAAGTGGATGCCCGAAAGCGAATGCCAGGGGGTAAAAGGGCCAACATATGAGCCCCTACCTGCTGATGCGCAGAGATCCATTAAGATCACACGCCTATATGGGTACAAAGGCCATTAAGCCCGTATTCGATCGCGGACAAGACTCTCTGTCCTATCTGCGTGAACCACCATAAATAAGTGGATATAGATGCAAGTGGGGTCAAAGGCCAAAGTCCGGACCCATTAAATGCGCGTAGGCCTTAGTTGGCTGTTGACTGCACGCCTGTATGTACAAAGGCCAACATATGAGCCCGTTACATGATCGCCACAAGACTCCAAAGAGTCAGACCGCGTGAACCACCAATAGTGGATACAGATGTCGGTGGGTTGAAGGGCCAATATGCCCCTACCTACTGTTGCGTGGACTATTGCCTCACGGCCACAATCTGCTTGCCCAATGAAAGAAGCTTGCCTTGGCTCTTTTAAAATTACACCACGGATTTAAAAAATCTAAATATGTGTAAGTGGAGGGTAGTGATCAAAGAAATTTTAAAAGCCAAATAGACAAAATGAGGTCAAGACCTCCAAAAATGTCCAAGGCCATAACAAACGCGGTCGTAGAGAAAAAGGGTTGACTCTCACGAAAAACTTAAGCGGTTTTGAATAAAGAGTTATGAGCTCATAAACGCGGTCAGAAGGCCCAACATGCCCATAAATCACGACATTGATTAGAAACTAATTGTTCCAAGTCAACGCTGAAAAAAGAAAAAGCAAGAATACAAGTACCAAGGTATTCAAGTATTGCCACAACTTAAAACAACCCAAAGAGACGAGCAGTTAAGAAAAATACTTCTATTAAATAGAAAAAATAATTTAAAAAATCCTACAATCTATTACAAGAAAAAAAAGAAAAATCCTAAGCTAAAGGCGCTGAGTCCTTGGGATCGGTAGCAGCGTTCTCCTTTGCCATTTCAGACTCAGGCATTGGAGAGGGAAGATTGGCAGTTATGGTTAAGTCAGTGATAGGCTCAGTAGGAGCTGGAGCTGGAGCTGACCAAGTGTGAATGTGGGCCTAAAATCGCGGATGTGAACCGTGTTTTTGTTATAGGGTCGCTGCTTCATCTCAGTTTGAAGACATCCGGTTTTTTGAAAAACGGAGTCGCCACGCCATTTTAATTTCCTCAAAACTTTGAAAAAAAGGAATAGGGTCCGGAGGTTAAGTTACTCCTTGGGAAGAACGTTTGGCGTTCACCCAAGGAGCCTTGCTAAAGGCAAGTCTTCCTAGATCCGATTTTTGTGCTTACGTTTGTGCTCTCATGTGTGTGTGTGTGATTTGAAAAGGGGATGGAATGTGCCAAGTTATCTTCCGGACGTATAAACCATTTGAGTTGGTTATCGCTCGGGATTCCTTGGATTTGATGTGTTCGGGATTTTGATCCCGTGCTAATCTTGGACTTATGATCATCATTAAGTGGCATTTTTCACCCTCCCGTTGGGATAATCAACCATATTAGACTTGAGAGCCTTGGTGTGTTTTAAACCAACGTTCTTTGGGACAAGGTCTTTATGTGATCGAGTGAGAGAGGGACACCTTTTATAGTCCAAGAATGAGACTCTTTAGAAAAGAAGAGCCTTTGCCTATCAATCCTACATCTTGAGACGATTTGAGCATAGTAGGGACATTTATGTTCATCTCAAGTGATGATCAGAGATGTAGGGGCTAAGGTTCGTCCACTTTTAAAGGGACTTCGACTATGGCATCTTTAGTGGAGGAAACGATGTAAAGATGAGACCTTTACACCGATCCACCCCACGGGATGCTTCAAGTACCAAAGGGACTAAGGGTAGGGGTATAAAGATTGGATCTTTATACTCTTCCTATGTCTTTCGTGCCTTAAGAAGGTCACTAGACAATCCTTGGAGAGTGATCCAACCATGAGGGACATGGGGGAGTTACATTGGAAAGTAAAGATTGCATTTTTATGAAAATAAGTGTAATGAACACTATGAAAACTAAGGCTATGAATGTAAAGGGAAGACCTTTGAGGCTTTCCTATGTCCTTTAAGAACCTTATAAGGTGGACAATCCTTGGAAGCAAGGTCAAGGGAAGGGATGACATTATAATAATAAAGGTGACATTTTTATGTGGTAAAAAGGGAGCTATTTCACATCATCATGTGATGAATCCTCCCTAGAACAAGCCACTTGTGGACCATTGTTCATCCTTGGGATGGATTCTCCATGAATCATATGTGTTAGGGGAAAGGGGGAATATGATATCTACATAATAAAGATTGGATTTTTATGACAATATATCACATTTAATGACAAGAAATAGCAAAGCAAATAGCAAATAAACAATGTAACAATATAATAACGATATTTCAAGGAGAAAGGAAGGAGAGATTACCAATGGTGGTTTTCTCTATCGCCCTTGGGGGTTTTCCTAATGTAGGAGTGGTTTTAGATGAGTTTTATGGAGGAGGGAGGTGATTTTGGAGAGTTTTGGTTTCTGTATTTCGAGTATTCAATTTGGTAGAGTAACATTGCTCAAAATTGTATATCAAAATGGGTAGAGGAGGCCACTATTTATAGGCTGATTTGTGCTTCCTAATGAAGTCGTGCGGCATTATCCTCTGACTAATGAAGTCGTGCGACATTATCCCTTGGTGACTTAGCCTGCTTTTAGATCCATGCAAGGTGGCGCCTAGAAACTCCTTTCCAGCGAGGGACTGCTTGGAATTTTAATTCCTAGAAAGTCCTTCCCCCTTTGGAAGGTTTGGGAAAGTCCCAGAATTGCCCCTGAACTTTAGGAAAGTTCGGGGAATTGCCGGGAAACTTAACCGGAAGGCATGAGCCAGATTTGGGTACTTACACCAAGGCGGAAATACATCACTGATTGCAGGCCCGTTGGGAAACAAGCTAGCAACAACGACTTCAAAAGATAAATTTTCTTGTCCGAACCTTAGCCTATCCAATTCATTCCTAAGGTTGGAAGTGGTGACCGCAGCCACAGGAGGCAAGGAGGAGGCCGCTGCGAGCTCAAAGTTGGCTATCTCATCCGCAGTCAGGGGGACCAATGCATGCCCGGGCAGGCAGAGATCATCTGTGGAGATCAAAGAGCCTATAATGGCCAATTGCTCTGCAGAGAACTTGCCCGTAGCAGCAAAGTTCCTTAGCTGCATCGATAAGCCGAGCTCGTACTGGACAGAAGATTCATCCAGAATCCTCTCCTTGCACTCCTCGGAGATTTTGTACTGCTCTACAACTTCCTTGCGAGCATCCTCAAGAATGGACTCCCTCTCCAATTGGAACTGCCTCAGGGGAAGTAGTTGATCGGACAGTCTGTCCAAAGACTCCTCCAAGGCCTTCATCGTCTTCTGGGTAGCCTCCAGCTTGGCCGCAAGCTCTTTATTCCTCTTCTCGAGCTCAGCCTTATGCCCACGGAGCTCATTCCGCTGCCCTTTGTACTTGTCCAAATCCTTATTGGCCACATTCAAGCGATCCATAAAATTCTTCAGGTCTCCCTCCTTCACAGTCAAAGAGACCATCAGACTCCTCACTTGATCATCAGCCTTGGACAAATCTTTGGCCTTTTCAGTCAGAGCCTTGACTTTTTCGGTCAGGGTGCGGGCCTGCTCGTCATTGATTTCCCGCATCCTCATGGACATATTGGCCATCTGCGAGCAGAGACATAAAACAGTTAGCAATGGGCGGTCATGAAAGGCAGTGATTCAGTATCAAAAAAAGTATTACCTCAATGGCCATTAAGCCCATATCTCCGGACAGGGCGGAGGAGTTCATCTTGAAGGATACACTCGAATTAAAATCGGGGGCATAGAGCCAATTTAATGCTCCTTGCCCGATCATGGAGTTGTAGCCTCCACGGTAATAAGGATCCACCCCTTTGATTTCGGAGACTTTCTCGATCTTCACCTTCAGACCCCTGGCCGGATCTCACAGTTCATTGGGAACCACGAGATAGGAGGTCGAGCAAATGGTCCTCCCTTTATTTGAAGGAGGAGCGAAGTCTGAGCCAGTGGAGGCTTGGGCATGTGTTATCTCCGCCCCCCTATGAGTTTTTTGGGATCTATCCTTGCTCGCAGCATCATCAGAAGCAGACCTCTTTTTGGACTGATCGAAATGTCCGATAGAGATGATGCGGTCAACAAAGGGACTGGGGCCACGAGCAGAAGAAGGTGGAGGTCCTCCCTGAGGAGGAGGGGGCAGAGGCAGGTCCTTGGTCTGAGGGATCCCCCTACCCACGACCAGAGTGGCACCGGTCTGCCTGTCAACAACGTGCAGAATGGCGCCCTTCGACAGAGATTTTCCCAAAGAAGCTTGTCTGGCCGCTGCTTCCCTCTCTTTGTGGGCAAACTTCCTAGCCTTCAATTGTTGGGGGTTGGGTTTACTCATTTCCAAGATATTCAGTTGGATCTACTCTGAAAGAAAAAAGAGTTGATTAGATGGCAGTTCAAAAATCAGAAGCAATCAAAGGCAGTTGTCAAGGAGAATAGAGACCAATCCACTCCAGAGGCTCACAGTCCGCGCCCATCATACAAGTTTTGCAATCAGCCTCAAAAGCAAAAAAATTGTGAACCCTCCAGTCAGGATCACGAAGCTGTGGTTCAATAGCTACCCTAGAAGCATAGGGAAGACCTTCCCTCTGGGGGCCACCCCGGTGTAGATCAATAGGGGCTCATCGCTTATTATCGCGCTCACGTCGAAAACTGGTTGCTCCTTCTTCTCGGTCACAAATTGGGCCAAGAATTGGGCTAGAGCAATCTGGAGGTCCTCGGAAGCAGCTGGGTTAGGATAGGCAGTAGCAGCAATCCTAAGAGGAACCGGGCTGGAAGGTTTGGAAAAGGACCACCCGAACCTAGACTCTATGACCAAGATGTTCCTCTGGTTCCATTGGTCAAATTTGTTTGTTGGGGGAGAAAATGTGGGCGCTTCCCAACTCCCAAACCTATAAACCGTGTCCCAGGATGGAGGGTCCCAAAATATACTTTTTTTTAAAAAAAAAACTGTTCTTTATTTTACTTGAAAAGTAAACCACCCTTTTCAAAACAATTTCAAAATAACCTCACTACACGGAGGTGATTTAAAAACCTGCTTTAAACACATAACATGTTTAAGTTACAACCACTACAATCTACAGGCTTACACAAGCCAACTGTTAAACAAACCAACTCCACCACTGATTACAACACAATCTACTGAAAATGTTTTATAACAGTTTTTCAGTATAAATTACCATAACTACTCCCAACTCCCACACAAATATATACATACCCTGAAAACCCAAAATAGGATCCAAACTCCTTCCCGGCCTCACCGGAATGGTTCGCCTGTCTCAGCTGAATCTAAAACAGTAAAGGGAGAAGGGGTGAGAATAAATTTCAATAAGTTATTATGCATGCAACAATATGCCATATAACATGCAACACATAAACAGGTTGCTATATATCACCTTGGGAAACAGTAAACACTTTACGTTACCTTTCCCGCCTGACCTGTAAGTCATATAATCTGCAACACCTAAACAGGTTGCTCACAATCATACTGGTAAAATGGTAAACACATTCTGTCACCTTATTTTTACCTTTTCCATCTGAATCATATATCATATAACGGTGGGAGTAATACTCCACTCACTTGTGAACTGCTGATTGCACATTCACGCTTTATACGATCTCTATCTGAGACCCATATAGGCAACAGTGGGAGTAGTACTCCTCCCTTTTGTGTTAATTGCTGCTTGCATACTCACGTCGTATAAGACCCATTTTCTGGGGAACCATATAAGATATCAGCAATGCTATTAAATGACTGCACAAATCCATAGAAGCTGAGAACAGTCACAGGTATAAGGAAATTTAAGCACCTTATGGAACACATCCTCTAAGTGCTCTCATCCCATTTACCCCTGAGAAACGGACACAGGTATAATAAATATACCCCCGTGGAACGGTCACAGGTATACGGAATATACCTCCGTGGAACTAACAGTTGTAGCCATATTCAAGCACATGATAGATACTTGAAATTAATCCACACCTTGGGATATCAGTATATAACATGATATTTATTATTCATGCTAAACCAATCACCATAGTGCACATATATATTTTACACTATTGAATAACAACAATCCAATGACATAGTATTAATACCCATGCCCAAACAACGAGAACAGCGCAACACGTATTGACCCATTATGTGCACAACCACTCATGAATATGCAACCACATATGGGCACAATGGATTACATATAAGCCCTACATATTCATGCTCAATCTCAAGAAGTAGTGCAACATATATTTCACGCACTATCCAAACCAGTAATCCCATATATGTAACCATGTAGGGGTACAATATAATATAAGTAACCCTACGCAATCGAACCCTTAGGTTGAACACTTTCTATAAAGGTTCTAACCCATCAAATAGTGTAATACACATTTTACACATCACTTGAACCAACCACCAGGTAAATACAATCAGGTAAGGACTCAATGTATATCAAGTAATCCCTACCTATTCATTATATGCTATATAATCCAATGACAGTGTATTAATAACCCTGCCTAAACCAATTCAAGTAGTTCTATCCATTTTTACGTACTATAACCCCATAACCATCTAGGGCCAACCACGTAGGGGTACAATATAATATAACTATCCCTACACATTCACAATAGAATATTAAACACCTTCTCTTAAGGTTTCAAGTTCAAATACCATGTTTTATTAACTTTGGTTCAAGTTTCATAATTGCCTTCCAAGCATTTTCAAGACATTATTTAAAGCTCTTGCCAATATCATTTTGGCCCATTTCAAATTCCATTATATAGTACTAAAGTTGTACTAGTGTTATAGTTAAAGAAGGACTAAATCTATACCCTTTTGATTAGGTCCAAAAGCTTGCAAAGTTGCTAACAGGTTACAATTCTGGGCACGACTCGTGCCTCAACCCTGCACGACTGGCTAAATTTTCATGACTCGTAACCAATCCTGGCTATATCTGTCGCACGACTGGATCAATCAGGGTCACGAGTCGTGCTACAGGGCACGAGTCATGCCCAACCCCAGATTCCACTATTCATTGCTGAACAACTTCAGCAACACAACAACAAGAACCATAACAACTCCCTGTTTTAACTGCTACCAAGTGACCAATCTCAGTCTATAGGAGTTATAATTCAATAATATACTTCCTCCATGTCTTACAACGTATATACAACATAGATACAACAACTTTCAATTGAATCCAAACCATATTTTTCAACCTTTCCTCCTAGTTATTTCCAGCCCCTATTTTCATCATTTAAAGGCCAAACAACTTGGATAAAATTGCTAAAACATATCATATCATCATAATATCATTAATATATATTTTATGAACAGTTATTTGAAAGAATCATAATAATTTATCAAAATAGGCCGAAATAAAAATAAGATTTGATCGGCTCTAAATGACCCCCTCGCTTTCCTGAGCGATAATATGCAGTCCGAATTAAAAACGGATCAACGGTTAATTTATTATAATTTTAGGAAGGTAATTCTAAGTTAATACCTTCTGGAACGGAAGAGAAGAATGTAGAAAAAACAGAAGGAAATAATCCTTCTGATAAGAAAGAACTTGAATATGTATATATCCAAGTTACACTTTAGCTCCTCCTACTTTCAAGCTATACAATCAACCACCTTAATTTCAATATTTACACTAAGCCTCCTTAAATTTTTATAAAGCCTTAATAAATCTAAAATGTACAAACCAATTCCTTTCCATTTCTCAATAGGCTGATCCTAGAAGAAATGTTACTAAAATATGAAATAAAGGCTTAACTAACTAGATAACAAAATGATGATGAGTCAACCAATCTCTTGACACCTCCTACTTACCTCAACCTCAAGCAAGCCACGCCCACTAAAGCCACGTCAAAGCCTAGTGACAATTTCCATGCAAAGTTAAGTACGTGGCCCCCCTTCCAAGAGTCCAAGAGAAATGAATTTTTATTTATCCCTCCGCCTCATAATAAAATGCTACTTACCCAAAAATTACTATTTATTATTATTATCTTTAAAATAATAACGCTGTTTTAAAACACAATATATATATACTCAAATCCAATTATCAATCTAAATACTAGAATGAACACATAGTCATTCCATAAATCACATAATGCATAAGAGGGGATGCAATGCACCCCAACCCCCACGTGCTCAACACGTGGCCAGATTAGTGCCCAGACTTGGGGTCGTGACACTCACTCCCCCTTAAAAAAAATTCGTCTCGAATTTTAAACATATTTACCTGAATGCTCAAATAATCACATACTCCCTCCGTCCCGGAACTTACTTCACAAACACTGTTTGCACTGGTTTTAAGGAAAGAGTATTATATTGAAAGTGTTGTGAGTGTGAAAATAAAATAGGAGAGAGAATGAGTGGAGAGAATAGTAAATTATAATGGTGTTGTGAGTATTAAAATAATGTAGGAGAGAGAATGAGTAGAGGGAATAGTAAAGATTCCTTTCCATTTTAGGTAAGTTTTAAATGTGTGAAGTAAGTTTTGGGACGCCCAAAAGGGAAAGTGTGAAGATTGTTCCGGGACGGAGGGAGTATATTACTCAAGCATTTCAAATTCTCCAACCTAAATGACTGTTTCAATGACATGATTCTTCCACATAATTCAACTCAACATGCATATCCTCGGTTGAAGAATTCAATATCGGTATAGGATCATAAAGATACTTCCTTCCATACCAAGTTCCATACATTGTCAATTCAATACTGAATTGATAACTGTTGATATACGCAAATTCAACTAAGATTGAATAAACCTCTCACAATGAGAGAAAATCCATCACATGCATATACCACATTTTCTCAAAATCTGGATAGTTCTCTCTGTCTACTCACCTATCTGAGAATGAAACGCAGAACTGAAACTTCAGCTCGGAGCCCAAAGCCTCATACTAAGTCTTCTAGAATCGTAGTAGGAATCTCGAATCCCGATCTGATGCATTGTTGATTGGTACTCCGCGAAATCAATTAAATCTCGCGCCCATATAATTATGTTAACTTCCCCATTCAATACTTCAGTACTCTAGGTAGAAATGACCCAACTTGATCAATCTATCCACTATTATTCAAACACATCCATCCTTTTCAATTCGTGATCAATTTGTGGAACCTCCATAAGCTTCCATAAACTGTAATCAATCTATTCTTTAACTCTGCAAAACTGGTTTCACCCTTCTGCATTCCATATCAATAATATGTCCTTTCGAGTAAATCATCCTCGGAAGTCTATCAATTATTATCTGGTAACAATCTGTCAAACTCAGAAAACTACGGGATTTTAACACTGTCAAAGGTTGTTCCATTTGACCAGGGTCTCAATACTCGAGAAATTAACAACAATGCCCAAGCTTGAGACTATAAGACTCAAAATTACAATCTTCGTGAGCCACGACTCACACTTATTGAATTTCACAATAATTTGATTCTCACGAAAAACAAATACATAGCTTGCAAAGGATTTCCATAATCTCTTCGCAACTCTGAATAATCCAAGATATCATCCATAAGGATTATCATAAAGTTATCAGGATCAAGTTTAAAAACTCAACTCATTATATATTCATAAACACATCCAGTACCCTTCCATAAGGCTTTTGGATATGGAAATAAACCTGACAGTAAATCAATACGGACTTCTACTGTCCTAACTAGCAGCATAAAATACTCTGAGGAAAACATCTCACCAATTCAAGTACCACCGATAAATAAGATATTTCAGGTGACTTTTTATTCAAGTCTAACACAGAAACCAGATAACATTCACATTCTGTAGACCACAACCTTAGACCTTTAATGCATATAGGACATAAATATTAACTAAGGACTTATCCGCCTCAACCACAAACAGAGGCAAATCAATCACAATAAAGGAGACTCGCTTCTAGCGACAGTCTACCCAACACAACAACTACTTAACCACTGCAGGCCAAGTATAACAACAATATCACGAATTGGTAATTCTACCAACTCCACTGGCAATCCATGCCCACATAAACTCATGTCACAATCATGACAATCAAAGAAAACTCAAGGTACTCTCCCATAGGAGTTGAAACCTCTAACATATAACTCTTAGACCATTGATGCAAATAAAAGCAAAAATGCAATGCCACATAAGAATGGGATAAACTGGGATCCATAAATATGACCCCTATTTCCTGAGACAGGTAATATACCTCTAATAACTGCGGAGGAATCTATATCTCCATAATCCCAAGCCAAAACTCATCCTTAGACCTTCTCTTTTGCTTTCCCTTCTGTGTCTCTATTTGTACCACCACTTTGTTGCCCTATTTGTTGGCCACTGCCTGAGGTCTGTCCTTGTCTAAATCTAGATCTAGGATAATCTTTTCTGAAATGACCAATTCCCCCACAATTCCTGCATTTCCCTTGTTTTCTCCAACACGTTTCTTCTATATGTCCAATCCGCTAGCAAAATTTACAAACCATGATATGCTGAACAGATACTGGTTGAGCCATAGAAGCTGTGATCTGTACCTCTCGAACACTTCCGGAGAGTGAAGAACTTGGCTGCTCTCTACTCAGACTGGAGCCTTGTCCCTGATACTGTAACTTACTTTCCCCACTTTTCGATCCTCCTGAATGCTTCTCACGGTCTTTTTCGATCTTATATGCCCTATCCAAGGTTGTCTGATAACCGGCCAAATCATAAGTATCCAATCGCTTCTTAAACGCGTGCCTCAAACCTTTTATAAACTGAGAAACTCTTCTCCCTTCATGGGGTACCAGGTGAGGACAATACTGTGCCAATTCCTCGAACCTTGCCGAATACTGAGCTACCGTCATGCCTCTCTGTGCTAGACGTAAAAACTCCACCTCCTTTCTATCCCGGGTAACCATTAAAATAAAATAGTCTTAGAACTCCCGGGTAAAATTATCCCAAGTTTGGGGCGTATGAGCCCGCTCCCAATATTCATGCAAAAGTTGCCACCAATGATCCCCTGGACCTTCCAGCTTAAAAACAGCACACCTACCCTTTTCTTCATTAGGAATGCCTATATCCTCAAAATTTTTATTCATTGCTTCTAACCATTTTTCTGCTTTTCCCGGATTCGGATTTCCATTAAAACTTGGTGGATTCATCCTTACAAAATCCTCTATCCCAGGTTTTGGTCATACCTCAGGTTGCTGTTGAGCTTGTCCCTGAGCTGCTATGTTCTGTAGAAAGACCCTGAACATCTTTATCATTTCTATATTCTGGTCTCTTCCGGTTCCCATATTATTCCCATTTCCGTGATCCCCTTGTTGGTCATCACCATTTCCTGCCATTGAACAAGTTCCTGCAATAACCACTCGGCGTCAGATGTCACACACTCCCCCTTAGGCTAGACATCTACCCTTGACTTCTAACCAAAGCTCTGATACCAATTGTGGGCGCCTCCCAACTCCCGAACCTATAAACTGTGTCCCAGGATGGAGGGTCCCAAAATATACTTAAAAAAAAAAAACTTTTCTTTATTTTACTTGAAAAGTAAACCACTTCTTTCAAAACAATTTCAAAATAACCTCACTACACAGAGGTGATTTAAAAACCTGCTTTAAACACATAACCTGTTTAAGTTACAACCACTACAATCTACAGGCTTACACAAGCCAACTGTTAAACAAACCAACTCCACCACTGATTACAACACAATCTACTGAAAATGTTTTATAACAGTTTTTCAGTATAAATAACCATAACTACTCCCAACTCCCACACAAATATATACATACCCTGACAACCCAAAATAGGATCCAAACTCCTTCCCGGCCTCACCGGAATGGTTCACCTGTCTCAGCTGAATCTAAAAAAGTAAAGGGAGAAGGGGTGAGAATAAATCTCAATAAGTTATTATGCATGCAACAATATGCCATATAACATGCAACACATAAACAGGTTGCTATATATCACCTTGGGAAACAGTAAACACTTTACGTTACCTTTCTCGCCTGACCTGTAAGTCATATAATCTGCAACACCTAAACAGGTTGCTTACAATCATACTGGTAAAATGGTAAACACATTCTGTCACCTTATTTTTACCTTTTCCATCTGAATCATATATCATATAATGGTGGGAGTAATACTCCACTCACTTGTGAACTGTTGATTGCACATTCACGCTTTATACGATCTCTATCTGAGACCCATATAGGCAACAGTGGGAGTAGTACTCCTCCCTTTTGTGTGAATTGCTGCTTGCATACTCACGTCTTATAAGACCCATTTTCTAGGGAACCATATAAGATATCAGCAATGCTATGAAATGACTGCACAAATCCATAGAAGCTGAGAACAGTCACATGTATAAGGAAATCTAAGCACCTTATGGAACACATCCTCTAAGTGCTCTCATCCCATTTACCCCTGAGAAACGGACACAGGTATAATAAATATACCCCCGTGGAATGGTCATAGGTATACGGAATATACCCCCGTGGAACTAACAGTTGTAGCCATCTTCAAGCACATGATAAATACTTGAAATTAATCCACACCTTGGGATATCAATATATAACATGATATTTATTATTCATGCTAAACCAATCACCATAGTGCACATATATATTTTACACTATTGAATAACAACAATCCAATGACATAGTATTAATACCCATGCCCAAACAATGAGAACAGTGCAACACGTATTGACCCATTATGTGCACAACCACTCATGAATATGCAACCACATATGGGCACAATGGATTACATATAAGCCCTACATTTTCATGCTCAATCTCAAGAAGTAGTGCAACATATATTTCACGCACTATCCAAACCAGTAATCCCATATAGGTAACCACGTAGGGGTACAATATAATATAAGTAACCCTACGCAATCGAACCCTAAGGTTGAACACTTTCTATAAAGGTTCTAACCCAGCAAATAGTGTAATACACATTTTACACATCACTTGAACCAACCACCAGGTAAATACAATCAGGTAAGGACTCAATGTATATCAAGTAATCCCTACCTATTCATTATATGCTATATAATCCAGTGACAGTGTATTAATAACCCTGCCCAAACCAAGTCAAGTAGTGCTATCCATTTTTACGTACTATAACCCCATAACCATCTAGGGCCAACCACGTAGGGGTACAATATAATATAACTAGCCCTACGCGTTCAAAATAGAATATTAAACACCTTTTCTTAAGGTTCCAAGTTCAAATACCAAGTTCTATTAACTTTGGTTCAAGTTTCATAATCGCCTTCCAAGCATTTTCAAGACATTATTTAAAGCTCTTGCCAATATCATTTTGGCCCATTTCAAATTCCATTATATAGTACTAAAGTTGTACTAGTGTTATAGTTAAAGAGGGACTAAATCTATACCCTTTTGATTAGGTCCAAAAGCTTGCAAAGTTGCTAACAGGTTACAGTTCTGGGCACGACTCGTGCCTCAACCCTGCACGACTGGCTAAATTTTCATGACTTGTAACCAATCCTGGCTACATCTGTCGCACGACTGGATCAATCAGGGTCACGACTCGTGCTACAGGGCACGAGTCATGCCCAACCCCAGATTCCACTATTCATTGCTGAACAACTTCAGCAACAACAAGAACCATAACAACTCCCTGTTTTAACTGCTACCAAGTGACCAATCTCAGTCTATAGGAGTTATAATTCAATAATATACTTCCTCCATGTCTTACAACGTATATACAACATAGATACAACAACTTTCAATTGAATTCAAACCATATTTTTCAACCTTTCCTCCCAGTTATTTCCAGCCCCTATTTTCATCATTTAAAGGCCAAACAACTTGGATAAAATTGCCAAAACAAATCATAGCATCATAATATCATTTATATATGTTTTATGAACAGTTATTTGAAAGAATCATAATAACTTACCAAAATAGGCCGAAATAAAAATAAGATTTGATCGGCTCTAAATGACCCCCTCGCTTCCCTGAGCGATAATATGTAGTCCGAATTAAAAACGGATCAATGGTTGATTTGTTATAATTTTAGGAAGATAATTCTAGGTTAATACCTTCTGGAACGGAAGAGAAGAACGTAGAAAGAAACAGAAGGAAATAATCCTTCTGATAAGAAAGAACTTGAATATGTATATATCCAAGTTACACTTTAGCTCCTCCTACTTTCAAGCTATACAATCAACCACCTTAATTTCAATATTTACACTAAGCCTCCTTAAATTTTTATAAAGCCTTAATAAATCTAAAATGTACAAACCAATTCCTTTCCATTTCTCAATAGGCTGATCCTAGAAGAAATGTTACTAAAATATGAAATAAAGGCTTAACTAACTAGATAACAAAATGATGATGAGTCAACCAATCTCTTGACACCTCCTACTTACCTCAACCTCAAGCAAGCCACGCCCACTAAAGCCACGTCAAAGCCTAGTGACAATTTCCATGCAAAGTTAAGTACGTGGCCCCCCTTCCAAGAGTCCAAGAGAACACAAAATCTAGGGAGAAACGCGTTTCTCCATAAGTTATGGAGAAACGGATCCCGACATGTCGCGCGACAATGAGCTAGATAGCCAGAAACCTATGAAAGTGATATCCAGAAACCTTCAAATGAATATCCAGAAACCTTCAAAATGTTTCTGGATATACATTTGAAGGTTTCTGGATATCCAGAAACCTTCAATAGCAATTTCGGATATGCCCTAACACATTCTGGATATGCACCTAACGGTTTTACGGATATGCACCTAACGGTTTACGGATATACATTTCACATCCTTCGGCTATCAAATACAAAGCTTACGGATATCAGCAAAGCTTCGGCTATCAAATGCAAAGCTTCTGGATATCCAGAAGCTTTTGGTCTTGGCCTTGGGTTTTTTTTACGGTTATCAAATGTAAAGCTTCGGCTATGAAAACACGTTTCTCATAGTTATGGAGAAACGCGTTTCTCGGCCAGACGCACTCCCAAGAGAAATGAATTTTTATTTTATTTTATTTTATTTTCTTTTATTATTATTATTATTATTATTATTATTATTATTATTATTATTATTATTATTATTATTATTATTATTATTATTATTATTATTATTATTATTATTATTATTATTATTATTAATCCCTCCGCCTCATAATAAAATGCTACTTACCCAAAAATTACTATTTATTATTATTATCTTTAAAATAATAACGCTGTTTTAAAACACAATATATATACTCAAATTCAATTATCAATCTAAATACTAGAATGAACACATAGTCATTCCATAAATCACATAATGCATAAGAGGGGATGTAATGCACCCCAACCCCCACGTGCTCAACACGTGGCCAGATTAGTGCCCAGACTTGGGGTCGTGACAGAAAAGGTGCGGGGAGAATTATTTTTTGCCTTCAGACCAAGGTTGCCATTGGTTATCTGATTCTGATAGAAGGCATACAGCCCGTTAAGGGTGGGTTCAAAACCAAATAGCCTGTAGATAGCTATGAAGGAAACCAAGGCCCTAATGGTATTTGGGGTCAGGTTCATAGGGAGACATTGGGTGAAATTAAGAAACCTGTTAATAAAAGGGTCAAGAGGAAGCCTCAGCCCGTTCTCAAACTGGACCCCATAGAAAATGCAAGCCCTATTGTCCTCGCGGACATCAGCTACCGTCTCCGGTCTCAGTTTTCCTTTCTTCGTCTCCACTTCCTGGAGGCCACGGACACGAAATTGCTTGGGGTCAACATTGTAGGTGGTGTATATTTCGGACTCCCAGTCAGTAGGGGCCACCTCCTTGCCTTTCCTCTTCCGGCCACGGCCAGGATTCGCCTCAACAGCATGACTCTTTCTGCGGGCAGGGATCTCCTCCTCTGAATCTTCCCCAAAGGCATCAACGATCCTTGTTGCCTTCTAGGATGTGCCCGCGGCCATGCGATATACCTCCTCGCGGGTATCTTCCACTGTCTCTGCGCTTTGAGAGCCAAAGAGACTGGAAGATGACCCCTCTGAGGGCTCCACCTCCGGTTCATCCTCTTCGCCTCCGTCCACCTCCATCTCCCTCTCATCATCGTCATCACTACTCAGGTCCACCACGGGCACATCAGGGGCCTCGGTCTGGACCTTAGGTAATATTGTGTTCAAAGGCTCAACGTCTAGGGGAGCACTCGTATCTTCTGTGGCCAGATACTGGTACTTATTCATTTGGTCAAGATCCATGAGTTCCACTCTCTCCCAATTAGTTATCACTCTGGGGTTGCGAATCGCTCTCCTCACCAGTTCGACGGCGTTCAACGCCTGATCTCTCTCACGGGGAAACCTGCACAGAACCCCCATCACAAAACTTCTTAATCTACGGGTATCCCCCAACACCAATAGGTCACCGTTCACAATCAATTTCTTCTTGGCCTCCCACAACCGGGGTGGGACGAAGGGCCCCCACTGGTATTTCTCACAAAAATAACGAACACAATCTAAAGACAGCCCCAACCACCCAAAGGCCACCTTCCTATATATTCCCCCTGACCTTTTACAAACAGCAAATAGGTCTGGGGTGTTCCCATCTCCTAGTTCTATTGGACGAACGGGACCAAACTCACGGGTCGTCATCGTTATCCAGAAGAAGACAAAAATAGAGATGGAAAAAGAGTTTAAAACACAAAGTTACTTACGGATTTGGAAAAGGAGGAAGAAAGCGCTAAGTAGGAGCAGCACAAATTTTTCTCTCTCTAGCGATTTGAGGGATTGAAGATGATAAAAGGGTTTTAAGGGTAGAAGGGTTTATATTTATAGGCCTAGCTATACGGGTTGACCCGTATTAAATAGCCCACAAACCGTTCCCCTCGAACCACGAACCGGCGTCAAACGTTTGGAAATTCGAAAATTTGTCAGTCGGCATTTATGGCGCCTCTTGGATGGCTGACACGTACCCTCCGTACCTGTCATGCGCTGTCTCTTCACCTGCCAAGGTCCCACCGGTTAACCGGGAGGCAGAGCAACAAAGCTTCTACAAGCTTCCCCACGTGCCTCTCACATGTGCCTATTTGCACGGGAGGCAGAGCGAAAACCAGTGAAAATTGCCAACACTGGTGCCCGCCCAAGGATCGATCCAGCAGAGCCGAGCTTAACTAGTAGCTCCTCGCTCAGACCATAAATAATCATTCACTTGGAGCTAGGGGCCACTGATGAGCCCGGACCAGCTAGACCGGGCCCAAGCTCGTTCTGGTTCAAAGACCCATTATGACGTGGCATTCCCTAGATCACCAGAGTCAAATGCCGGCCATTTTCTGAGTCAAAGCTCGAAACTCAAGATCACTTGCGCAAGCAAGATGATGAAAAGTCATGCTAAAATATTGACCCGATCTTGATTTCCAAAGCTACACCCGGACAATGCTCCATCCCGGATATACATCCATGCCCACATGACACATGTCATCAAGCCTTTAATACATCAGCCATGACAATACGACCTACCCAACACCTAACGTCACAGATCTCTTGCGCAAGCAAGGTAAAGAGAGGTCATGCCGAACTCTTGACCCGATCTTGACTCAGGTGCATGCTCTGTTCACTATTCACATGGTCGACGCGTTAAAACGAACATGACAAACTCAATTCTTAACTTCAATTTTTCTTTTAGGCCGGTGGAAACTATTTGTCCTATAGGACCCTCACCCGGGGCTGTCCACCCCGGGATGTCGAAATACAGGTGCAAAACGAGGGACTTATAGCCGTATTGATGGTCTCCACCGATCAAGGATCTAGCATAGTTGCGAAAAAGAAGAGAGATCTTTTCCAGCCTACCTAGGATTCTGAGAAAACACGTTTTAAGTAAATTAAAACGATAAAAATATGCATAAAAAAAGAAGAGAAAATCGCATGTCGCATGAGCTTTCCCACTTTATCCAAAAAAGGCCTTCCCATGTCTAAACCTTACCCGTCACCCCCTCCAGCGAACCGAGAGTGGTTGAGAGTACCCGGGAGCCGCCTTTTCAGTATCAAAATTGCAAGGTCCGACAACCCTTCTAAGTTCAGTGGCCCGAACAGTCCGCCACTCTCCCATAGCAAGGTCGGCAGATAACAACGAGGGAAACGGGATCCTACCCCCGAGAAATTTCCCAACAATGGAAGATGTTTGGCAAGCCCTCTGAACTCTTGAAAAATGCCAAAGCGAGCAACAGGCTTGGATCGAAGGTGCCATTCGGAACATTGGCCACCCCCCAGCCACCTGAGAGGATATACCCGCTCCCGCAACTCCCAACGTCTCTCATTGTCTCCCGGGATATAATCCCTTACCTCTATACGAGCCTCGTAGCCACGATATGAAGCCACAAGGCCTACCAAGGAGGGACATACCAAATCAATGCCCTAGGGTTTCGAGCCCGCCAAAAACTACCGATCACATTTGGTTGGATGTCTGCAACTGCCCCGCTTGTGTGCAGAGGGATTTCCAAGATGAAATAAACGAGGACCGTCCCCCAAGAAAGAAGAAACCCTCTTCTCAACAAAAACTGAAAAAGAGGTATAAAGCCGGTGATCCCACAGTCGGAACCCTAGGCAAACCATCAGGAAAGCTTGACTACTACGTCATCTACTCCAGCAAATCTCCCCAGCCTAACTCAACGCAAGACCACGGCAATTTCTGCTCCATGATTAGCTGGGACGAGCTCCGTACAGCAACTAACAGCCCAAAGGTCATGACACCCCAGCCCCTATCTTGGGAAGACATCAAGGCCATCGTCGACGCTCCAACAAAAGCAATAATAGTGAACGAACTGAAATGCGATGCGTGGCCCTACGCCAACCGAGGTCCTCCCATGACAGAAGTGGGAGAAACAAGTAAAGGAGTAAAGCCATAAGTGAACGTACTGACGCGTTCCGGCCAGATCGCGGTGAATCCTCAGAGGACAGACAAGAGGCCAGCCATACCTGAGCCGCAAACTGAGAAAGGCTCCTACGCCAAAGAAGCTGAAGCGCTTGACCCAAAAGCTGAAGACCCAATCTTAACCCAGCTCAAGCGTACTCAAGCCAACATATCCCTCTGGTCCCTACTCACTTCCTCCTACCCGCACAAACTCAAACTGGAGGAAAGCATGGCCCAGACCATGGTCCCAATCAACGTGACCCCATATGAAGCAGTCCAAATGATCGGCAACGTTCACTACGGTAACATCATTACCTTCACGGAGATCGATCTATCGAAATTTGGGGGTGACCACAATGAGCTTCTCTACATCATCGTTCAGCTCGACGAGCGCCGCCTTCCTCGGGTCTTGGTAGATGGGGGATCTGCCATGAACGTCCTCCCAGCCAAAATGATGGACTTGCTAGGGATCAAGCCGACTGATCTAAAGCCATCGACGCAAACGATCAAAGCTTATGAATCACGTCTCGCTCAGTATTGGGAATAGCCACTCTGAACCTGTGGTTTGGAAAGCAGATGGTACCAACAGACTTCCAGGTCATCAACATCTCGATCACCTTCACTGCCATCCTGGGCCGGCCTTGGCTACACCAAATCAATGGGGGTGGAATCCACTCTACACTAATGTGTAAAGTTCGTCCAAGGAACAGATCTCATCATATATGGGGACAGCGTAACTACCGAGGGGACCAACACAAACGGCATCCCAGTTCTGGAAATCAAGCAGGACAATGACGGCATGTTGCTGATAGGGTTTACAGTGGTGTTAGTACCCGGTCCTAAAAAAGGGTATTCTAAATACTTGGGCCCGGTTTAATTAAATAAAACCCTAAAAAGAATCTCTTTATTCTGTCCCCTCCGCCGTCATCCGCACGCGTGGAAAGTACGCCAGAAGAGAGTGCCGATCGGCCCTTTCCCTTTTAAATGGCCGATCGAACGTTTTATTTTGTGCCGATCGAACCTAAATCTTTGTGCCGATCGACCCTTCATTTTTGTGCCGATCGACCCTTATATTTAAGGCCGATCGACCCTTCATCTGGTCCAGCCCAATTACCGAAGCACTATAAATAGGTGTGCCCGGTATCAGTTTTCACACACGTTTTATTCCGGAAATTCAAGACTATACTTGTTTTGTCCGTATCTCTCCCCACACACGTTTTCTCTCACGAACCAAGACTAAACTTGGTTTGTTTCCACAACACACGGATTCTCAACGAATAAATCAAGACTACACTTGATTTATTCCATCACACACAATTTTCAAGGGGGAAGTCAAGACTATACTTGAATTTCCTTTCCACACATCATCTCACAACATATTTTCCCACGGAGAAGGCAAGACTATACTTGATTCTCCTTTCCGTACATCTCTCAATATTATTCGAATCGCCCTTAGATTCGATCCTCAAAGCCTTGCTACAATTGGTAAGTCTTTTTCCGTCCTTTTTTATTATTATTATTGCTGTTTACTTGCATGCTTAATATATATATTTAATTATGTCTTTATGCTAGATTTAGGACTATTTCAATATATTTAAATATGCATAGCCGAGGATGATCTAAGGTTTCGCCCAAGAAAACCCAATGGATCTAGAAACTATTTCTTTCCTTCCACCTTAGTAATAATTATCCCATGATCAACAATTCCCCAAGGATGAACGTTGATTAGTGCACCTTCCGAGGGCCTAACTCAAAGGTTCTAGGGTGTGATCATCAATTAATTCTTTCTCTCCCCTCCTCCTTATGCATGATCCCGCTTCTTCTATCTATTCCTGTAAACACCGCACACAACCAACACCCCATATGCTAGAAAGACCGATCCGTCGAGCAATAGGAGTGATAGCGTTTCTTCTTCTGTTGTAACTTGACCCCCGAACCCAATTAACTGTTTAGCTTTTTTTCAAAGTTTTGGGCTATACCAAAGTGGCGTGGCGACTCTCAAAATTAAACTAATATTTTAATATGGTTTAAAGCGAGTGTCACTAAATGAATATCCCATTTCGGTCCGACATTATATGATTATTTATTTCAAACCTCTTTATGCGCGTTGCATCGGGACGGGGTATTCACAGTGGCGACTCTGCTGGGGACTGTTTTGAAACTTCTTCAAACTAAGTGGGTCAGACTTTCGTTTTCTTTTATGGTGTTGTATTTTGCTTTCTTTTTCTATTTGTTCTATTCTTAACTGTTGCATTGCATGCATGCATCTCCTAAAATAAAAAAAAATCTTTCTCTATTCTCCTTAAAAAAAAGAATTAGACTTTTTACCTCACACTACCACTAGAGTCCGTGTCACACTGCACAGACACCCTTAACCCTTCGGAGAAGCCAAAGTGCGGGAAGTGTGGTGATCATGTCGCCTCCCTTCCGAGTCTCACTTGGCCATCCACTCATTAGTGCGCTTCGGCTGCACGGTGGGAGCCTGAAACCTAACCCTTGTGTTGCCCACTTTGTTAGGAGTACACTCCCTGTGACCGGTTGGTTTGACTAGCTTTTTCATATAGACAATTAATAAGGTCTTTATAATAAGTCACTACGAATCAGTGATAAGTCAAGATCTATAGAGAGAAAAGAGCACTAAAAAATTGATTTTCTTTTAATGGACGTGCCATGTAAGGTTGAGTGCTTGTTAAAAGATCTTGTCTTATCATAGGTCTGTAGTACTTCCCATAAATATCATATTAAGTGTCTATACGAGATGGTTAGTCATTAGGATCCACCACTTTAGGACCTTTAGTTAGTTGCGAAAAGGGGGTATCCCTTCCAACCAAGAGTAGGTTCTATAAAAAATAGAGGGCTTTTTTATAAATAAAATGCTTAACTATCCCTCAATTTAGGACCCTCCGAGGTCCACTCCTCATTTCTAGGACCCTTCAAGGTCCGCTCCGCATTTCTAGGACCCTTCAAGGTCCACTCTTCATTTCTAGGACCCTCCGAGGTCCACTCTCCACTCTTCATTTCTAGGACCCTCCGAGGTCCACTCTTCATTTCTAGGACCCTCCGAGGTCCACTCTCCACTCTTCATTTCTAGGACCCTCCGAGGTCCACTCTTCATTTCTAGGACCCTCCGAGGTCCACTCTTCATTTCTAGGACCCTCCGAGGTCCACTCTTCATTTCTAGGACCCTCCGAGGTCCACTCTTCATTTCTAGGACCCTCCGAGGTCCACTCTCCACTCTTCATTTCTAGGACCCTCCGAGGTCCACTCTCCACTCTTCATTTCTAGGACCCTCCGAGGTCCACTCTCCACTCTTCATTTCTAGGACCCTCCGAGGTCCACTCTTCATTTCTAGGATCCTCCGAGGTCCACTCTCCATTTCTAGGACCCTCCGAGGTCCACTCTCCACTCTCCATTTCTAGGACCCTCCGAGGTCCACTCTCCACTCTCCATTTCTAGGACCCTCCGAGGTCCACTCTCCATTTCTAGGACCCTCCGAGGTCCACTCCTCATCTCTTGGACCCTTCAAGGTCCACACCCTCTACTGTGGACCGCCCTAGGTCCAGTCTCCCAATCTTGGACCATTCAAGGTCCACTCCTCATCTCTTGGACCCTTCAAGGTCCACACCCTCTACTACGGACTGCCCTAGGTCCAGTCTCTCTATCTTGGACCGTTCAAGGTCCACTCTTTGACCCTTCGTGGTGCTCTTCCTATACTAAGTCCACTCTCCCAATCTTGGACCATTCAAGGTCCACTTCTCATCTTTTGGACCCTTCTAGGTCCGCTTCCTCTACTTTGTACCATTCAAGGTCCACTCCTCAATTTAGGACCCTTCGAGGTCCACTCTCTCTATCTAGGACCATTAAAGGTCCACCCTTCCACCTGAGACTCTTCGAGGTCCACCCCTCGTCTCTTGGACCATCCATGGTCCATTCCTCTACCTTAGACCATCCATGGTCTATATCCTACACTTAGGACCACCTGTCATCTCTCGGACCACTCTTGGTCCATTCTAAGACCCTCTGAGGTCCACTCTTCATCCCTTTGACCATTCATGACCACCCATGGTCTACATCCTTCAAGTTAGGACCCTTCAAAGTTCTACCTCTTATCTCTTGAACCATCCATAGTCTGCTCCCTTAGTCTTAAAACCATCCATAGTTTAGATCCTTTATCTCTAGCACCCTTCAGCCAAAGACCCACCTAGATCAAACCTCTCTCGACTCATCTAGATCAAACCACCATCTAGGGCCTACCTAAGCCAACTTACCAATCAAGGCCAATTCTCATCCAAGTCCAATTAACTCGTCTAGATCACCGTCACTTATATTTGACCAAGGATCGAGTCATCTTCCTCTCCCTTTTTCACCAAACGGACTCTTTTACATTCATCCTCTCTCTTTCTCTAAACTTAACCCTGGTTGTATCATCAATCAGGGCCCTCGAACTACGGTGACCTCGAGACTCGTACCTTAAATGGTGAGGGTTACGTAGGCGGCTTCGGCCCTGGCCAAACTCTCAAATTGTGGAGATCAACTATTTTCTCGAGAGATGCCTTAAGATTAATTATGAATCTAATTCAACTCATTGGTTTGACTCGCCGTATGTT
Source organism: Adenophora triphylla var. japonica (assembly GCA_022495995.1). Classification (NCBI taxonomy): domain Eukaryota; kingdom Viridiplantae; phylum Streptophyta; class Magnoliopsida; order Asterales; family Campanulaceae; genus Adenophora; species Adenophora triphylla. The sequence goes on along the minus strand of JAFEMH010000588.1, from coordinate 318,594 downwards.
CTTATTGAATTCTCGCATCATGTCTATGGAGAAAAGCATTGAAGTCCTTAAAGAAGTCTCGCATGAGGTTAGGAGTGATCAACCTCCTCAAAGACATGCATGAAATTGAGCAATACCATTTGTCTTACATTCACGAGTGCTTGAGAAGAGTTCCTCCTCTGTTCAATTCCAGAGTCCCTACCATCCACATGCTTGTGGTCCCACTTATGGCTCAACACATCAAAATTTCTCATTCAGGATACCTACTGTGGCCACCAACCAACAAAGGGCACCACTACCCGAGTCACCCCCAAATTCAATCCAAGGGAAGAAGATCGACAAGGAGCAAGCTTTGATGAGTTAGGAATGCCCGTGGGTGAGTTCTTCGACATTTTGGTGGGAAAGAGTTTGATCAAGCCGCTCGAGAATTACAAGCTCGTTAATAAGAGAGCTAACTTGGATACATCCAAGTTTTGCAAATACCACAAGTACGTTGGGCATACCACTGACAACTGTAAGCAGCTAAAACGCTTGATTCAAAGTTTGATCAACCAAGGCCTCATTGATGAAGAAGCCCTCGTACTTCAAGGAAGGATTTAGATTCATTCGATCTTGTAGGTTCTAGTGTGTCTTTCTTACTTCCACTTTGGACATCGGTATGTAATGTCCACTTTAGATTAGTTATTTCAATAATAAAATAGTCTTTCTTTCTTTTCTCTCTAGACTTGAGACATAATCTCGCATTACTTTCAAGAAGATTGTTTTATTTATAATTATCATTTGATTGCTAATCTCACTGATAAACTCACCGGCTAATAAAGTAAAAATGAATGCTTTGATTGGAGTAAACAACTCACTGTCCTTTCCGCATATACACCACCTCTATGCACCCTTCTCTCATACATTCTCCCCATACTTCACCATATACTTTTCGTACATACCCTCTATGCTCTCTTCCCCAGATACACCCTCCTTTCCATATGGTCAAGACCAAGCACAAAGACCGTTGTTGCTCATCATCAGAAAATAGCTGCTCACGTCACTGCAATTTAAAGAAGATGCAAGGAGTTGTTCTTATCCTTCACAAGTGCTACATAAATATCAACTTGGGGCCAACCAACCCCCCAAACTCGCGTCTCCTCTGATTTTCCATTTGATCGATAAGCTTTCATTGAATATGCTCACATATCTTTCTCATGGTCCAAATATATTTTGCCTTACTTAATAAGTCGGTTAAATGAGTTTGCATTTATTTTAAATACTCTTTTGAGAATGCTATCCAGTAGCGATTGAAGCTTGAACCTCTCACCATAGGAAGCCATAACCTTATCCTCACTAAATAATACCCTTTCATTTCAAGATCGACAAGTTTTGAAACCCTAAGGAAGAAGCCCATACTAGGGGCTCCCCTGACTCACAAAGCTCAAGAAAGGCGAAATGCAAAAGAAACTCATACAAGGACCTCACTCGACTCACAAAAGAAGGGACCACCTCCAAGCCCAAGAGAGAAAAGGTAAACGCATCCTAAAGGCATACGCTAGGGGCTATCGCGAGCAAACAAATCCGAAGGCTTTTCGAGAAGATGGTGTTAAAAAAAAAAAAAAAAAAAAAAAAAAAAAACCTCCATCACTCCGAAGTGAACCTCCCATCTCAAAGGTTGTGAAAATGAGACGTCGAGTGAAGGTCCTATCATGATCAAGTTACCTGCTGAAATCACAACAAACTCGCGAGAAGAAGCAACAAAAGATTCCCTCCTGGACAAATCCCATGAACCAATTCCAAAGTCCATCCTCTCACTTTTAGAGGATTCCATCACCACCCTTGACCTTGTCAAAATCAAAGTTAACCTCACTCTTAGAGGTTCTGAAGAAGCGACAACAAGAAAATCCCTTCACCTTAGAGATCCCAAACACATCCCTCCAACCAACCTCTCAGCAAAAGGCCCAGCCAACCTCTCACTTTAAGAGGCCATGTTAATCATCACCTAATGATCGATCGCAACCCAAAGACCAGCTACAACCTCTACCGGATGGCATTCTCATTCTGAGTCACTTGTTATCCTACGTGAGCATATTGCATACCCTCTCCAAGTTTGGGAACTCGTCCTATTCTTGAAATTCTTTTATTTAACTCCTCAAACACTGTCTGCAAAAGTCTCACTGGGGCTTCGCATCCGTGCCTCTCAGCGGCACTCTGGTAAAAGCAAGGAGACGCGCGCCAGGGACTACTCCCCCCGGCTTGTGAGAACAAAGGAACAACGAATCTTAACTTGAAAGACAGAAAAATAGAAGGGGCTATAATCAGTCAAATCCCAAATTTTCTTCCACTCCAATCTTTTCCTTTCCAATCTTTTTTCTATTTTTCATTCTTTCCCATAAAGAAGATCAATGTAGCGGCAGCCCGCACCACAATTACCGCCGAACAGCCCAGAGCAGCGAGCAACAATGGAACATCCTCCTCCTTCTAAAGTCAAGCCAGATTTCACCATCAATCGATTCTTTTTTCCTCTTTCATTCCAAACTTCAAATCAAAGCAGTCATTATTTGTTTACTTATATAATTGGAATTTGATAAACCAATCAGTGAGGTCCATTCTCGAGCAACCAAAATATAATTATGGATAAAACAACTCTTCAAATGTCTCGACAAGTCTTCTTTTTCTACATCATAAGAAAATAGAGCCAAACACTGTCTTTCTGTCTGCAGGGGCTTCCATACACTTTTCCACACCTTGTGATGCTTATACTCTCCCAAAAGAGTCAAACCCAAAAGCGAGAGTGTCATACACGAATTCGGGATCCATTCCCACCTTCGAAAAATGTGCCCCTGCACATATACATTCACGAGTCTTGTCCAGTGACTGATTGACTGTTGTTCGAAACAATGGGTCACCTCCGTGGCCGCAAGATAACTCTGTCTGCAATAGGGATACATTGAATCTCTCCAAGCTGGGGCTTTTGTTAAGCTGTTCTCTCAGGCTCTCTTTACCAGACTCCCTTCAGGTTTGCTTTGCATCACCAAGCTGGGGCTTTGCCATTCCCTTCAGGTTTGCTTTGCATCATCAACTGGGGCTTCGCCATTTCCTTCAGGTTTGCTTTGCATCATCAACTGGGGCTTCGCCATGGTCACCTCATCAAACATCGGGACTCCCTCAACGGAAACGGGATAACGATGCGGTTATTCAGAAAAGGCCAGGAGCTCTAACAAGAATCAGAGCTCCAATGAAGTCATATCTAGCAAAAAGGGCATCCCTTGTCATCAAGATCAGCATGTGGCAAACTCTTTGAGTTAGTTAGAAACATAATTAATCATAAGGCCTCTTTATCAAATAAACATGCTTTCAAAATACCGTCCTCCTTGGTACCTTGTTTACAAAAATCACTCTTTGGTCTCCACAAATTTTCAAACTCTTCAAATCTATCAAAGACGTATCTCTGTGACTCTCAAGATGACTCTGTCTGCAATAGGGATACATCGAATCTCTCCAAGCTGGGGCTTCGCCATTCCCTTCAGGTTTGCTTTGCATCATCGACTGGGGCTTCGCCATTCCCTTCAAGTTTGCCTTGCAGCATCGACTGGGGCTTCGCCATGGTCACCTCATCAAACATCGGGACTCCCTCAACGGAAATGGGATAACGATGTGGTTCTTCAGAAAAAGAATCGGAGCTCCAATGAAGTCATATCTAGCAAGAAGGGTATCCCTTGTCATCAAGATCAGCATGTGGCAAACTCTTTTGAGTTAGTTAGAAATGTAATTAATCATAAGGCCTCCTTATCAAATAAACATGCTTTCAAAATGCTATCCTTTTTGGCACCTTGTTTACAAAATCACTCTTTGGTCTACACAAATTTTCAAAATCTTCAAGTTTATCAAGATGACTCGGTCCTGCCCCTTACCTCTGGACAGCAAGCTTACCCAAACCCCATCTTCTATCATAGACAACTATTCAGCCTCGCCTTGCTTAAACCATAACCTTTCTGCTCAAACTGTCTTGTTTAGACTTACCACAAATGTAAAACCCTAGCTCTAAGCCTAGGTGACAAATACCTCTCTAAACCCTAGCCTCAAGCCTAGGTAACAAATACCTATCTAAACCCTAGCCTCAAGCCTAGGTGACAAATACCTCTCTAAACCCTAGCCTTAAGCCTAGGTGACAAATACCTCTCTAAACCCTAGCCTCAAGCCTAGGTGACAAATACCTCTCTAAACCCTAGCCTTAAGCCTAGGTGACAAATACCTTTCTAAACCCTAGCCTTAAGCCTAGGTGACAAATACCTTTCTAAACCCTAGCCTCAAGCCTAGGTAACAAATACCTCTCTAAACCCTAGCCTTAAGCCTAGGCGACAAATACCTTTCTAAACCCTAGCCTCAAGCCTAGGTAACAAATACCTCTCTAAACCCTAGCCTTAAGCCTAGGTGACAAATACCTTTCTAAACCCTAGCCTCAAACCTAGGTAACAAATACCTCTCTAAACCCTAGCCTTAAGCCTAGGTGACAAATGCCTCCCAAAACCCTAGCTTCGAGCCTAGGAGACAAAACTCCTTTCTAAACCCTAGCCTTAAGCCTAGGAGACAAGACTCCTCTCTAAGACTTAGCAATGATCATCCCAATCTTTTAATCGCTTGGTTCTTCGGCTCGGGAAGCCATAATAATCCCAATCAATTCACACAACCATTCTTCATCAGTAAGCAGTAGCCTAAGTCCTTTGGCAGCTACAGTTACCTGTTTTCATCATTAGTGGCCTAAGTCCTTTGGCAGCCACCATTCTTCATCAGTAAGCAGTAGCCTAAGTCCTTTGGCAGCTACAGTTACCTGTTTTCATCATTAGTGGCCTAAGTCCTTTGGCAGCCACCATTCTTCATCGCAGCGCAGCCTAAGTCCTTTGGCGCCTACGCCACTGTTTTCATCATTAGTGGCCTAAGTCCTTTGGCACCACCATTCTTCATCGGTAAGCGCAGCCTAAGTCCTTCGCGCCTGGCTACTGTTTTCATCATTAGTGGCCTAAGTCCTTTGGCAGCCACCATTCTTCATCAGTAAGCAGTAGCCTAAGTCCTTTGGCAGCTACAGTTACCTGTTTTCATCATTAGTGGCCTAAGTCCTTTGGCAACCACCATTCCTCATTCATTAGTGGCCTAAGACCTGCGGCAACCACCATTCCTCATTCATTAGTGGCCTAAGTCCTTTGGCAGCCACCATTCTTCATCAGTAAGCAGTAGCCTAAGTCCTTTGGCAGCTACAGTTACCTGTTTTCATCATTAGTGGCCTAAGACCTCCGGCAGCCACCATTCCTCATTCATTAGTGGCCTAAGTCCTCCGGCAGCCACCATTCCTCATCAAGTAGCCTAAGTCCTTTGGCAGCTACCAGTTTTCATCGATAATTGTAGCCTAAGTCCTTCCAGCAGCCACGATCATCGATAATTGTAGCCTAAGTCCTTTGGCAGCTACAGTTTTTCCACAACTTCGCAGCAATAGTGGCCTAAGTCCCTCCGACAGCTACAGATAAGCCCATCTTAGTCAATTACCTTTTTAAGAGCCATTAGCAAAATCTTTGGGTGACTCCCCGTACAGTCAAATCTTTGGGTGACTCCCCGTACAGTCAAATCTTTGGGTGACTCCCCGTACAGTCAAATCTTTGGGTGACTCCCCGTACAGTCAAATCTTTGGGTGACTCCCCGTACAGTCAAAATCTTTGGGTGACTCCCCGTACAGTCAAATCTTTGGGTGACTCCCCGTACAGTCAAATCTTTGGGTGACTCCCGTGCAGTCACGTATCCTTGACACCACACGTCTTCCATTCTTCAGAGTACTAATGCCCATTCATTTCTATCCCCGGCAGTTTCTCGAACTACGACTTGGCTTGATTCCTCTTGGGATACGTAGGTAGCCCGACGTGGGTCCAGCCGCTCGACCTACCTGGTCATCTTCCATTTGCGACTCAGCTCGAGTCCAAACCTCACATCCGCAAGATCATTGTCTCACCTCCTGAAATCCCTTTTTTCAGGACGGATCCTATTTCTTATCGTCGACCCCACTTGTCTTACAAGAAGCGTCGCCGAGGGGCTACTGTTAGTACCCGGTCCTAAAAAAGGGTATTCTAAATACTTGGGCCCGGTTTAATTAAATAAAACCCTAAAAAGAATCTCTTTATTCTGTCCCCTCCGCCGTCATCCGCACGCGTGGAAAGTACGCCAGAAGAGAGTGCCGATCGGCCCTTTCCCTTTTAAATGGCCGATCGAACGTTTTATTTTGTGCCGATCGAACCTAAATCTTTGTGCCGATCGACCCTTCATTTTTGTGCCGATCGACCCTTATATTTAAGGCCGATCGACCCTTCATCTGGTCCAGCCCAATTACCGAAGCACTATAAATAGGTGTGCCCGGTATCAGTTTTCACACACGTTTTATTCCGGAAATTCAAGACTATACTTGTTTTGTTCGTATCTCTCCCCACACACGTTTTCTCTCACGAACCAAGACTAAACTTGGTTTGTTTCCACAACACACGGATTCTCAATGAATAAATCAAGACTACACTTGATTTATTCCATCACACACAATTTTCAAGGGGGAAGTCAAGACTATACTTGAATTTCCTTTCCACACATCATCTCACAACATATTTTCCCACGGAGAAGGCAAGACTATACTTGATTCTCCTTTCCGTACATCTCTCAATATTATTCGAATCGCCCTTGGATTCGATCCTCAAAGTCTTGCTACAATTGGTAAGTCTTTTTCCGTCCTTTTTTATTATTATTATTGCTGTTTACTTGCATGCTTAATATATATATTTAATTATGTCTTTATGCTAGATTTAGGACTATTTCAATATATTTAAATATGCATAGCCGAGGATGATCTAAGGTTTCGCCCAAGAAAACCCAATGGATCTAGGAACTATTTCTTTCCTTCCACCTTAGTAATAATTATCCCATGATCAACAATTCTCCAAGGATGAACGTTGATTAGTGCACCTTCCGAGGGCCTAACTCAAAGGTTCTAGGGTGTTATCATCAATTAATTCTTTCTCTCCCCTCCTCCTTATGCATGATCCCGCTTCTTCTATCTATTCCTGTAAACACCGCACACAGCCAACACCCCATATGCTAGAAAGACCGATCTGTCGGGCAATAGGAGTGATAGCGTTTCTTCTTCTGTTGTAACCTGACCCCCGAACCCAATTAACTGTTTAGCTTTTTTTCAAAGCTTTGGGCTATATCAAAGTGGCGTGGCGACTCTCAAAATTAAACTAATATTTTAATATGGTTTAAAGCGAGTGTCACTAAATGAATATCCCATTTCGGTCCGACATTATATGATTATTTATTTCAAACGTCCGAATGCGCGTTGCATCGGGACGGGGTATTCACAAGTGGAAACCCCAAGTGTGCCACATAGATCTCCCCCTGACTTGGGACCGGATCCCTCCTCCCATGAAGATGATGAAGCTCATGAACTACATCCCGGGGCTCGGTCTGGGCAAGCACCGTCAAGGCACCCATAAGATCGTCAAGGTCAAAGAACAGAATACCCGCCATGGCCTAGGGTACGTCCCTAATTCCAAAGATGCTGCGGAAGACAGAAAAGCTGCACGCGGAAGATGCCCAGTTACCGACAAAGAGGCTCGCACGCAATCTCCGACCTCCATCCTTACAGCTTCGACATGGCCCAATATTTCACAAAGAAAACTGGCAACTCAAACGAAGACACAGAAAAGAGGACAGAGCTGATCAACATCAAACAAGATGAGTCAGCAACAACGGACCGATGGGAAAGGCTCCAATGAAGCCTTGGAAGGTTCAGAGGCCCAAACTGAACCCCGTCAGAAGAGAATTCCTCGACGCACCAAATCTATCGGGACCCACCACCACCACTATTCGCAATGAATTTTGGTTTGGGAAAATCCCCTCTTTGGCGAAAGAACTCGAAAAATTCTCTGTCAGTACCCCTGCCTCAAACAAGCGGGACGAGTCAGCATTCGAACTAGCAATGCCCAAGACAAGAACGGAAGACTCCGTAGACAATGCCTGGAATGAGCCTTTAGTACAACAACTTTTCAGTGAAGAAATCGAGGTGCCAGACCTCATCGATTTTGTTTCTGATAACTCTGTCGTAGCCATGATTGGGGACATCAGTGCGAAGCCTTTCGACCCTCGCCTCCTTTCAAGCTCATCCACATTGCCATTAAAGAACTGGACCACCTTCTCCGGACCTGCAGCTAGCAAGGAGGAAATGATCGAACAGCTTGGTCTAATCCCTCGCGTCTTAGAGTCCAGATTTGGAACACATTCTGAGTCTGTTGTCTTTGAATTTAAGTCTCTCGAGTCATCTGATGGCCTTACGTCAGAAGATTACGAATTCATAGCCAATAATGTATTCCAATATGCTCTTAATGAAAGTTTCGACCTTTTCGAGTATCCTCTTATTGCATCTTTAACAACTGATAAATTAACTAAATCACAAACAGTTAATAATGATTCAATTGACAAAGAAGCAGACACATTAAATGAACAATACATTAAACACATCTTTAAGCATGTTGTCAAACGAGAGAAAAACCGGGCCCAAGCTGCCGAGGAGGTTTTAACCAAAGTGAATTTGGGGACTGCTGAAGAGCCTAAAGAGACGCAAATCGGAAGCTTCTTCACCAGCACCGAGCGAAATGTACTAACTGCACTGCTCAAAGATTTCGTGGACGTGTTCGCTTGGTCCTACCAAGACATTCCCGTTTTAGATCCAGCTATAGTGGAACATCGGATTCCTTTGAATCTCGAGGCTAAGCCCATCAAGAAGAAGCTACGCCGAATCAAGCCAGAATGGTCCTTACAAGTCAAGGAAGAGATTGAAAAACTGCTCTGCGTCGGCTTCATAAGGGTGATCGAATACCCGACATGGCTCTCCAACATAGTCACGGTCACCAAGGCCAATGGAAAAGTACGCTGCTGTGTAGACTTCCGAGATCTCAACAAAGCAAGTCCCAAGGATGACTTTCCTCTACTCAACATAGACATGCTGGTCGACACTACGACCAATTTCAAGGTCAAGTCCTTCGTGGACGGATTCGCTGGCTACAATCAAATCAAGATGGCTGAAGAAGACCAAGAGAAAATAGCCTTCACAACCCCCTGGGGAACCTACTGCTACACAGTGATGCCGTTCGAACTAAGGAACGGTGGGGCTACCTACCAACGGGCAACCACCACACTCTTCCACGACATGATCCACAAAGAGATCGAAGTATACGTCGATGACATGATCATCCATTCAAAGGGATCAGATGGACAACACCTCATCGACCTGAGAAAGTTCTTTGATCGCCTTCGAAAACACTCAATGAGGTTAAACCCTGCCAAATGCACATTTGGAGTCATTCGAGGCAAAGTCTTGGGATATATGGTCAACGAATGAGGCATCGAAGTTGATCCTCAAAAGATCAAGGCCATAATCGAAATGAGACCACCGTAAACCCAAACAGAAGTAAAAAGCTTCTTGGGCCACCTCCAGTACATCAGCCGCTTTCTCAATCAGTTGACCTCCATGTGCGAGCCAATCTTCCGACTAATGAAGAAGAATGCAGACGTCGAATGGAACCCAGAATGCCAATAAGCCTTCGAAAAGATAAAGGCATACCTTGTTAGTCCTCCGATCCTCTGCCCCCCCACGAGGAGAAGCTACTCTTACTATACCTAAATGTGACCGACACCGAAGTTGGAGCCATGCTATGCCAAGAAAAGTAAGAGTCGCGGGTGTCGAGAAAGTCATCTACTTCGTCAGTTGAAATTTCCAAGGCAGCGAGCTCAACAACTCAGCCCTCGAAAAAAACCTGCGCAACTCTAGTATGGGTCGTCAGAAAACTACAACACTACATGCAGTCACACACTGTGCACTTGGTCTCCAAAATGGACCCGGTCAAGTACCTTTTCGAAATACCATCACTGTCAATGAGGCTAGCCAAATGGTCCTTCTTCCTGGCAGAGTTTGACATCAAATACGGGAACCAGAAGTCAATCAAGGGACGGGTAATGACCGAACAACTGCCTGACTTCCCAACCGACGAGGCCCAAGGTCCCGAACCACAATTTCCAGACGAAGGAATATTGGCACTTGAAGGCAAAAATCGATGGCAGCTGTTCTTCGACGAAGAAGCCAACAAAAGAGGAAATGGCATTGGTATGCTCTAGACGAGCACACCCCAATCACCATAAAGCTCAACTTCGTGGTAACCAACAATGCCGCCAAATACGAAGCCTGCGCCACCAGACAAGAGGCCACACTCGAAAGGAACGTCCAAGAATTTGAGGTCTACGGGGACTCAGCCCTGATCATCAACCAAGTTTCCAACTAATGGAAAACGATAGACCCAGGTCTGCAAAAATACCACGCCTGCATGGAAGACCTCATCTTGCAATTCAAAGAGGTCACCTTCCACTACTTGCCAAGAGACTGGAACCGGTTTGCAGATGCCCTAGCCACCCTAGCTTCACTCATTGAAATCCCCGAAGGAAAGGCAATAAAGCCATTCAAAGTGGGATGAAAGAAAATTCCTGCCTACTGCTACGAAATCGAGCCGGAACCGAAGCCCATCAATGAGCCTTGGTACAACTAAATCTACCAATACCTCAAGAGCGGGGAAACCACCTTCATAAACGAGGAAGGCAAATACAAAGAAGGAATCAAAGCCAAAAGCATCGTGGCCCTAAAACACCTTGCCTCTCACTTTCTCATCCTTGGGGATATGCTATACAAAAAATGCTGCCAAGGACCGCTCCTACGCTGCATCAGCAAGGAAAAGGCAAACGAGCTCATGAACGAAGTCCATAATGGAGCTTGCGGCCCCCACATGAACGCCAAAGCCCTGATGCAGATCATTCTTCGAATGGGCTACTACTGGATCTCCATGGAGGCAGACTGCATCCACTTTGTCTGAAGCTGCGACAAGTGCCAACGGTTCTCTAACCTCAACCATCTTCCTCCTCACGATCTCTACTGCATGACTACTCCCTGGCCCTTCGCCACTTAGGGAATTGACGTCATCGGGAAGATCGCTCTGCCCGGAAGCAACGACCATGATTTTATCTTGGTAGCCATCGACCACTTCACAAAATGGGTCGAAGCTAAGTCCTACAAAGTGCTAACTTCCAAGAAGGTCGCACATTTTCTCAAGAAAACATCATATGCCGATACGGCATCCCGAACGAGGTCATATCAGATAATGGATCTCACTTCGAAGGAGAATGCGACAGACTACTGGCCGAATTCAAAATCACATGCCACAAGTCCTCTCCTTACAGGCCGCAAACTAATGGCGCAGTAGAAGCAGCAAACAAGACCCTCGAAAGGATCATCCGAAAAATGACCACACGAGGACGAGATTGGCCCGAGAAGCTGCACCTGGCACTTTGGGGCTACCGAACATCAGTCAGAACAGTCACAGAAGAAACTCCATTCGCCCTGACATACGGGATGGAAGCAGTAGTGCCCGTTGAATTGGAAATTCCCTCACTCCGAGTGTTGTTGGAAAATAAAATCAACGAAGTTGAATGGCTCCAAAGCCAACACGACGAACTGGCCCTGCTAGACGAGCACCGACTAAAGGCTAGGGAACACATCCGAGCCTACCAAAGCAGAATGGCTAGGGCTTTCGACAAGAAAGTCAAATCTCGAGACATCAGGGAAGGCGACCTAGTACTCAAAGAAAAGCCTCCCACCTGAACCAACCCGATTGGAAAATGGGAACCAACATGGATCGGCCCATTCGTGGTCCGAAAGATCTTCTCCGGAGGTGCCATGAAGCTGACAGACCTAGACGGCAACCCCTTCATGAATCCAGTCAACGAAAGCAAACTCCGCAGATACTTCGCCTAAAAGAAGATAAACTATTCGTCTCCCGTCACTCATTGTAGTGTCGAACTACGGAGACCTGAGGCCCTCAGTCCGGGGGGAACGTAGGCAGCCTTAATTGGTTCGGTCTAAAAACACACAAAAACAAAAAAAATTGGATGCCAATCAAGGCTTAGATCAATCCAAACACAAAATCCAAAAAGTGGATGCCGCCAAGGCTCAGACTGGTTTCAATCTACAAATGCAACAAAAGGTCCAAAGCTGGACGCCGCCAAGGCTCAAACAAAAGCAAGCAAGAGATCTTGCATCTCGACAAAGCTTTAAAAGTAAATCAAAAATCACTAACGATTAAAATGATTCTTGATGAGTACAAGCACATTCTAATCTCAAGCTCACAACATGCTAAAAGACAGCTTAATACATTTAACAAATAATGTGTCTGCAATGCAATGGACAGATACTTAGGACGTCATTCCACACCACCTGCGCTTGTCCCCTTGCCATTCTTCCCTTTCTTTCCTCATCCCCGGTGAGTCTTCTTTCGCTCCACGTGAGCCAACTCTATCTCTCTCATTCCGATATCATGGGTCCTCCCCGTCGAGTCAAAAAATCCAGCAGCTCGCAGAGCTTCATTCGCCCGTGCCTCGGCTCGGATCTCCTCCATTCGAGTCTGCAAAAGGGGACCTCTCTCCGTCAGTCGGTCAACTTTGGTCTCGTAGTCAAATAAAGCGTCTCCCGTAACATTCTGAGGGTCAGACCAGCCTTCTGCACTTCTAAGGCTGTAGCTGAGATGGCAACCTTGACCCAAAATTGCTTCACGCCTGCTCCCCAAAACCACTTGGGTCTGCCCGACATGCTGCTCGTACCAATCCAGGTACTCGGTGGTCAACACAACACTCTCCCGACGTCGAAGGAGAACCACATGAGGGAAAGCGGAATACTTCCATATCCTCAGAAAATACAGAAAGGCATCCGAATCTGTCATAGAGAAAGAAGTTACCTCCATGGTGGCGATGTCATCCCAACCCAGCAGAGGCTCCTGCCTCATCCCAAACTGTCGAGCAACGAGCGACGGGACATAGAAAGAGGACCAATGCAAACCCGGAACTCTGACAACATAGGAACCTTCCTGAAAGGCTCTCCAAGTCTCAATCCCCCAGTGAGGAACCCACCAACGGATCTGATGCATACCAAGCTGTGCCATCCATCTCTCCCAGGAGGACTAATCCATATCCAATACAAGAGGCCGCTGAGCAAATGTCCACGAACTAAAAGATGCCGGAGACTCGGGCATGGCTTGAAGCCTTTATCGCAACCACAAGGTGAGCAAAATGGGGCTTTCCCCTCTCATGAACCTATCTCCTGTCGCCAGGCTATCTATGCCGTGAAGGGTTTCCCCCAGAACCAAAGGAGCAATATCCTCACTGACTCGGCAGTGCCCTACCACATCCAGCAAAGCACCTTCACATACCCCAAGGGAGCTGACCATGAAGCGCGTTGCTATCACGCACAAAGAAAACGCATCCCATGAGACGTCACTCTCGTCATCACCCATAAACCACTCAGGCAGCACAGAAATGTCAATATGACCAGAATCAAAAGTCATACCTTGCGCTTCTTCCAACGAAGTTCGAAGAAAGCACGCGAGCTTCACGCGAGTTTCACGCTCACGGTCGCACCTCCGATCAAAGGATGCGAAATGGCCTCCACCTCCGGTCCTCCAAGCAAAGCCCAAAAATCCTCAAAGGTGGGCGTAACCTCATTATAGGAGAAGCTATAAACGTACCTCCTAACATCCCAGAATCTTGCAGCAGCCCGCAACAATTCCCAATCAGGAACTAACTCCTTAAGGGACCAAACCGAGCATAGTCGAAATCTCACCTCGAAAGCCCATTTTTTGTGCCTCAGGTGGTGCCTCATCCACGTCTTGAGCCGCCCGTGAAAGCATGTTTGCCTCTCCTTTGAAAGCCTCGGCAAAATTCTCAGAACAAATGAAGAATCCATGACAAAAATGGAGGTTTCTTGAGAAAATGAGGAAGAAGGCTCGTAATGACTGCAAATGGGAGTAGGGAGATAAGGGAAATCCAGATTTTCTGTAACTCTTATCCCCTCTCCAAAAGCAATAAGCGTCCGCGCGGACCATTTTGCATGCATGAAGCATCCGCGCGGACCACTTGGCAGCCTGAACAAATTTTCAGCAAACTGCAAAACAGTTATTGCCCGCATCAGGATTTTGCCCCCGACCGCTCAAAGGCCTCGCCAAAGCCATTTCCGGCCACCATACACTAACCACAAATGCCTTCCCAGCTCATGCGACATGCACAAAAATAATAATAAGCTAGCAACAATTCCTAGGTACCCCGGGATCACAAATACGTCATTACATCTCAAATAAAATACCTTGCTACGCCAAATACAAGTGTTTTATTACATATACAAAATGTCTGTAGCTCTACAAATACAAAAAAAAAAACAACAGAAAGAGGGAAAGCAAAAGGAGCCCTACTTCGACTCGTCATCATCATCCTCCTCAAACGGGAACTCCGGCATCTCGGAAAACCCGGCAGTCACCTCCTCGTCATCAGAATACTCGACCCCTTCCTCGACCGAATGCTCGAAGTATTTCGAAGGGTCAAACCCGGTAAAAGGATCAAAAAAGGGATGCGAGGACGAACCCTCACCCTGCGCACCCGACGAAGGGAAGAACTGATAAAGGGTCTGCGACCTATGGGCCCCCGAAGACGTCCCCGCATCAAAGCTCTGCCGCTCCCGAACCGGCACCTTAGGCTGTGACTCTGGCTCAACTCTCAAAGAAGGAGTATCCACAGACCTCCTCAAAGGCATCGGCTCGAACGCCGCCGCACTTCGCGAAGACCCGCATGACATCTTCTTCATAAGCTTCTTCGCGAAAGCCCTCAACCCCACGTACCTGCGGGTGAGCACGTCCAAGCTCCTCCCTGAGACCTGCACAAGCAAGCAACCAAAGAGAAGCTCAGTAAAAGAGATACAAGCATACTCGACAAAAGAGAAAAATACAGAAAAGATGCCAAGATGGAAAAGAGTAAACACACTCACCGGAGCATCTGGGTCAACCCGATAAGCAACATGACCATGCTCTGGGACGGGCACCGTCACCCTCCTCCTTGAAGAGTCCCCAAGAACATACGTGAAGTCCGGCCCAGGTACCGGGACATCTGGAGGACGTGACGAGCCAGCCTGCCTCTCCCTCGCCAACACCTGTAGCGTCCTCAACTTCTGCCTAAAGAAGGCCGCATACTCCTTGCCCTCCAGGACGAACTCCTCGGCCCTCACGCCGGCCCGGTACCTCTCATACTCCAGCACGTCCATATCAAGAGGACTCATCATATGGAAAGGCGGATCCCTTGGAGCCATAGGAGGCATACCTGCGCCATGCTGCCAGAAGACCCTCTCCCCCAGATACATGGAGTCATAAGTGAGACCCCGTAGAAGCTTCCGCTGCCGCGTCACCCAGGGGGTACCCTCCAGCTCATCCTCGCCATACCGAGTCCAAGGGTACAACTGAAACCCCTTCGGACTGTCCCTCTCCAGGTATCACTGCACCTCCTGATAGGTGACAGTGATCTTTCCCCGGCTCGTCCTCCTCTTCCCCAAAGAGTGAGCCCAGCACAGCATGGCGGGATAACCAAACATGGCCTCATCCTCCAAGTCCCACAGCTGGCACCGGAAGATCTCATAGCATCACGCCTGCAACAAAAAAGAAGATACAGCTCAGAATAAGGCAAGGAAAAGAAAAAGAAAAAAGAAGACGGAGAAATGACAAAGTGCTAAACTACAAACAACAATAAATTCATACCTCCAGTGCAAAGTCAAAGCATCCCAGGGAACTGGCCACGCCCGCCTCGCCCCAAGCAATCTCACAAACCTTCTCCAAGTCCACCAAACTCTCCAGAAGAGTGAAAAGAATGGAAGAGGCATGATTCGAGAACAAAGTCTCGGAGAGGGATAACCACAGAAAAGAGCGCGCCAGCTGCTCCGCCGTCACTACCCCAGTGCCCCGGTTATAATCCCTGATGTTGGCGGTAATCTTCGCCTCCACATCATGGTACACCATACCCAAGACCTTACGGGGATAAGGCACAAACCCAAGCAGCTCAGCCAGCACCTCGTCGGACATCTTATCCCGCCACTTCACCGACTTCCCCTTAAAGGAAAGCCCGGTGATCGCCGCAGAGTCAGTAGGAGTCACCGTCACCTCTCTCCAGCTAAAATGGAAGGTATGCGTGGTGTCCCACCAGTACTCAGACAAGGCCAAGAAGACACCCTTATTCTTTTGCGTCTCTGCTATCCCGGCCAGGTTCTCCACGAACACGTTCAGCCCCGTAGCAATCACTAGCCTCCGAGGACTAGGCCTCCCATCTCGGGAAATATCAAGCAGGCTCCGTCACAACTCTACCAAGACCTCAAGAGACCCCCGTGACTTTATCCTCTTCGCCTTCCCAGACGACGGCAACTCACCCTGCAGGTAAACACAACAAAGGTTTGTCTATAACAGTACTTAAGCAAATATACAACAAAAAAAATCACAAAAGTCCGTCCTAGCACGGCAAAGCATAAAAGTCCGTTTCTACATGGCCCACATTTTACAAGACAAAGACCGTCTATACATGGAAATTTTTCACACAAAAGTCCGTCCCAACACGGCACATCATAAAAGTCCGTCCCTACACGGCACACATTTTACAACATAAAGACCGTCTCTACACGACAATTTTTTTCACACAAAAGTCCGTCCCAACACGGCACATCACAAAAGTCCGTCCCTACACGGCACACATTTTACAACACAAAGTCCGTCTCTACACGGCAATTTTTCAACAAAAGCCCGTCACAAAACACGGCACCCACACAAAGTTTGTCCCTACACGGCAATTTTTTCCCACAATGTACATACAGAAATAGGATCAAGGTACAAATCACCAAAGCATGCAAGGAGAGGCACATTATTTTCATAAATAAGAGCTAAACTCTACGTTTTTGAACAAAAATCACATACCCACAGTCCTTACATGCTCAATTTCAACAATTCATCATCAATTTCACAAAATGAGCATGGCAACAATAAAAGCCCCCAAATATGTAAAAACTAAAACCCTAGTTCTAGCATACATCATTCCAAGCAAGAATCAAAACAAAATTTGATTTCCTACCTCCTTTAGGTCTTCCCCCGCAAGGTGTGCACTTCCGAATTTAGATACAAAACGTCTGGGTTCCTTGTTGAAGGTGAGAAGGAAGAAAAATTCCTTTGGAGATCCAATCTCCTCTCTATGGCCTCTCAGCCCCTTTGACGACGACCTCGCCCGATTCTATCCACCATGATAGCAATCTAATCAACTAGGAAGGATTCTCTCAAGAAAATTTTGAACAAAATCAAGTTTTCTTTCTCTCTCTCTCTCTCTTTCTCCTCGACAGAAGAATGGAAAATGGAGTGGGCATCGTTGCTGGAAATCTGATTTTGATTCAGAAAATCAAATTTACAGATAAATCCGCGTGGACCACTTTGCAAGGCAGGTGAATCCGCGCGGATCACTTAGCATCCCAGTTTGGCCGTCCAAATGCCATTTCCAGCAAGATTCATGCAGTTTGGTCCCTAAACCAACAAAGATAACCCCGGCCGTCATCATAAGTTCGGATCTCGCCCACTAAACGGCAAAAAAAAACCCCGGCCGTCATCGTAAGTCCGGATCTTGCCCACTAAACGGCAAAATAAATCCCGACCGTCATCGTAAGTCCGGACCCTAAGGCCCAAACGCCTTCAAACACAAATCCCTAAGCACAAACGCCTTTAAAAGCGGATCTCAAGGCACAAAATGCCTACGAAACACAAAACAAAAAATAAAAACCAACCATCAAAGTAAGCCCGAACCCCCTTCCCCAGCAGTCAAAAGTCAAACGGCCATCAATGTGAGACCCTACATATCCCCAGTAGATAAACTCCGACCGTCATCGTAAGCCCGAACTCCAAGGCGCGAATGCCTTCACACACAATTTCACCTTTGGACACCGACACGACCACACACAAAATTTCACATTCGGACACCGACACGTCCACACAACATTTCACCTCTTGGACACCGACACGTCCACTCACAATTTCACCATCACCAGCACAAATCATTATCTTGAAATCACGCATTTAGAGGTACGCACATCTCTACGTCCCTGATTGAAGGATCTGTCTTGTGATAAGGCACGAACGTCTTCATCACCAGCACAAGTAATAATTCGTAGCCCGGAAGGCTTTAAATTACCCGGTCTGGAAGACCGTATAAATTTCCCAAATCATTATCCGTAGCCAGGAAGGCTTTAAATTACCCGGTCCGGAAGATCGTAAAATTTCCAAAACATTATCCTTAGACCGTATAAAGCACGTCCCGTGAGATACCATCTCCGCATAACGTGACTTCAGTCCTCGATGGAACACGTCCCGTGAGACACCGTCTCTGCATAACGTGACTTCATTCCTTGATGGACACTGACATGTCCACTGACCATTTCATCTTAGGACACCGACACGTCCAGTCACCACTTCATCTCAGGACACCACCACGCCCTTACATCTGACCCAAGCGGTCACCCCACACACGAACTATGATCAGGCTTGATTCTCATACGGGATACGTAGGAATCCTGTCAAAGGGTCCAGCCAGTCGACCCAAGCGGTCACCATAGAACGCCACCTCGTCCTCACAGCCGACCCAAGCGGTCACCTTAGGATGCCACCACGTCCTCACGGCCGACCCAAGTGGTCACCTTAGGACGCCACCACGTCCTCATAACCGACCCAAGTGGTCACCTTAGGACACCACCACATCCTCACAGCTGACCTAAACAGTCATCCTCAGGACAACGACACATCCACCTCACCCAGGACACCACCACGTCCGCATACACGACAACATTACCATTTCCGAACTACGATTAGGCTTGATTCCCATTCGGGATACGTAGGAATCCTGTCAAAGAGTCCATCCAACCAACCTAAACGATTACCTTAGGACGCTGTGAGTACCCCGACCCGAACTCGTGTTTTTGGGTCCGCTCTCCATGAATGGCATTAATTTTGGGCTCATATTATTTGCTAAAAAGCATTTTGAACCTAAAATAATCCATTCATTCCTTGATCTATTGGGCCTGCCTTCCTGCGGCCCAAGTTGTCACAAAGATGACCGGTGTCGTTCGACACAGGACGACCCCAAGGCGGTGGAAACTCTCTGTCGTCCGACATGGGACCTCCCATCAGCATGCCTATAAATAAAGGGCATGGCTGATCATTTTGAGGGAGGACTTTTTGCAAGTAAGGAAACTTTGTCAAAATAGAGGCTCACCCTCTCTCTCTCTCACACCCACACTCACCTCCCTCCTCATACATACACACATCCAAGCCAAGATCCAAAGAAAGACTTCCTTTGTTGGTGTGTTGAAGGGGTAAACACTATACTATTGGTGCTTTTACCTTGTGGACTACAATAGGTAGCCACTAAACCCTCTCTCTCTCTGATTACCTCTTGCATATTCATCCATATTGTCTTGCATGCTTACATGTTTTGATATTATGTGAAATATTTGGGATTTTGCATGACAAAGGTGGTGGAGATGTGAATCTTCCATATTCACATCTCCTCACCTCAGATCTGGACATTTGGTATCCTTAGCACCATTAAATTTTGCATCTTGGTTAGCTTTGTTTGAGTTAGGAGGTGATGGCTACATGATAATGGCCATAAATATGTGATTCATAACATTTGGCCATTAAAGCCATATGATCCTCCCATAATACTCACGTAGTATGGTTATTCTACTGCTTTCAATTAATAATATAGCTTAGTTTTGCATTGAGAGCAAGGAGGGATCAACCTGACTGAAGGGCACTGAAACAGGCCTCCTATGTTGGACGACACAGGACCTCTCAAAGGATCCTGTGTCATACGACATAGAGTTCCTAGAAAGCTGTCTAGCTTTCAAGGACTTCAGATCCACTCAGATCGGTTCCCCTTGTGACTCAAAGCTATGTTTAAATAGTAGTTTTAGTTCATTTAATACTATTTGGGAAACCTAAGATCTGTTTGGGTGTAATCCATTGATGGAGGCGGTTTGTCGCGTGACATGGACAACTTTAGATGTCCTATGTCAAACGACATCCATATCATTAAAAGTCATTTATGACTTTGCTCACTCCAATCAATCCCAAACTGGTCTTAGATCCTAAATAGTGTCTCTCTTTAATTAAAATAATATTGTTCTAAATCTAGAGTAGCTTTGGTGTAGTAAGAGACAATCTGACCAGGAGGCCTTATGTCGTCCGACATCCCTCTCTGAGGAAGTCCTGTGTCGGGCGACATCAGAGCTTCCTGAGCAGACTGTCTCATCTTCTGTCTTGTAATACAAGTCTCTGTTTGTGAGGGTGTGGCCCCCTGTCATGGCTCACAAGTTGTATCCAGTTTTAATACCATTAATGAAATCCAAGTTTGCATGCCTTGTTTATTGACATAAATCACACACATTTTGAATGATCATAATTGTCCAATGCTTGATTGAAAGTCTCGAAAGAGACGATGTGGGTGAGCTCATTATTCTCTTCCCACATCGTAACTTGACCCCCGGACCCATTTTCTCTTTAAAAAAGGTTTTTCAATGTTTTCCTTTAAAAACGACGTGGCGACTCCCAAAAAAAAAAAGAAAAATTATTAAAACAAAAACAAAAACATTTGGAAAAGGAAATTTTGTTTTGTTTTATTTTCGAAGGGCGTATATTCAGTGGCGACTCCGCTGGGGAAGACATTGAAAAATTTTGTTTTGAAAAATGAAAAAAAAAATGAAAATGATGCTTGGTATATAGGTGGAAACCATTAACCTTCCTGTATCGCTCCCTAACCCCGGGCTTGGGATAAATTGTGGTCTAACAATCTCACGTACCAGTATCATTCTTCTTTTTTTTGAAAAAGGAAAAGTTTTTCTTAAGAGGGTCTAACTTTCTTTAAATCAACTTGGACAATTTCTTCATTCTCCTTGTGTGTGATTTGTGTCATTATGTGTGCTCCTATGTTCCTTGCCATGCTTCTGTGCCTATATGCTTTTTATGCCTTGGTATGTGGTATTTTGGATGGTAGGGCTTCCCCCCTTGCAGTTTGCTTGGTTCTGCTGGTGAGAACCCCTGTGTCGGACGACATCCCCTTCCTGGGTGTCCTGTGTCGGACGACATAGGAATGCAGTACAGAGCGAGTTCGGTGATCAGTGAACAGGCGGTGATGGTTCGATAGCCGCTTGGTGATCTCTTGGCATTTGGGGCATTCCCCTTTTGTCGTGCTTTTGGACTCATTTTCTTGTTTTTTCCTTTTTGCATATTCATAAAAATTGCATTTGAAAAAAAAAAAAGAGAAAAATCTTTTTTAGAAAAAAAAAAAAAAAAAAAAAAAAACAAAAAAATCTTTTTCACAAAAAAAAGAAAAAAATATATTCTCCTAGAATATACCTTCACACTACTCGCACGCTACCCGCACATAGAGTTAGAACCCGGGAGTGTACGGACGGCATCGCGGACAGTGACGTGTTTCGCTTACGCTTGAGCACCTAAAGTCCTCCTAGCCAATAGAGTAGGAGCCAACACTTGTCCGTGACACACTTTCTACCGTGGCCGGTTGGTTTTTGGCAAAATACTTTTCAAAACATTTTTCAAACTCAGTTTTCAAAATTTTCTCACAAAGTCCGAGTTATACTTCGTCTCCAAAGTCTTGGCATACTCTCCTTCTTCATGACGAAATTATGACATAACTCAATGTGAGTACATGTCAAAGCTTTGACATGTCTCGACGTGGGTACATGTCGATTTCTCGACTTGGCTTCGTAAGAGGTCATGACGCATTTTCGACATGCGCTGACGCGAGATCATGTCGAATTCTTGACACATACTAACGGGAGGTTATGCCGAAATTTTGCCATGAAGCAACGAGAGGCCATGCCGGATTTTCGACTCGAAGAGAGGAGAGGTCATGCCAAATTTTTTTTCAGAATTTTACCTGCAAAATGAGGTCTCATACATTCAAACGTACTTTCGACACTCTATCCTCCCGAGTCTAGACGTTGACTTGGACTTGGTTTTGAAAATCTCGAGTTTGACTTGTTTTGACTTGTATGCCCGTAGGTCCATTTTCCCTTTTGATTGGTGGGTTCCACGTGCCCTATAGGACCACTGCAGGGATTGTCCGTCCCGGAGGTGCAATACAGGTGGAGTACAGGGGGTCTATAGACGTAGTGATGGAACCTACTGGTCCAAGAATAGTGTAGACTGCGAAAAAGAAGGTGTCCCCCTTTTCCAACCATTCTTAGGGTTAATAAAAATCGTTTTTATTTAAATATTTTAAATAAAGCATATGCATGAGTCCGTCCTAAGCCTATCCTCTCCCCTACCTGAAACAGTTCTCTCCCCCTTTCAGCGAGCAAGTATTGGGTCAGAATTCCGGGTGGTCGGTTAATCAGTTTCTCTCCGGTCAGGGATTCGTTTCCAACAGTCTCAGAGATGGCAGATTCGCAAGCTTCAGTGGGTTTGGGTCCAAATGCGGGTGTTAATCCAGCTCAGATCCAGAATGTTAGTAAAGGTGTAGGGCCGGATCAAGGTCAGAATGTGGGGCCGAATGTGGGTTTGAATGCCTCTCCTAGCAGTGGTCATGGCATAGGTCCTCATATGACACCCCCGGGAAGTCCGTTTGTTAACCCTCACCCAGGTTTTAACTTCTCTTAGGAGGCTTCTCTCCGTGCTGCTCTCGAAGCCTCTCGTGCCTGTGAGGAGGCCGGTTGGACCCGCTATGTCGAAGTGATGCGTATGCAAGGCGTTGCCGTAATCCGTCGCCCCGATGGATCGTATGAATAAATTAGGGAGGAGCCCGATGTTACTATCACCGACACTGGTTTTGTTCCCCCGTCCTCACCTAGGCAAGGCTTTCACAATGTGCCCCCACCAATCTCCTATGGTGTGCCTAACTCTTTTCCGACGCCGACTCATGGGAATGTGCCAAGACCTCCCCCCATCCCAGTGTCTACTTATGGCGGGCAATACGGACTGAGAGGCGAGTCAAGCTCCTTCCCGAAGGATAGTGCTCAGGACCAGTTTGTGTTTTATCCCCAGAATCAGCACAGTGGTGTTAACCAGGAGTAGTTTGGGTATGTTCAGAATCAGCTTGGGGCTCAAGGTCAAAGTCCATATAGCAGCGCGGGTCAGCCCTTCAACCCAGCCTTTGGTGGTCAGTTTGTTGCTCCTCTTGATCAGCCCAATCAGCAGCAGAGCGGTCAGTATCGTCTGTCAGGAAGCCAGATTTGTCAGGATCAGCTCCCGCAGTATCTTCAGCCTGCAGTTTGTTCTCCTCTCACCCAGCATCTGTATGGTTCCACCCCGTATTCAGCTCCATGCATCAGCACCAGGTTCCCTACCCATGGTCAGGATGGAAGTCAATCGACGCATTTTGGTCCCCAAAATCCCAACGCTCAATTTAACGGTTACGACATGTAAGGGAACAGAATCCCCAGCTCGGTTGGTTTATCGGACAGCAATGTCAGCATGCCCAGTAATTTTTGGTCTTCCTCCGGCTGCCCTGCCCATCATACCCATGCCAGAATTTCCAGTGCCATCCTCGACGGTAGCTCCAACTGTAGGCACCCCCCACTTCCGAGGTTTCAAGTTTGAAAGAAGAGCTGAAGTATGTGAAAGAACAATTGCACAAGATGACTTTCAGGTCCAGCGTGGTCAACTCTCTAGAGCTCAAGGACTCTAAGGCCCTCTCGAAGAACTTCAAGATGCCCCCTATAACTAAGTTTGAAGGCTCCACATGCCCTAAATTTCACATGAACAGCTACATCATGTCTATGGGTGCCAAAGGGGCCACCGAGGAGATGCTAGCCCTTTACTTTCACTTGTCCCTCGATGACTCTCCTTTGAGATGGTTTCTAGGACTTAAACCGGAAGTGAGGGCTACGTGGTCCCAGATCAGTGATGCTTTTTTGGACAAATACAAAGGAAGTGTCGAGTGGTACACCACTCGTAGTGACTTGATCGGCACCATCCAGAGGCACGATGAGTCCGTAACAGACTTTTATAAGAGGTGGAACAAGAAGCTTAATGAGTTGGTTCACCAAATTCCCCTCTCTAACGAGAAGTCCATCTTCCTTTCATGTGTTAAGCCAGCTGTCAGGGAAGCCATTGGCCGGGGATACTACCCGAATCTGCGAGAAATGGTGAGTGCAGAGGCCGAAAGGGAGAATGCTACCTACTCCATCGTTCCAAATCCTGTTCCTAGTAATGCTCCATCTCCCCGCTATCGAGTTCCAAGCTCTGCCCCTGTTGCTTCAAAAGGCAAGGAAACTGCTGTCTCTAGCACCGTCAACTACATTCAAGGGGAGAAGAATCAGTCACCCGGCCGCGGTGGAGGACGACCTCAGAGGCCGAAATTTGATGATTTAGGGATGCCACTCGAAGAGGTATTTGATGGTTTGATGAGGATAGGAATGATAAAGCCTTTGGAGAAATACCCTACTCCTAACACCCCGGGATTGGATCATAGCTTGAAGTGTCGTTACCACCAGAACTCGGGTCATACTACCAACAATTGCTTCACACTCAAGAAAGTCATTCAGGATTTGATCGACCAGCGCAAGATCGAGAAGCCAAACGTCGTCACCAATCCTCTTCCCAACAATAATAACAGGGTCAACATGATCGAATTTGGGAAGAACGATTTCGTCAATGTCATAGAATTTGGTAAGGAAGTATGTGACGAGAATTAGTTTGTTGTAGGTGAGGCTAGTCTCCATGAATTTGTGAATGAATTAGAGGCGATCGTGCCCATGAACAATGGTGTAACCAATGTTGATGATGAAATGAATGCTTATTTCTGCTATATGTTGTCTTGGGATGATGTCTGAGCCGCAGCAAGATCGGCGAATGATGTCCAGCATAATAGTACTTCTCCCGATTCTCGATCCACTCCCCTCACTTGGGAAGAGATTAAGCGCGCCGCTAATTCAAGCTCGGTAATTACTGTTAATCAATTATGACAGGCGGCTTGGCCATATGCTACGTAGGGACCTCCGTTGAGTTGGTCAGAGTTAAAGGCGGCTGGTGCGGATCATGACAAGGACCAAGAAGCTAAGGTAAATTTGCTTACCAGGTCAGGTAAAATGTTGGGAACTGATGTTGCCGGATCATCAGGAAAAGTCAAAGAAGCGGCTGTTCTGGAAGTTGGAGCTCATAAAGGTCCGTACGCCAAAGGGGTAGTCGAAGAGGATTTGACAGGGGATGATCCAATTCTCGCACAGTTAAAGCGAACCCAGGCCAACATTTCTCTCTGGTCTCTCTTGACTTCTTCTTATCCTCACAAGTTGAAATTGGAGGAAGCCCTATCTAAGACAATGGTGTCTGTAAATTCCACCCCTGATGAAGCGTGCCAATTGATAGGTACTGCCCAATATGGAAATATCATCACCTTTACAGAACTGGATTTGCCAAAGTTCGAAACCGGTCACAACGAGTCATTGCACATCACCGTTCAGTTAGATGGACGTCGGCTTCCCCACATAATGGTAGACAACGGCTCAACTATGAATGTATTGCCTGCCAAAATGATGAGTTTGTTGGACATCAAGGCCACTGATTTAAAACCATCCAATCAAACTATAAAGGCGTACGACTCCACGTCTAGGAAGGTCTTGGGTGTGATACCATTGACTCTGTGGTTCGGCAAGAAGCCCATGATAGTTGAATTTCAGGTGATAGACATTCCGGTCAGTTTCTCTGCCTTGCTAGGAAGGCCGTGGCTTCACCAAATTGGAGGGGTCGCTTCAACCTTGCATCAATGTGTCAAGTTCGTCCAAGACGGTGAGCTGACCATCATTTATGGGGATAGTGTTACCATCGAGGGCACCGATGATGAGGGGAGGCCGGTAATGGAAATTAAGCATGATGAAGCCAACTTGATGTTGAGCGGTTTCAGGGTCGAGAGCCCAAAATTCCAGATCTGCACGATTGACTTAACAACCTCCCTTGATAAGATTCCTTCAGTTATGGTGATGATGAGGCGCATGAATTACATTCCAGGGCTTGGTCTGGGTAGACGACAGCAAGGTACCCACAAGTTTGAGGAGTTGAAGCTGAAAAGAGATAAGGAAGGTTTGGGATATGTCGAGAAGACCCCCAAAGACAAAGAGGCCGACAGGATTGAAGCCATAGAAAAGAGAAAGGCTAGTGCTGCTGGAAAGCCTTATGTCAAACCTAATCTCCGTCCTTACCACCCCTCCTTGGAAAAATACTTTGTTAAAGAAAAGGGCGATGGCTTTGTGTCCCCTGAAGGTTGATTCGAGAAAATGAAAGAGAAGCTGGCAGTCATCAAGGACTTTGCTTCGAGTGACAACCCTGTCAAAGAGTTCATCATCAACAAGCCTAACATTCCAGGGGTTGTGACCACTTTCGAGAGCCAGTATTATTTCTGGGGAAGTCCTGATTTCACTGACCATTTCAAAAAGTTGTCTATGGTCGAGCCTATGATTGGGGAAATCGATGAAGCTACTGAGTTTGATATGAGTAAAGAGGTCGCAGCCTTGTTCGAGGAGGCAGATTTATCAGGGACTGCCGGAGCTGATCGGCTGATTGAAGCACCGTTGATTGATTTATATGAAGAGGCACCGCTTATGGTCGGGGCTGTTGCTAAGGATCCTTTTGATATGGTTGACCTTCTGACCGGGGATGATTATGTACCTGTGATTGATCTTCTGACTGGGAATGATTACGTATCAGTGTTCGAGTTTGATGGGGACAAAGAGATTGATCTGCGCACCTTCGTCAGCACTTCAGAGATGCCGCTCCGGAATTGGACTTCCTTCAAGGGACCGATCGCTAGCCGAGAAGTTATGATCGAAAAGCTCGGGCTGACCCCCCGTCCTGGTGTATCTGAGTCTAAGTCTGTCCCTGTAATCTTGAGTCAGTCCTTAGAGTCTCTTGTTATCGAGTTCGAGTCTCTAGATAGGTCTGATACTCTCACGGCTGATGATCATCGCCGTGTCTTTGACTCTGTCTTCCCTTTTGCGTTGAATGAAATGGTTGACCTTTCTGCGTATCCCTTAATTGCCACCTTAACAAATGATAAGTTAACTAAAACATATCTTAATGACTTAAAAGTGGTTAATAATGATTCATTTGAAGAGGACACAGACTTTTTAGACGAAAACTTTTTAAATGATAATATAAAGCAGGTTTTTGAGCGAGAGGACAATCGGGCCCAAGCTGCCGATGAGGTATTGACTACAGTGAATTTGGGAACTACTGAAGAGCCCAAAGAGACACAAATTGGTAGTTTCTTCACCGGGGACGAGCGGGAAGCCCTCATTGAATTTATTAAGGAGTACGTGGACGTGTTCGCCTGGACCTACAAAGACATGCCTGGATTAGACACTTCAACTGTTGAGCACCGAATACCCCTGGACCCAGAAGCCAGGCCTGTCAAGCAGAAGCTTCGCCGGATTAAGCCAAAATGGTCTCTCCAGGTCAAAGAAGAAATAGAGAAGCTGCTCAGGGTGGGTTTCATTAGAGTGGTCGAGTACCCGAAGTGGTTGGCCAACATAGTGACGGTGACCAAGTCGAACGGCAAAGTCAGGGTTTGTGTAAACTTCAGGGACCTAAACAAGGCTAGCCCGAAGGACGATTTTCCCTTGCCCAATATCGATCTGTTGGTGGATACTACTGCCAGTTACGAAGTCAAATTATTTGTGGATGGATTTGCGGGTTACAATCAGATTAAAGTCGCCGAGGAGGATCAGGAAAAGACTGCCTTTACCAACCCTTGGGGAACCTTTTGTTATACGGTTATGCCCTTTGGTCTGAAGAATGCCGACGCCACTTACCAGCGAGCAGTCACTGCGCTTTTTCATGACATGATCCATAAGGAGATTGAGGTTTATGTTGATGATATGATTATCCATTCCAAGGGATCAGATGGTCAACACTTGGTTGACTTGAGGAAGTTCTTTAATCGGCTGCGGGAACATGACATGAGATTGAACCCGGCAAAATGTACTTTTTGCGTAGTCCGAGGAAAGGTTCTGGGATATATGGTCACGGAATGGGGAATTGAAGCCGATCCGAGAAAGATTAAAGCCATCATGGAGATGAAGCCACCAACGACAGTCACAGAGGTGAAGGCTTTCATGGGCCATCTCGAATATATCAGTCGATTCATCCACCAGTTGACCTCTATTTGTGAGCTGATCTTTAAGCTACTCAAGAAGAATCAGGAGGTTGAATGGAATGAACAGTGTCAGATCGCCTTTGAGACAATCAAGGCCTACTTGGTCCATCCCCCGATCCTCTGTCCTCCTCATAAGGACAAGCCCTTGCTGCTATACTTGACAGTTACAGATACGGCTGTCGGCGCCATGCTCGCACAAGAGAAATCAGATTCAAAAGTGGAGAATGCCATCTACTTCGTCAGCCGGAACCTTCAGGGCAGCGAATTGAACTATTTACCTTTATAAAAAAACTAGTGCAGCTTTGGTATAGGTGGTCAACAAATTGAGACATTATCTGTTGACGCATACAGTACACCTGGTGTCGAAGATGGACCCCATCAAATGCCTATTCAATAAGCCTTCTCTGTCATCGAGGCTTGCGAAATGGTCATTCTTCTTAGCCGAGTTTGATATCAAGTTTGTGACCCGCAAGGCAATCAAAGGCCAAGCTCTGTCAGATCATTTGGCAGATTTCCCAAGCTCAGAGGCGCGTGGACTCGAACCCCTATTTCCAGATGATGGAATTTTCATGGTAGAGGGTACAGACAGTTGGCAGTTATTTTTCGATGGTGCTGCCAATAAGAGGGGCAATGGTATCAGTATGGTGTTGGTTGATCCGAAGGATGTGCATACCCCCATTGCTATCAAGTTGAATTTCCCGGCTACTAACAATGCCGCGGAATATTAAGCTTGTATATCCGGCCTCGAGGCAGCTTTGGAGCGAAATGTCGAAGAGTTGGAGGTGTATGGAGACTCCCAGCTAATTATCAATTAGGTGTCCAATAAGTGGAGAACCATGGACCAGTACTTGCAAAGGTACTACGCTTATATGGAAGATCTGATCAACCAATTTAAGGAGGTCACGTTCCATTATCTACCTCGAGACAAGAACAAGTTTGCGGATGCCCTGGCCACCTTAGCCTCTTTAGTAGAGATTCCAGAGGGAAAGTCAGTAAAGCCGTTCAGAATTGGGAGGCGCGAGAACCCTGCCTACTATTGTCAGATAGAACTAGAAAAGGTCGATGACTTGTGGTATAGCCAGATCTTTCAGTACCTTAAGCATGGTGAAGCCTCGTTCCCGACAGAAGAGGATGGCAGACTGAAAGGGGGTCTTCGAGCCAAAAGCTTGCAAGCTTTAAAGAGGTTGTCCGCACAGTATGTTATTCTGGGAGATGATTTGTGGAAGAAAAGACACCGAGGACCACTTTTACTCTGTAGCAGCAGGTCTAAAGCTAGAAAGGTCATGGAGGAAGTCCATGGTGGTGCATGTGGACCACATATGAACGCCCGAGCTTTGATGTTCTGCATACTCAGGATGGGCTATTATTGGATCTCCATGGAAACTGACTGTATTCAGTTTGTGCCACTACTACATTTCTGACCTAATGTAACGCATCTAACGCATCTAATGTAACGCCACGAGCTAATGTAACGCATCTAATGCAACGCTAGAGCTAATGTAACGCATCTAATGCAACGCCAGAGCTAATGTAACGGCTAATGCACGCAACGCCGTAGCTAATGTAACGCATCTAATGCAACGCCAGAGCTAATGTAACGCATCTAATGCAACGCCAGAGCTAATGTAACGAGTCTAATGCAACGCCAAAATCCTAATGTAACGCCTAAATTACTAATGCAACGCCAAAATCCTATAACCTATACCATATACCCTATACCCTATACCCTACACTATACCCTATAACCTATATCATATATCCTATACCCTATACCCTATACCTTATACACTATACCCTATACACTATACCCTATACCCTATGCCCTATACACTATACCCTATAACCTATATCCTATACCCTATACCCTATACCCTATACCCTATACCATATACCATATACCCTATATCCTATACCTTATACCCTATACCATATACCCTATACTCTATACCCTATACCCTATACTCTATACACTATACCCTATACCATATACCCTATACACTATATCCTATACCCTATGCCCTATACACTATACCCTATAACCTATATCCTATAGGGTATAGGATATAGGGCATAGGGTATAGGGTATAGGATATAGGGCATAGGGTATAGGGTATAGGGTATACCCTATAGGGTATAGGGTATACCCTATACCCTATAGGGTATACCCTATAAGATATAGGGTATAGGGTATACCCTATACCCTATAGGATATAAGGTATAGGGTATAGGGTATACCCTATACCCTATAGGGTATACCCTATACCCTATAGGATATAGGGTATAGGGTATAGAGTATACCCTATAGGATATATGGTATAGGGTATACCCTATAGGATATAGGGCATAGGGTATAGGGTATAGGGTTATACCCTATATGGTATACACTATAGGGTATACCCTATAGGGTATAGGGTATACCCTATAGGATATGTGGCATGTAGGTATGTGTATACCCTATGTGGTATAGGTATACCCTATAAGGTATGAGTATGTGGTTTTACCCTATAGAGTTTAAACAGATACCCCATTTATAGTATAGGGTATACCCTATACCCTATAGGGTATACCCTATGTAAGTATAGGTATGTAGGTATACCCTATAGATATGTGGTATACCCTATGGGTATAGGTATACCTTATAGGATATAAGGTATAGGGTATACCCTATGTAGATAGGTATACCCTATGTGGCATGGGTATAAGGTATGTAAGCATGGGAGTATGTGGTATACCCTATGTGGTATAAGGTATAGAGCAGTAGGTATACCCTATAGATATGTGTATAAGGTATAAGGTATGTAAGGCATAAGACATATGGTATGTGGTATACCCTATGTGGTATGCGCCAGATAGGTATAAAGTGGTATAGGTATGTGGTATAAGGTTACATTAATAAATATTATTAATCATTATTAATAATTATTATTAATAATTATCATTATTATTATTAATAATTATTAATCATTATTAATAATTATTATTATTAATAATTATTATTATTAATTATTATTATTAATAATTATCATTACTATTATTAATAATTATTAATCATTATTAATAATTATTAACCATTATTAATAATTATTATTAATAATAATTATTATTAATAATTATAATTAATAATTATTTTTATTAATAATTATTATTATTAATAATAATTTATTATTAATAATTATTATTATTAATAAATATTATTGATAATAAATATTATTATTATTATTAATTATATAATAATAATAATTATTAATAATTATTATTAATAATAATTATTATTAATATTTATTAGTAATAATAATAATTATTATTAATAATTATTATTAATAATTATTATTATTAATAATTATTATTAATAATTATATTAATAATAATTATTAATAATTATTATTATTAATAATAATAATTATATTAAGAATTATTAAGAATTATTAATAATTATATAATAATAATTATTATTAATTATTATTATTATTAATAATTATTATTATTAATTATTATTAATAATTATTATTATTAATAATTATTAATAATAATAATTATTATTATTAATAATAATTATTATTAATAATTATTAATAATAGTAATTATTATTAATAATTATTATTATTAATAATTATTAATAATAATAATTATTAATAATAATTATTATTAATAATAATCGTTAATTAATATTATTAATAATTATTAATAATATTTGTTGTGCAATTTTAGTTAGCATATACTAGTGAAACAAATATAAATATGTGTTGTGCAATTTTTTGATTGGATGCATAAATTTCACGCGGATCATGAATAAAACAACATATAACCGTTCAATACATTCGATCCAACGATTGATACTGATTCAAACAAAACCACTTCATTTCTCTCTCTTTCTCGGTTCTCTCTCCATTTCTCTCATTTCTCTCATGCTTCTCTCTCTCTCAAACAACACCTCCAGATCTCCTCAACCGTCTTCTTCCTCAACCGTCTTCTTCTTTCCGTCAAACAAGTGAACAACCCACGCCAACTCGTCTCCCAACCTTTTTCCAACTTCCCCTTCATCGTCGCCGTCGCCGTCGCCGTCGCCGTTGCCATATTCCATGGATTCCGACGAACTAAAGCATCTACCCACTACCCTTCATCGTCTCCGGCGACCTTGATTATCCCTATTCGTTTGGGAAATAGAGGTTTGGCAGTTTCTTCTTGCTACCGGCCACTCCCTAATCCAACAAAATAGCTTTGGTGTCTTTAATTTTCGTCCTATTTAGGACAAATCAATCTTCCATTTCTCCATCCACAACCTTCTTTCTTGGATCCAAAGTGTTAATTTCGTGCCTAGTTTGGAAAACTCCAGGCCTGTGTAAGGTCTATCTCCCTTATTTTACACCACTTTTTTTTTTGGTTGGGCTTTTTTTTTTTAAGGTGATTTTGCCGATTGCATTATTTTAAGAATCTCCTACTTATTCTGAATGCCTCTCCATCGAAATTAAATAATTTATGTGCCTTTAATGTAAATTTGTGTTAGAAATTGTGGATTTATGCGAATGAAATTTGTGTTAAGAAATTTCGCTGTTTGGATTGATTTGGGATGGGCATAATGATGCTGAGAATAATTAACAATGTCTTATGAAGTTTTACTTGTGAATTAACAACCAACCTCCTACTGTCATCCTTTCTGAAACTTATTTTATATTCAAAGTGTTACTTTTGAATTTCCGTCCTATTTAGAACAACCTTCTTTGTTTAATTTGTGGCGGTGGACGGTGGTGAATGGTGGTGGAGCAAAGTGTTACTTTTGAAAAATCTCAAAATGTAAGAATTGATTTGAATATAAAAAATGTTAAGGGACTAATTTGAGAATAAAAAATATTAAGGGACTGATTTGAGAAAAAAAAGTTAAGGAATTGTTTGAGAATAAATATATATATTTTTAAAATATATATATATATATATATATATATATATATATATATATATATATATATATATATATTGAAAAAGAAAATTAAAAAATTAATAAAATTGTGAAATTATGTAATAAATTTTAGGGACTCATTTATTTTTTGGCGTTACATTAGGTATTCAACCACTTTTTAAATTGGCGTTGCATTAGGTTCTTTTTGGCGTTGCATTAGGTGTTCATATAGTTTTAAAATTGGCGTTGCATCAGGTATTTACCTGATGCAACGCCAAAGCTCGCGTTACATTAGCTTACTATGCGTTGCATTAGACCTAATGCAACGCAAAGAGACGCAACGGTTATTCGCTTACATTAGGCCTAATGTAACGGTTTTTGGGCCCTAATGCAACGAAAATTGGCGTTACATTAGGTCAGAAATGTAGTAGTGTGCGGACTTGCGACAAATGTCAGCTGTTCTCCAATCTCAACCATATACCTCCCCATGATCTCTACTGTATGAGCACTCCTTGGCCGTTCGCGACCTGGGGAATCGACGTTATTGGAAAGATATAACTCCCACCGGTAGTAATGGTCACGAATTTGTGTTGGTTGTTGTGGACTATTTCACCAAGTGGGTCGAAGCAGATTCCTACAAGGTCCTCAACTCCAAAAAGGTGGCCCGTTTTATAAAAGAGAATATTTTGTGCCGGTATGGAGTCCCAAATGAGATTATTTCCGACAACGGTTCGTACTTCAAAGGAGACGCCACTGCTCACAGAATTCAGGATCAAGCGACATAAGTCATCCCCTTATCGCCCTCAAACCAATGGTGTTGTCGAGGCCGCCAACAAGAACCTAGAAAGAATCATCCGGAAAATGGCTGAAAGAAGCCGAGATTGGCCTGAGAAGCTTCACTTGGCATTATGGGTTATCGTACTTCAGTGAGAACAACCACCGGTGAAACTCCGTTCGCTTTGACATATGGAATGGATGTCGTTTTGCCCATTAAATTAGAGATCCCCTCTCTTCGGGTTCTGCTTGAAAACGAGGTCAATGAGATAGACTGGCTTCAGAGTCGGCACGACGAGTTAGCTCTTCTAGATGAGCGAAGGCTTAAGACGATGGAGCACATCCGGGCTTATCAGAAGCGTATGGCTAGGGCCTTTGACAAGAAGGTACATCCCCGTGACATTAAGGTGGGTGATTTGGTCCTAAAAGAGAAACCACCGAACCAATTCAGTCCTTTGGGCAAGTGGGCGCCAGTCTGGGTGGGCCCATATTTGGTGAAGGAGATCTTTTCTAGTGGAGCGATGAAGTTGACGGATTTGGATGGTAACCCCTTCATGCACCCGGTGAACGGTGACAAACTGCGCCGCTATTACGTTTCAATCGAGTCTCCCCCTCTCTAAAATATATATATATATATATATATATATATATAAGGAGAAGAAAAAGAAGAAGAAAAGAAAAAATAATAAAAGCGCGAAAATAATGTACCCAGACGAGACTGAAAACCTCTCAAAAGGCAGTCCGTGCAAAACAAAGGGAGCGCTCGGTGCTAAAGAATATACCCAACTAGACTGAAAACCCTAAAAATGGGCGGTCTAGGTAAAAAACAGGGTTGCACCACTTGTCCCCCTTCTATCTATCCCTTTCTTAAACACAAAATTAATTGGGTCGAACTACGGAGACCTGATCCCTTAGTCCATTTTGTAAAAGGGGAACGTAGGCAGCCGTTCGCGGTTCGGTCTAAAAACCATAAAAATCACCAAATCCTGTCAACAGTTATGTTTGTGAATGCCAAGATGTGTCTTGATTAAGTTCTAAAGTAATTTCAACTTTCACTACATTAATACATTCATTGATGAGTTCAATCGCGGTCTACTCTCGACTCATTAACATTAGCAAAAATAAAATCTTTTAAAGAGGTACGTCTAGACTGTCTGTGTCGGCAATAAGGGATACAATGACCGGTCACCTAATCCTAGTCGCTCGTTCCCACTCCCGAACTAGCACTCTTCTTCTTCCTCTTCCTCGATCCTTGGGAGGTCTTTGGCCTAGCTATCCCAAACAGATCTGTCTCCCGTCGTCCTGGCTCAGGAAAGATACGAGTCGGTGAGTCAACCAATCTGGCAGCTCTCAGTGCCGCCTGGGCAGCCCTCTCCTCTCTCAAGGCTGTCCTCCGGGCCATAACCTCAGGGTCATCCCTCATCTTGGCCCTTCTCTCTACGAGTCTCTCAAAGTCTGCTGCCAGATCATCGGTCATGTTGTCTGGGTCAGTCAGCGCCTCAGCATCACATAACTCCCGACTAGTCTGATCTCCTCCTCAGGTCCCTCGACAATATGCCTCAATGGTGTGCTGAACCGGTACCATCTGCTCCCCATACCAAATGAGATACAAGGTGGACTATTATGTGATACCCCGGGTCTTCCGTATCAGTGTGTGAGTGGGAAAGGCTGCTCCCGAAAAGGCCCTGGCAAAAAATCTGATAGTCTGGCCATCAGTCATGTCAAAAGGAACAGTATCCCGGGCCATCTGCTCTTTGAACCCGCCAATAACCTGCTGTGGGTATCCATACTGCCTCAGAACGAGTAAGGGGACGCTAAATGATGAAAAGTGTAATCCCGGCAGCCTCACGACAGCAGAGTCATCCTGCCTGCCGCTTATGGCCTCAAGCCTCCATCCGGGAACCCAATACTGAATATCCATGGTGGTATACCTGGCCAATCGCCTCTCCCAGCTCTCTTGAGAAGCCTCCAGAGCCACTTGCCTCTGCTGTGTAACCTGTGGTATCATAGCCTCCGCTCTGCGGGTAATGGGGAAATGAGTCCCAATCGCTCAAAGAGCCACAATGATAAGAGACTGGGGCTGCCGCGTCCCATGTATAATGAACCTCCAGCCAGTCGGTCCATCCCATGAGATGTCTCTGCCAGTAAAATGGGTGCTATGTCTCTCTCTCCCTACCCGAGCCGGATCTCAGTCAGTGTGGTACCTCGATCCCGCATCTTCCTAACAACTCCTAGCAGCAAGCCGGAGCATACCCCATCATACTCACAAAAGCAGTATAGGGAGATCATAATCAGCATGAAAATGTCCATGGCGGTGGATAAATCAAACAGCTCTGGACGTGATACAGCTAATCGGGCTATCCGGGCCAGGTCAATGAAAGACAGGTCGAGGATAAGATCAGATACCTGCTCTATGTGATATCCCAAGAAATTGGCCAGCTGCTCAGTCAAGGGTCGTGAATCTCGTGGGAAGACTGCATCTCTAAACTCAGCTCCCCCAGTCAGTACCCGGAACTCTTCAATGGTGGGTGTAAGGTCGTTGTATGAGAGGGTAAAGACATGCCTCTCGCGATCTCAATATCTGGACGCGGCCCGGAGAAGATTCCAATCTACCGCCCATTCCTTCAGTGCCCAAAGGCATCTCAACCCATACCATTGGTCGATAACCCTCCTATTGTTGCTATGATGGTGGTGGGTTAGATTGATGAGATCGGAGTGAAATTGGCGCTCTTTGATCTTGGATCTTTCATTGTAATGCTCCATTTTGGGCCAAAAATCGAATCTTGAGGCTAATTTTGGGGTGGAAGACCAGTTTGGAGTCTGCTGTGACTGCTGGAATGTGTTCTTTACAAGTCTGCCTTTTATAAAATGCTGGGGCTTGCTGACCAAGAAACCTGTTCCTCAGACTCTCCATATCGGACGACAGGGCCATCCCATGAAGTCCTGTGTCGGACGACATGGGAAGTCCCATCAGACACCAGCATCAGCTGCAACTGCAGCAACCCACTAGTGATCCAATGCTTGCTCAAAGCCTGCCCAAACCTGTCCAAAACATCAAAAACCATACATATACACTCCCCTTCACTCATCAAGCCCATGGGAGAGGATATGGCATACCCCGTACATCCGCAGACACATAAACATCACCCAATACATGCAAAATCACAAAAAATACCCAATCACATCAAAAGCCATCATTTTGTGCCTTTCTTGGGACGGACTTGTGCATATGAACAAGCGAATATACAAATAAGCAAATGCTTTAGTTGTTAAGTTACAAAATGCAAAAAATACTTGTTTTACAACCCAAAAAAGCAAAAAAAAAAAAATAGTGCATGCATCTCCTCTCTCTCCCTAATGAGTCCAAAACATGACAAAAAGGGGACCGCCATGATCACTCCGACTCGGAGTCGTCACCTGAATCCTCCTCATCCTCCTCAGAGCCACTATCGTCCTGGTCGCTGCCTACCTCCTCCTCAGAGCCGCTCTGCTCCTGGCCATCGCCGCTACCCTCCTGCACCTCATGAATCTCGCAATCAGAGCCATCGTCATCCTCATATCGGGTCCAAGGCCGGGGCTCGCCATAATATCCGTACCACTCGGGCACTATGGAGAAAGGGGACTGGTAAGGATCATCCTCATCATCATCATCATCATCAGGTTGGGGCTGCTGACTCGAACCACCCGCCTGTGAGCTAGAAGGAGCCAAAGTCGACCTATGCCTCTTCTTGGGAGGCACGACGTCACCAGGCTGGGAGCTGCATCTCCCCTTCCAATGCTCTGCGCTCTTCTGAAACTGGCGCAGCATCTTCACAGCCCCAGTGAGTGCCTTGGCCACCACCCTATAGGTATTGGCCGGTACCTGTTGAATGGAAACAAAAGACAGTCAGAAGCAGTAAATACAGGCAGTAAAGCAGTAAAAGACTTGAACAAGGTAGAAAAGAAAAGAATGCTCACAGAGGTAGTCCCACGGGGAAGCCGTAGGTGGGGATGAGTCTCAGACATGTTGAAGGAGGAGCGGCGAATGACACCCTCGGTCTCATACTCGAAGAATCGGGGAGGCATCGGTATCTGTATCCCCGCTGTCCTCCTGGCAGCCATGACCCGAGGAGTCACCAGCCGGGTAAAGACGAACTGGCCATAATCTCCATCAACAGACAGCTCAGCAGCGTCAATAACAGTCTGCAAGCGCTCCAAGTCAGGGAGAGCTCGGGTATACAAAATCCCCACAGGAAGATCGTGAGGGACGCAGGCGGCTGCACCATATCTGTGCTGCCGGCAGACTCTCTCTCCAAGATACAGGGCATCACCCTCCAAACCAATCAGAAGCCTCCTCGTCCGAGTCACCAAGGCGGCATCACCAAAAACATCCTCACCATACCTGCCATGCCAGGGAAATAGTCTCAATCTAGCCGGGGTGCCCCTCAGGGCAATCATCGTGTGCTAATAACAAGCCGTCTTCCGGGGCATCACCCCGTCTACCATCCTGCTCTCCCTAGCCTGAAAAGTCCACCGGCGGATGGTAGGAAATAGATCGGCAGCAATCCTATCAGCCACAACCCAAGCATAACATCTAAAGACCTCATAGGCCCACACCTGAAACAAGAAACTCTCAGTGTGCAGCAGCAATAAAAGAATGACGACAGAAAATGCAAAGCAGTGGTCAATGCGCCAAATGTAAAAGAGCATACCTCCAGAACAGTCTGATAGCAGTCCAAAGAGGTCACAGTACCCCTGTTCACCTCATCCAAGGCTCTATACACCTGAGCCAAGCCGGCCTCACCCCACGAAAAGGTGGAGACCTGGCCCCAGTCCCGAAGAGGCTCCAACAAAAGTGTCAATGCCGTAGTGGAGGCATTGTAGAACAGGGTATCAGAGAAACCAGCCCAGACGAAGGCCCTCGCCAACTACTCAGCTGTAACTGCGGCCTCACCCTCAGAATAAAGACGGCACTGCTGCGATATCGCCGAATGAATCTCCGTAAGTGGAACCCCATTGCCCTTCAAGCGAAGGGTCAGGTCAGTCAATCCCCTAATAACATCCGGGCTCAGGACACCAGGATCCTCAGAAAAAATGGGTTTGCCCGTGAACCGCAGACCAGTAATGGCAGTGAAATCATAGGGAGTAATGGTGGACTCTCCCCAAGAAAAATGAAAAGTGTGGGTAGAGTCCCACCAGTACTGCCTAAAGGCCCTAACCAGCTCCACGCTCCTAGGCGTGTCCCCAAACTCTCCGACGGCAGTAAAGAATGGACCGAGGCCAGCGGCGTATATCAAGCCCTTGGGACTGTCGGGCAGATCGGAGGAACCGGGAAGAATACCCCAAATCGTAGCAATCGCCTCAGGGGACCCCTTGGTCTGCAGAGCCTGCAGGTAAGCACAGCACAGGTATCAGAACATACTCATAATGGTGTGTGCATTATTTTACTTGTGTGCATTTTCGATCTCTAAAATCACATAATTCTTTCAAAAGAACAAAAAAAAATCTTTCCTTGATTTAATGCATCTCATTCCATAGCATGAAATTTCCCTTTGGGTGCAATTTTCCCAAATTCTACCTCGAGCCCTAGAAATCCAACTTCGAAAAGTTAAAGGGAAGGGTCGATGGTTTAGAATACTTACCCCCATTCGCTCAACGGTGGAATTACGGAAATCAAGGCTCGGATAGAGCCCATTCCCCTCCGGAAATTTCTTCCGTTTATTTCGATCGACAAGCTTCCTCCTCTCGAATAACAATCGTTGCACTTGCCTTCTTGATTCCGCCCGCGGAGGCATCGTTGATTTGATTTAAATCAAAATTGGGGGGGGGGAATTTCAATTTTTCTCTTCTCTCTGCTCTCTCAGCTCGGTGACTGTTCCTGTTTCAAACCCTCTGTCTTACGACTGGAGGGTTTTAATTAAAACAGCTTGGGGAAAGCCCCATGTCGTACGACATCCACGTTCCAGAAAGGGGTGATCTTCCTTTTTTGCCCCTGATCCATTTTGCCAGTCCCTCGCGACTATCTATCATCACTATTCATCATTTCATTCGGGTAAAAATATCCGTCTCTCAGTCTTTCTCAAAAATTCTTGGGTGACTCCCAAAAACAGTCAAATCAGCGGGTGACTTCCCAAAGAAAAACTGTCAAATTCGCGGGTGACTTCCCAAAGAAAAACAGTCAAATTCGTGGGTGACTTCCCAAAGAAAAAACAGTCAAATTCGCGGGTGACTTCCCAAAGAAAAATAGTCAAATCAGCGGGTGACTTCCCAAAGGAAAACAGTCAAATTCGCGGGTGACTTCCCAAAGAAAAACAGTCAAATTCGCGGGTGACTCCCAAAAACAGTCAAATTTGCGGGTGACTTCCCAAAGAAAAACAGTCAAATTCGCGGGTGACTTCCCAAAGAAAAACAGTCAAATTCGCGGGTGACTTCCTAAAGAAAAATAGTCAAATTCGCGGGGTGACTCCCCTTGGAACAGTCAATCCTTCGGGGTGACTCCCCTTGGAACAGTCAATCCTTCGGGGTGACTCCCCTTGGAACAGTCAATCTTCGGGGTGACTCCCCTTGGAACAGTCAATCTTCGGGGTGACTCCCCTTGGAACAGTCAATCCTTCAGGGTGACTCCCCTTGGAACAGTCAATCTTTCGGGGTGACTCCCCTTGGAACAGTCACTCTTGGGTACAAAGCCTGTGGCCTCTCATTAGCGCCACCTCTTTTGTTGAACTACGATTCGGCTTGATTCCCCCACGGGATACGTAGGAATCCTTTTCATAAAAGGTCCAGCCGCATGACCATTATGGTCGCTTTCCCCCGGACACAAACGTCCATCTTGTTGAACTACGATTTGGCTTGATTCCCCCACGGGATACGTAGGAATCCTTTTCATAAAAGGTCCAGCCACTTGACCATCTTAGTCATCTTTTTCCCCGCCGTTCGTGTCCGGCTCGGGATTCTCATTGTGTCGACGACCCCACTTCCCGCGAAAGTGACGTCGTCGAGGGGCTCTGTGAGTACCCCGACCCGAACTCGTGTTTTTGGGTCCGCTCTCCATGATTGGCATTAATTTTGGGCTCATATTATTTGCTAAAAAGCATTTTGAACCTAAAATAATCCATTCATTCCTTGATCCATTGGGCCTGCCTTCCTACGGCCCAAGTTGTCACAAAGATGACCGGTGTCGTCCAACACATGACGACCCCAAGGCGGTGGAAACTCTCTGTCGTCCGACATGGGACCTCCCATCAGCATGCCTATAAATAAAGGGCATGGCTGATCATTTTGAGGGAGGACTTTTGGCAAGTAAGGAAACTCTGTCAAAATAGAGGCTCACCCTCTCTCTCTCACACCCACACTCACCTCCCTCCTCATACATACACACATCCAAGCCAAGATCCAAAGAAAGACTTCCTTTGTTGGTGTTTTGAAGGGGTAAACACCATACTATTGGTGCTTTTACCTTGTGGACTACAATAGGTAGCCACTAAACCCTCTCTCTCTCTGATTACCTCTTGCATATTCATCCATATTGTCTTGCATGCTTACATGTTTTGATATTATGTGAAATATTTGGGATTTTACATGACAAAGGTGGTGGAGATGTGAATCTTCCATATTCATATCTCCTCACCTCAGATTTGGACATTTGGTGGCCTTAGCACCATTAAAGTTTGCATCTTGGTTAGCTTTGTTTGAGTTAGGAGGTGATGGCTACATGATAATGGCCATAAATATGTGATTCATCACATTTGGCCATTAAATCCATATGATCCTCCCATAATACTCACGTAGTATGGTTATTCTACTGCTTTCAGTTAATAATATAGCTTAGTTTTGCATTGAGAGCAAGGAGGGATCAACCTGACTGAAGGGCACTGAAACAGGCCTCCTATGTCGGACGACACAGGACCTCTCAAAGGATCCTGTGTCATACGACATAGAGTTCCCAGAAAGCTGTCTAGCTTTCAAGGACTTCAGATCCACTCAGATCGGTTCCCCTTGTGACTCAAAGCTATGTTTAAATAGTAGTTTTAGTTCATTTAATACTATTTGGGAAACCTAAGATCTGTTTGGGTGTAATCCATTGATGGAGGCGGTTTGTCGCGTGACATGGACAGCTTTGGATGTCCTATGTCAAACGACATCCGTATCATTAAAAGTCATTTATGACTTTGCTCACTCCAATCAACCCCAAACTGGTCTTAGATCCTGAATAGTGTCTCTCTTTAATTAAAATAATATTGTTCTAAATCTAGAGTAGCTTTGGTGTTGTAAGAGACAATCTGACCAGGAGGCCTTATGTAGTCTGACATCCCTCTCTGAGGAAGTTCTGTGTCGGACGACATCAGAGCTTCCTGAGCAGACTTTCTCATCCTCTGTCTTGTAATACAAGTCTCCGTTTGTAAGGGTGTGGCCCCCTGTCATGACTCACAAGTTGTATCCAGTTTTAATACCATTAATGAAATCCAAGTTTGCATGCCTTGTTTATTGACACAAATCACACACACTTTGAATGATCATAATTGTCCAATGCTTGATTGAAAGTCTCAAAAGAGGCGATGTGGGTGAGCTCATTATTCTCTTCCCACATCGTAACTTGACCCCCGAACCCATTTTCTCTTTAAAAAAGGTTTTTCAATGTTTTCCTTTAAAAACAACGTGGCGACTCCCAAAAACAAAAATAAAAATTATTAAAACAAAAACAAAAACATTTGGAAAAGGAAATTTTGTTTTGTTTTATTTTCGGATGGCGTACATTCAGACGCCATCACGTCCTCACAGCCGACCCAAGCGATCACCTTAGGACGCCACCACGTCCTCACAACCGACCTAAACGGTCACCTCAGGACACCACCACATCCTCACAAGCCTACCAACACGATTACCTTCTCTCTCCCAATAAGAGATCCTGATCGGGACCCTTATCTTATCGACGACCCCACTTTCTTCATAAGTGACATCGCCGAGGATCTTCTGTAAGTACCCCAATCCGGATCGCTCCCCATCCGACGCACGAGAAACAACACGGACTCACACAAACGTGATCTCGAACACCCGTAACCCTTAAAAACCCCAAAACCACCAACCAAACTAAGGTAGGACCCACCCGGGATAAAATAAGGCAAAAGGAATTTTTGGGAATTACGAAAAATAGTCAGCCTGCATAACCGTGTTGGTCGGCTTGTAAGGATGTGGTGGTGTCCTGAGGTGACCGTTTAGGTCGGTTGTGAGGACGTGGTGGAGTCCTAAGGTGACCGCTTGGGTCGGCTGTGAGGACGTGGTGGCATCCTAAGGTAACCGTTTAGGTCGGTTGGCTGGACTCTTTGACAGGATTCCTACGTATCCCGAATGGGAATCAAGCCTGATCCTAGTTTGGAAATGGTAATGTTGTCGTGTATGTGGACGTGGTGGTGTCCTGGATGAGGTGGACGTGTCGTTGTCCTGAGGATGACCGTTTAGGTCGGCTGTGAGGACGTGGTGGTGTCCTAAGGTGACCGCTTGGGTCGGCTGTGAGGACGTGGTGGCGTCCTAAGGTGACCGCTTGGGTCGGCCCTTATCTTATCGACGACCCCACTTCCTTCGTAAGTGACGTTGCCGAGGGGCTTCTGTAAGTACCCCAATCCGGATCTCTCCCCATTCGACGCACGGGAAACAATGCGGACTCACACAAACATGATCCCGAACACCCGTAACCCTTAAAAACCCCAAAACCACCAACCAAACCAAGGTAGGACCCATCCGAGATAAAATAAGGCAAAAGAACTTTTTGGGAATTACAAAAAATAGTCAGCCTGCATAATGGTTCGCGCGGACCATTTTGCACCCAGACATCATAATTGCAAAATCCTTTTAAAGTCCACGAGATTCCCTTAAATCCTGGAAAACCAAAAATTTTGTTTTCCTATAAAGGTCTGCGCGGACCATTTTGTCATTTTTTTCAAGCCTATAAATAGAGGGCTCCCCCTCTCATTTTCTTGACTCATCCATTCTCTCCTCTCTCTCCCCCCAGCCTTCAGGCCCCCTTCTAAGTCCTTTCGAGGCACTCCCGGTCCCTATCGGTTCCTCTCGGCGCCTTTCAAGCCCTTTCGAAGCACTCTGAAGCCCTACTAAGCATTCCCGAGCTGCCCCGAGGAGCTCCCGACCCATCCCAAAGCCCTGTCGGTCCATCCCGAGCCATTCCGGCCCATCCTGAGGTATCCCGGTCCATCTTGAAGCCCTGTCGGACAATCCCGAGGCATCCCGAAGCACGCCGAACCTCTTCCCGAGTACAACCAACACTCCCGAGGCACGTCGAACCTCTGCCCGAGTACAACCAACACTCCCGAGCCATGCCAAACCTCTGCTCGAGTACAACCAACACTCCCGAGGCACACCGAACCTCTGCCCGACTACAACCAACGCTCCCGAGACACGCCGAAGCTCTGTCCGCAGACACCGGTACATCCCGGAATACTATTCACACTCAAACACTATTCCCAAGCGAAAGATAGACACGAACCAACATTGGTAAGGCCTCCTTCCCAAACTATTTCAATTCATTTCAATATATAGCATACAATGTAGACATCATATTCAACATGCATTTTTAAAAGCACATACACACACTGACACACACACACACACCACTTTTAAAGAAAGAGGGGTATCGAAAGACTCGTGTATACGAGGCGACTTGGGTGAGCTCTGCTATTCTCTTCCCGAGGCGTAACCTGACCTCCGAACTCAAAATCTCATCACACAACAATCTTTTTTAAATAAAGCCTTTTCTCAATATTTTGGGCTATATCAAAACGGCGTGGCGACTCTACAAACAAACGCAACGACACCTCCCGACTCAAATTGCGAGATGCCGGGGCCCGCGCAGCCGGATCCGAGTAATTTCAACTATACATAATGTCTGGTCGACTTACTGTGAGGTATAACAAACTGCCCATTATGCTTCTGTACAAGGTCTGGTCAACACTCTCACCATCTGAGTCATGGCTGAGCTTTTGGGAAGATTCCATTGGTGTTTTGAGATGTGAGGAGTGTTCAAGATCAAACTTTTTCACAAGATTCTTAGCATATTTGGACTAAGAGATGAATATGCCTTCTTTGAATTGTTTTATTTGTAGGCCTAAGAAATAGTTTGACTCTCCTACCATACTCATCTCA
This sequence comes from Adenophora triphylla var. japonica, assembly GCA_022495995.1. Lineage (NCBI taxonomy): Eukaryota > Viridiplantae > Streptophyta > Magnoliopsida > Asterales > Campanulaceae > Adenophora > Adenophora triphylla. The sequence continues at coordinate 273,710 of JAFEMH010000588.1, read as the reverse complement.
AATGTGTAGGTCATGCTTTCCACAAAGGCAGTTAGCATAGAATCAAAATTTGACCCAAACACAATATCATCCACATAGATTTGTGCCACAAGAATCTCCTTTTTATTTTTTCTCACAAACAAAGTTTTTTCCACCTCACCTCTCTTGAATACTAGGTGAAGCAAATGGTCAGTCAACCTACTATACCAGGCTCTAGGAGCCTGTTTCAGCCCATATAGAGTTTTCTTCAATTTATACACATGGTTAGGAAACTTGGAGTCCTCAAAACCTTTAGGTTGTTCTACATAGGCTTCCTCATTCAATACCCCATTTAAAAGGGTGCACACTTAACATCCATTTGACAAAGAGTGAGCTTGAGGTAGCAAGAAATAGCCAACAGGAGTCTGATGGACTCAATTCTGGCAACATGAGCAAATATTTCTTCAAAATCAATCCCTTCAATTTGGGTATAACCTTGAGCAACTAACCTAGACTTATTCATAGTAATCACTCCCTTCTCATCAGTTTTATTTTTGAAAATCTATTTGGTTCCTATGACATTTCCATGAGAGGGCCTAGGGACAAGTGTCCAGACGTCATTCTTTTCAAACTGGTTTAACTCTTCTTGCATGGCAAGAATCCAGTCAGCATGATGCTTCAATAATGTTCTTAGGTTTAATCTTTGAAATAAAACAGCAAAAACTTACCTGAGAGTATGCTGATGAGAAACTCCACAATCCAACTAGATTTCTATAGTTTACCTTGTCTTTCTGCCTTGTTCTCATTTGATCATGCACATCTCCCACAACTTGTGAAGTGGGGTGATTTTTTTGGATTTTAGAGGGAATGTCCCTAGATCTATCCATACATCCATCTATATCACCTTCTGGAGCATCATCCCTATCAGATTCAGAGGAACTATCCTCAGATTCAGGAGTTTGGGAGGATGTGGGGACAGATGTGGGTTCAGATGTGTCCACATTCTTCACAACCTCAATATTTGTTTCAGTTCTGGTAGCCTCTGTTTGTTCTTCAGCACCTGTTTCTGTATTTTTCCAGTCTAGCAAGCACCTTGAAATATTATTCTCAGCAGTTTTGAGGTTAAGATCAAGTGAGTCATCAAAAATAACATCGGCAGATTCCATAATGGTTTTTGTTTACAAATTAAAAAATCTATAAGCTCTACTATTAGTGGAATATCCTATGAATATTGCTTTATCACTCTTGGAATCAAACTTGGACAAGTATTCCCTATCATTAAGGATGTAGCATATATACTCAAAGACATGAAAATACTTTAGAGTGGGTTTCTTGCCAAGAAGGATTTGATATGGTGTCACAGTGCGTCCAATTCTGAGGAACACTCTATTTCCAATGTGACAAGCTGTGTTTCTGCCCAAAATTTTTTAGACAAATTCTTGGAACTGAGCATAACCCTAGCCATTTCTTGCATGGTTCTATTTTTCCTTTCCGTCCATTTTGTTGAGGAGTGATGGGTGCAGAGAATTCATGAGTGATTCCCTTGGAGTTACAAAAGGCATTAAACATTGAGTTCTCATATTCAGTGCCATGGTCAAATCTAATCCTCACAGCCTTAAGACCATAAAGATTTCTGACCCTTTTGTATTAGTTTTTGAACTCTCTAATAGTCTCAGATTTTTCCCTTAAAAACATTACCCATGTGTACCTAGAATAGTCATCAACACATACAAAAGCATACTTTTTCCTACCAAAGATTTCTACTTCTATAGGTTCCATCAAGTCAGTATGTATCAACTCCAAACACCTAGATGTGGACCACTGTTGGACCTTTTTATGTGAGGATTTTGTTTGTTTTCCCTTCTGACAAGAACCACAAATATCAGTGTTCTTAAAGTTTAGTTTAGAGAGGTCCTTTACAACATCAAACCTTTGAAGTTCCTACTGTTTTCTGCTGCTAGCATGCCCCAATTTTTGGTGCCACAGATTGACATCATTGGCTTTGGAGCTTAGGCAAGAAAGGTTGTAACCAAATTGATAACAATTATCAGCAGACCTAGGATCAGTGAACACACACTTATTATCTTTATCAAACACCTCACACAAGTGTTTATCAAATTTTACATAGAGGTAATCATCACATAGCTGACTGATGCTAATCAGGTTGGCTTTCAAGCCTTCCATATGGTATACATTTTGCAATTTTGGGAGTCCCTTCACCTCTAGGGTTCCTTTCCCAATAATTTTACCTTGTGCACCACCACCAAAATTCACCTTTCCCCCATTGATTAACTTATAGTCTATTAGAACATCTTGGTTCCCAGTCATGTGCCTAGAGCACCCACTATCAAAATATCAAGAACCAGAGACAACACTCTTGAGGGAAGAGTAAACAACATTGCATGTAGCACTTGGTTTAGCCACCCACTTAGTTTCAACTTTCTTTTTGTGGTGCAGAGGTCTTAGATTACTTGGATGTATGTTCGGATGTGTACACATCTTCTCACACTTCTGAGACTGATTATTGTAACCATTTCTTTTATCAGCTTTTAACTTGTAATAAAAGGGTCTAATGTGCCCGGTAGTAAAGCAATAATGACAGATGTAGTGTCTTCTCCTTGGCCTTTTTTCACTCAAAATTGGTTTTTTCACAGTTTTTGAAGTTGAAGCCTCATATCCCTCCTTTACAAATTTTGGTTTCTCAAACCCAATACCAATTTTTCCAGTTTGACCAAGAGCAATAGCTTCATCAAGTTTCATTATACCAGTGTTCAACTTGGTTAATGTACTCTCAGCTTTTTCAAACTCATTTTTGAATTTTTCAAGCTCAACTTCTCTCTTGGTCACCAGAACTTCAAGTTTGGCAATGGTATCTTTTTTAACATTATTTTCTTTTGAAAGTCTAATTTTTTCATCTTCACAAACAATTAAATTAGAGTGCGTCTGCTGAGAAACGCGTTTCTCCATAACTATGGAGAAACGTGTTTTTCATAGCCAGAAGCTTTACATTTGATAACCAGAAAAAAAAACCCAAGGCCAAGACCAAAAGCTTCTGGATATCCAGAAGCTTTGCATTTGATAGCCAGAAGCTTTGCAGTTGATATCCAGAAAGCTTTGTATTTGATAGCCAGAAGGATGTGAAATGTATATCCGTAAACTGTTAGGTGCATATCCGAAAACCGTTAGGTGCATATCGAAATGTGTTAGGGCATATCCGTAAATTGCTATTGAAGGTTTTCGGATATCAGAAACCTTCAAATGTATATCCAGAAACATTTTGAAGGTTTCTGGATATTCATTTGAAGGTTTCTGGATATCACTTTCATAGGTTTCTGGCTATCTAGCTCATTGTCGCGCGACATGTCGGGACCCGTTTCTCCATAACTTATGGAGAAACGCGTTTCTCCCTAGATTTTGTGATTAAATTATCAGAAAGAGACTTATTTACTTTAGTAAGTACCTCAATTTTGTCCATCCTCTTCAACCAATCAGCATGCAGTTCTTTGTATGTTGCAAAGAGTTCCTCAAAGGGAATGTCCCTATTCTCATCATCAGAATCTCCTTTTACAGAGAAAAAATTTAGAATCAAGTTAGATGTGTCAACATATGTGTTCAAATCTGGGACCACATTCATATTTTTTCTCAGAAACTTCTTCTTCAATTCCTGCAAAATAAGCATTAAACACAGAATGGAAGTTCATTACAGACATGTTAGCAACTTTATCTTCATCCTTACTATCACTTAGAGAAACAGTTAAGCTCATTTCATTCTTTTTATGTGTGTTAGCACACTCATTAGCATAGTGACCAAAGCCACGACATGCCCTACATTGCACAGAATCAGAGGATTGTTTATTCTCAAGGTTTGGCCTTTTAAACCCATTCTCAGTTCTAGATTTTGGTCTTTCAGCAGCATTGGAAGCATGCCTTTATTCTCTTGTTTTTCAGTATAGAACTGATTTTTTTAGAGATAAGGGTCACATCCTCATCCTCAAGGTTTGAGTTGTCAATTTCAGATGAGAGATCAATCAGTTCCTTTGGAACATTAGCTGAGCTTTTGATAGCAAGGCTTATGGCCTTGTTCATTTTTTGAGCTTCAAGATTTAGCTCAAACACAGTCAAAATTCCAACAATTTTATCGAATCCTACTGTGTTAGTGTCATTGGTCTCCTCTATAACAGCCACCTTAATGTTGAACCTCTCGGGTAGAGTCCTTAAGATCTTGCTTACAAGTCTGGCATTCGAGATAGACTCACCAAGGCTAGTGTATTCATTAAAAATTTCATGGATTTTTGCAGCATAAGAGACTATATCTTCTGTCTCTTCTGTCTCTTCCAAGCATTCTTTGCTATGCTTTCATTGGTGATAAGCTTGTACATATTTTCAGAAACATGGCTGGAAATAACACCCATGGCTTTAGAATTGTAATTAGCAGCATGAATTTCATCAAGTGTCCACCTCTCTTCAGGTTTTCTTTCAAAGATGGATTCACCAAGACCAGATTCCAGCCTTTTCTCCACAGTAGGAGGTTGCCAGGCCACAAGAATACACATCCAGGCCTTTCATCAATGTCTTTGATGTAATTATGCATTTTAGACTTCCAAAGAGAATAATTTGTGTCATTCAAGACAGGAGGCCTGTTTTGATGATTTTGGCATTCCATTATGACTACACTTTCTGGATCAACACTCAATAATATTTTGAAATTTGGCTCTGATACCAATTGAAAGTTTCGTGTAATTAGGAAACCTAGTCAACTCAACAGATCACAGATGTGAGTACAAATGTGAGATACAACTATCCACACATCCACAATAAAGCAGCGGAATAAAATAATAAAACAAAAGAATTATAAACGTTTACTGGTTTTGATCCCAGCAAACAAGGCTTACGCCCAAAAACCTTTTCACTATTAAAATTGTGTTACTTACAAAAATACAAATAAGTGAAAACGAAAATATTAAAATACTAAACAAGTTCTAATCACCTTCCACGATAACACTACAAGGAAAACCGGAATTAGAGACGGAAAATTAGCTACGGACGGAGTCTGTAGCTAATTTGGCGACAGATTAGAGACAGAACCAAAAATTAGAGACGAATTCTGATTTCGTCTCTAATTTAGAGACGGATTCAGATTCCGTCTCTGAATTAGAGACGGAATCAGAATCCGTCTCTAGTTCAGAGACGGAATCTGAATCCGTCTCTAGTTCAGAGACGGAATCTGATTTCGTCTCTAGTTTAGAGACGGATTCTGATTCCGTCTCTAAATCAGAGATGGAATCTGAATCCGTCTCTAAATCAGAGACGGATTCTGATTCCGTCTCTAAATTAGAGACGGGTTCAGATTTTGTCTCTAAACGTTGGAGACGGGTGTTGAATCTGTCTCTAAATCAGAGACAAATTTTAATTCATCTCTAAATTAGAGACAGATTAAACAGCTGTCTCTAAAAGTTTAGAGACAGATTTAGCACTCGTCTCTAAATCAGAGACAGATACATAATCCGTCTCTAATTTAGAGACAGATTCAAAATCCGTCTCTAATTTAGAGACAGATTCAACATTCGTCTCCAAAATTTAGAGACAGATTTTTGTATCCGTCTCTAATTTAGAGACAGCTTCAAAATCCGTCTCTAAATTAGAGACAGATTCAGAATCCGTCTCTAAACTTTGGAGACGGATGTTGAATCTGTCTCTAAATCAGAGACGGATATTAATACGTCTCTAATTTAGTGTTTAGGGTATAGGCTTTAGGGCTTAGGGTTTAGGGTTTAGGTTATAGGGTATATGATTTAGGGTTTAGATTATAGGGTATAATGTATAAGGTTTAGGGTATAAGGTATATGATCTAGGGCTTAAAGTTTAGGGTATAATGTATATGTATATGATTTAGGGTTTAGCTAGTATATAGGGTACAAGGTATAAGGTTTAGGGTTTATGGTTTAGGGTATAAGGTATAGGGTCTAGGGCTTAGAGTTTAGGGTATAGGGTATAAGGTTTAGGGTATAGTGGTTAGAGTTTAGGAATTAGGGTTTAGAGTTCAGGGTATAGGGTATAAGGTATAAGGTTTAGGGTATAAGGTATGGGGTCTAGGGCTTAGAGATTAGGGTATAGGGTATAAGGTTTAGGTTATAGTGGTTAGAGTTTAGGGCTTAGGGTTTAGGGTTCAAGGTTTAGGGTTTAGGGATTAGGGAATAGGGTATAGGGTTTAGGGTTTAGGGTATAGGGTTTAGGGTTTAGGGTTTAAGGTTTAGGGTATAGGGTATAGGGTTTAGGTTTTAGGGTTTAGGGTTTAGGATTTAAGGTATGGGGTTTAGGGTATAGGGTTTAGAGTATAAGGTTTAGGGTATAGTGGATAGAGTTTAGGGCTTAGGGTTTAGGGTTCAGGGCATTAGGTTAGGGTATAGGGTATAGGGCATAAGGTTTAGGGTTTAGGGTATAGGGTATAGGGTATAAGGTTTAGGGTTTAGGGTTTATGGTTTAGGGTATAAGGTATAGGGTCTAGGGCTTAGAGTTTAGGGTATAAGGTTTAGGGTTTAGGTTTTAGGGTTTAGGGTTTAGGGTTTAGGGTTTAGGGTTTAGGGTTTAGGGTATAGGGTTTAGAGTATAAGGTTTAGGGTTTAGTGGATAGAGTTTAGGACTTAGGGTTTAGGGTTCAGGGATTTAGGTTTAGGGTATAGGGTATAGGGTATAAGGTTTAGGGTTTAGGGTATAGGGTATAGGGTATAAGGTATAAGGTTTAGGGTTTATGGTTTAGGGTATACGGTATAGGGTCTAGGGCTTAGAGTTTAGGGTATAAGGTATAAGGTTTAGGGTTTAGGGTATAGGGTTTAGGTTTTAGGGTTTAGGGTATAGGGTTTAGAGTATAAGGTTTAGGGTTTAGTGGATAGAGTTTAGGACATAGGGTTTAGGATTCAGGGCTTTAGGTTTAGGGTATAGGGTATAAGGTTTAGGGTTTAGGGTATAGGGTATAGGGTATAGGGTATAAGGTATAAGGTTTAGGGTTTAGGGTTTATGGTTTAGGGTATAAGGTATAGGGTATAAGATATAGGGTCTAGGGCTTAGAGTTTAGGGTATAGGGTATAAGGTTTAGGGTTTAGATTTTAGGGTTTACGGTTTAGGGTTTAGGGTTTATGGTATAGGGTACAAGGTATAAGGTTTAGGGTTTATGGTTTAGGGTATAAGGTATAGGGTCTAGGGCTTAGAGTTTAGGGTATAGGGTATAAGGTTTAGGGTATAGTGGTTAGAGTTTAAGGCTTAGGGTTTAGGGTTCAGAGTATAGGGTATAAGGTATAAGGTTTAGGTTTAGGGTTTAGGATATACTCCCTCCGTCCCATAGAGCTTAGGAAGATTCCATTTGGCACGGGAATTAAGGAATATTATTATAGTATTAGGAGAGAGAATGAGTGGAAGAAGTGTTGTGAGTGTGAAAAATTAAATAGGAGAGAGAATGAGTGGAGGGAATAGTAAATTATAATGTGTTGTGAGTATTAAAATAATGTAGGAGAGAGAATGAGTGGAGGGAATAGTAAATTTCTTAAGAGTTATGGGACGCCCAAAATAGAAAGTTTTCTTAAGACTTATGGGACAGAGGGAGTAGGGATTAGAGTTTAGGGTATAGGGTATAAGGTTTAGGGTATAGGGTTTAGAGTATAAGGTTTAGAGTATAGTGGATAGAGTTTAGGGCTTAGGGTTTAGGGTTCAGGGCTTTGGATTTAGGGTTTAGGGTATAGGGTATATGGTATAGGGTTTAGGGTATAGGGTTTAGGGTTTAGAGTTTAGGGTTTAGGGTTTAGGGTATATGGTTTAGGGTTTAGGGTATATAATTTTATTTGTTTAGTTTTTTTTATCTTTTTTTATATACCTTTTTGTAAAAAAAAAAACCACTAATTAACAAAGTCTAAAATATTATTTTCTAGTAAAAAAAAATTAAAAATAAAAATAAAAAAATAAATATAGGATAGTCCGTCCCTCTTTTGACTTTTCTTCTATATACTTTCATTTGTTTAGTTTTTTTCTATCTTTTTTTATATAAATTTTTGTAAAAAAAACCACTAATTAACAAAGGCTAAAATATTATTTTCTAGTCAATAAAAAATTTAAAAAAAAATAAAAAATAAATATAGGATAGTCTGTCCCTCTTTTGACTTTTCTTCTATATACTTTCATTTGTTTAGTTTTTTTCTATCTTTTTTTATATAACTTTTTGTCAAAAAATCACTAATTAACAAAGGCTAAAATATTATTTTCTAGTCAATAAAAAATTAAAAACAATAAAAAAAAATATAGGGTAGTCCGTCCCTCTTTTGACTTTTCTTCTATATAATTTCATTTGTTTAGTGTTTTTCTATCTTTTTTTATATACCTTTTTGTAAAAAAAAAACCACTAATTAGCAAAGGCTAAAATATTATTTTCTAGTCAATAAAAATTTAAAAAAATAATAAAAAATAAATATAGGATAGTCCGTCCCTCTTTTGACTTTTCTTCTATATACTTTCATTTGTTTAGTTTTTTTCTATCTTTTTTTATATAACTTTTTGTTAAAACAAACCACTAATTAACAAAGGCTAAAATATTATTTTCTAGTCAATAAAAATTTTTTTAAAAAATAAAAAACAAATGTAGGGTAGTCCGTCCCTATTTTGACTTTTCTTCTATATAATTTCATTTGTTTAGTTTTTTTCTATCTTTTTTTATATACCTTTTTGTAAAAAAAAACCACTAATTAACAAAGGCTAAAATATTATTTTCTAGTCAATAAAAAAATTTTTTAAAAATAAAAAATAAATAAGTATATAAAAAAAAAAAAGGGACGGTACCCTTAAATTTTGTTGATTAAAATAAAATTACAAAGAGACGGACAACCAACCTTACCCTTTTAATTTTTTAACGGTTTTGGAATAAAAAAGTTATCTTTTAACAATTTTTTGAAAAATCTGGTAACTTTTTAACAGTTTCTGTTAATTTGTATACTGTATATTAACTTTTTTTTTCAATTATTTTTTTTTTGGATAAAGAAGACTATTTTAAACTTTTTTTTACTACATACGTTTTTTGCAAAAAGTTATATAAAAAGGTTATGAATTTTGAAAGAAATAAAACTTAACTTCTTTCAAAATTCATAACTTTTTTTATATAACTTTTTGCAAAAAATGTATGTAGTAAACAAAAGTCTAAAATAGTCTTATTTATCCAAAAAAAATTGAAAAAAAAGAAAAAGTTAATATTCAGTTTACAACTTAACATAAACTGTTAAAAAGTTAACTGTATTTTCAAAAAAAATGTTAAAAAGTTAATTTTTCTATTCAAAAACTTTTTATGATATATTATTATTAGATAATATTATTTTATATTTTAAATTATTTTTGATATTAATAATTATTTTTGCTAATATTATTTTTATTATATAATAACTATTAAACAAAACCTACCCTTTATCTCCTAAAACCAAAAGCAGCCTCCCTCATATCTCTCTCTCTCTCTCTCTCTCTCTCTCTTAACACCAGAATTTACCCCTTCTCTTCTCTCTCTCTTAACCACCACCCCTCTACCCTTCAACGGCTGACCACGAGGCGGCCGCCGGAGAAAATCGAGGTCGGCGCCTCAACACCAGAAAATCAGCTTATTTGATGCCCAGGTGATGCGGCCGCCTGAGAAGAAATGAAGCTGCCGCCTCACCACCATTACCCCGCCCCCATTTTTTTCAATTCCCGCCCTTTCCTTTCTCAAATATTTTAGCATTGGCGCCCCTCCCCTTTTCCCCCAAATTACAACGCCCTCAAATATTTTAACATTCGGCCATTACCCCGCCCCCATTCTTATAATTGCATTTAGAATTTTAGATCTCTCCCCCCCATTTCCAATCCTTCAATTTCAATGGCTTCTTCACTTGAATCAACTTCTTCTGCTCCAAATTTACAAAAGAATCTTCCTGTTCTCTCTCCTCACCAGGTTTGATTTTGCTTTCATTTCAGTGTTTAGCTTGTGTTTATTCTGATCCTTGCCTAAATCAACGGAAGATGTCAGTTTTATCATAATATTCTGGTGCTCTGATATATTAAGTTTGTAATGTTGTTTTTCATTAGGTCATGTTGAATCAAATTAGGACCTTATTTAGCTTGTGTTTAGCTTGTGTTTCTCATGTATAAGGTTGTTCTAAGAGATTCATTGATTTTTATTTTCTTTGTAATAATAACAATTATTATTATTAGGTTCAAGTATTTTCAAACGTGTGTGTATGCCTAGAGGGGAATGCTTTAAGCTGCAAATATCTTCTTCAATCTGAAAGTGCTTTATTTAGAAGATAAGCTTTGTGAAAATCCAGTGCTTACAAACATATTGGTATCAAGTTGTACAATTGTGTAGTAAAAAAAATTTGGCCATTCATTGGGGCGGAGGGAGTATAAGTTTTCAAACAGAGAGATTCTTGAGCATCATTGAATATTAAACCATTTCTCCAATTTATGGAAGAGTGTGGTTTATTGTTCTATTTTGCCCTTTTGTAAATGTGGCTTGAGTCTAATGAATCTGGCGTCAATTTTGTGTCGATTAACAAAATGTTATGGTAGTTTTAGAAAAGAGTTAGGTTGTCTTCCGTAGGACCACAACACTTGGAAAAAAAAATATCTTTTAGGAAATAAAAGTGATCAATTTTAGCTGTTATGACGCCCAAGGAGCTATTAATCCAGTCGAACAATTAAGTTTTTGTGGTCGTATAATACTTCCGTAAACAATTAAAATCATTGAGTCACATTTTCTTTAATTTACTTATTGAATCCTGTGCTTTGCCTTCAGGATCACATTGGAAACAATTCAGTGGTATTGGAATCTAACTTCACGTAATTCTATGTACATGTAAATGAGCAGATATGTCTTGCTTTCAAGGATTGTTCTTGTGCCCAGAAGCATTTTCTTTGCTAGTGCATAATTTCTGCATTTACCATATTAGTCCTCCTGGGCATGAGGTTTGTAATCCCTCGACTTCTTATCTTAGTTGTTTTATAGCTAGTACTAATTATATCTGAAATTATTCATTTTGTATTATCTCTTATATGGCACAATCTTCACAAAAAAAATTTGCAGTTAGGAGCTGCAGAAATGAGCTATGATGATCCAGTGTTATCCATTGATGACTTGGCTGATCAGGTTGCTGAGGTTCTTGACTATTTTGGGTAATTTTAGCTTAGCGATATAGTTTCTCTATCTTCTTTCTCGCTGAGAGTTTGGCAGCTAGGAGCAAACTTGTGATGCCTCATCCTACAAACAAATTTTGTATTTCCTACGTCCCAATATGAATGTCTAATTTTTCAAAAAATTGGTCCCAAATTGAATGTTCAAATTTCGAGGAAGTTACTAAACCATCCATCATTATCAAACAACCAGTTCCAATTTGCACTTACGCTCATGATGCAATATGGTGAGATCAACAAGGGTTTTTATATACTTGTGCGGTTATGTTACTAAAAAATCTTAAATCCCAACTTTCTTAAATCTCATTCATTCAAAGCTAAAATTTGACATTAATTTTGGGATGGAGGGAGTATTTTAATCTGCTTGGGCTTACAGTGGGGCTGCATTGATGAGACAAAGTGCAGATCGATATGTTTTGTTTACAAGGTGGAAAGATATTATGTTTATATTTTTTTCCAGACTTGGTGCAGTGATGTGCATGGGAGTAACAGCTGGTGCTTATATCCTTACCTTGTTTGCTGTAAGTTGCATTGCTTGTGTATTAAACTCAAAAGTAAATTCTTGCTTTTATTATATTTTTATGAGCTCTGTATTACTTGCCATAGATAAAATACACGCGACGTGTAGTTAGTTTGATACTAATTTCCCCTCTATGCAAAACACCCTCTTGGACAGAGTGGTTGTATAATAAGGTAAAATCACAGTCTACTTACATAAGGATAAGTGATGAGGGAGAGATGAAGAAGGGGGTTCTCATTCTTAACTAAGAAAGTTATTATTGTGCAGGTTATGTCGAATGTACTATACTATTATGGCATGTGTGGTGTAGTAAAGGAGCTACTGCTCATGCGTTACTTTAGCAAGGTATTCCACCCTGCTCATTGCTTATAGTTTATTTATTTTTTGAATCGTTTCAAAACTGGATGGACTGAATACCAAATGACAGGAAGTCCGTGGTAGTGCCGTAGTTCCGGAATCAGATATTGTTCAAGCATGTAGAGGAGTAAGCGTTTCTTTTTATTTTTGTTATGTTAATTCATATGGATGTGGAATTGGTTGTTGTATACAGAGTATATTTGAATCACAATCTGATTTTACCTTTGTTCTATGTTCTTTGCAGTTGCTTGATGAGAGGCAGAGTCCAAATGTCCTTCAATTTCTTGAAGCTATTAACGGGTAAAATCTCTCTCTCTCTCTCTCTCTCTCTCTCTCTCTCTCTCTCTCTTTAAAGAAAGCTTTCTTATTCTGTTACTGTAAACTGGTGAAATAAAGTGGGTGATTGGTGTGCATATAGGTTGTCAATATCCTAAAATTTACCATATTCCTTCACATGTGTGATTCTTCCCTGATTCTGCCTTTGTTTCTGGCATATTCTTTCAGTTTAGATTAAGTTCTATTTCTAATGAAAGGACACACTTAACTTGTTAGTAGTTTTGTTGATGCAGGAATAATTGAATTAGTGAGAACTTTAACATAAATCGAAACTATAGCAGATGCTACCCTTATATTTGAACTGCAACATAGGATCCTTTGAATTTTCTTGCTATCTACTTCAGTTATTTAATTTAGTTTGCCCATATTGATGCTGGATGACCCTTTGATTCAACTTTTAGATTTTCATTTGGACATCACCATTGTATTGGTACTAGTGTGTTAAACTGTCAATTATTCAATATGTTCATTAGAGGAGTGTAGATATACTTCACTGTTAAGTATTCAATATGGTTGCTTACATTGTGTTGTCTCTTTCTTTGGTCAGTGATGTGAGTGTATAAATACGATTTTGGGAACTGTAGAAGAGGCTCATCGTGCTACAAAAGAGGCTAATCGTGCTACAAAAGAGGCTCGTAAAGGTTATGAGGAAATCCGAGAAAGATTGAATGCAATTGTAATTGATTTTAAAAATTTTGATTTAGGAAATTTTATGACTGTGAATTACATTTTAGTAGTGGTATTTTGACATTATTAATTGATGTATATGACAATTTTTTCAATATAAGGTTATTTATAAGTGTATTTTAGTAGTATTATTATTCATATATATATATATATATATATATATATATATACTACAAGAAAAATGTGTTTTAGAGACGGAAAATTCTGTAGCCAAAATAAAGATTCTGTCTCTAAATCGTGTTTAGGGACAGATTTGTTCCGTAGCTAATCCGTGGGTGCAGGTTGGTCGCTAAATTGGGTGTCGCTGTTTTGTAGCTAAATTAGAGACGGACATCTCCGTCTCTGAATTAGAGACGAGCGTATCCGTCTCTGAATTAGAGACGAGCGTATCCGTCTCTGATTTAGAGACGGGCGTATCTGTCTCTGATTTAGAGACGGGCACGTCCGTCTCTAAATTAGAGACGGGCACGTCCGTCTCTAAATTAGAGACGGACATGTCCGTCTCTAAAACAGCTACAAAACAGCGACGCCCAATTTAGCGACAAACCTGCACCCACGGAATAGCTACGGAATAAATCCGTCTCTAAACACGATTTAGCTACGGAATCTTCATTTTAGCTACGAAATTTGCCGTAGCTAAAATCGATTTTCCTTGTAGTGTAAGAACAATCTCCCTTTCCCAAGTAGATCATATTCTAATCAGAAGTAAAACAAAGAACTTGATGAAAATCTAGATGTGAGTTCGGATGTAAGACACAACCTTCACTCACAACCTAAATGACAATATTGAATCGTGAAGAACAACTATGAATTGTCTTCCAAATTATTCTCTAAAGCCGTGTCTTCTCTTTGTGCTGATCACTTGTAGTTATAGGAACCTTGAGAAGATATTCACGAATCCAAAACCTTTCCATATGTGAGTTTTCAATCCTATAAGGAAACATAAAGCACACTCACAAGGAAAGCGATTTTGTTAGTAGGTTAGTCCTAATATAAATATATGCACACAAATAAAAGATATTTACAATATTAACAATGTCCTTTTCATAATATACAATATTTTGGGGGAAACTAGTTTCTCCCTAAGTTATAAAAAGTCCAGTTTTTTCAAACTGTTCCTATATTCGTCAAATACTTTGCAAGTTGAAAAAAAATTGAACTTTTTATAATTTATGGAGAAACTGATTTCTCCCAAAACTTACTCTTCATAATATGACAATTATAAATTTTTCCATGAAAGTCACAAAATAAACTTACCAAATATACCACTATGATTCGAAATAGGAAACCAATTGTTTCCTAAAATCTCACTCTTTCAGACCTCCAATCACTTGCATCAAATCAAACCCTAGCCAGTCAATGGGTCCGAAGCAATTTGAAAGACTACCCTAATCTCAACTTCAAGTACCTTGCCGTAGGAAACGAGATAAGCCCTTTGAATGGCCCCGTAAGTGCTAGGATCTCACAGTTCCTTCTCTCAGCAATGGAAAATCTTTATAATGCCATCTCTGAGGCTGGCGTTGATCAGGATGTCACAGTCTCCACTCCGTTTGATATTGGATTTTTGGGTGTCTCATATCCTGCTTCAAAAGGCTCTTTCAAGCCAGAAATCCAATATTTCCTCAAACCCATTATTGAGTTTCTAGCAAACACTAGTATTCCGTTACTTGTTAACATGTACACCTACTTTAGCTATGCAGGGGTTCCACAAAACATTCGTTTGGACTATTCTCTTCTCATAGCTCCCTCTGTTGTGGTACAAGATGGGAAATACGGGTATTGGAATCTGCTTGATGTGATTCTAGATTCTATTTATGCATCACTTGAGAAGATTAATGGGGAATCTCTTGCGATCGTTGTGTCTGAAACTGGATGGCCTTCTGCACAAGGAACATCAACCAACAAAGAATATGCCAGAACTTATAACAAAAAATTGGTGCAGCATGTTAAAGGAGGGACCCCGAGGAGGCCTGGGGAGCCTATTCAAACCTATATTTTTGCTATGTTTAATGAGAACCAGAAGATTCCTGATCTGGAAAAGCATTGGGGCCTCTTTTTTTCCAAACAAAAGTGCCATATATCTAATGAAATTTATTTAGCTAATTACAACTAAAAATTATGTTTTCATATCACTATTTCTACAACAAGAGTCCTGAACTGGATAATGAGTTTCTGTTAAATGTAAGTTGCTTGCAACGGTGTTATATTCTTAATAAATGTCAATCTTTTCAGATTCACGAATCCATTTTATGATGAGACTGTTCAATATGAGTATTAGAATAAAGGGAGAGAGAGAGAGAGACGAAGCCAATCATACAAAGAAGAAAAGAATAGTATGAAAGACTCAATTTTATTATGATACTAGAAGTACATATTTATAGGGTTTACAAAGAGAGCTTTATAATCCTATTCTAATACAAATATAAATTTTCCTAATCTATACAAAGATTGAGTTTCCTAAATAAATAATATATAACAATATATAGCATAGAATATAATATTCTAATATTATATTCCTAATATGCCCCCGCAAGATGGACGGTCCTTGGATAAGTCCAATCTTGAAGAAGGATGAGATGAACCGGGTTTGATGTAGTGGGTGGAGACGGATGTTTTCCCGGATGTGCAACTATGTCGGAGACGGTGGTTTTTTGGAGAGGGGTTTCGGCCATGAGGGTTTGCTGAGGGTTGTGGTCGAAGGTTGTGGTGGGAGGAGGTAGGACTGGTGGGGTTTGTCGAGGGTGGGTTAGTGCGGGTTTTGGTGTTTTAGGTTGGTATTGCGGCGGTTAGGGTTTGCCAAGGGTGAGTTATTGTAGACACGTAAGGAGGTTGGTCGTGGGTTTTGTGGCAAGAAGTAGAGTTTGCCGCAGGTTTGGGGTCCTAGGGTGTTTGAAGGAGGTGAAGATGGTTTCAGTCGGTGGGGTTTGCCGAGGGGTTTGAAGGAGATGTAGAGGGTTTCGGCCGGTGGGGTTTGTCGAGGGTGTTTGAAGGAGGGGGAGAGAGAGTTTCGACTGGTGGGTTTGCCGAGGGATTTTTGAAAGAGGTGAGAGGGTTTCGGCACGAGGGGTTTGAAGGAGGTGTAATGGGTTTCGACTGGTGGGCTTTTCGAGGGGTTTGAAGGAGGTAAAGAGGGTTTCGGCCGGTGAGTTTTGCCGAGGGGTTTGAAGGAGGTAAAGAGGGTTTCGACAGGTGAGTTTTTCCGAAGGGTTTGAAGGAGGTGGAGGGGGTGTCGGCTGGTAGGGTTTGCCGAAGGTGATTAGGGTGGGGCGGCTTGAGGCGTTTTGCCGAGTTGTTTTGGAAGGTAGAGGAGGTAGTGGTTTTGATGGTGGGGCGGCTTTAGTGTTTTGCCGCTAGGGGTTTGGCGGAGAAGTCCTATTCTGGATCTTATTGCTCTGATACCATAATATTAGAATAAAGGAAGATATACGAAGTCAATTCATACCCGGAAAGAGAGAGAATTGATATGAAAGACTCAATTTTATAATGATACTAGATGTACATATTTATAGGGTTTACAAAGAGAGTTTTATAATCCTATTCTAATACAAATATAAACTTTCCTAATCTATACAAAGATTGAGTTTTCTAAATATATAACAATATATCGTATAGAATATAATATTCTAATATTATATTCCTAATAATGAGTTCAGATTTCAGACTGAATCCTTAGGTTCAGTCTGAATTAACCTTAAAAGTAGATGTAAATGTGATATATCATAACAAAATATTATGCCCTATAAATGTTTACCCGGCCCAAGTCCAAATATGGACTATATGGGCCGATATGTTATAAAGATCTCGTCTAAATTTGGTTCTCGTGTGATTGTTCTAGCCCGAATATGGTTATTGTTCCGATGGTCGCCAGAGTTATAGTTATGGCGTATGATCTATGTTATATGATTTATGTTATATAATTTATGTTATATGTTGTATGTTAAATGTTAAGTCTTTTGTTAGACTTCCCTCCATTGCAGGCGTGACACGTGGCAAAATGAAAATGAGATAGATGATAACATCACCCTTGGCCTATATATACTCCCTCCATTTCATTTTAATGAGGTATGTTTTTTATAAAGCTTTCTCTCTCCTCTCTCTCTCCCTCTCTCTCTAGAAATATGTTACATATATTATGAGCTGGATTGATGATTCTCACGCCGGAGGGTTTTGGGGGGAAAAGCCCCCCACCCCTAACGATGTTTTGTCTTGTAGGTCCCATTTTATTCGGACCACGTGGAGCGTGTTTTTTCGGTCCGACCGCCGTCGCTACCCCGGTCAGTTCCCTGTGCAACATTTTTCTATGTAGCATCAGCTGTTTTTCCGGTCTGGCCGCCGTCGCTACCCCGACCGCCGTGGTTAAAACCATTAACATTTCGGTTTTGTCGGTTTCGATTTTTTCGGTCTGGTTTTCTCGGTTTCGGTCCGGTTTTTTAGGTTTTTCGGTTTTGTTGCACACCCCTACCTAGCGGTGACCTGGGGAGGGACCCAGGCATCTAGAGAGGTAGCCTAGCCTGAGTGGCAAAGCTCCTATGACTTAGCCTAGCCTGAGTGGCGAAGCTCTTAGCCTATACTGAGTGGCGAAGCTCCTAGCCTAGCCTGAGTGGCGAAGCTCCTATGACTTAGCCTAGCCTGAGTGGCGAAGCTCATAGCCTAGCCTGAGTGGCGAAGCTCATAGCCTAGCCTGAGTGGCGAAGCTCCTGTGACCTGGAGAGGGACCCAGGCACCAAGCCTTTGTGATCTGGGGAGGGACCCAGGCGCGGCGACCTGGGGAGGGACCCAGGCGCCTAGAAAGTCCTGGGAGAGGCCAGACACAGAAAGTTAGCGTTGAGTAGCGCATTGTTGGCGCAGGTTTGATTAGCATTGAGTAACGCGTTGTTGACGCAGATTTGATTAGCGTTCTTAGTAAGCGCGATTTTGCTTAGTGCGGTTTTGAGTAGCGCGGTTTTGCTTAGCGCGGTTTTGAGTAGTGCGGTTTTAGTCAGTGCGGTTTCGATTAGCGCGCTTGTGATTGTCGCGTTTTTAGTTAGCGCACTTGTGATTGTCGCGTTTTTAGTTAGCGCGCTTGTGATTGTTGCGTTCGTTTATGATTTTCGTGTTTTTAGTTACAGCGTTTATGATTGTCGCATTTGGTTGTGATTGTCGTGTTTGGTTGTGATTGTCGCGTCTTTAGTTACCGCGTTTATGATTGTCGCTTTTGGTTGTGATTGTCGCGTTTGGTTGTGATTGTCGCGTTTTTAGTTATCGCGTTTATGATTGTCGCGTTTGGTTGTGATTGTCGCGTTTCGATAAGAGCGGTTTTGATTGTCGCGTTTTTAATTACCGCGTTTGTGATTGTCGCATTTTTAGTTAGTGCGTTGGTGATCAATGTGGTTTGGCCAAGTGTGGCCTTAGTGCGGTTTTTGGCCAAGTGAGGTTTGGCCGCGAGGTTTAGGCCAAGTAAGGTTTTTACATTAGCATACGAGTAAGTCGCCATCGAAGCTAAGTAGAGAAAGAGGGCGAGAAGTATAGCTAGGGAGTGAGGCTGCCTAAAGACAAGCCTCACTCTTTTGAAGGGAGCAGTGTGTATATAGAGATAGAGGTCGTAAAGTAAATCTTTGATAAGCTATCAAAGCAAAAAAGACAAACTATTGAAGCAAAATGCAGCAGGCATATAAAGTGAAAATTAAAGGTAGAATGATAATAAGCGTAAGAAATGAAAATTCAAAGCAAGTTAAAGAAAGTAAAGCAATGACAGTCAAGCCAAAGAACGAAAAGTGAAGTTAAAAGACAGAAAAGAAAATTATTTAATACAGACCCAGAGCAAATAATAAAGTGTTTTAAAGGCATCAAGTTCTAGAGGGATCGAAGGGTTTTTGACAGAATTGTCAAAACAAATTGCATGAAAAGAAAGTTATCCGAAAGTCCAGCGACCAAGTTTCGTGTCGCTGGCATTTATGAATCTGTGGCATATAATGTTGGCTCGTAGGATTGGTTCCCGCATATTTTACCAGCCAAAATTTACAGAATAGCTGAATTTGGAAAGTCATGAAATGAAATGGGAAAGATAAAATGCAAAAATTGAAGTAAAATGAGAAGTTAGTTATAATAAAAGTGATGGAGAGAGATCAAGGAGCGAACTTATGTTTCGTACCAGGAAAATTGACTCGATGTGATAAGCTATATTTTGTTATGTATGCTATTTTACTCCTTAGCTCGATCATAAATAATCGAGCTATGGAGTCGGGGGCTTCTGATATACCATAACAAAATATTATGCCCTATAAATGTTTACCCGGCCCAAGTCCAAATATGGACTATATGGGTCAATATGTTATAAAGATCTCGTCCAAATTTGGTTCTCGTGTGATTGTTCTAGCCCGAATATGGTTATTGTTCCAATGGTCGCCAGAGTTATAGTTATGGCGTATGATTTATGTTATATGATTTATGTTATATGTTGTATGTTAAATGTTAAGTCTTTTGTTAGACTTCCCTCCATTGCAGGCGTGACACGTGGCAAAGTGAAAATGAGATAGATGTTGACATCACCCTTGGCCTATATATACTCCCTCCATTTCATTTTAATGAGGTATGTTTTTTATAGAGCTTTCTCTCCCCTCTCTCTCCCTCTCTCTCTAGAAATATGTTACATATATTATGAGTTGGATTGATGATTCTTACGTCGGAGGGTTTTGGGGGGAAAAGCCCCCCACCCCTAACGGTGTTTTGTCTTGTAGGTCCCATTTTATTTGGACCTCGTGGAGCGTGTTTTTCCGGTCCGGCCGCCGTCGCTACCCCGGTCAGTTCCCTGTGCAACATTTTTCTATGTAGCATCAAAATGGCATCCCTTTTTGACCATATCATGGCTGGAATTCAAGTCATAGCCAATCCAAATCTCAAACTGTTTGAGAGAGGGTCCAAAATCTACTTGTTCCTCACATTAGGTTAAACATCTGGAAAAAGAAAATACCAATTTCATGTGAATACGCAACCATATACACAAGTAGACAGTGCATCTCCGAGAGAAATAAACAGACATTTCTACACAAAACAAGTTCCGATAATGGAATATATACCTGAAAATATGAAATTCAGCTCAATCACACAAAAAATGGAAAAAGAAAGTTCCAATCTCATCTTCTTAGAGGCAGCATATAATGTTAAGAACAGAAACTTTGACCTTTAACATCGTGGAAATGTCATTTCATTCCTAGACATACGTGCTGACAAGTGCCACTGCTCAAGTCACCATTGAAAGAAGACCAAGATGTAAGCTTTGGCTTCAATGAGGATGAGCTATGTGGTGAATAAGTGTCAAGAATTGCAAGCCTTTGCTTTGGGGTGCTAATGGATCTTGCCTTTGCCTTGGCTGATTGTGTTGCAGCCATGTAAGATGGGAAAACAGGAGACTTTGTTAAACAAGTGTCATCTGAGCAAGTTGAGTAGTCAGCTCTTTCTGTACGGCTAAATGATCTTCTCGGGAGAGAGGATGGCGAATGTGGATCTTCTTGTTTATGCCCATTTCTCGATTTCGCAATTGTAATTAAATGCGTGGTTGACTTTTTATTCTCTGTGTATCGCATTTGACTTGCCTTGACACCTCCCTTTTGCTCAAAATGGTGGCTTCTGTCTGCCTTCATGGTGATAATTTCTTCTAGAGCTTCATCATTTCTCCTCTCCTGTTAAAAACATGGAATGAATTAAACATCAAATTAGTCTTGTAAAAGCCAAGTTCATAGTTTGTTAAATTACCCGATGAGAGAAGGAGTATTTCTTCATCCGCTCTCGTTTTATATCAGCCTCTTGCTTTTGTGACCATATCATTTCTTTGTCCTGCTTTGAGAACAATTCGTATTCCCAACTTTTAGTGCTTCTGCTTTCAAGCTGAAGGCCACCAAGAAATAAAAGTGGTCAAACTTTTACAAACCATACCAACATTATATAATTTCTCGATTCACGACCGACTTACCTTGACTTGTTTCTTTTCCAAATCCTTTCTAGGACTCTGAAATTGCTGCTTCTCGCCATTTTTATGGACAACTTCACAAATAGGAACCTTTATATGATGAACTTTTGTGTGTAAATATGCAATGCACTGCAGGCTTCTCAATTGGTTGATGATTTGCCTTCTCACAAGTTGGCCTCGAATGACTGCTTGAAGCCTCACCACTCCCTTAAGTGCCCTCAACGCCTTCCTTGCCTGCAGTGTCAAATGCTCATTTGCCTTGAAACCCACATAAAATTGAACTAAACCTACAAAAAGAGGGCCAATAGGAATTCCTAGCAATATTTAGACTTCATGTCTAGGGAGAAAATTACTCAATCGTTCCCGAAATGAGAATCCATTTTTTACTTTGAGAAGAGACATTTGAAAAAAAGTTGAGTGTTAAGCAATTTTAGTAGCAAATAAACATAAGCATCCTTAATATCCATCGTATAGACTTGTAGCATTGCTGGTATACTTTGGAATATAACATTTGTTGTACTTTAGAATATGACATTTGTTGAAGGTTAATTTAGTAACTTTCCTAAAAATGGACACTCGGTGACAAATTTGTTTGGAAAACAGACAACACATTTAGGGAGGAAGGACTACCATTTTACTGAAACCGAAAGAAAGAGGGAGGATATGTGGGAATATTGTCTTTCCTAAATCCGCACCAATTGGTAAGTTTGATAAGTAAGATTTTTGACTTTCATTCAAAGATTTAGTCACATATATGGTAAGGATATTGTATATATTTGTGTATATCTTTTATTTATTTAAATATATTGTGATTGGTTAATTTAAGAATAACAATACTAATAGATCTCTTTGTTTTTAATAGTGTCAATCTTTTGTTTTTTTATAGGATTAAGATTGCTACAAAGAAGGAAAAGATTGACTTGGAGGTTTCGAAGGGCTACCTATAAATACAAATCATTCAGATAAGAGAAGACTCACACATCAAGAATTCTTTGTAAGAGAAATCTCCTCATATCTCTCGGATCCAAGTTAGCCTTTTAGGTTGTGTGTGCAGTTGTGTCTTAAATCTAAACACACATCTAGATTTCTTACAAGTCTTTTGTTATTCTTCTGTTTAGAATAAGCTTCCCTTCAATAAGGAAGATTGTTCTTTGTTTAGAAGTTGTTAGGGCTTGCTTTAGTGTTTTTATCCTTTTTGTTTCACTTATTATTTGATTCTTTAACTCAGGTCTTTAATATTGAAAACCTTTTTAGTCTTAAAGCGTTGTTTGATGGAGTTGAACCAGTAAACGTTTAAATACCTTGTGTTATTGTTTTTATTCCGCTGCATATTATAGTTGTGTGGACAGTTGTGAGTCACATCTATACACATATCCGTTTTCTGTTTTGTTGAACTTGATTTCCTAGCTATACTAAACTCTCAGAAACTGTTTGAAGATAAAATTGCAAAATGTATGTTTTGAGGAACTCACAAGATGTGCACGATAAGCGGATTGAATTTTGGTAGCAGCGGAGTTTTGATCTCTGATATTGAGTTGATGAGGAAAACCGGTTAGGCGGACAACCTGGGCTGCAGCAGTGGCAGCAGCCATAGCGGCTTCAGCTGCAGCTGCAGTTGCTACAGCAACAGCAAAAGCATGCTTTCTCTGCTCTTCCTTTGCATCATTCAGCCTTGTTTCTGCTACAACTTGTTCAATTGCAGGGTTCTGTTGTTTGAGTTTTGGCCTCCAAAAAACACACTTCCACCTCTTTGGTTTCTGGAAATAATAATAATTAAACTTGTATAAATTTACTCAACAAAGCAAAACTAATATACGAAAAAACAACCTTTTCTTCTTTTGGTTTTGACTCAGGAATGAATAGTCTCTTCACAAACACAAACCAGTTCCGGTTCTTTCCCATCCAGAACGTTGCCCTATGAACAAATTAGTTCCAACTCCTTATGTTACCTTTATTTGAAGAAGAAAACGAAAGAAAGAAGAAATTAAGGCAAAGAAACAGCCTTTAATCAACCAAATATTGAATAAAAGAACGCCCGCCCGCCCTTATTCATACGCTTGAGAGTAAATATTCAAGAAATCAAATGGAGTTTTTAGCTATGATGATCTACTTCACAAGAAGAGAATTGTCAAGGTCATAGCAGTAGCTTGTATCAGGTGCATTGAAGCTTCTACTTTGCATGGTGAAAAATAACCCACACATTATAATTATATTGCTACAACCCCACTTGATTAGGTGATGGTATCAGACAAACTGAATACTGCCACAAATTTTACATGAATAATGCGACTTCTTGATTCAATCCCAAACCTAATACTCGCAATTGCATTGATGGTTAAACCGTGCAAGTACTCATAATTGGCATAAAAAATGATTCTTGATTTAAAGCTATCAACCAAATAAAGACATTAGCATACCTTAAATAAAAAGAAGCTCCATTTTAAAGCTCTACAGACTGTCAAGTCAGAGCTTTCTCTTTCGTATGAACATATGATGATCCAATTCCAAATGGGTCGGGTATGCTCGTTGATGGGTCAGTTATCAGAGAGCAGCTGCTTTGAAATCATGAATGGCCTTTGCAACTACTTATACTGACTTGTGACGAAGCTCAGCTGGCTGGGAATCCTTTTCCTTTATTTTTTTCATGATCAAAATAAGGGAGGTAGGTACTGGATTTGGGGTAGTGCAATGTGCAATCACTTGGATTACTTAGTGGTACAGATCCAATCTCATATAAATGAGTGGCCCTTGATGGGGGAGTGCGGAAGGGAAGGGAAGGGAAGGGAGGGTCAAAATACAAAAACACCCTTAATGAAAAATTGGACGAGTCAGATTATACGAAAACACTTCAGGCCCGGATCTCCCTCCTAATTGTTTGGCAATTCCTTCTCTTGTTTTAACTCTCACTCTCTCAACTGCCGTGACTCTTTCAAATCTCTCTCTGTACTTGGTAAAAGTTATTAGCATTGAATCTTGCTTCTATTTATCCATGTAATTCACTAGTTAGCATTAAACCGTGTCAAAATGATGTCGTCGTCTTTTGGAAATGTATAGATATATTGACAAAAACTAATTTTTCATACTCCATCCATTTCATAATTTATTTATTTTTTGATGATGTCCCAAATCAGGAAGTAAAGGTAAAGAGAGTGATCGAACCCTATACTTAATAGAGTGTGAGGCTTAATTGACTTATCAACATTTTTAATAATGTATTTTATCCATTTCTTATATAATGGCAAAATTGCATTAAGATTATTTTCTTATTAAGAAACGAGTCATTTATTTTGGATAGACGTAACAAAGTAAGTGTGAAATTTATTATTACACAGCGGCACTATAAGTTTTGAATGTAGATCCATCAATTATCAATATAAGAAAATCTTATTATTGAAGGCCTCATTGTTTTTCCAAGTGTCCCGAGACCGCTGATTAATATTATTTAAGAAGGAAAAAGAAAAAAAAATGGACATGCTTTCATGTTAATAAGAATTAAGTTAGCACTGATTGATCAAGTACAGTGAAATTCAATGAAGGAATCTAACAAAATGCTTATCTGTGATGACTTAAAGCACTTGTCCCTTTTCCAAGCCATGTGAAGATGTACCAGCTTTTGGTTATTTTTTTCCTTTCTAAAGTAGTGAAAAAAATGGAAAAAAGTAGCAAAAAGTGGTCCAGAAAACTTTGTTTCACACCCATTATAAAGGGGTCATTTGAGCTGTATGGTCCAAGCTAAAAGGGTCAAACCATTAACCCTCAATTTTCTTTCTTGTTCATGACCTCAAATCAAACATAATGGATACCTCAATTGACTAACACAAAATATTATTAAAAAATTCCTTAACTTTCTGTTTACAAGTTAATTGATTGTTTTAAGTCGTAAACAGGAGCTTTACACATTATAACTATAGAATGGTAATAACTTAATTTTATTATTTTGTTTAGACAAAAACTTATGTGAGAACACTATGACCTGTCTCATGGATGAGACGGGTCATTTTTGACCCATGACCCAGCCCATTGAACCAGCTCCATGATCCAGGGGGCGACCCTGTCACGTGACAGCCTCTCATAGGCCCAAGAGACGGGTCGAATCCATGACCCGCACAAAAAAAAAATTTGCTCCAGGACCCATGGGTCCGACCCTGACACGTGGCAGCCTCTCATAGGCCCAAAAAAAATTTAATTTTAATTTTTATATTTTGTTTTTTTTTTTCGGTTTGTGAAAAGTAATAGTTACTATAACATAATATGTAATAATTGTATGCATATAAAGTAATAGTTTGTATAGATTAAAGTAACACATATATATAGAAAAGTAATAGTTTTTTCCCTATGCATATAAAGTAATAGTTTATATACATTAAAGTAATACATATAAAGTAATAGTTTGTATACATTAAAGTAATAGTCGGACCCATGAGTCCTGGAAAGAAAAAAAAATTGGCCTATAAGAGGCTGCCATGTGACGGATCATGCCCCATGGGTCATGGGTCGACCCGTCTCATGCATGAGACGGATCCCCTTGTTCTCATGGGAGACCACTTCTTTTGTTTATATAGTACAATGGTTATAATAAAATAGATGCCTTACCTAAATAACAAAGGCTATTTTTCTAATATAAAGATAATTACAATCAACTAAAAGATATACACAATCTTCACAAGCAGTAGTGATCAAGTAACTTAGTTCGGCTTAGGAGTCTTAAGCTGTATGGAGTCTTGAGTCGGATGGACTCATGTCTTCATGTGAACCAGATGTAGTTAGTCACATATGTAGCTACATCTTCAATAGGCCCCCTCAAGATGGACGATCTATGAAGAAGTCCAATCTTGAAAACCACTAAAGAGAACCGAACACGACAGAGAGGCTTGGTGAGAACATCTGCAAGTTGGTCATTGCCCGAAATGTGTTGAACCCGAAAAAGCCCTGATTATACTTTTTCCCGAACAAAGTGAAAGGAAAGGGCAAGGTGTTTTATACGGGAATGGATAACAGGGTTAGCCGAGTAGCTAATAGCACCAAGGTTATCACAATATACGATTGGAGCACGAGGGAGTGTGATACCTAGCTCAGAGAGTAAGTTTGGATCCAAGTAATTTTGGCAGTAGCATAAGCTATGGCACGAAATTCATCTTCTGTTGACGAGCAGGAGAGTGCTCGTTGTTTACAAGAGGACCAAGAAATAGGGTTTTTTGCCGAGGTAGATTCGGAAACTAGTGGTGGAGATATAATCATCTTTGTCTCCAGCCCAATACGCGTCACAGATGGAGTATAGAGAATGATGATTGTCTTTAAAAAGTTGGATTCCTAAGTTAGAGGTACCATGAAGATAGCGGAGAACCCTCTTAAGGCAGTCCAGTGAGTAGCGGTGGGGTGTTGCATATACTCCCTCCGTCCCGCCGATCTTAAGAAAACCGGTCAACCCAATTGTACTTTGACCGATGATTTAAATAAAAGATAATTATTCTAATGAAAATTTAAAACTTATTATTTTATCACGTCTTGATAATAATTTGAATGAAATTTTTTATTTTTTTATTAGGAGAATTATTTTTTATTTAAATCATCGGTCAAAGTACAATTGGGTTGACCGGTTTTCTTAAGATCGGCGGGACGGAGGGAGTATTAAGCAAGTTTGTTTACAGAGAATGCAATGTCAGACCAATTTATAGAAAGGTGTTGAAGACTCCCAACAATGGCTCGACCCACACCCATACCCATGTTCTATCCTCTGAACACGGGTACTTCGACAAAAGTGAAGGGTCTGAGTATCACAGATTAAACCCGATTTTTTCCTTAGGGTTATGGAAAAACTAGTTTTTCGTGAGACATGTCATTGGCTATAAATGGTAAAATTAATTTTAGTGAAATTTTTAAACCTACCTTCCAACGTCATTAACTTGTGGATAGGAGCTATTTTATGGAGAATGATAGTGTAAATTATAGAAAAGAAATGAAGCAACATTATAATCAAGAAGCACTACCTAATATGATTGCACACACACAATTCTGCGTACAACATGCTTAAGGGGAGGGGTCCAATCCAACAATACATGCTCAGAAAACAAAAAGGAGCTCAAATGTTTTACTAGTTTAGAGATAGATACATGTACCCATTTCTTTTCTTTTCTTTTCTTTTCTTTTCTTTTCTTTTCTGCGCAGAAAGTAGTTTGTAATGAATACTAGCTAGCTCCTACTATATATATATACAGTTAGTTAACAACACAAAAAGATGTTGTGCATTTGATTTAATATATACTTGTGCTGCACTGCACCCTTCATTTGCCTTATAAACATTCTTAATTATCTTCTCATTTATTAAAGGCACCCTAACACATGTATATATCCAGGTTAGAAGGGACATATATACAACTAATTAATTTTGTAGTTATAAGTTACCAAACAATAATACTCCAGCAGAGCAGAGCAACATTCTATTCTAAGGTGCCAGGCTGCCAGCCACAACTTAGACGATGACCAAAATCAAATCCATCCAACAAATTAAGAATCACTAATTTGTATATTCACCTACATATGAGATTTTCGTGTCCTTTCACCTTGGGTTGAAAGTTGCTCCAAATGTGACATTAATTTTGACGATTACGCCACGACTTTCGGGTGTAATCCAATAACACAATAAATACAAGAATCACCGTTATATACCAAGCCGGAGTTTAATCAAACTCATGCCATCGGGTGTGAGAGTAAGATATCTGAATGCTTAATAACTGAGAATAATACTTGGAATGTCTTTGTGAGTTGTGTCCTATGGTTTAGATAATGTGGTTTAAAATGTTGGTTTTTCAACTACCTTGTCCATGGGGGCAATTGTTTGTATTTATAGTAAGGGAGAGCCGTTGATGATGTCAGTCCTATAGAATATCTTTGTCTTTTGACCTATTGTTGACTCGTACAATAAAGTAAGATTTACTGCAGATGGATGTCTTTGATTGGATAAGTACAGAGGAAGTAGGCGATAGTTGGTGCGGCGCCTGAGCCACCATTTAATATGATGGGAACAAGCCGACTCTTGGCGTCAGTGTAAGTAAAGACATTTGTCTCACTAGCTTTGACTTTAACCGGGAGTCTAATAGTAACACCGGGAGTCTGGTATAAGACTGCGGTCAAAATTATTAACGCGGTCTGGGACATCTCGATCAGGACTGGTGCGGTCAACTTTGTTGACGATCTTCCATGATCGCGGTCTTGACTCTTGTGGTCTTGATGCCCGCTGTTTTTGATACGCCACGTCATACTTTGGCCTTTGTACCCGATCGAGCTTAGACCTGGTTTGAAAGGTCCGGGCTTATCAGTGGCCCCTAGCTTCGAGCGAGGAATCATTCATGGTCTAAGCAAGGAGCTACATATGTGAAGCCCGGTCTGAGGTCAGGTCACTTTTGGGGTCATAAGTGTTGTGTATTTTTGGTGGTCTAACGTACACTCCCTTGTTGGGATGCACGTGAGGAGAACGTGAGGGGAGTTTGGTAGAAGTTGGTGGACGCTTTGGGCTGCTTCCTGGATAAGTTTTGTGGGCCCATTCAACTGTTTGAGGCGCCAGCGCGTGTCAGGTACGGAGGTGACGTTTCCGATTTCCAAAGGGCGTCATAAATGCCAAGCGCCAATAATTTTGAAATTTTCAAAGCCTCCGCCGGTTCATGATTTGAGAGAAAATGGTTTAAGGGCCCATTAATACGTCGTCCCGTATTGGTTGGCCTATAAATATCAAGCCTTTATCCTTCTCATTCTGTTATCACCCTAAGAGTTTGTAGTTGCCTTTAGAGAGAGAAAATATTTGTTCAACTTCCTTAATCACCTTCTTTGCGCCATTTCTTTTCGTAAGTGATTTAACTCCTTCTTTGTTTCTCATCTTAGTCTCTTCCACCTTTCGAATGACTTATAGGATTGAGCGTCCCGTAGAGTTAGGTGATGGCACCACTCCTGATACCTTTGTAGTCGACAAAAAGTCCAGTGGTGTCTATAGGAAGGTGGCTACCTCTTGGGTTAGGTTATGACTTAAGGCCTTCACGTATATCTCGGTCAGGTATGACTGTGGAAATTGGGTTCCACCCCGGTTGTGGAAAGACAAAAAATGGATGTACTTGTCTGGAGATATGTTGGTGCTGGGTGATGTACACCGTCTAAGAAATTTCATTATGGGGGTGTTATGCAGGTTTCCTCGTGAGAGATATCATGCACTGAATGTCGTAGAGCTGGTAAGGAGAGCCCGCGTAGATCCTACTGCCCGCGTGATAACTGACTTGGAAAAAATAGACATAATCGATGAGAACGAAGTATCATGGCCCCTAATGCCATTGGTGTGCCCGCTGTGGATTTGAACTTGCCTTTGGAGGCAAAATGTGGGGACCCCGACCCGGAACCTTAGCTCGTGCCCCGAGCGGGAGGGTCCCCTTACTAAAAGAAACCACCTGAATTTTAAAAACTTTTACTTAATCTTGAAAAGAAAACCAACTTTCACCTTTCAATGATAAACTAATTCAAAACATCTCCACTTAGAGGAAAGTTATAAACAAACTTTGAAAAGTGATAACCTATTTTAGTTACAAAATACTACAAATGTAAAGTTTTACAAAAGTGGTTCTATATACAACTCCACAAAGGAGTAACATCAAAATACTACTTCCAACCACACTCATACACATACCCTGACAACCCAAAAAGACAACGTCCAAACTCCTTCCCGTCCTCACTGGGCTGGTCCGCCTGTCTCAGTGCGATCTAAAACAGCAAAGGGAAAATGGGTGAGAATAAATCTCAATAAGCTATTATGAATGCAACAAGATGCCAAGTAAAATGCAACACATAACAAGGTTGCTCACAACACATTGGTAAAACGGTAAACACATTACGTTACCTCAGTTTACCTTTCCCGTCTGAACAATAAGTCGTACAACGTGGGAGTAAACTCCCTTCATTTGTGAACTACTTAGGCATATTCACATCTTATAAGACTCATATTTCAGAGAACCATATAAGATACTAGCAATCTGTAAGGCTTTTGGCTCAATACAGAAGCTATCACCTCAATCTGTGGCCACAGAAGGGGACAGTAACAGGTATAATGTGATTCGATCACCTTATAGAACAATTTCCATAATTGATCGTATTCCATTATACCCCTAAACATCAGCTGATTGAAACACATTCAAGCACATAATAGATACTTGAAAAGAAATCCACCATAGGGATAATAAAGTAACAACATGGTAGTTATACTCATGTTCAAACAAATACAATAGTGCAACATATATTTCATACACTATTTAAATCACAAACCATGAATAGGTAACCAAGTAAGGCCACAATGCATCACAAGTAAGCCCTGCATATTCATTACACAATATTGAGTAACCTTTATAAAGGTTCAAGATCAAATTACCAAGTTTGAATAACTTTGGTTAAGTTCCCATCAAGGCTTTCAACCATATTCCGTACAATATTTAAACCTCTTCTACATATCCATTTTGACCAATTAAGATATCATTGTAAAGCTCGTATGTTGTACTTTGATTATAGTCAAAGAGAGTTTAATTATATACTAGGTAGATTAGGTTTTTAATGCTTGAAAAATGGTTCAGAGGCAACAGGGCAGTGCACGACTCGTGCCCTATGGCACGACTCGTGCCACCTTAAACCCCAGCCTGATACAATCCTCCCACTGGGCACGACTCTTCCAACTTGAGGGGACGACTCGTGCCACAGGGCACATGTCCCTTCACCAGAAAATCAGAACAAAGCTGAACATCAGCACATCAATAACATCAACCAACTTTTGGCATACTCCTTTCCTCTATACCTCAGAATGACATTTCCTAACACTCCAACTCAATATAATCCATCCCAATTTGCTTCAATACAAGTCTAACAACAATCAAATACCATTTCCAAGATTTCCAACTCAAAGAAAATAATTTAACACCACATGCAACATTTCTATACCAACCCCTACAACAATAACCTCAATTCAACTTTTACCAACATTTCCAACTCCATAAAAATTGTTCCAAAATACCAAGAATCATTTTCTTACAACAAAATATCAACTTAAACATTGAATGAGCAAGTATTTGAAAGAAAGACATAATAACTTACCAAATAATTCGAAAATAAACACCTAAGCATTGCAAATATCACAAAATGCATAGAAGGAGATGCTATACACCCTACCCCCACGTGCTCAACATGTGCTAAAATGGTGCCTAGGATTAGGGTCGTGACACTCACTCCCCCTTAAAGAAAATTTGCCCCGAATTTTAAATTGACTTACTTGCACGCTCAAACAACCAAGGATATTTCTCTCTCATTTCTGACTCCAACTCTCACGTAGCTTCCTCAATAGTAAGATTCTTTCATAGGATCTTCACTATCGGAATACTCTTGGTTCGCAACTCCCGAACTTGTGATTCAAAGACTCTCAATGGCTCTTCCACATACGTCATATCCATCTGAACATCCTCGGGAGGAGAACTCAAGACATGAGAAGGATCGAAACAATATTTCCGCAACATTGAAACATGGAATACATCATGAAGAGATGAAAGAGAAGGAGGCAAAGCCAATCGATAAGCCAATTCACCAATCTTTTCTAAAATCTCAAACAGACCAACAAATCTCGGAGCCAACTTACCATTATTACCAAACCTCTTAATCACAGTCCTCGGAGAGATCTTCAAAAACACGAAGTCCCCAACTTAAAATGATAAGTCTCTTCTTCTAGTGTCGGCGTAGCTTTTCTGTCTACTTTGAGATGTCTTCAATCTATCTCGGATCACTTTGATCTTCTCCGTTGAATATCTAACAAAATCCGGACCCCAAAGCCTAGCTTCACCAGCCTCATCCCAACACATTAGAGATCTACATTTCCTCCCATACAATGCCTCATATGGAGCCATCTCAATACTAGACTGATAGCTGTTATTATACGTAAACTCCACCAACGTCAAATGTGTTGGGTTTTATGGGTCCATGCTCAGCGGAATAAGCATCTAAATAACATAAAACCCAAGAGCCCTAAGATCCATTCTATACAATTAAATTGAATTCCTATGAGATAAAATTAACCAACCTTATTTGCTTTCCATTCTTGAGCTATCGAACAATTATCAATGTGATTATAAATCACAAGCTTCGATCTTCAAGACTTGAATCTTCAGATTGCTTGAACAATTAGAACTCTAGGCCTTGATCGTCGTATGAGCGAAGACCCTCTAGTAGTATCCACACTTTAGAATGAACCAAGAACAGTTCTTGAGAATTGCTAGATTCTTAAACCTATGGAAGAAATATTGAGAAACCTTTTGTTTTGATTTTTCCTAAGAAAATTCGGCACACTTTTAGGGTTACCGACCTTATATTTATACTACCTTAGTATAAGTATTTGTTTCCTAATCGTATTAGGAAACAGTCTGTAAACCGCCTCTGTGGCTAAAGTTGTCGCGTGACAGAAGCCAACTTTGTCGCGTGACTGTGATGTACCCGATTTTTTGAAAATCAAACGGAGTCGCCACGCCATTTTTGTTTTAAGGGCCAAAACTTTGAAAAATGCCCGGGATTAGAGATTTGGGTTCGGAGGTCACGTTACACGCCGGGAAGAACGTTAGTGTTCACCCGGAATGCCTCGTAAAACGAGTCTTCCAAACAATAAAAACCATTTGTGTGTGTGTGTGTGTGTTTTGGCCAAAATAAGTTGAAACTGAAAAGTAAAAATTGGGAACTCTTTAATAGACTTTGAATAAATCCCATGATTTTTGGTGTGATTTTTGGGTTGAGTTTTGGGACTCAAAAGATTTTTTTTGAAGTTGAAAAACATTTCTGCCAGAATGAAAAAGGCAGTGGACACTTTATTTTAAAATGGGTTTAAGGGCTTAAAAATCTCAGAATATGGGGAAATTCCGAGAATGAAAGTGTTCAAAACACCTTAAATAAGGTTTCTGTAAAAGAACTTTCCCATTTGGAGGTGATTTGGTGGACCAAAACCTTCTGGAAATCTCAGATATGAAATCTGGACTTCCAGAGACTGATGAACTGACCTTTGAAATAAAATTTGAAAAAGGGAGTTTTACTCATGAAAAAAATAAAGTAAAAATATTTCTGGAAAGCTCCGGATGTTGGCTACAAAAAGTGTTTTGTAGTAAACACCAAATTCCAAGTTTCTGTATGTCCAAAAAATTAGACCATGGACAGAGGTCTTAGAGAAAGGCTACTGGACAGCAACTTCCTCTTGAAGAAAAACATAATTTTAAAGGGGGTTTGGCATCCATGATTGTCCCCATTTCCCTAGGCTTTGATTAGTGATCACTAAACATTTTAGTGGTGATCTACTATATCAAGCCATCCTTGGGGTACATTAGGACTTTAAGCATTTCATTTGCTTGGGAAGAGGAATTTTATCCTTTGAAAGAAAGATTTTGTGTATGAAAATGATTTTTAGGGTTTTGAAAATGTGTTTGCAAGTAAGTAAATACACTTTGAAAGTAATGTTGATCCTTGTAGAGGATCATCCATGGAGATGAACTTCCATGGTGATCCTCTTGGATCTAGAGCAAGAAGATGAATAAACTACATTTTGGAGTTTGAAAGTGCATGCATGGATGAGAGAGATTTAGGGTAGGGAGAGGGAGATTATACCTATCTTCCCTTGTGTTTGTGTTTGAATGGATTCAAGGCTTGAATGTGTTTAGGGTTTGAATGTGTTTAGGGCTTGTGATTAGAGTTGGTCAAAGAGAAAACAAGTAGATAACACTTAAGTCCTCTATGTTTTCTCTCTAATCCTCCTCTTAAGGGGTGATTGAAGCTTGGGCTTGTGTATGAATGGGAGTGATTTGAGAGTATTTGGAGTGAGTGGGATTTGGGAAAGATTCAAGAGAAAATGGTGGCAATCTAAGGATTCCCACTGTTTTCTCTCTATTTTTCGCTAGAGTCTTTGTTCTTTGTGAGTGAATTGTGTTGTGTAAACTGAGAGAGGAGGGTTCAATTTATAGGCCACTGTGAGGAGCATTCTGATCCGCGCAGATCTGTCTGTCAGCGTGCCTGGTGCATTAAATGCAGCTCCAGGCTTTGGACACAAGGAATATCTTTTGAAAATTCAAACTGGTTCTTTGTTTTCGGCTTACCGGTCGGATTTTTCCAATTTCTTTTCTTTTTGAGATGCTTTCCTTGGTTTATCTTTAAATAGCAATGCCTACTTTACCCTTACTTTGTTAGAAAAGTTAGGAGTAGTTAGAAATATTAGGAATGTTAAAACTTTCGTTAATTTTCTAACGAAAATACTAACAACTCAAATTGGAGCACTTACAGTAGCCCCTCGGCGACGGCGCTTTCGAAGGAAGCGGGGTCGTCGATAAGAGTAAGGCTCCATATTTGACAGGATGATCAAGTGATCGAGTGGCTGGACCTAGCGATAGGCTACCTACGTATCCCGAGTGAGAATCAAGCCTGGACGTAGTTCGAAATCGACTGGATAGTTAGTAACAGGTCTAGGATCCTGGGTCTTTTGATAATTCGGAGGCTGTCACCTTAAGGAGCTAAAGCTTCCGTCGCTATTTGCGGAGATAGAGATAGCTAAAGCTATGGGTAATCATGCAACATTTGTATGCATATTTTTGAGATATGTTGAGGGACTAACGTACCTTTGCTGTGCTTACCTGCAGAGAGCAAGTCGCGGGGGCTGTGTGGTAGTTGATAGTGTATCTGATCGAGATGTTGAAACATTTAGGGGCGTGAGGTACCTCTGACCGATTGGCATTTGAAAACTTGGTGTCCCTGATCTACTAGCCTTTGAGAACTTGGTGTCTCTGATCGAATTGCATTTGAGAACTTGGCGTCCCTGACCCATTCGCATTTGAGAACCTGGCGTCCCTGACTGATTTGCATTTGAGAACTTGGCGTCTCTGACCGAATTGCATTTGAGAACTTGGCATCTCTGACCGAATTGCGTTTGAGAACTTGGCGTCCCTGACCGATTTGCATTTGAGAACTTGGTGTCTCTGACCGAATTGTAGACACTGGAGGCAGTCTTCATATATTTGTGGATCTTGGGGGTTGCCGGAGCTCATCTTTGCCAAGCTATAGATATGGGGACTATCTTTGCCAAACTGTAGATGCTGGAGGCTGTCTTCATCCATTTGCCGAACTGGAGATGTCGGAAGATGTCTTCTCGGATTTGATGCGCTGTAGATCTGGAGCCAAGGTGGTGTTGACTTAATGTGTCTGAGGCCAAAATGGTGCAGGATTGAGGTGTCTGAATCAGGCTGATATCGACTTTTAGGTGTCCGAGCACAAGCTGACGTGGGCTTGAGAGGTTTGAACCAAGAGGGTGTTGACCTGAGGTATCAGTCATTTGGGTAGTTCCGTTGAAGTCATTACGCTTCGGTGGAGACCATCCTCGCTGCGGAGAGGCTTCGGGTAGTGATGGAAAACTGGTCTTTCGTGCTTGAATTGCTACATTTGTTAGCAGAGGGACAAAATGCACATATGATATTCATGATGATGGATGCATGCATGGAACTAAAAATGATTCGCGATCGCTTAGGTTTTTTTTTTTATTGATTCATGTTTTGCATGCTACATGAGCCCTGGGGAAATTTTTGTGGGGATGCATGTGGTGAGAGGGTTTGCATGTGTTGTGGACTATTTGGGACAAGCTTTGAGCTGGTGGGGTGATATCCTTTGGTCGCGGACTGAATTGTATGTCATTGATGAGGTCAATTTTGATTTTGGGATGAAGTTGGATTTGAACCCCGGGTCTCGATTGAAATTTCTTTTCAGTCTCGGACATTTGAAGCTGACGTTGACAGGCTCTAGCATCAAAGTATGTTGATATGAATGAACCCTCTTTCGCTTGGGTTAGTTGTGATTTGACATAAATTTGGAGAATGATTTGGCGAAATGCTGATATGAGGAGATTCCCGATTCTCAACTTTTGATGATGCAGGGAGTTGCCATATACCAAGTTCTAAAGCTGAAACTCCAAGGCAGTTGTTGAGGTGACTAGGTCTTTCTTCTGAAGATAGGTGTGACTTGATAAAGTCCCATTCCGAAAGCCACGGAATCTTTCTCTGAATGATTTGATGAAGCCCCAGGTTCGACAAAGCGTCACTACAGAGGTCCAGTTAAAGGTTTGACTGTAAAACTGACATACTGATGAAGTACAGGGCCAAATCGACCAACGTGAGAGACCTTGAGGTGAAGTTGATGTGGCCCCAGACTCGTTGCACCATTACGTCATGGAGTGAGAAACCCATCTTTGATAACAACTATGCAACTAGAATCCTCCCTTCGAAGGGCGTCTTCCCTATGGGAACTGTTAGCCATAGTGGCACTTGGCTTGTTCATGGCTTCAATCATATTCACCCTATGGTTTTTCTTAGGGAATGGATTGTTGACTGTGTTGGGCCCTTGGGGTATCCTTTTCGATCAGTTCTCACACCGCCCTTCTTCGTGCCCATGATACTAGTGGGAAGCACAGAGTTTAGTTGTGTCTATCGGGATCCATGGGCTGATGGTTGTCCCAAGGTGCAGTCGGACCTTCCTTCACAAGTCCTTGAAAAACTTTGCTCAGAGGCATTCCGAAATCTTCGAGCTTAAGGCTCCGCGGCTTGGGCACATCACCTTTCCTTGGCATGAGAGGAGTGGCATTGTTGTGATCCTGGCCCGCATAATTAATTGCTTCCTTACCTTTTGGGGTAAGACAGGAGCTGAGTTAGGGCGAAGCTTGGTGCAGATAAGTAGGAGCGGTGGCTTCTTTGTTGGTCAAACTTTAGCCCCAGAACTGACCATCGCATACAGATCTGGATAGGGGAAGTTACTGAGGGGCTTTCTCAAATGAGGCTTCCAGGCATGATTGAAAGATGTCCAATTGTTCCTCATTAGAAGGAGGGTTGGTCATTTTACTCAACTTGAGGTTTCAATGCTTGTAAAAGTCACCGATATTCTCCTCGAAACGCTGCACTATTGTCTGCAGGTCAACTCTATTTGTTTCCCACTCCAAATTAGCTTTATGCTTCTCTATAAAGGCACTGGTGATCTGGTCCCATGTAGCCCTGGCCTCAGGTTTTAAGCGGAAGAACCATTTTAAAGCACTGGATTTCAAGGAGAGACTAAAATAGTCAGCCAACTGCTGATTGGTGCACCCTTTGGCCTCCATTGCCAAGGCATATGTGTCCAGATGAGTCTTCGGGCATGAAGTCCCGCCAGAGAGGTCCAGATTTAGGCATCACGAATTTGTGGGGCAGGGGAACAATGGAGTTCGGGTCCGTAGGCCGGAAGGCAGACTTCTTAGCGGTCAATTCAGCGATCTGCGCTTTCAATTCCTTATGCTGTTCCATGAACCAAAACCAGATGAGGGTCCGGTGGTGGAACTAGAGTGTTCAAGCCGGCGACTGAGCTAGAGAGAGGAGCTACCAGGCGGCGGGCGGTGGAGGGAACGGCCCGATCCGGGCGTAGGTGAAAACACATCCTTGGCCCAAATTTCCGGGGAGCATGAGTAGGAGCACAGGCGAAGGGATAGAACCTTGCGGCTGCTTGTTGATTTTCAGCGGCAAAGTGGGTGGAGCGATCTGATGTAGCTGGGTAGCTTGGATTTCCGGAGTGAGTCCCATAAGTAGGCTTAAGTGTGGGCTGCTGTCCCTGGCTGTTGAATTGCATTGCT
Organism: Adenophora triphylla var. japonica; assembly: GCA_022495995.1. Lineage (NCBI taxonomy): Eukaryota > Viridiplantae > Streptophyta > Magnoliopsida > Asterales > Campanulaceae > Adenophora > Adenophora triphylla. Next base: position 236,048 of record JAFEMH010000588.1, on the reverse strand, counting down.
GTTTGCGGCGATGGTGTATAACCAGGGGGGTACTGTAAGTACCCCAATCTGGATCACACCCTTTCACACACACGGGAAACACCGCAGACTCATCAACACAGTCTCGACGACCCCTCTCACTCAAAACCCTCTCTAAACCCCCAACCAAACCAAGGGAGGAGCCTTTACGGGATAAAGGGACAAAAGGACCTTTCGGAAATTTTCGGGAAATTGGGAAAGCAATATTGGTCCGTACGGACCTCTTTGTTGTCATAATTACTTGAATCTCCTTAAAGTCCACAATATTTCCTCAAATCCAGGAAAATGATTACTCCCTGCGAGTTGGTCGTACGGACCTCTTTGCATGCAAGATGGTCCGTCACGGACCTTATTGCTCGGGGACACCATAATTGCAAATATTCCTCCATCATCACGAGATTCCCTCAAATCGAGGAAAACCAAAAAGCTGGATTACCGAGGGAGGTCCGTACGGACCTCTTTGCACCAAATACGGCACTATAAATAGAGGGCTCCCCCTCCTCATTTTCACACACCTCCCACTTCTCTCTTCCTCCACTAGGCCTTACGGCTTCCCCTCTAAGTCCTTTCGAGGCATTCCGGCCCCTTTCGGATCCTTCCGAGGCCTTCCGAGCTCCCTTGTGGTGCTCAGAAGCCTCCCGAGCGCTCAGAGACGCTCCGCGCTGCCCAGGCACTCTCGAGGTACTACGAGGCCCCTCGTGGTACTCAGAGGCCTTGCTGGTCTTTCCACGGTGTCCGGCTCTTTCCGAGTCAAGCCCAGACGATCCCAGGCCACGCCGAAACTGCCCGAGTGACTCCGCCACCACAACGCACGCCGAAACTCTGCGCGAGTGACTCCTGCCACCACAACGCACGCAGAAACTCGCCCGAGTGACTCACGCCACCACACGCCTTGCCGAACCTGCCCGAGTGATCCCGACGATCCCGCGCACGCCGAACCTGCCGAACGCGGCTGCAACATCAACTCACGCCGAAACTCTGTCGCGGACAACCGGCCCCTCCCGAAGCAATCCGTCCGTGCGGAACGCTACTCAGACCTCAAACACCATTCCCTGGCGGAAGACAGACGCGAAACAACATTGGTAAGGCTTCCTTCCAATACTAGTTCAATACATTTTCATACCTAGCATACAATGTAGACATCCGATCTGACATGCATTTTTAAAAGCACACACACACACACACAACATTTAAAGGATATTAGGGGTATCCGAAAGACTCGTTCTACGAGGCTACTCGGGTGAGCTCTAATATTCTAATATTCTCTTCCCGGGAGTCATCTGACCTCCGAACTCAAAATCCCATCACACAAAAAACAGTTTAAAATTATCTTTAAACTGATGCCCTTTTTCAATGTTTTGGGCTTAATAAAAACGGTGTGGCGACTCTACAAAATGCGAAAGCAAAGCGGCGAGAACGAAACCGCTCCAACGCGAAAGATTGCCGGATAGGGGCCGCGAGGCTGCCTCTCGGATCCGGGTAATTTCGAGTTAGCGACTCCGCCCAGGGACAATTTTGTTTTAAAAACTTTTAAACAAAACAAAAGATTTTTAAAACGATGATGAGGGTCAAACTTTCATTTTACCCCTTCCTTTAACTGTTGTGTGTGTGTGCACGTGCTTCGTTTTTATTTTACAAAAAAAAAAATAAATAAAAATACAAAAAAAAATGCATCAATATACATACGTGCATACATTTAAAATTCTTCAAAAACTTCTGTTTTACTCGGAAAAGAATTTTAGAGCCCACACTACTGGCCTTCTTTGCCTCGGTTACACCGCACTCTACTCCTGCTTCTTTGCCTCGGTTACACCGCACGCTACGCGTGCTGCTTTGCCTCGGATACACTGCAGCTCTGACCCTCGGCCGGAGTGGTCTCGGTTGCGGTCCGTTAGGTCTTCCTAGGCCTCTTGGACGCGCACGGGATCATTCCAAACATCCGATCCTAGCGGCGTCAAGCCACCTGCGTTTGAGTCTTGAGTCACACTCTGTCCAGGACTCGGTTGGTTTTTACCCGGTCAGGTGTCATACGGCTGGATACATATACCATGCCGTTAGGCCATTTTCGAAGTCAAGGCTCGGAACTCAAGATCCCTTGCGCAAGCAAAGCGATGAAAGGTCATGCTAAAATCTTGACACGATCTTGATTTCCGAAGCTACACCCAGACGATGTTCCGTCCAGGATATACATCCATGCTCACATGACACCATGTCATCACGCCTTGATACGTCGGCCATGACAATATGACCCGGCCAACGCCTAACGTCACGAGATCCCTTGCGCCAAGCAAAAGTGTAAAGAGAAGGTCATGCTTAGAACTCTTGACACGATCTTGACTCGGTGGCGGCTCGGTTCACTATTCAGCATGGCTAACGCATCAAACGAACATGACAGGCTCGGTCCTTAGGTTCGATTTTTCTTTTAGGCCGGTGGAAACGGCTTGCGCTATAGGACCCTCGCACAGGGGCTGTCCGCACAGGATGTCGAAATACGGAGTGCAAAACGAGGGCTTATAGCGCACGGATGGTCTCAGTGACCCGGGATCTAGCATAGTTGCGAAAAACAAGAGCAATCTTTTCCAACCTACCTAGGATTACGAGAAAATCTTGTTTTAAGTAAATTAAAACAACAAAAAAAAAAGAAATCAAAAAAAAATTAAAAGAAACGGAAACCGCATGCCACGTGAGCTTTCCCCTTTTATCTGTTAGGCCATTCCCATGTCTAAACCTTGCCCATCACCCCCTCCGGCTAACGAGAGAGTGGTCGAGAGTACCGGGAACCCGTCTTCCGGTGTCAAAGCAAGGTCCTACCCACCTCTGTCACCGGGACGGTCAGTCAATTCCCCATGGCCAAGTCGGTGAATAACAACGATGAGAACGGGACCTTACCCCCAAGAAATTTCCCAACATTTGGAAGAAGTTTGGCGAGGTCCTCATGGCTATTGAGAAAGCGTCAAGGTGAGCAACAAGCCTGGATCGAAGGTGCCATGCACCACTTCGGAACCTTAGCCGCTGACTACGGGGCTTCCCAGCCGCCATGGCTGCTCCTACGGCCTCTAACATCTCTCATTGTCTCCCGAGAAGTCAACTGTTACCCTCATACGAGCCATGCGGTTATGACGTGAGGCCACAAGACCTTCCGGAGGAAAGCTTGCCCATCCGGCCTCACGAGGTCCGGTACCACCGCCGAACAACGAACACATCGGTGGGACGTCTGCGATTGCGGTGCTTGTGCAGGAAATGGAATTCCAGGATGAAATGAACGAGGGCCGTCCTCGACGAAAGAAGAAGCTATCTTCTCAACAAAAGCGAAAAAGAGGTATGAATGCGGTGATCCCACGGTCGGAACCCTTGGAGAACCCTCGGGAAAGTTTGACTACTATGTCATCTACTCAGCCAAATCTCCCTGACCTAGTTACGCACGGGGCCACGGCAATGTTTGCTCCATGATCGAGTGGGACGAGCTTCGCACCGCCACCGAAGGCCCGAAGGTCCGGATAATCCAACCCCTGTCTTGGGAAGATCTCAAAGCCACTATTGATGCTTCGGTAAAAGCCATGACGGTGAACGAATTGAAATGCGCGGTGCGGCCTTACGCCAATCGGGCTCCTCCCACTCCGAAGCGGGAGAGACAAGCAAAACCGTAAGTCCGAGAGTGAATGTTCGACACGTTCGGTCAAATCCCGATGAATCCTCCACGGACGGACAAAAGGCCGGCCATGCACGAGCCACGAATTGAAAAGGGCCCTACGCCAAAGAAAGTGAAACCTTGGACCCAAAGGTTTGAAGATCTGTCTTGACACGGCTCAAGCGCACTCGAGGCTAACATCTCACTCTGGTCCTTACTCACTTCATCTTACCCGCACAAGCTCAAGTTGGAAGAAAGCTGGCCCGAGACCATGGTTCCCATCACGGTGACACTGATGAAGCGGTTCGAGATGATTGGCAACGTCAATTACAGCAATATCATCACCTTCACGAGCTCGATCTTCCAAAATTTGACCACAATGAGCCTCTCTACATAACAGTTCAAGCGGACGAGCGCGTCTCCCTCGGGTGTTGGTAGATGGGGATCATCCATGAACGTCCTTCCGGCCAAAATGATGGATTTGCTAGGGATCAAAGCAAGCGATCTAAAACCCTCGACTCGGGCAATCAAGGCATACGACTCAACATCCCGCCCGATCTTGGGAATAGCCACCTTGAACCTGTGGTTTGGAAAACAAATGGTCCCGACGATTTCCAAGTCATCGACATCCCGATCACATTCACTTTGCCATTTTGGGACGCCCTTGGCTACACCGGATCAATGGGGTGGCATCCACTCTTCATCGGTGCGTAAAGTTCGTCCAAGGAACAGATCTTACCATCATCTACGGTGATAGCATAGTCAGCGAAAGGGCCAGAAACAAACGGCGTCCCGGTGCTTAGAAATCAAACCCGACGATGATGGCATGATGCTAACGGGGTTCACCATCGAAAGCCCAAAGGCCCAAGTGTGCCACATAGACTGCCTTTGATTTGGGACAAGATCCCTCCCCCGATGAAAATGATGAAGCACATGAACTACATCCGGGGCTCGGTTTGGGAAAACGCCGTCGGGGCACCCAGCGGATCATCAATATCAAAGAAACGAGAATACCTGCACGGCACAGGATACTCCCTACTCCCGAACACATTGCGGAGGACAAGCGAGCTGCACGAAAACGCTCCACGAGATAACAAAAGAGGCTCGCACGCAATCTACGATCTTCGTCCTTACGGCTTCGACATGACCAAGTACTTCACAAAGAAGGCCGGCAACTTGGAAGAAGATTCGAGAAAGGGAACAGAGGCGATCGGTGCCAAACAAGGCGGCGACAACCATGGACAAGCTCCAGCAGAACCTGGCAAGATTCAGAGGCCTCAAGCCAAATCCCGTCCGAAGAGCATTTCTCGACACGCCGCCCCTGTCGGGATCCATGACCACCACTATTCACAACGAATTTTGGTTCGGAAAAACTCCTTCTTTGGCAGAAGAACTCGAAAAACTCTCTGTCAACACCCCTGCCCTCAACAAGCGGGATGAGTCTGCATTCGAGCTAGTAATGCCCAAGACAAAAGCGAAAGACTCATGAGACGATGCTTGGGACGAGCCTGCTCCACTGCTCTTCAAAGAAGAAATCGAGATGCCGAGATCTAATCGATTTTGTTTCGATAACTCTGTGATAGCAATGATCGGGAACGGTGACATAAAGCCCTTGAGCCCCGTCTCCTATCAAGCTCATTGCCACTCAATAAGCTGGGCCACCTTCTCCGGACCAGCTGCCCGGCCAAAAAGGACATGATCGAACAACTTGGTCGACCCCTCGAGTCCTAGAGTCTAGTGTCAAAACTCATCCACGAGTCCATTAGCTTTGAATTTTAGTCTCTCGAGTCATCGATGGCCTCACGCCGGAAGATTACGAACTCATTGCCAATAATGTATTCCCGTATGCTCTTAATGAATGCTTTGATCTTTCCGAGTATCCTCTCATTGCATCTTTAACAAGCGATAAATTAACTAACACACAAGCAGATTAATAACGATTCACTTGATAAAGAAGCGGACACATTAAACGAACAATACATTAAGCACATCTTTAAGCATGTTGTCAAACGAGAGAAAAACCGGGCCCAAGCTGCCGAGGAGGTTTTAACCAAAGTGAATTTGGGAGCTATTTGAAGAGCGAAAAGAGACGCAAATCGGAAGTTTCTTCACGGCACGCGAGCAAGACGCATTGGCGCCTTGCTCGAAAGAGTTCGTGGACGTGTTCGCTTGGTCTTACCGAGACATGCCGGATTAGATCCTAACATTGTAGAGCACCGGATTCCTTTGAATCCCGAGGCTAAGCCCATCAAGCAAAAGCTACGCCGAATCAAGCCGGAGTGGTCTTTACAAGTCAAAGAGGAGATCGAAAAAATGCTCCGCGTCGGCTTCATCGGGGTGATCGAGTACCCCATGGCTCTCCAATATCGTCACGGTCACCAAGGCCGATGGAAAAGTACGGTGTTGCGTGGACTTCCGAGATCTCAACAAAGCAAGTCCCAAGGACGATTTTCCACTACCCAACATCGACATGTTGGTAGACACTCTGACCAATTTCGAAGTCAAGTCCTTCGTGGACGGTTTTGCCGGCTACAATCAAATCAAGATGGCCGAAGAAGATCAAGAAAAGACGGCTTTCACAACCACTGGGGAACCTCTTGCTACACGGTAATGCCGTTCGGACTAAAGAACGGCAGGGCTACCTACCAACGGGCGGCAACCGCCCTCTTCCACGATATGATCCACAAAGAGATCGAAGTGTACGTCGATGACATGATCGTTCACTCAAAGGGATCGGATGGACAACACCTCACGAGACTGAGAAAATTCTTCAATCGCCTCAGAAAACACTCAATGAGGCTTAACACGCCAAATGCACATTTGGGGTTAGCGAGGCAAGGTTTTGGGATACGTAGTCACCGAGAGAGGCATCGAGGTTGATCCTCAAAAGATCAAGGCTATCATCGAAATGAGACCACCGCAAACTCGGACGAGAGGTGAAAAGCTTCATGGGCCGCCTACGGTATATCGGTCGCCGTCAACCAATTGACCTCCATGTGCGAGCCAATCTTCAAATTGATGAAGAAGAACGCCGACATCGAATGGAACTCGAGAATGCCAAGATGCCTTTGAAAAAATAAAAGCATACCTTGTGAGTCCTCAGATTCTCTGTCCTCCCCACGAAGAAAAGCCACTGTTGCTATACCTAGCGTGGCCGACACCGCGGTTGGAGCCATGCTCTGTCAAGAAAAGAAGGAGTCACGGGTCGAAACGCCATCTACTTCGTCGGTCGAAAGTTTCAAGGCGGCGAACTCAATTACTCGGCCCTCGAGAAAACTGCGCGGCTCTGGTATGGGTTGTCGGGAAACTACGGCACTACATGCGGTCGCACACGGTACACTTGGTTTCCAAAATGGACCCGATCAAGTACCTCTTCGACAAACCATCTCTGTCAATGAGGCTCGCCAAATGGTCTTTCTTCCTAGCGGAATTTGACATCAAGTACGTAAACCAAAAGTCAATCAAGGGACGGGCCGTAGGTGAACATTGGTGATTTCCCAGCAGACGAGGCTCGAGGCCCCGAACCACAATTTCCGGACGAGGGAATCTTCGCAATCGAAGGCGAAAATCGATGGCAAGCTTGTTCTTCGACGGAGCGGCCAACAAAAAGGAAACGGCGTCGGTATGCTCTTGGTAGATCCCAAGGACGAGCACACCCCAATTGCTATAAAGCTCAATTTCGAGGTAACCAACAATGCCGCCGAATATGAAGCTGTCTTTTGGACTACAAGCCGCGCTCGAGAGGAATGTCCGAAACTTCGAAGTTTATGGGGACTCGGCCTTGATCATCAACCAAGTCTCCAACAAGTGGAAAACCATAGACCCAGGCTTGCAAAAATACCATGCTGCATGGAGGACCTCATCACACAATTCGAAGAGGTCACCTTCCACTACTTGCCAAGAGGGCCGAAACGAGGTTTGCGAGATGCCTTAGCCACCTTGGCTTCCCTTGTGGAAATCCCTGAAGGAAAAGCAATCAAACCCTTCAAAGTCGGGCGAAAGGAAATTCACGCCTCTCTTGTTGTGAGATCGAACGAGAACCTAAGCCCGTCAATGAGCCATGGTATAACCGGATTTTCCAATACCTCAAGAACGGAAATCACCTTCATGAATAAGGAAGACCCACACACGAAGGGGTCAAAACCAAGAGCATCATGGCCCTAAAACGCCTCGCCTCTCACTTCGTCATCCTCGGGGACATGCTATACAAGAAACGCTACCATGGGCCACTCCTCTGTTGCATCGGCCAAGAAGAAGCAAACAAGTTCATGAGCAGAAGTCCACAATGGGGCTTGCGGTCCCCACATGAACGCGAGCCACGATGCAAATCATTCTCGGGGATGGGCTACTCTTTGGATCTCCGTGGAGCGGTGCATCCACTTTGTCGAAAGGCTGCGACAAGTGTCAACGGTTCTCCAACCTCAATCATCTGCCGCCCCACGATCTCTCTTGCATGACTACACCTTGGCCATTTGCCACTTGGGGAATTGACGTCATCGGGAAAATCGCTCCGCCGACGGCAACGGTCACGAGTTCAATCTTAGTAGCCATCGACTACTTCACCAAATGGGTCGAAGCCAAGTCCTACAAGGTACTCACCTCCAAGAAGGTCGCGCATTTCCTCAAGGAAAACATCATCTGCCGATACGGCATCCCAAATGAGGTCATATCGAGATAACGGCTCACACTTCGAAGGGAATTCGACGGCTGCTGGCTGAATTCAAGATCACACGCCACAAATCTTCTCCCTACCGGCCACAAACAAACGGCGCCGTGGAAGCGGCAAACAAAACCCTCGAACGGATCATCAGAAAAATGACCACCCGAGGACGAGATTGGCAGAGAAGCTGCACCTTGCACTTTGGGGCTACCGCACATCGGTCCGAAACGGCCACGGGAGAAACCCCATTCGCCCACGACATACGGGATGGAAGCAGTCCTTCCCATTGAGCTGGAAATTCCCTCACTCAGAGTCTTCTTTGGAAAATGACATCAACGAAGTCGAATGGCTCGAAGCCGACACGACGAATTGGCTGCTAGACGAGCGACGACTAAAGGCCATGGAACACGTCCGAGCCTATCAAAGCGGGATGGCTAGAGCTTTCGACAAGAAAGTCAAATCCCGAGACATCGGGAAGGCGACCTTGTACTCGAAGAAAAGCCTCCCACTCGAACCAACCCAGCTGGGAAAATGGGAACCCACATGGATCGGCCCTTTCGTGGTTCAAAAGATCTTCTCCGGAGGTGCCATGAAGGCAGACAGGACCTAGACGGCAATCCCTTCATGAATCCGAGTCAACGGAAGCAAACTTCGCGAATACTTCGCCTAAAGAAGAACAAGCTGTGCATCTCTTGGCACTCCATGTAGTGTCGAACTACGCGGACTGAGCCCTCTAGTCAGGAGAACGTAGGCAACCTTAATTGGTCCGGTCTAAAAATACACAAAAAAGTCAAAAGTTTGAATGTCAATCAAGACCTCCATCAAGCTACGCACTTTTCAAGAACACGCCCAGCGGTCACCTTGACCAAGTCAAACGACGGCGGCAACATCGAAAGGACATCAGGGTCGCTCCGGCATCAAACAGGCCGGCTCGTATGCGCTTCGAAGCCGGGGGCTTGTCTTCGCCCTCACGCGCTTCAAAAAAAAAGAAAAAAAAAGAGAGCTCGAGCAAGGGCTCACAAAAAAAAATAATAAAAAAAGGAGCTCGAGCAAGGGCTCACAAAAAAAAAAAAGAAGCTCAAGCAGAAGCTGCAAAAAAAAGAGGTCAAGAGCCCGACGCCAACAAGAGGCAAGGAAGCTACGAAAAAGACCGTCAAAACGACTCGTCAAGGGAGCATTCAACCTCTCATCCAAGCACAAAGCCTCAAAGGGGATTGCCGTCATGGCCCAGGCCTTCGGTCCGCAAATGCAACAGAAAAGTTCAAAGATGGACGCCGACAAAGTGCACAACAGAAGCAAAGGCAAACAAGAGATCTTGCGTCTCGACAAAGCTTTAAAAGTAAATCACAAATCACTAACGGTTACAACATTTCTAGATGAGTTCAAGCACGGTCTACTCTCAAGTTCACAACATGCTAAAAGACAGCTTAATACATTTAACTAATAATGTGTTTGCAATGCAATGAATGGATACCTAGGAGGTCATTCCGCGCCATCTGCGCTTGTCCCTCGCCATTCTTCCCTTTCTTCCCTCGTCCCCGGCGAGTCTTCTTTCGCTCCACGTGAACCAACTCTGCGTCTCTCGGTCAGAGATGCGGGGTCCTCCCCGTAGAGTCAAACAATCCGGCGAGCTCTCGGGGCTTCATTCGCCGTGCTTCGGCTCGGATCTCCTCCCTGCGAGTCCGTAAAGAGGACCTCTCCTGTCGGTCGGTCAACTCTAGTCTCGTAGTCAAACAAAGTGTCTCCCGTCACATCCAAAGGGTCGAGACCGGAGCTTCGGCACTCCTAAGGCAATAGCTACTACGGCAAGCCGGGTCCCAGAATCGCTACACGCACGCTTTGCTCTCCAAGCCACTTGGGACTGCCCAACACGCCGCTCATACCGGGCCAGTGCGAGTCGTCAATACGACACTCTCCCGACGTCTAAGGAGAACCGCGGGAGGGAAAGCGGAATACTTCCATACCCTCGAGAAAATACAAGAAGGCACTGAAGGCGCCATACAAAGAGGAACTACCTCCGCGGTAGCAAGGTCATCCCGGCCAATAAAGGCTCTGCTTCATCCCAAACCGCCGGGAAACAAGCGACGGAATATAGAAGGAGGACCAAGACAAACTGGAACTCGACGACATAGGACCCTTCCCGCAAGACCCTCCTAGTCTCAATCCTCCGAGTGAGGAACCCACCAGCGGATCGATGCGTACCAAGCCGTGCCATCCATCTCTCCCGGGCGGGTCGATCCATATCCAACACAAGAGGTCGGCGAGCAAATGACCACGGGCTAAACGACGTCGGAGCCTCGGGCATGGCTGAAGTCTCTCTCGCGGCCACAAGGTGAGCAAAGCGGGGCTTCCCCCTCTCATGAAACGATCCCCGGTCGCCGGACGGTCGATACCATGAAGAGTCTCCCCCGGCACCAACGGGAAAATATCCTCTCCGGCTCTGCGGTGCCCTACCACATCTAGCAAGCGCCATCGCAAATGCCAAGGGAGGCGACCATGAAAGTGTCGCCATCACGCACAAGGCAAATGCGTCCCAAGAGACATCACTCTCATCATCAACCATGAACCGCTCCGGCGGCTCGAAATGTCAATATGACCCGAATCAAGGATCATGCCCTGCACTTCTTCCAACGAAGTACGAAGAAAGCCTCCGCAAGCTTCACGCTCACCGCAAGACCACCCATCAAAGGAAGCGAGATGGCCTCCACCTCCGGTCCTCCATCAAAGCCCGAAAATCCTCAAAAGTGGGCACCATTTCATTGTAGGAGAAACAATACACATGCCTCCTAACATCCCGAACTTCGCGGCGGCCCGCAGCAAATCCCAATCGGGAACCAACTCCTTAAAAGACCAAATCGAGCAAAGACGAAACCTTACCTCGAAAGCCCGTCTACGATGCCTCATACGGCGCCGCATCCACGTTTTCACCGCTCAAGGAAGTGTGCTTGCCTCTCTGCGAAAGCCTCGGCAAAATTCTAGGAACGTACGAAGAATCCATGGCAAAAATGGAGGTTCCTAGAGAAAATGGGGAAGAAAGCTCGAAAATGGCTGCAAATGGGGAAATGAGGAAGAACCGGACAACTTGGAAAGCATTTATCTCCTTCCCAAAAGCAAGGTTGGTCCGTACGGACCTCTTTGCATGCTAAGTATGTCCGTACGGACCTCCTTGCAAACAGAACCCATTTCCCCAAAACGGTACAACAACCACCATGTCTCGGCGGGACCTTGCTCCAAAGCGCCCAAACAGCGGCCAAAGCCATTCCGGCAAACATACACTACCCACAAACGCACTCTCGGCTCACGTGGCATGCACAAAATAAAAAATACTAGCAACAATTTCTAGGACAATTCCCGGGAATCACAAAAATGACATTACGTCTTAAAATAAAATGCTGTTTTCCGTGCAAATACGAGTGTTTTATTACAGGTACATCAAATGTCTGTTGCTAAAAAAAAAAAAGAAAGGGGGAAAGCAAATGAATACTAATCAGACTCCTCAGCATCATCATCCTCGCCAAGGCCCTCCAGAGAGAAGTCGGGCATCCCGGTGAACTCGCCGTCACGTCCTCGTCATCGAGAATACAGAGCCCCCTCCCGGAGGCTGGTACTCAAAGTACTCGAAGGATCAAATCCGGCGAAAGGATCAAAGAAAGAAGGCTCGACGAACCCTCACCTGTGCATCTGCGGAGGAAGAAGCGATAAAAGAGGCTGCTGTCTCGGAGCTCAGAAGATGTCCCGGCATCCATGCTATACCGCCTCGAAGGTCCCTCCTACTGTGGCTCCGGCTCGGCTCTCGGTGGAGGAACGTCTACGGAATGCCTCGAAGGCATAGGCTCGTACGCCGGCACGCGTCGGGAAGACCGGCAAGACAGCTTCGACGCCATCTTCTTCGCAAACGACCTCATTGCCACATAACGGCGAGTCAGCATATCATAGGCTCTCCCCGGGACTGCACAAGCAAGCGGCCAAGAAACGCTCGGCAATACGGTTATACTCAACAACAAAAAGAAAAATACAGAAAAGATGCCAAGATGGAAAAGAGTAAGCACACTCACCGATCTGTCAGGATCCACTCGGTATGCAGCAGGAGCCTGCTCAGGAACGGGTACAGATACCCTCCTCCTCGATCCGTCCTGTTGGGTATGCATGTTTTAACCCTCCTATTTTGTATTAGATTTGATTGATACCATAACCTCCTATCTATTTTAAGGACTTTAGGACCCTATGTAATGAAGCTTAGACTTCAATTTTTTAGCTAAGTCCATTTTATAGAATAGGTTAATCTTAGGCTTGAAGTATGGCACAAGACTCATTGGATGTAAGGTTGCGGTTCGGCAGTATTCAAAACCGCCCCTTATGAACCGCACATGCAACCGCATGTATGATTCCTTGAATCTTCTCAATGAACTACCTCAGTGCAAACCGCTTGTTGAACCGCATCATTGCAGTTCACCTACAACCGCATCCTTGCAACCCCCTGGTGTAGCAAACCGCACATTCCTAACCGCGTCTCACCAACCGCATCCAATGATTGGCTACTTGGAGTGAACAACTTTTTATCCGTTGGAATCCACGTCAGCAATATCAAAAGTCAACCACCATATCTTGTCACGTGATTCAATGTCAGAAAAGATGCGCAAGGATCTTGAAAAGGTGACAGTGTTCTAACCTCATTGCTTGCGGTGGAGCACGATCGGCTTTATCTGCGGCACTGTACCAAAGGACAAAAGTGGTTCTTTGTGGACCAATAGGATTGCATCAAGTCTTGTCCTTACAATTTGTATCCAACGGCTAGTTTCTTGATGCTTGGGTATAAATACCCCCAATCTTCACCATTTGAAGATTGCTTGAAAAATTGAGAAGTGTTGTGTTCATAGAAGGTGAAGCTACGCGAGAAATTATTCAACCCTTTGAATCTTCATCTTCAAACTTCAAGAAATACTCCCAGCCCGAAATCAAGCCTTAACACTTTCAAGAATCATTGAGCTCTACATCTCACGAGATTTAAAGAGCCTTGATCTTGTTCTCACACACTCACCTCACTTGTCTTAATCACATAGATTAAACACTTGAGATATCTGGTTATAGTTTTGGATTTGTTCTTCATAGAAAAGATTTTATTGTACTTTGTAATCTCGCAATACTTAATATAAAATCTCTCTTAGAAATCCAAGACTAACCATCTTGGTAGTGGACGTAGATCGTTTATCGATTGAACCACTCCAAATAGCGTGTTCTTACTTTACTGCATTTATATTTCTGTGCTTGCTAATTATTTATCTTTGTCTCTATTTGATCTTTATTTAGCTATCCATTATTGTGAAATAGTGTTTGGAATTAACATAGTCAAAATACACGTGTTTGTAAAACTGCTCTCAACAAAACCGCACCACCAAAACCGCATTTTACAAACCGCCTCTCATAACCGCTTTACACTCTATTATTCATTGTGCATTTTACACTATCACTTGCGGTCTATTATCAAGCAAGAGGATTTTGTAAGCAAGAGGTTTAGTTTTTAAAAGAGGGCGAAAAATTTTAAACGGCTATTCACCCCCTCTATTGTATTTTCACCCTTGTTGCCACCTTTGGGACCAACAAGTGATATCGAGCAAACACATTTTAAAACCCTTTGTTTTTCAAGCTTAACGGCTTGTGTGCCGATTCGATATGGCAACCTCAAAGACAATGACTACTGTTAACTATTCACACATTCCAATGTTGGACGAAGACCACTTTGACATCCGGAAGTGCCGAATGCTTATTCATTTGGAAACCATAGATGAAATCTTTGGTGGAGTGCGTGATCAATGGCCCTCTAATTCCAATGAAGGCTAACAACGATGCAACCACCAATGCTTTGAAACTCCGAGGAGGTCAAAAAGCCAAAAGATGAGTGGTCGGATGAAGAGAAGAGAATAGTTGCCTTGGACGGCAAGGCGAGGTTCATCATTTACGGAACCCTCCCCGTATCAACTCTACGAAAGTGATGTACCTCAAAACCACAAAGCGAGATGTGGGATGCCATAGAGAGCTACCTCGAAGGTGATGAAGAGTGCAAGGAAAACAAATTATACAACTTTGTTGAAAGATCCTACAACAACTTCAACGAGAAAACCCAACGAAACCTTGCGTCAAACCTACGATCGCTATGTTGAGGTAGTTAATGCTTGTAGATCTCTTGGTAAAACTTTAACCGATAAGGAAATCAATATGACTTTCCTATACGCTTTAGGTTCTAGATGGGTAAATAAGGCTACCTCTCTAGAAGACTCCAAAGTATTGGGTACTTGGTCATTAAGTAACTTGTATGCCAATCTTAGAGTCTATGAACTTAAATTAAATCATATTGAAGAGATAGAAGCAAAAACCAAATCACTTTCTATGTACGTAGTGGAACATGAAGAGAAATCATCCACATCCAATCAAACCACTGATCCTTCCATATCAACCTCATCACTCATCGAGATGGATGATGATGATTTTGCCATGTTTGTGAAAAGATTCCAAAAATTTAGAAAATCCTCAAAACCTTTCACAAAATCATTTTCAAAAGGCAAACCTCCTGCAACATTTTCTAGGGCTGCAGATACAAAGAAGAAGAAGAGTGACTTGGTATGCTACAAGTTGTAGGAAACCTGGCCACTTTGCATGCGAGTGTCCACGGCCTAAATATGAATATATGAAAAAGAAAACTTTTCCTTCAAAATTTTCTCATCGTAAGGGAATGGTTCTTTGAGGAGGAAGAGAATTCCAAGGAATTAGCAACTTGGATTGAAAGCAGTTACGAGGATGGAAGTGACGGTGAAACCGAAGAGGTTAACCTCTGCTTAGTTGCGAGACGCTTCGATGACTCGGATTGAATCATTTGAGTTGCATGATATGGAGGAAAAGGAGGTTTTTGCAAAACTTCCAAATTATAAATTGGATGATGATATTAAACTTACTCCTAGCGTTAAGATAGGAAATTGTTCGTATTCACGTCCCATTTTCTCATCTAAAGCTGCTCCACCTTCAAAAGCTATTCCAAAGAAAATTTTGAAAAAGGTGGTGGAAGAGGTTTCTCCCATGGAACATGAAAAGATGTTCAAGGAAGGCTGAAATGGTGATCCATCAATTCTCAAATCTTAAGAAAGCCTTAAGCTTAGCTCATGATGAACTTAATGCGTACAAGACGGAGAAAAGCGTGATGAGGTCTGAAATTTCTAATCTTAAGGACCAAATCAAACGAGATGACTCCTCTTCTTGATCAAAACCGCATCCTTGAAACTAAGGTTGCTTTGCACTTCAACTCGGGAATGATGACTTGGTAACCCAAATCGATGATCGCCAAAAGATTATTGATTCGTGGCTCAAGTCTCAATCCACCAAGGATAAAATCTTGGACTTCCAAGTTCCTCCTGGAACTAAGGATGGTCTAGGGTTTGGATACGAGGAAGAGGAGAAGTGTGCATCCTCGAGTGAAAAGGATGAGGAATTTCGAACCGACTAAAGAAATTCCCAAGGAGAAGCATGCTAAGGGAAAGGGTAAAGGAAGACAAGTAAATTATGTCTACCCTAAAGGAAAGCAATATGGGAAGAATTACGTGTTAAAACCTAAGAATTCTGTGGAAGCACTGAAGAGGAAATGGCTTATGGAATTGGTAGAATCTGCTCCAACCACTTACGGTGGAAAAGGCGGTTACGCTAACTCCGGGTCGGACCGCGTTTCTTCTTCAACCGCTCCTCCTGCCTTCAAAAGCAAGAATAGCGTTCCCGGGAAATACGTGGTCAAACCAAAGCCTGTTCCCTTTGTATCATTTGGAATGTTAGCCGGAACCGCACCTCCCAAACCGCTTCCTTGTCCCATACCGCATGCAACTCCTAAGAAGAGTAAGGAGTTAGTAAAACCTCATGAAGCTTGTAGCTATTATAAATGTTACGTGTGTGATGGTTTAGGTCACAAGGCTGCGAGAATGCCTTTTGCGGTTCACATCCAATGCCGGGAAGAGTAAACCTCCTTCGTCAAGCGAGGTGTGGGTCGTAAAGGGTTGCTAACTTCGGGACCCAAGGAATAAAGGGGGACCTCGTTCTTAATGTTTACATTTCGGGTCCTCTCGCTTCATGGTTGGTCACTCCAAGGATAATGAATGGTATCTTGACGGTGGTTGCTCAAGACATATATTTGGAGATAGATCATTACTTGAAGATGTTGTTGAAGCAAGTGGTCCATCTGTAACCTTTGGTGACAACAACAAAGGCAAGACCATTGGATATGGTGTTATAAGGAGAGGAAACCTAACTATTGAGAAGGTTTCTCTTGTCGATGGACTCAAGCACAACCTCCTTTCAATTTCTCAATTTTGCGACAAAGGAATGCTTTGCAACTTCACGTCATCAAATTGCTTTATCAAAGATAGCATTTCCGGCGTCACCCTACTCACGGGGATTCGTAAGAGTAATATTTACATTATTGATCTAAATTACTGCATGTAGTATTACTAATCTCTGTTTTGTAGCTAAGAATGTGAGCGAAAATAGTTGGCTATGGCACAAGAGGTTGAGCCACTTGAACTTCAAGTATCTTGCAAAGATTGGTAGGGAAAACCTCGTTCGTGGTTTACCTAAAGTGGCTGACCACCATCCGAGAGAAATGCGGTGCATGCCGGCTTAGTAGCGATCCGCGTCGTCTTTCACCAGCAAGACCGCTCCTTCAATTTCAAGATGCTTACAACTGCTTCACATTGATTTGTTTGGACCCGTAACCACTGCCAGCATTGGAGGAAATAGATATACCTTAGTGGTGGTGGATGATTACTCAAGATATACGTGGGTTGAGATGATGATTTCCAAAGATGATTGTTATGAGATTCTCACCGCACTTTTTAGACGGCTCCAAACTCAAAAAGAAGACGACATCGTTAGTGTTCGATCGAGATAATGGAACGAATTCAAGAACAACGGTGTTGCTCGGTATTGTGATGACCATGGGATTGATCACAATTTTTCCACTGGTGTTCCACAACAAAATGGGGTTGTGGAAAGGAAGAATAGGGCGTTGATTGAGGTTTGGAAAGACAATGATATGCGAAGCGAAGCTACCTCGGTATTTTTGGGTGAAGCAATCAATACCGCATGTTTCACTCAGAACCGCTCCCTCATCAACAAAACCTATAATAAGACTCCCTATGAGCTTTGGCGAGGAAGAAACCCCAACATTGCATTCTTCAAGATCTTTGGCTGCAAATGTTTTGTCCTCTACAACGGAAGAGAAAATAGAGGTAAATTCGGAGCCAAGGCTGACGAAGGTATTTTGTTGGGTATGCTAAACACTCTAAAGCTTTTCGTGTTTTCAATAAAACTAGTTTAAAAATAGTTGAGTCTGTCCATGTTACTTTTGATGAGCATTCTCTCCTTGAGCCACATTTGGCTCCAAATGTTCTTGATGATTTTGTTGAGCATAATGAACCGAGGTGAATCTCAAACCGCACTTTGAACCTCAACCGCAAAATCCGGCACCCTCCATGAAATTCCCTCAAACCGCAATTTTCAAACCGCACTTTGAAGAACCCTCTCCGGATGCGGCTGCAAGGAAGATGAAGTTGAGAATTCCCTATCCGGCTTATAGAACCTCTTCGTCAACTTACCTTCCATGACTTATTTGAAGGATCTAACGATGTTCCAATTGAAGATCTTGGCAAACCTCGATCCAACCGGACTTACCGGAGGTTCGTGAAGTCGGCGGTCACCCCCTCACTAATGTGATTGGTGATACATTTTCCGGTGTTCAAACAAGGAGATCAAATTATGATGAGCATACTTCTCTTTTATCTCAAGTTGAACCCAAGAAGATTGATGAAGCACTCCAAGATTCCGGTTGGGTTGTTGCTATGCAAGAAGAACTCAACCGGTTTGAAAGATGCAAGGTCTGGACTTTGGTGCCTAGACCTCGGGATCAAGGAGTGATAGGAACTAAGTGGGTATTTAGGAATAAGATGGATGAGAATGGAAGCATCACTAGGAATAAAGCAAGGTTGGTTGCACAAGGATATAGGCAAGAAGAAGGAATTGATTATGATGAAACATTTGCTCCGGTTGCAAGATTGGAAGCTATTAGGATCTTCTTAGCCTACGCCTCTTTCAAGCGTTTCAAGTTATATCAAATGGACGTGAAGAGTGCTTTCCTCAACGGTGGCGCAAGAGACCGTGTATGTTGCTCAACCTCCTGGATTTGAAGACTCCAAATTTCCCAATCATGTCTACAAACTCCAAAGCTTTGTATGGACTTAAGCAAGCTCGAGGGCATGGTATGAGACTCTTTCTAAATTTTTACTAGAAAAAGGATTTAAACGTGGTAAAATTGATACAACTCTTTTTATTGCCAAATATAATGAGCATACTTTACTTGTTCAAATATATGTCGATGATATTATTTTTGGTTCTACTAATGAGTTGCTTTGTAAGCGTTTCGAGAAGCTAATGAAAAGCAAGTTTGAGATGAGCATGATGGGAGAATTAACTTTCTTCCTCGGGCTTCAAATCAAGCAATGCGAAGAAGGTATCTTCATCAGCCAAGCCAAGTACACCAAGGAGCTAATAAAGAAGTTTGGATTAGAAAATGCTAAAGCATATGATACTCCTATGGCCACCGGCAATAAGCTAGATAAGGATCTCAAAGGTAAGAAGGTTGATCAAACTTTATATCGAGGTATGATCGGCTCATTGCTTTACTTAGCGCTAGTAGGCCGAGATATCATGTTTAGTGTACGTGTATGTGCTCGCTATCAGCGAGATCCTAGAGAAGCACATCTTATTGCGATCAAGCGTATAATCCGCTATTTATGCGGAACCACTAACCTTGGACTTTGGTATTCCAAAGATTCGAACTTCGATCTTGTAGGTTATTCGGATGAAGATTATGCGGCTTGTACTATTGACGGGAAAAGCACTAGTGGTACTTGTCACTTCCTCGGGAATAGACTAGTTGCTTGGGCGGCAAGAAGCAAGCTTCGGTTTCGGTGTCAACCACGGAGTGAGTATATTCTTCTTTGGTAGTTGTTCTTTGTCAAATCCTTTGGATGAAGCGGCGAGTTGGTAGACTATGGAATCCATGAAGGGAATTGCCCCATCATGTGTGACAACACTTCAACAATTTCAGTCTCCAACAACCTGTCATGCATTCCAAGACCAAGCATATTGATATCAAGTATCATTTCCTCAAAGACCATGTAGAGAAGAGGAATATCCATTTAGAGTACGTGGGGACAGACAACCAGGATTCTTTGATATCCTCACAAAGGCTCTTGACTCCAAGAGGTTTTCCTTCCTTAGAGGAGAAATGGGTATGCTTGAACTTAAATAAATTCCATACTGTTATTAGCTAACTTGGGTGTTGAGTATAGTTTCAAGACCATGTTGAAACCGCGTGCATCAAACCGCAAGTATGTCCAACCGCACTATGCGGCCAACCGCTTCACTTAAAACCGCATCTTTGCAGTTCAACCGCTTGGATCTCAACCGCGTTTTCAACTTGGAGTATTTTCTATCTTTACTTATTTAAAAAAAAAAAAAAAAAAAAAAGCTGTCAAATTCTTTTATTTATTTTTCGGTCCTTATTTTTCTTTAAGGGTTTATTTGCAAATGTTTTCCCACGAAAATTTAAATTTTGAGAGCATTCAATGCAAAGGGAACATTAGCATTAAATGGCCTTCATGTCGGCCGATCATTGGTTGATGTGAGAAGGTGAAAGGGTGATATATTTGCAATGATTCGAGTTGGTGAACCAATGTGTCCTTTCAAGCTGCCAAACCCTAATCCTTTTCTATATATAGAAGACACAATACACCTTTTCAAACTTTTACTTGTCTTCTCTCTACGTCATCGTACTATCTACGTCGAGTTCACCAAACTCATTCTTCAAAAACTTCATAAACTTTGAGTTTTTCTTCTTCAATGGCTCCCAAACAACCCATTGATGACATGGTATGACTTCTTAAACTCAAACTCTCTTTAATCTTCTGCAAATCATACATGCTATTGAACTGTTTCTACCATTGATGAACACCGTGAAGCTTCGAACACCCTTAGCGACTTTTGTTCATATTTGCTTCAAATCTTGATCATTTTGCTTGATATTTGTTAGGTTTTGTTCGGAATCATGCATAGATTAAGTTTCTAAACTTTGTTTTATGATCAATCAACATCTTGAACACTGATTTTGAATTTTAAAGTTTCTTAGGTTCGAAACCCATTTTTTGATTTTCCATTTTAAGGTGATTTTGAGCAAAGTAGATGTTTTTATTGTTATATTATTAATCTCTTGCTCAATGTGATCACTTTGACATGTTATTTGTTCATTTTGGTTAACATTTTTCAAAATCCTTGTTCTTGGTGTTCTTCGTGTTCTTCATGCATTCATATATTTGTTCATCTTCATTTTGATTTTCCTTATGTTTTGGATTGACCTAAGTTTCAAATCTTGTTTTCCATACTTAGAAAATTTACGAAAATTTTAATTGTTGATTTGCATGCTTGAACCGCATGCCTTATAACCGCATGACATATGTTTTGAAACCACACTTATTGTTGCTAATTTCATGTTTCAAAACCGCATATTATTTTGTCTCAAAACCGCATCTTTGAAAACCGCATATACATTTTCAAAACCGCATGCTAGAAATTTACTTAAGTTTTACTAAGTATATAAATTTGGACACCATAAAATTCCTCTCTAAGCACCGCTTGCGGTGTGGGATAATTTTTGGATTACAATGCCACGTACTAAGTATATACTTTTGTATTTTTCTTATTTATTTCCTACTGTGTTCACAGGTTTCTTGTGGTTGGAAATTTTCATTTCCAAAACCGCACTATTGCCAACCGCATGTGTGCACCAACCGCATGGGAGCTGTGATTTTTCTTAAAAATTCTAACTTGTATGTTTTCTTTGTAGAATATCAAGTATTTCCTACCGAGGTTGGGAAATAAATGAACTGAGATGCGGTCGATGCTGCGGGGAAGGGAGATGATGAGAAAGATGCAAGTTTACGGAATCCTTCCTATTCAACAAGAAGCGAGAAATATACCATTCTGTCTTCATTGACCAGTTCTATGAAACCGGCGAGAAGGGAGAAGCCGAGCTTCTTGATGGATCCACGATTCCAAGTTTGGTGGGAATTGTTGAAGGACTCGAGTCTCCATAGACTATTTGGACATCGAAACACCTTCGGTTTTCATGTATGCGGTGCCCTGTTGAAGTTTCTCAAGAGGTTCAAGATGCTACTGTTCAACTCTAACGGGAAGAGTTTGCCCTCTCTCTCTAGACTTTACAAAACTACGCCAAGGAAAGATTTTGGTGAAATCATGAGCCATACGTGCTATCTCGTAGGGAAGTACGTGTGTGGCAAAACAGGAAACCACAACAACTTCACCTCTTCTCAATGGCAATCTTCTTTGTGCCGTCTACAACGAGATGAAGCTCCATTGGCCCAAAATTCGATGAGAGAACTAGCCGGCAACATTGATTCGTATCAACAAAGGTCAAGAATGAGAAGATCGGATGGAGACCTTTTGGAAGAATGCTAACCGCAATATTTGCAAACTTTCGGCATTTGGAGGAGCTTAGGATTGCCAACCACGAATCTGTGTTGATTGGGGTGATGAAGAATCCTTTGGCCTAAAAGCTATGCACTCCTTCGAGAAGATCCTTTGGCAATATTGATTATAAAGCCATTTATGATGCTTGATACTTCTCAAAATAAGGAGATGTTTGTAGATATGAATCCGGCCACCGCTTCAACCGCGCTTGGGAAGGCTATGAAGAAAGCCTCGAGGAAAAGGAAAAGTCCTTCCAAACCGCTCCCTAAATCGGCCTCAACCGCGCCCGCTAAACCGCGTGGATCAACTGATGAAGGCCCAAGCAAGAAAAAGCCAAGGAAAGAGAAAAAGAAAGAAAAGATGACCCTCATTGATGAGGATGAAGAAGAGGAAGAAGATAACACTATTCCTCCACTGGTAGCCAGGGCTAAGAAGGCCAAGCGGACTCAGATTGATCGGCCCAAATGGTGATGAGGAGGCGACAATCTTTTACAAAGGCGAGTTTGAGAGATTGGAAAGAGAAAGGGTGAGAGGGAAGCTAACAAAGGAAAGTCCAAGGATCCAATTCCCCAACCGCCTCCTTCAAAACCGCCCCAAACCCAAACAATTATTCCAACACCACCTCACTCTCCAAACCGCTCCCATCATTCTTCACCAGCCAAAACCCTATCACCTAAACCGCTCTCTCCTCCTAAACCGCAAAGAGCCGCAACCGCTCAGGGGGAGAAACCGAAAAGGGTTAAACAGATTGCTCGAGAAAAGACCCCAACCAAAGGCCCCAAGCGGTTTCTTCAACGAGTTCGCAATCAGCCTTCACCTTCTCCATCTTCATCTAACTCTTCTTCCCATTCCACTTCCCATACACCATCCAAATCCCCTTCTAAATCTCATTCTTCCTCCTATCAATCCGAATCACCAACTCCCTCACCTCAACATTCCAACCAATCAAATTCCTCAACCTTCAAACCGCGTTCACTCAAATCCTTATTCTCATCATACCCCAGCCATCTCCATTTCAAACCTTAACCGCGAGAAAACACCATCCCCAAACCGCGTCAATATTTCTCCTCCTCCTGCAAATTCCCCACCTCAAAAATCCCCTACTCCTGACCGCCTTCCTACTCCGCCTCCTCAAACCTCACCATCCAAACAAAGAACCCCTCCTGTTTACGTCCATACCGCCCATACAAGTTCCTCCTCGATTCTAACCCCATAACCACGGGATTCCAACCACCAACATTCCACCCTCAACCGCACCTATCTCAACCGCACCCATTCCTTCCATCCCAATTCCAACCGCTTCCATTTCTTTAACCCAAACTCAACCTATTCCTCCTCCAACCACTTCACCCTTTCTTGTCCCGGCCCGGTAGTCTTTTCACAACACTCCTAAACCCCTTATCCCAAACCGCACCTCGAACCCAATCTCAACCGCCTCCCTCAATTACCCAAATTCCATCCATCCCAAACGCTCCCTCGACTACCTTCAAATTCTTTCCACCCTTCAACCGATTCAATCACGGTTGATTGTAAACCAAGGCCACATGCTAAAGCGATGAATCCAACATGGCCTTAACCGCATCCAATACCAACCTGGAAGCCTCCAACCGCTCTCTACATGCCAAGGTTGATGCTCAAACCGCTGAAATGGCCGTCATGAAATCCCAATTGATTGATGCCATTAAGGGGAGAGAGTGTCCACGAGAAGGCTATCCAAAACCGACTCGAATGCTTCCAAGCCTTTAAAGAAGATCTAGCTCTTGGAGTGCTCAAAGCCATGGGTGATGCGGTTTCAAAGACTCAACTCCAAGAAATGCTCTCCAAGCTATACGATGAGTTTGTTTCTTCAACCAATGCTTTGCTCTGGTGTCTTTCATGAAAACTCTTGAAGATTCCCATCCTCAACCGCTGACAAGCATCCACCTCGGCCGCTCCTATCCAAACCGCGTTGGATGACTGCGGCTCAAAATCTTGAATGAACTGGACTCCCTCAAAGAAAGAATCAATGTTGATCTCAACATAGTGGGAGGCAGTATTAAGGAGCGAGTAAAGAATTTTGATGATGACATTTCCTTCGGGTTTGAGAACCTCAAAGCAGGCTTCAACCTTAAAATTGACAACTCTATCAAAGAATTGAAGTCAAATCTGGATGTAAGCTGTTGACCTAGAACCTTTGAGAGATGCTCTATCTACTCAAACGGTGGCCATCGAGAATGAGATCTTCACCTTCTACAATTCTTTGAAGGCTGCATTGAAGGATTCACTACTCGAGATCAAGGAGAGTGTTGATGGAAACACTAGATCTGTTGATCTTTGTTGGAACTAGCTTGATTACATGCAACCGCACTACGAACAGTTGAGACTACCCTTGCTAGACGGGTTGAAGACCTTAGAGCCCTCGGAAGAAATATCGGAGGTGAAAGCTCGGCCTTCGGACCTTCGGAACCGCATTTGCCCGGTAAGAAGTCAATCAACCAAGAGAGCATGCACGCCATCAACATCAACCGCATCGGCACCCGGCCGCGTCGGCATTAGGACTTCTCTTTTGTAATTCCTTTATCTTATTTTTCTTGAACTCCTTTTTGTCTTGTTGGACCGCACTCCATGTATTTTTGTCCAACTTTCTTTTTGAAACCTTTGTATTTTGCTTCTCTACCATTGTAAGTGTAACCGCATTGGTAGTAATGAAAAATGCATCATTGGTTCCAAAACCTTGTTCATATCAAGCGCTTGTTTGTAGAACAATGAAACCTCTTATGGATTATAACCTCATTCAAATATTTTCTAACTTAAAATCACTATTTTGAATTGATGTTTAAACATTCAGTTTAAACCGCACTTTGAACTTAAACTCACAACTTCTTAAGTGCACTGAATGCATTTCTATACCATCCATATTGTAAGTATTTAACTTTCAGATAGTATAGAAATCTATAGCTTAAGCTAAGTGTGTGCATTGACTTGGGACATGAATTACCATGTTAATTCTTATGGACATGTTTTTACCAAGTACAATGTTTGCTTTAGTTATAGTAGGTAATGGCATCAATCAAATAGGAGGAGATTGTTGGGTATGCATGTTTTAACCCTCCTATTTTGTATTAGATTTGATTGATACCATAACCTCCTGTCTATTTTAAGGACTTTAGGACCCTATGTAATGAAGCTTAGACTTCAATTTTTTAGCTAAGTCCATTTTATAGAATAGGTTAATCTTAGGCTTGAAGTATGGCACAAGACTCATTGGATGTAAGGTTGCAGTTCCAGCAGTATTCAAAACCGCCCCTTAGAACCGCACATGCAACCGCATGTATGATTCCTTGAATGCGCTCGATGAACTACCTCGGTGCAAACCGCTTGTTGAACCGCATCATTGCGGTTCACCTACAACCGCATCCTTGCAACCCCGTGTAGCAAACCGCACATTCCTAACCGCGTCTCACCTGACCGCATCCAATGATTGGCTACTTGAAGTGAACAACTTTTTATCCGTTGGAATCCACGTCGACAATATCAAAAGTCAACCACCATATCTTGTCACGTGATTCAATGTCGAAAGATCTGCAAGGATCTTGAAAAAGTGACGGGTGTCCTAACCTCATTGCTTGCGGTGGAGCACGATCGGCTTTATCTGCGGCGGTATGCAGAAAGGACAAAAGTGGTTCTTTGTGGACCCGATAGGATTGCATCAAATCTGTCCTTACAATTTGTATCCAACGGCTAGTTTCTTGATGCTTGGGTATAAATACCCCAAATCTTCACCATTTGAAGATTGCTTGAAAAATTGAGAAGTCTTGTGTTCATAGAAGCTGAAGCTCTGCCCAGAAATTATTCAACCCTTTGAATCTTCATCTTCAAACTTCAAGAAATATTCCCCAGCCCAGAAATCAAGCCTTAACACTTTCAAGAATCATTGAGCTCTACATCTCACAGATTTAAAGAGCCTTGATCTTGTTCTCACACACTCACCTCACTTGTCTTAATCACATAGATTAAACACTTGAGATACTGTGGTTATAGTTTTGGATTTGTTCTTCATAGAAAAGATTTTATTGTACTTTGTAATCTCGCAATACTTAATATAAAATCTCTCTTAGAAATCCAAGACTAACCATCTTGGTAGTGGACGTAGATCGTTTATCGATTGAACCACTCCAAATAGCGTGTTCTTACTTTCTGCATTTATATTTCCTGTGCTTGCTAATTATTTATCTTTGTCTCTGTTTGATCTTTATTTAGCTATCCATTATTGTGAAATAGTGTTTGGAATTAACATAGTCAAAATACACGTGTTTGTAAAACTGCTCTCAACAAAACCGCACCACCAAAACCGCATTTTACAAACCGCCTCTAATAACCGCTTTACACTCTATTATTCCGCTGTGCATTTTACACTATCACTTGCAGTCTATTATCAACTGCAAGAGGATTTTGTAAGCAAGAGGTTTAGTTTTTAAAAGAGGGCGAAAAATTTTAAACAACTATTCACCCCCCCCCTCTAGCTGTATTTTCACCCTTGTTGCCACCTTTGGGACCAACACGTCCCCACGGACATACGTGAAATCCGGCCTCGACATCGGAACCTCTAGGGGAACCTGTGGGCCAGCCTCTCTCTCCCTCGCCAATACCTGCGGCGTCCTCAACTTCCTCCTCACGAAGGCCCCATACTCCTCTCCATACAAAATAAACTCCTCGGCACCCACACCGCCAAGGTACCTCTCAAAGTCCAACACGTCCATATCTCGGGAATCAAGCATCCCAAAAGGAGGGTCCCTCGGAGCCACGGGAAGCACACCTGGGCCATCTTTGCCCGAGAAGACCCAGCTCCCAGTGTACATGACGTCACAAGTCGGGCCCTCGGCATCTTCGCATTGCGGCTGTCACCTCAGGAGCCCCCTCGAACTCATCAGCCTCATACCGAGCCCACGGGAACAAAACAAACCCCTCCGGGCTACCTCTCTCCAGACGCTCCTACACATCCCCGTAGGCAATGGTGAGCTTCCCTCTGCTGGTCCTCCTCTTCCTCGCCGTACGAGCTCCTTCCCCAGCAAATCAAAAGGAAGTCGTACAAGACTACATATCCCCAGCACCGGCAGTCAGTGTAAGCCCGAACCTCGCCCACTCCAACGGCAATTCAACCATCGGCAGTCAGTGTAAGCCCGAACCTCGCCCACTCCAATGGCAATTCAACCACCGGCCGTCAATGTAAGACCGGTCTTCGCCCACTTCAACGGCAATTCAACCACCGGCCGTCAATGTAAGACCGGTCCTCGCCCACTCCAACGGCAATTCAACCACCGGCCGTCAATGTAAGACCGGTCCTCGCCCACTTCAACGGCAATTCAACCACCGCGCGTCAATGTAAGACCGGTCCTCGCCACCTTCAACGGCAATTCAACCGGCGGCGTCAATGTAAGACCGGTCCTCGCCCGCTCAGCGGCAATGCAAGAAGGAGCCAACGCCTCCGAATACAAATCCCAAGGCACGAGACGCCTCCAAAACGCTCAACGGCAACTCAAGCACCGGCCATCAAAGTAAGCCCGAGCTCCTCCCCAACAAGTCAAAGGGAAGTCATACAAGACTACT
Organism: Adenophora triphylla var. japonica; assembly: GCA_022495995.1. Classification (NCBI taxonomy): domain Eukaryota; kingdom Viridiplantae; phylum Streptophyta; class Magnoliopsida; order Asterales; family Campanulaceae; genus Adenophora; species Adenophora triphylla. The sequence goes on along the minus strand of JAFEMH010000588.1, from coordinate 208,581 downwards.
TATCCCCAGCACCGGCCGTCAATGTAAGCCCGAACTTTGCCCACTCAACGGCAAAACAACCGCAAGAAGGAGCCAACACCTCCGAATACAAATCCCAAGGCACGAAACGCCTCCAAAACGCCAAATGGTGAAGCAATCACCGGCCATCAAAGTAATGGCCCAGAGCTCCTTCCCCGGACAAGTCAAAAGGGAATCCTTGCAAGCCCCTACAAGGCCACAATAAATTCCCAACGGATGAACACCGGCAGCCATCGTAAGTCCAACCTTCTCCCCAACGGACAAAGCACGAGCTCAAGGCAGCCATGCCTCCACAACTGCCGCCAGAAGACGATTCAAAGTCCTCCCGCGTGGCACCAACCGCCGCCAGAAGACAATTCAAAGTCCTCCCGCGTGGCACCAACCGCCGCCAGAAGACGATTCAAAGTCCTCCCGCGTGGCACCAACCGCCGCCAGAAGATGATTCAAAGTCCTCCAGCGTGGCACCAACCGCCGCTGAAGACGATTCAAAGTCCTCTGCGTGGCACCAACCGCCCCTTGAGAGAAGACGATTCAAAGTCCTCCGCGTGGCACCAACCGCCGCCGGAAGACAATTCAAAGTCCTCCCCGCGTGGCACCAACCCGCCGAGAAGACAATTCAAAGTCCTCCCGCGTGGCACCAACCGCCGCGAAGACGATTCAAAGTCCTCCCGCGTGGCACCAGCCGCCGCCGAAGATGATTCAAAGTCCTTCCGCGTGGCACCAACCGCCGCGAGAGAAGACGATTCAAAGTCCTCCGCGTGGCACCAGCCGCCGCGAAGACGATTCAAAGTCCTCCGCGTGGCACCAACCGCCGCCGAAGACGATTCAAAGTCCTCCCGCGTGGCACCAACCACATTCAGCAGACGATTCAAGTCCTCACGCTATCCCCAGCCCGGAAGGCTTTAAACCACTCGGTCCGGAAGACCGTATAAACCTCCCAAATCACTATCTCGGCCCGGGAAGGCCTTAAACCACCCGATTAGGAAAATCGTAAAATTTCCATCCCGGGACACCACCACGTCCTCGCAGATTTGACCTCGGCGGTCACCACATCTTAGGACACCACCACGTCCTCACAGGCCCGACCTCGGCGGTCACACAACACTTCGGGGCACCATCACACCCACATATACTCACAATTTCACGACCTACGAACTACGACCAGGCTTGATTCACTTGAGGATACATAGGAATCCTATCGCGGGGTCCGGCCATCGGCTTTATCTGATACCCAGGACACCACCACGTCCTCACAACCCGGCCTCGGCGGTCACACAACACTTAGGGCACCACCACGCCCGCATTCACAAACACTCGCCCCACACCCGAACTACGACCGGGCTTGATTCCCGCCGGGGATACGTAGGAATCCTATCACGGGTCCGGCCCTGCGGCACCTATGCGGTCACACAATAGGACACCACCACGTCCTCACACCGACCTCCCGGTCACTTTATCTCCCGGCCGCGCGATCCAGTTAGGACCCTTATCTTATCGGCGACCCCACTTCTTTCATAAGTGACGTCGTCGAGGGCTTCGTAAGTACCCCAATCTGGATCACCCCTTTCAAACACACGGGAAACACCGCGAGACTCATCAACGCAGTCTCGAAGACCTCGGCACTCAAAACACTCTCAAAACCCCCAGGCCAAACCAAGGGAGGAGCCTTTACGGGATAAAAGGGACAAAAGGACCTTTTGGGAATTTTCAGGGAAATTGGAAAAGCAATAATGGTAAAGTACGGACCTCTTTGCTTTAATAATTACTGAATCCTCTTAAAGTCCACAATATTCCCTCAAATCCCGGGGAAAATGATTACCCTCTGCGAGTTGGTCCGTACGGACCTCTTTGCATGTCAACTCGGGTCCGCATGCGGACCTTATTGCCACGAGGGAACATCATAATTGCAAAATATTCCCCATCATCATGATTCCCTCAAATCGAGGAAAACCAAAAGTCTGGATTACCGGGGAGGTCCGTACGGACCTCTTTGCACCAAATCTGGCACTATAAATAGAGGGCTCCCCCTCCTCATTTTCACCGCACCTCCCACTTCTCTCTTCCTCCCTAGGCCTTCTGGCTTCCCCTCTAAGTCCTTCCGAGGCATTCCCGGCCCCTTTCGGATCCTTCCGAGGCCTTCCGAGCCCCCTTGTGGTGCTCCGAAGCCTCCCCGAGTGCTCCCGCGACGCTCCCGCGCTGCCCCGAGGCACTCTTGAGGTACTCTGAGGCCCCTCGTGGTACTCCGAGGCCTTGCACGGTCTTTCCACGGTGTCCCGGCTCTTTAGGAGTCAAACCGGCGATCCCAAACCACGCCGAAACTGCCCAGAGTGACTCCACGCCACCTCAACGCACGTCGAACCTCTGCCGAACGCGACTGCGGCCTCAACTCACGGCGAAACTCTGTCCGCAGACAACCGGCATCTCCCGAAGCAATCCCGATCTGTACCAGAACGCTACTCCGACCTCAAACACTATTCCTCAGCGGAAGACAAACACGAACCAACATTGGTAAGGCTTCCTTCCGTTACTATTTCAATACATTTCCATACATAGCATACAATGTAGACATCCGATACAGCATGCATTTTTAAAAAGCACACACACACACACACAACATTTAAAGGATATTAGGGGTATCCGAAAGACTCGTTTTACGAGGCGACTCGAGTGAGCTCTAATATTCTAATATTCTCTTCCCGAGGAGTCATCTGACCTCCGAACTCAAAATCTCATCACACAAAAACAGTTTAAAATTATCTTTAAATTGATGCCCTTTTTCAATGTTTTGGGCTTAATAAAAACGGCGTGGCGACTCTACAAATGCGAAAACAAACGGCGAGACACCTCCAACTCGAAAACTGCTGCAAAGCGGGGAAATGCCAGATGCAAGGGCGCGAACGCGCTGCCTCTCGGATCCGGGTAATTTCAACACTGCACTCTCTGGCCCCCACCACCGTGCATGTCATCATCTTCATCGTAAGGTTCATGCGCCGCCTGTTGTTTTCTGCGCATCTCATCTTCAATGTTGACATCGTGAAGGGTTGTCTCCTCGCACTCATCAAGCTCCATATCTGTCATCTGCGATGAAGGCTTAGGAGGCAGCACACCCTCTATTGCCTTGCATTGTTCGGAAGTCAAGGAATGCGGGAAGTCGGCCAGAAGTGGATGTATAATTTGCCCCTCATGAATGGTCTTTGGTACATTGGCATCCCTTCGTCATTTATTGCCTTGAATTGATCTGGCTTAACAACTTCTCCAGGTTGGGATTTGATGAGGAGCTGCCTGTTATCTAGATGAGTCAAGATAAATTGGGAGCCACATAATGCCTCATTTGGGTGCTCTTTCTGTTGTAGTACAAAGACTATGTCTCCAGTAAGAGTGTCAGGAGCTTCATCGGCTTCTCCTGGGAATGTAATTTTCTGTCCATTTTGCATACCCTTCTCCACAACCACTTCCAAGACCTTCTTCTCCTGTACAACCTTTTCGCCCTTGCATTGTGGGTATAGGGTATAGGGTATAGTGTATAGGGTATAGTGTATAATGCATAGGGTGTAGTGTATAGGGTATAGTGTATAGTGTATAGTGTATAGGGTGTAGTGTATAGGGTATAGGGTATAGGGTATAGGGTATAGGGTATAGGGTATAGTGTATAGGGTATAATGTATAGTGTATAGGGTATATGGTATAGGGTATAGGGTATAGGGTATAGTGTATAGTGTATAGGGTATAGGGTGTAGTGTATAGGGTATAGTGTATAGTGTATAGGGTATAGGGTATAGGGTATAGGGTATAGTGTATATGGTATAGGGTATAGGGTATAGGGTATAGTGTATAGAGTATAGGGTATAGGGTATAGGGTATAGGGTATAGGGTATAGTGTATAGGGTATAGGGTGTAGTGTATAGGGTATAGGGTATAGGGTATAGGGTACAGGGTATAGGGTATAGGGTATAGGGTATAGGGTATAGGGTACAGGATATAGGGTATAGGGTATAGGGTATAGGGTATAGGGTGTAGTATATATTGTATAGTGTATAGGGTATAGGGTATAGGGTATAGGGTATAGTGTATAGGGTATAGGGTATAGGGTATAGGGTATATGGTATAGTGTATAGTGTATAGTGTATAGGGTGTAGTGTATAGTGTATAGGGTATAATGTATAGTGTATAGGGTGTAGGGTATAGGGTATAGGGTATAGGGTATAGTGTATAGGGTATATGGTATAGGGTATAGGGTATAGGGTATAGTGTATAGTGTATAGTGTATAGGGTGTAGTGTATAGTGTATAGTGTATAGTGTATAGGGTATAGGGTATAGGGTATAGGGTATAGTGTATAGGGTATAAGGTATAGTGTATAGGGTATAGGGTACAGGGTACAAGGTACAGGGTATAGGGTATAGGGTATAGGGTATAGGGTATAGGGTATAGTGTATAGTGTATAGTGTATAATGTATAGGGTGTAGTGTATAGTGTATAGGGTATAGTGTATAGGGTATAGGGTATAGGGTATAGGGTATAGGGTATAGGGTATAGGGTATATGGTATAGTGTATAGGGTGTAGTGTATAGTGTATAGTGTATAGTGTATAGGGTATAGTGTATAGTGTATAGGGTGTAGGGTATAGGGTATAGGGTATAGGGTATAGGGTATAGGGTATAGGGTATAGTGTATAGGGTATATGGTATAGGGTATAGGGTATAGGGTATAGTGTATAGTGTATAGTGTATAGGGTGTAGTGTATAGTGTATAGTGTATAGGGTATAGGGTATAGGGTATAGGGTATAGGGTATAGGGTATAGTGTAGAGGGTATAGGGTATAGGGTATAGGGTATAGGGTATATGGTATAGGGTATAGTGTATAGTGTATAGTGTATAGTGTATAGGGTGTAGGGTAATTTAAAATAACTTTCATATTTTATATAAATAAAAATAATGATATTTATTAAATTAAAATTAATAAATATTTATGATTTATTTATTTTTTCTAAAATATCATAAATATTTATGATATTTTAATGTTTTTTAGTTTGTTATTTTGTTAATTAGTTCTAAAAATAAACAAAAATTACATTTTATTATCAGCAACGAAATATTTTTCCGTCACTGATAAATAAAAAAATATTAAATTATCAGCGGCGGAATTATTTCGTCGGTGTTTAATAAAAAAAAAAACATTTAATTTCACCGTCGGAATTATTCCGACGCTAATAAATTAAAAAAAAATTAATTATTCAGCGGCGGAAATATTCCGTCGGTGTAATATTTCAAAAAAAAAAAAAAAATTATTTTCACCGTCGGAATATTTCCGACGCTGATTAATAAAAAAATAAAAAAATGATATATTTTCACCGACGGAATAATTCAGTCGCTGATAATTATTTAGCGGCGGAATATTCCGTCGGTAAATCTACCGCGAAAATAGTGGCGGTAATTAAACGAATATTCGAGGAATATTCGTTTTAGCAGCGGAATTTAGCGGCGGAATTAAATTCCGTCGCTAAATTTGACGCCAAAATAATTTCGACGCTAAAGCCTATATTCCGCCGCTATTTAGCGACGGAATAAGTCCGTCGCTGATAATCCCGTCGCTAAAACACCTGTTTCTGGTAGTGTTTTCTTTGGACTAGAAAACATAATTTTCATTTTCAAAATATTTGCAGGTCACCTACCTGTTTTGAGTTAAGCTGGCCAATGAAGAAGAATCTTCATTTCTTATGAAGCCATGAAAGAGGAAAATGGTTCGAGTTCTCAATGTTTTTTAGCTTCATTTTTCTTGATTTTGGGTTTATTAACTTTGCGTTGGATCTCATATCGTCTTTTTGAGAAATTTATGTCCTTGATTTTGGGTTAATCCACTAGGAATTTATTGAAATTACGTAAATCAAGTATACATTTTTAATTCAATATAAATGTTGCATATTATTGATTTACTAACTTGATTGAATTTTGATAAAAAAAAATTGTGTAAGTGAGGGACAATGGCAGACCAAGAATGAAAGGTAACTCTGCACGCCGGAAAGTGAACCGCAAGATTTGGTTCACCGTATCTCGAATGAAAAAAAGACAAAGAAAAGTGTCTTGAAAAATTAGCTTTACTATGCCTGTCGAATGGACGGGTTACTCACTAGTATATATAGGGGACAATATAATTATTACTACTACCTTTTAGGAGATTAGGTTGAAAAAGTCAAAGGCTAAAAAAAAATAAAGAAAAAGCTTCATTATTGATTAATGATAACTTTTCACAATTAACAATGTTGGTTTAAGATATCTAGCTAGGTTATTTGCACATTATTTTAATAAAAAAAAATGTGCAAATAGTAGGACCCTACTTCAATTCTCTCTCTCTCTCTTCTTTTTTTTTTTTTTTTTTTTTTTTTTTTACCAATTCTCAATACCACATTTATGTGTGCATGTAGCAGCTTCCCGCGACCCATACAACTTTGAATATACTCCCTCCGTCCCGCTACAAATCACACGGTTACTGTTTGCGCGGAAATTAAGGAAAAAATAATAATATAAATATTGTGAGTGTAAAAGTAAAATAGGAAAGAGAATTAGTGGAGGGAATAGTAAATTATAATGGTGTTGTGAGTATTAAAATAATGTAAAAGAGAGAATAAGTGGAGGGAATAGTAAAGATTTTTGGCCATTTTAGGAAGTGTGCAATTTGTAATGGGACGTCCAATAAGAAAAGTGTGCAATTTGTAGCGGGACAGAGGGAGTATTAATTATCTATATAATTGCTTTTATAATAACAATATATAATCATAAATTATTATACCTTTCCCAGTATGAACAGTAGCAAGTCAACCGAGTTCAACTTTGACCAAACTTTAATATCAATCTATTCATTCTAATGAAATTTTAATAATTGCTATTGATAAATCATTTGGTTATTTTATGGATAACAATTTTTAAATTTTTATTATGAAAAGTAAATTGATATTAAAGTTTGGTCAAAATTGAACTTGGTTGAACTGAGTTCGTATTAACCGGTTAAGGTATTATGGGACGGAGGGAGTATCAAATAACTAATTATTCTTTGAATATTTTAATTATCTAGATAATTAAATGCTTTTATAATGATAAAACATAATCTATATTACAATAGGCAATGGAGGTAACCGCCGAGACAAAGAAGGGCTGAGATTCATTTTCAGAAATTGATCGGACGGCCTAAAACTAACCTAATTAACCCACTACTGAATCTTGCAAAAAGGAAGCCAGCCGGTTATCGACCCATGAATCTGGTAACAAACTCATCCTCTAACAAAATATTTTCGGCCACCTTCACCGTTGATCACGGCATCCGGCCATTTAACTGCTCATAACTGTTTCACTCATTCCTCTAATCTCCCTCGATTTTCCACAAAAACCCTAAAAAAACCCTTCATCACATCCTCTTCTGTATATTCTCTGTCTAAATCAATCACAAATCCTCCCTTCTCAACCATTTGCAGTTCCTACCTCAATTTCCCACAAAAATCCGTCCAGAATAAGGTCTTCGATCAATCTACTTTAAATTCTAACGATCGTGAAAATAGTGCAGAATTACAGAGTGATTGGAATGTTCAAGTTGGGTGCCCCACCGCTGTTCCAGTCGCCGGATTCAGCTTGAGCGACCGCACTTTCTTTCTCCTTGCTTTTATCGCTTGCTCGGTACGATCCCTGCCTTTTAATTTCATTGCGATTATGCAAATGTTGAGTATCATATATTTATTTTGCAATTATTTTGTTATGTAAATCCTTAATTGTTAGTGAAATAGGGTTTATTAGCTGATTGAGGGCGGGTTTAATACTGCGTTTTGCGGAGAGAATTTCCTAAAAATGATTTGGATTATGCTAAAATTTGTTATTGTCACAAAAAGGTCAAGAAAGATCAAATCACTCACAACATATATGCGCTGGTCAGTGTGTGTTTATGAAACAAAATGGTATTGAAGCTTTCTGGGACGTTGGGGTTTCATTGATGGAGCAAGGGAGCATGTTTTCGAGACGGTAAATGAACTAACCTACTCATTAACGTAGTGGGTGGGTTAGGGTTGTTATAGGAAAAAGGGTAGTGAATTACGACAGAGTAGTGAGGGTGTCTGACGAGAAGGGAAAGAAGAAAATGGGTGGGGTGGTGTGAGAGTTAATAGAGGAAGACTATTAAATTGTTCTTTTGTTCTTTTTTCTTTATTTAATTTTTTTAGTTGTTTTCCATTGTTAACAAAATCTAATTTGTGAGAATCAATCTCAACCGCTCTAAGAGGAAGCCAGCCGGTTATCGGCCCATGAACCTGATAACAAACTCATCCTCTAACAAAATATTTTCGGCCACCGTCACTGTTGATCATGGCATCCGGCCATTTAACAGCTCATAACTGTTTCACTCATTCCTCTAATATCCCTTGATTTTCCTCAAAAACCCTAAAAAGTCCCTTCATCACATCCTCTTCTGTATATTCTCTGTCTAAATCAATCCCAAATCCTCCCTTCTCAACCGTTTGCAGTTCCTCCCTCAATTTCCCACAAAAATCCGTCCAGAATAAGGTCTTCGATCAATCTACTTTAAATTCTAACGATCGTGAAAATAGTGCGGAATTACAGAGTGATTGGAATGTTCAAGTTGGGCGCCCCATCGCTGTTTCGGCCGCCGGATTCAGCATGAGCGACCGCGCTTTCTTTCTCCTTGCTTTTATCGCTTGCTCGGTATGATCCCTGCCTTTTAATTTCATTGCGATTGTGCAAATGTTGAGTATCATATATTTATGTTGCAATTATTTTGTTATGTATATCCTGAATTGTTAGTGAAATAGGGTTTATTAGCTGATTGAGGGCGGGTTTAATACTGCGTTTTGCGGAGAGAATTTCCTAAAAATAGTTTGGATTATGCTAAAATTTGTTATTGTCACAAAAAGGTCAAGAAAGATCAAATCACTCACAGCATATATACTCTGTTGGTCAGTGTGTTTATGAAACAAAATGGTATTGAAGCTTTCTGGGACGTTGGGGTTTCATTGATGGAGCAGGGGAGCATGTTTTCGAGACGGTAAATGAACTAACCTACTCATTAATGTAGTGGGTGGGTTAGGGTTGTTATAGGAAAAAGGGTAGTGAATTACGATAGAGTAGTGAGGGTGTCTGACAAGAAGGGAAAGAAGAAAATGGGTGGGGTGGTGTGAGAGTTAATAGAGGAAGACTATTAAATTGTTCTTTTGTTCTTTTTTCTTTATTTAATTTTTTTAGTTGTTTTCCATTGTTAACAAAATCTAACAAAACATAACTAAGGGTTTGTCATGTGAGGTTACATAGTTTTGTATTATTTTTAATCAATGAAAGTTTAGATGGAGTCATGCAATTAAAAAAATTGAAGTAATACAAAGATGACTTTAGAAAAAATAACCGAGTACATACTCCAATTGGACGGAGTATAAAATTGGTCATACTGTAACCGAATACTAGCATTACTTAATGAAACCCGTTTAGGTTTGACAGTTTGCAAAAACTAGCACTAATATTTCAGTTAAAGAAGAGGAAAATTGAAAAGTTGAATAAAAAATGTATAGGCGTCACTCCGTGTCAAAGGCACGGGGGTTAGTACTAGTCATAAATAAGTGTAATTAAGCAATGTATGTCAAATTTTATGAAAAAAGTGTAAAACTATAAATATTTTGAAACAAAAATCTATCATAAAATTTAAAATATTTTGAAACAAAAATCTATCATAAATAACCACCCATCTCACTTTCGCCCCACCTTAAAAACCACCCACTTCCACCTCTTCACCCCCTCACCACCATCGGCTCCAACCCTAAATTCGAAACACACCCTAAACCACCATTACCCTCGGCTCTACCACCCTTAGTCGAAACCCTTGATGTTGCCACCTGCACAACACCCAACCCCGCCATCACAAAGCCCATATACGAAACCTTCTCCTCCATAACCATCCATACAACACCACCCTCGGAAAGAAAAAGAAACCATAATGGCCGAAACCCTATTTTCTTTCTTTATTTTCTCCTCCAGCGAGAACCATGCCAACAACCCTCAGCAAAACCCATGGTCGACCCACCATTACTTGCTTCTGCCACCACCATCAAATCTCTACCCTTCCTAACCCACCACCACCCTCGGCTCAACCACCCTTAGCCTAAACCTTTTCTCACATCTTCACAAAAACCCAATAGCCGCCCCACCTTACTTGCGGCACTACTCTGAAGTTGCTCCACCCTAAAATACCACAAAAAAAACTAGCTACCACCCACCCTATCTTCTCTCTTCTCAACCAACATCCCACCTTCTCACTCCGATGTTACTTTATTTTTCTCCACACCAAATCACCACCACCCTTAACCTCTTTTTGACAACCAACTATTGCTCACCACCCTCGACACAACCCAATTGCCGAGACCCATAACCTTTCCCCCTACCACATTAACTCCAAATCCCTCCTTACAACCCCTAACGCATCCTGACATCTCGCTTCAACTACATCCGTCTCAACTCCACTCACCAACAGACTTGATGGTGCAACCCCTGGTGCCATCGCACCAGCCCTCTCACCCACCAACTCAGACAACCAACCAGCTGATGCCACCTCTAGTGTGATAATACAAGCAACCACATCACATCAGAAACCACACACACGTCTGGGTGCACATCCATCTCCACCCGCTCCATCAAACCCGATTCGTCGCATCACTTTTCAAGATTCGACTTATCCAATGATCATCCAACTTGCGGGGGATATGAGAAATATTATATTATCAAGAATATATTACAGGGCCGGCTGTTAGGGTGTGTCGGGTGAGCGGTCGCTCCGGGCCTCAAATTTTGAAGGGGCCCCAAATTTTTTGAATTATATTACTACTTTCGTTTCAAAATAAGTATAAAAAGAAAAAAATATTTTTGATTAAGAGTAAATTTGAAAAAAAAAATTACATTCATTTTGGAACGGAGGAGTAGTATTGTATGTTGTATATGCAACTTCAATTCAATTGGGTAATAAGATTGTATTTGGAATCTACAATTTTATTTTTTCAACAAACCTAAATAATATTTTTCTTAAAAAAAAAATCAAAACCTAATTTGTTTTAAATTATTTATATCAACAACTCCGTACGTTTAGTCATCTTTCTTCCATTATTCTCCATAACGCATCCCTCACCTTTCTCATTTCAACGTTTTTTTTTTCTAAACTACTAAAATTTAAATAGCCAAACTTCTTGCCCATTTTTCATCTAACTTTCGATTGGTGTGCTCACATTGTCCTCTAAGATTTCAACTTTTGACATTTCAATGGCCACTGCAATAACCGTGATATTACTAGCAGAATTTCGGAGACGATTGCAGCGACACAATTATAATCATCTTCCATAACTTTTGGCAGCCACACCACCGTACTCTTTAATATTTTCATACTTAAAATTTTCAATTACTGGTTCTAAAATTAGAAAATATAAATCTGGTCATGAAACACGATAAAAAAAATGACGAGCAAATATATACACTATTATTTTTGTAGTTATATTTAGGGCCTAAGTTTTACTTTCGAACAGGGCCCCTAAAATGTCATGACCAGCCCTGATATATTATATATATCAATTAGTTATGTTACCAAAATCAGAGATACCGTGTATATCAATTAGAGATTTAAATCTGTATAGATCTAGAAGAATGTAGGAGATTATCCCCTCTCATTGTAACCCTATAAATATGTAACATATTGTTATTAATAAAATTGAGTCATTTCATATCAACCCTTCATCTCTATTCCATGTATGATTTCACTTCATCTAACTGTTGGGTTTGGAGTCAAATCATGAAGGAATTTCGCAGGAGCAGTTTCTGACCATGTGCGCGACCGCGCTGAGGGCCAGAGCGGCCGCGCTGGAGTGTCGAGCAAGGAGCTGGAGTTTCTGGATATTAGCGCGGACGCGCTCGTAGGGAGGGCGGCCGCGCTGTACGATTACGGGCGATTCAGTTTCCTATTTTGATCAGATTTCCTCTTGGATTTGGGATTCCTTGTGACAGCAATATTTGGGAAGACTTGTTAAGGAAGAAGAATACTTTCTTAAGTTAAGAATCCTTTTATTACTAGGATTTGATTTCTTGTATCCTATAAATACATGTGGTAGCCTAGAAACAAATTGGTGCTGTGATTGTAAACATCTGAAAATATTATAGTGAGAATATTTTGGCTTGGTAGCGCCCCCGGACGTAGTTGTCGTTGCAACGAACCGGGTTAACATTCTTGTGTGTTCTTTTGTGTGTGATTTACTTTTCGTGTGTGTTTCATCTTATTTATTCATTCTCAAGGCTTGATCCGTTATTCCGCTGCGCAAGAACGTGATTTTCACAACAACTGGTATCAGAGCTCTTGGTTTTGTCGAATCATTGCTTGGGTTATCTTTTGCTATGGATTTCTTGGGAGCTTTGGAGGATGGTAATAAGGTGTTGATCGAAAAGTTTGATGGGACGGATTTCAATTTTTGGAAGACGCAGATCGAGGATGTTTTGTGGAACAAGGATTTGTATCTACCATTAAAAGAAAAGCCGGATGACATAGAGGAAGCAAAATTCGAAATCTTGGATCGGAAAGCGTTAGGGCTTGTTAGGCAAACGTTGACCAAGGATGTCGCGAAGAATGTTTTGGAGGCGAAGACTACCATGGAGATGTTGCAGATGTTGGCGAGCATGTACGAGGCACCATCGGCGGCGAATAAAGCTCATCTGATGAGGAAGCTGTTGAACATAAGGATGGTAGAGGGCATGTCGGCGACAAAGCACATAAGTGAATTCAAATCTACTGCGACCCAACTGTCTTCCGTGGCTGTTACTCTTGATGACGAGGTACTAGCGTTGATTTTACTTTCTTCTTTGCCGGAAAGTTGGGATACGACTGCGATAGCAGTTAACGTTTCAACAGGAAAAGTGAAGTTGAAGTTTGCGGATGTCGTTGATGTGATTCTTGGCGAAGAAATTCGTAGAAAGAGTAAGGCAGGGACATCGGGGCTAGCACTGAATATCGGTGAAAAGGGTAAGAGTGGCAAGAAGGTGATTACTTGTTACGATTGTGGGGAGAAGGGGCACTTTAGGAGAAGTTGTCCGAAGCGGTCAGGCAGAGCGAAGGAATTGAATGTTGCAGAAGAGTTAGCGGATGCATTAATCTTGGGTGGGAGCAGTTCAACGGATTCGTGGGTTTTGGATTCGGGCTCGACGTTTCATTCGTGCACTAGTGCGAGAAAGGATGGAGCGGTACATTAGGGTGATTTTGGGGTTGTTCGTTTGGGAGACAATAATCCGAGTCAAGGTCATTGGAAAGGGGGTAGTTCGGGTCAAAGCAACGGATGGGACTGTTTTGCGGCTACGTGACGTGCGACATATTTCGGATTTGAAGAGGAACTTGATTTCCATAAGGCAACTTGATAAGGAGGGTTGTGTGGTGACCTTCGGTTGTGGGACATGGAAGATAAACCGCGGAGCTAGCTTGGTGGCTCGTGGCGGGGTGGAAAATATGTTGTATACCACATGCAACATGAATCGTTGGGGGAAACGAAGGCGAATCCCAATGGTGAATGGTGGTGGCCGAGATCGCCATGGTGGGAGAAATTTCACTAAACGGTATGTTGATAGAAAATTGGGTAATGAAGTCGGCCGACGCGGAGCCAATTTGGTCAACATGGGAGCGGGATCTAGAACGGTGATGCGATGGGTTGCAAAGAACACACAAAGGTTCCAAGCTTGTGATTGTGTGGGGCACGTGGATTCGCGCTGTTCAGGATCGATAGTTAGCACGCAAGTGAGCGGGGATGTGCAGGGAGGATCATTCGGAATGAAGACTCGGAGCATGGTAGAACAAAGCGGTTATGTTGAAGCGTTGCTCAGCTTCAATTCACTTGGATAACTAGACAAGAGGCCGGGCGCTACCAACGCATTAGCTGGCCACTGAAAACTGAGATTTGTTTGTTTCAAGACGAGGTATCATGGATGGTTTGTCTCCAGGTGGGAGATTGTTTGGTTTGGAGTCAAATCATGAAGGAATTTCGCAGGAGCAGTTTCTGACCATGTGCGCGACCGCGCTGAGGGGCCGTGAGCGGCCGCGGCTGGAGTGTCGAGCAAGGAGCCGGAGTTTCGGATATTAGCGCGGACGCTCGTAGGGAGGGCGGCCGCGCTTGGTACGATTCTGGACTGATTCAGTTTCCTATTTTGATCAGATTTCCTCTTGGATTTGGGATTCCTTGTGACAGCAATATTTGGGAAGACTTGTTAAGGAAGAAGAATACTTTCTTAAGTTAAGAATCCTTTTATTACTAGGATTTGATTTCTTGTATCCTATAAATACATGTGGTAGCCTAGAAACAAATTGGTGCTGTGATTGTAAACATCTGAAAATATTATAGTGAGAATATTTTGGCTTGGTAGCGCCCCCGGACGTAGTTGTCGTTGCAACGAACCGGGTTAACATTCTTGTGTGTTCTTTTGTGTGTGATTTACTTTTCGTGTGTGTTTCATCTTATTTATTCATTCTCAAGGCTTGATCCGTTATTCCGCTGCGCAAGAACGTGATTTTCACAACACTAACCTTCCTCTATTCTATTAAATATTTGGACTGCCTCCAATGGTTGAGATCAATATTAGACTATCAATATAAGTGTAACTGTATAGACCCCAACAAAAAGAAAGGGTGTCAAATGTATAAAAGAAAAACCTGAAGGGCTGTGTGTGTAATGTTTGTGAGCTGCCACTTGAGTTAATTAATTAGTTTTGCCTAGTTTTATTAGTGAACTATTTTATAGATGCAGATGCAGATCTATATAATGGTTGTTTCATTACAATAACAGAAACATAACTTTCTTCCCACTGCTAGAGATCACACACAGTTTTGGTCATGGGAATAATTCAGGGAGTTGTGTATTTATTTGGGCTTGTAGTTCTTCATTTTATAGGAGGGAGCCGATCTCCTTTCCGGTTGAATTATTTCCAGTCTTCAACTAAGATTAGTCGTAATGATTTCCCGGATGATTTTATGTTTGGAGCTGGCTCTTCTGCTTATCAGGTTAGTTCATTTTTTTTTTTTTTTTAATTTATCTTTTCGGAGTTTCAGTAACCTTGTCCTAAAAGGATCAAGTTATTATTCCGATGTATTTTATGCTGAGATCTAAATTTGGGTGGTTTAATTTCATGTGAATGTATATAGTATGAAGGAGCGGCAAATGAAGGCGGAAAAGGGCCAAGCATATGGGATACTTTCACTCACCAATATCCAGGTACTTTTCTCTCTAACTCTCTAAGAAGAACTCTCGAATAAGAAGAGATTCACATTGTTTCTCATTCTTTATTACGCAGAATAGTTGCATTTTATTATGCTGGTTTGGGTAAGATAATGTCAAACTTTAACAATTTCTAAACAAACATAAAAAAAAAAAAAAAAAAAAATATCCTAAACCATCAATCTGACAATTTTTAACATAGCTAATGTGCATGGCAGAAAAAATCTTGGATCATTCTGCGGGAGACATGGCCATTGACTTTTATCATCGTTACAAGGTAAATCTTGAATCTGAGACCAGTGGATCATGAGAGTGTTTGGACTTTGAGATCTTGCATAAAAATTAGCAGGAATTTGAATGATGGATGTTAGATGATAATAATAATAATAATACTAATTTATCCATCTCAAATAAATAATCGTTTATTTTTCATATAATTAATCCGAAAGAATTGTTTAATTTTTTATACTAGCATCATCATTGAAACAAAATTTATATTTCAATATGTATTTGCAATGCTACAAACAATGACATCTAAATTAAATTATAGTACATGCCACAAAGGTCAACTTTGCAAAATATGTATTTCCAAGTACAAAATGAATAATGAGTTTGGCAATTAAACCACTAATCTTTTCTCCTACTCATTTCAAAAATTCAATTCTTGAAAGCATTACAAATGTATGGAATTTGTACAGGAGGACATACAAATGCTTAAGGAAGTTGGTATGGACACTTTCAGGTTCTCCATCTCATGGCCGAGATTATTACCGAGTAAGATTTTTCTCATAATCCAGTTATAATACTCTTCGGTCATCTCCATTCAGAAACAATAGTCTCATTCATTTGACATGCCAAAACATTCAAGGGTATGCTTTAATTATTTTTCAATTTGTTGATATCTGTGAGAACCCCGATCTAATGCATGATACACATAAAGTTTATCGCTTGTGAATCCTTGCACTTATAGTGAGAAAACTCTTTGTTGATATCTGTGAAAACCATACCGTTTTGATTATGACCAAACTTAAAACTAATACTAAAGTTACAAAATTTGAGTTACAAATAAATACAGTTGAAAATAAATGATTGATTGTGTTATTGGTCCTACTATTCACTAATTAAATCTCATATCATTTATGCCAACTGTATTAGCATTGCTTAAAACATAAACAAGAATCGTAAGGTCTAGAGATTATGAATTATGAAGACATTATTATTCATCACCCACTTCACTTTGTCAAATCGACCGATATTTTTAAACGTGTAGCATGCAAAGTGTTAATCCTAGTAAAAACATAAAATAATCAAGTAATTGAGATAATAATAATAATAATAATAATAATAATAATAATAATAATAATAATAATAATAATAATAATAATAATAAGACACCGGAGAAGTATATGAAGAAGGATATAAATATAATCCAAACCCCAACGTTCTATGAACATAACGTTATAACACGTCTTAAAGCCTTCATGTGTTCAACTTGTTGTGCATGCATAAATAAACATACTGTTGGACTGCATACTGAATGTTAGGCCGAGTAAACGAGTAAACGCAAGATATTGCAGTGCCCAGCAAGACTGCGATAAAGAGACGAATCGAAGAAAAGTGTGTTGTTAGTCGAAAAGCCAAGTTTTGGCTTGGTGTCAACTGGCGTTTGGGAAAGTTTGTACGACGACATCCGAGCACGTTCCATAATTTTCGCAGGATACTTACGTTGGGAAAGAAATAAATTCCCATTAGATAGAGAAACAACAATCCCTAAAAAATAACTCAAAGGCCCAAATCTTTCATAACAAACTCGGAACTTAGACGAGCCATGATAGAAAGATGATGAGCATCTGACGAAGTTGTCAAGATTATGTCATCTACATGCACTAGAAGATATGCCATAGTGGTGCCTAGATGTTACACAAAAGTGATAGAACTTGAAATGTAAATTTAGAAACAGAGATTGAATCATGTTTTCTTCATTGAGTATTCTGTTATGAAATGCTACAGCAAGCTAGCTATTTATATCTATTACATTTGGACAACCTTTAACTGAATCTCTAACTGAATAACAACTCACACAACAACTTTCTCAGCTGTAACCTTCAAGTTGTTACAGAGAGAGACCCTTCCTTTATATCCCCCCTCAAACTGAAAGGAGCAAAAATGTTGATCACATTCAGTTTGGTGAGTAAGAAATTCAACTGAGCAGAAGATAATGCCTTGGTAAGAATATCAGCAGGTTGCTGAAGAGTGGAAACATGAACGGGAGTAATAAGCCCAGCCTTAACCTTGTCTCGAATAAGATGACAATCAATTTCAATATGCTTTGTACGCTCATGAAACACAGGATTAGAGACAATATGAAGAGCAGACATGTTATCACAATGTAAAGCAACTGGAGTAACAACATGAACATCCAGATCTTTGAGGAGAGAAACCAGCCAAGTGACCTCACAAGCTGCATTTGCCATACTCCTATACTCAGCCTCAGTTGAACTTCTTGAAACAGTCAATTGCTTCCTAGTTTTCCATGAAATCAGGCATTCACCAAGCATAACTGTATAACCAGAAAGAGATCTCCTAGTTGTGGGACAGGCTTCCCAATCAGCATCACAGAAAATTGACAACTCAAGTGAACTTGACTTAGCAAAGAACAATCCTTGTCCAACAGTCCCTTTTAAGTACCTCACTAGTTTCAAGACAGCGCTCAAATGAGGTTCCCTAGGAGAAGCCATGAACTGACTTAATATATGAACAGAGTAGGCTATATCAGGCCTAGTGATGGTTAAGTAGATCAATCTTCCCACCAATCTCCTATATTGATCTGGATTGGCCACAGGTGGACCTACATCTATAACCAAACCATGACGTTGTTCAATGGGCACTACAGAGCACTTAGCAGTGGAGAGACCAGCATCAGCAACAATGTCCAGTGTGTATTTCCTCTGATGTAAACAAATACCCAATGATTTTTTGGCTATCTCAATGCCCAGAAAATATTTCAAAGATCCCAAGGCTTTAATATTGAACCGAGTATGCAAATAACCTTTCACATCACCAATAGAGGACTGATGAGAACCAGAAATGATAATGTCATCTACATATACCAAAATAAGCACCACAGTGGAAGCAGATTTGTAGGTGAACATACACTACAAGGAAAATCGATTTTAGCTACGGCAAATTCCGTAGCTAAAATGAAGATTCCGTAGCTAAATCGTGTTTAGCTACGGATTTGTTCCGTAGCTATTCCGTGGGTGCAGGTTTGTCGCTAAATTGGGCGTCGCTGTTTTGTAGCTAATTTAGAGACGGATGTGTCTGTCTCTAATTTAGAGACAGATATAGCCGTCTCTAAATTAGAGACAGATATGTCCGTCTCTAAATTAGAGACAGATATGTCCGTGTCTAAATTAGCTACGGATACGACCGTCTACGAATTAGCGACAGATTTTCCGTCTCTATTTAAATTCTCGTTTTATTTTCAAACCATTTTAGCGACGGATATTTCCGTCGCTAAATTGATATTTTTTTTAAAAAAAATTAAATAAAAATTAAATAAATATTTAAAAATATATATTAATATATTTTAAATATATATATATATATATATATATATATATATATATATATATATTAAAATATATAAATATATATTTTTAAATATATATTAAATCAGTCTCTAAGCTTTTTTTTTTTCAAATCGGTCCCTTAACTTATATTATTTTCATATCGAGTCCCTTAACTTTTATTATTATCAAATCGGTCCCTAAATTTCTTTTATACTCAAATAGTCCTCACAAACTTTCACCACCACCACCAATCACCACCCATCACCACCAGCAACCACCGGCAACCACCAGCAACCACCGGCAACCAAAATCAACCACCAAATCTGAAAAAACAAAAATTACAATACTAGGTTTCCAAAATTTTGAATCTTTACAAAATCACCAAAAAATCAAAATCAAAATCCAACAAACCGAAATCTGAGTTTCCAAGTTTCCAAGGCAAAATCGAAATCAAACCCAAATCTGGGTTTTGATTTAGATCGATAGGGAGAGAGAGAGAGAGAGTTTACAACTCACACCACAACCATTTTCATACCGAGGTTCAACAGAGGTTCAACCGGGTGTCGCCGGATCTGCCGCTTCGACACTGCTCCTCGATTGGCTCCTACCGAGGTTAAACAGAGACTAAAAATGGAGAAAGAGAGAGAGTGATGGAGGGCGGAGGGTGACGGTGCGAAGGTATCTCGGTGTCCGATGTCGCCGGAGAGCATGGCGGAGGCCGAAGGGATGGAGGGCGAAGGTGTACGGGTGTCGCCGGAGAGCATGGCGGAGGCTGAAGGGACGGTGAGGGAGCTGAGGGAAATGAGAGAGAGAGAAAACGGTGGGGAGTTCAAACTGGGTTCTGGAAATTCGAATGGAGAGAGAGAGAGAGAACGGTGGAGTGAAATAGGGAGAGAGTGAGTTTGGTATTGGATGGAATAATATGGTCCGTTTGATCGAAGTTATTGAACGGTCAGATTTCGCCTTGAGCCATAATCCCCGTGAAATTTTGAAACCAATCAAACAATGCCACATCACGTACTTATATCTATTTCACACTATATTATACACTAACTAAAATATTTATGTCTAATAATAAGAATAATAATATTTATTATTAATAATATTTATTAATAAATTATTAATTATATAATTAATTAATTAATATTAATATTAATTATATAATCAGTAATAATATTAATAATAGTATTAATAATAATTAGAAATTTTAAATATTTTTTATTGAATAGGAAAAAATATTTTAGATTTTTTTTATTACTGAAATTTATAAAAAGTTATCTAAAATATTTACATGCTTTTATTTGATTTACCCAAAATTTTAGTTATAGTAATATGCCTAATATCAAGAATAATAACATTATCATATAATTAGTAATAATACTTAATAATAAGACTAATAATGATATTATTGTTAATTATTCAATTATATAATTGAATATATTAATAATTATTATTATATAATTAATAATAATATTATTATATAATTAATAATAATATTAATAATAACTAGTAATAATACATAACATAAAAAATAATAATGTTATTAATTAATAATAATATTCATAAATTTAATTATTTTAAATTTATTAATAATATTTTAATAATTTAAACTTCTAAGAAATATTAATATACCTAAGTAATAATTGATATTAATAAATTATAAAAAAATACTTATTAACAATAACAATAATTTTATCTTTAAAGAAAATAGTAATTAGTAATAATACTTAATAATAAGGGTTAGGGTATAGGGTATAGGGTTTAGGGGTTAGGGTATAGGGTTTAGGGTATATGATTTAGGGTTTAGGGGTTAAGGTATAGGGTATAATGTATAAGGGTTAGGGTATAGGGTATAGGGTTTAGGGGTTAGGGTATAGGGTTTAGGGTTTAGGATTTAGGGTATAGGGTTTAGGGTATAGGGTTTAGGGTTTAGGGGTTAGGGTTTAGGGTTTAGGGTATAGGGTGTAGGGTTTAGGGCTTATAGTTTAGGGGTTAGGGTTTAGGGTTTAGGGTATAGGGTTTAGGGTATAGGGTATAGGATTTAGGGTTTAGGGTATAGGGTATAATGTATAAGGGTTAGGGTATAGGTTTTAGGGTTTAGGATTTAGGGTATAGGGTATAGGGTTTAGGGTTTAGGGTATAGGGCTTATAGTTTAGGGGTTAGGGTACAGGGTTTAGGGGTTAGGGTATAGGGTTTAGGGTTAGGGTTTAGGGTTTAGGGTTTAGGGCTTATAGTTTAGGGTTTAGGGTTTAAACCCTAAACCCTATACCCTAAACCCTAAACCCTATACCCTAACCCTTATACATTATACCCTATACCCTAAACCCTAAATCCTATACCCTAAACCCTATACCCTAAATCCTATACCCTAAACCCTAAACCCTATACCCTATACCCTAACCCCTAACCCCTAAACCCTAAACTCTAAACCCTATACACTAAACCCTAAACCCTATACCTAAACCCTAAACCCTATACCCTAACCCCTATTCCCTAAACCCTATACATTATACCCTATACCCTAAACCCTAAACCCTAAATTCTATACCCTAAACTCTATACCCTAAACCCTATACCCTAAACCCTATACCCTAAACCCTAAACCCTATACCCTAAACCCTAACCCCTAAACCCTAAACCCTATATCCTAACCCCTAACCCCTAAACCCTAACCCCTAAACCTTATACCCTAAACCCTAAACCCTAAATCCTAACCCCTAAACCCTATAGCCTAAACCCTAACCCCTAAACCCTAATCCCTAACCCCTAATCCCTAAACCCTATACCCTAAACTCTATACCCTATACCCTAAACCCTAAACCCTATATTTATTGACTAGAAAACAATATTTTAGCCTTTGTTAATCAGTGGTTTTTTTTAGAAAAAGTTATAGAAAAAAAGATAGAAAAAAACTAAACAAATGAAAGTATATAGAAGAAAAGTCAAAAGAGGGACGGACTACCCTATTTTTATTTTTTATTTTTTTAAAAAATTTTTATTGACTAGAAATCAATATTTTGGCCTTTGTTAATCAGTGGTTTTTTTAGAAAAATTTATAGAAAAAAGATAGAAAAAAACTAAACAAATGAAAGTATATAGAAGAAAAGTCAAAAGAGGGACGGACTACCCTATATTTATTTTTTATTTTTTTAAATTTTTTATTGTCTAGAAAACAATATTTTAGCCTTTGTTAATCAGTGGTTTTTTTAGAAAAAGTTATAGAAAAAAAGATAGAAAAAAACTAAACAAATGAAAGTATATAGAAGAAAAGTCAAAAGAGGGACGGACTACCCTATATTTATTTTTTATTTTTTAAAAATTTTTATTGTCTAGAAAACAATATTTTAGCCTTTGTTAATCAGTGGTTTTTTTTAGAAAAAGTTATAGAAAAAGATAGAAAAAAACTAAACAAATGAAAGTATATAGAAGAAAAGTCAAAAGATGGACGGACTACCCTATATTTATTTTTTATTTTTTAAAAATTTTTTATTAACTAGAAAACAATATTTTAGCCTTTGTTAATCAGTGATTTTTTTTAGAAAAAGTTATAGAAAAAAGATAGAAAAAAACTAAACAAATGAAAGTATATAGAAGAAAAGTCAAAAGAGGGACGGACTACCCTATATTTATTTTTTATTTTTTTAAAAATTTTTTATTGACTAGAAATCAATATTTTAGCCTTTGTTAATCAGTGGCTTTTTTTAGAAAAAGTTATAGAAAAAAAGATAGAAAAAAACTAAACAAATGAAAGTATATAGAAGAAAAGTCAAAAGAGGGACGGACTACCCTATATTTATTTTTTATTTTTTTTAAAATTTTTTATTGTCTAGAAAACAATATTTTAGCCTTTGTTAATCAGTGGTTTTTTTAGAAAAGTTATAGAAAAAAGATAGAAAAAAACTAAACAAATGAAAGTATATAGAAGAAAAGTCAAAAGAGGGAAGGACTACCCTATATTTATTTTTTATTTTTATTAAAATTTTTTATTAACTAGAAAACAATATTTTAGCCTTTGTTAATCAGTGGTTTTTTTTAGAAAAAGTTATAGAAAAAAAGATAGAAAAAAACTAAACAAATGAAAGTATATAGAAGAAAAGTCAAAAGAGGGACGGACTACCCTATATTTATTTTTTATTTTTTAAAATTTTTTATTGTCTAGAAAACAATATTTTAGCATTTGTTAATCAGTGGTTTTTTTTAGAAAAAGTTATAGAAAAAAAGATAGAAAAAAACTAAACAAATGAAAGTATATAGAAGAAAAGTCAAAAGAGGGACGGACTACCCCATATTTATTTTTTATTTTTTTAAAAATTTTTTATTAACTAGAAAACAATATTTTAGCCTTTGTTAATCAGTGGTTTTTTTTAGAAAAAGTTATAGAAAAAAAGATAGAAAAAAACTAAACAAATGAAAGTATATAGAAGAAAAGTCAAAAGAGGGACGGACTACCCTATATTTATTTTTATTTTTTTAAAATTTTTTTATTGACTAGAAATCAATATTTTAGCCTTTGTTAATCAGTGGTTTTTTTTAGAAAAAGTTATAGAAAAAAAGATAGAAAAAACTAAACAAATGAAAGTATATAGAAGAAAAGTCAAAAGAGGGACGGACTACCCTATATTTATATTTTATTTTTTAAAAATTTTTTTATTGACTAGAAATCAATATTTTAGCCTTTGTTAATCAGTGGTTTTTTTAGAAAAAGTTATAGAAAAAAAGATAGAAAAAAACTAAACAAATGAAAGTATATAGAAGAAAAGTCAAAAGAGGGACGGACTACCCTATATTTATTTTTTATTTTTTTTAAAATTTTTTATTGTCTAGAAAACAATATTTTAGCCTTTGTTAATCAGTGGTTTTTTTTAGAAAAAGTTATAGAAAAAAAGATAGAAAAAAACTAAACAAATGAAAGTATATAGAAGAAAAGTCAAAAGAGGGACGGACTACCCTATATTTATTTTTATTTTTTTTAAAAATTTTTATTGACTAGAAAACAATATTTTAGCCTTTGTTAATCAGTGGTTTTTTTTAGAAAAAGTTATAGAAAAAAAGATAGAAAAAAACTAAACAAATGAAAGTATATAGAAGAAAAGTCAAAAGAGGGACGGACTACCCTATATTTATTTTTTATTTTTTTAAAAAAATTTTATTGACTAGAAAACAATATTTTAGCCTTTGTTAATCAGTGGTTTTTTTTAGAAAAAGTTATATAAAAAAAGATAGAAAAAAACTAAACAAATGAAAGTATATAGAAGAAAAGTCAAATTTAGAGACGGATACTAAATCTGTCTCTAAATTTTAGAGACAGATGTTGAATCTGTCACTAAATTAGAGACGGATTCAAAAATCTGTCTCTAAATTAGAGACGGGTTAAAATATGTCTCTAAAGTTTAGAGACGGAATATGAATCTGTCTCTAATTTAGAGACGGATTCTGAATCTGTCTCTAATTTAGAGACGGATTCTGAATCTGTCTCTATTTTAGAGACAGATACAAAACCCGTCTCTAAAATTTAGAGACGGAATCTGAATCCGTCTCTAAATTAGAGACGGAATCAGATTTCGTCTCTAAATTAGAGACGGATTCGGATTCCGTCTCTATATTAGAGACGGATTCAGATTCCGTCTCTGAATTAGAGACGGATTCGTATTCCGTCTCTGAATTAGAGACGGAATCTGAATCCGTCTCTAATTTAGAGACGGAATCCGAATTCGTCTCTGATTTTTGGTTCTGTCTCTAATCTGTCGCCAAATTAGCTACAGATTTCGTCCGTCTCTAAATTTCCGTCTCTAAATCCGGTTTTCCTTGTAGTGATAGAATGATCATTAAGAGACTGAGTAAAGCCATAACTGATAAGAGCAGTGGAAAATTTTGAAAACCATTATCTAGGAGCCTGCTTAAGACCATACAAGGATTTGAGTAACTTGCATACAAGCTGAGGTGATCCTTTCAGACAAGCAACAGAAGAAGGAATAACATAACCTGGTGGTAACTTCATATATACCTCCTCAGACAAATCACCATGTAAGAATGCATTGGAAACATCCATTTGCTCAATAACCCAACTCTTGACAGTAGCCACAGCAAGAGGAACCCTTACAGTGGTCATCTTGGCCACAGGAACAAATGTTTCAAAGTAATCCAAGCCCTCAGTCTGTGTAAAACCCTTAGCAACAAGTCTAGCTTTATACCTATCCAAGGTACCATCAGCCTTGTACTTGACTTTATAAATCCATTTACTACCCACCGCTTTCTTATCAACTGGTAGTTCTTGTAACACCCAAGTATGGTTCTCCTCTAAGGCTGCAATCTCACTAGCCATAGCAGCACACCAATTTGGATCCTTAACAGCTTGCATATATGATTGAGGTTCAACAATGGAGGAGATATTGCAGATGTAATGATAATAAGAAGGAGAAATATGAGTATAAGAGAGAAGAGAGTGACCTGTGGATTGAGACCTTGATGAGGAAGGTAGATTAGAAGGTAGACCTGTGAAATCAATGAATCTAGAAGGGAGAACTCTCTGTCTCTGAGGTCTGGAAGGAGGAACAGATATGGGAGGAGACTCAGAAAAAAGAGAGGGTGAGGATTCACTAATAGGAGAAGATATATGAGAAGGTATATCAGAAAGATCAGAATACTCAAGATCAGTGAACAATGGAATATGACATTCAGGTTGATTAAGAGAAGAATCATGAAAAGGAAAAATATGTTCATAAAAATGAACATCTCTACTGTAGAAACACTACAAGAAAACTGCGAATTAGCGACGGATCAAATTTTGTCGCTATTAGCGACGGAATAACGACGGAAGCAAAATAAAATGAAAAAATCAGCTACCGACGGATTTAGCGACGAATTTTAGCGACAGACATGAATCTGTAGCTAATTCGTTGCAATAGTGGCGCCAAAAAAGCCCGCCCATTTTAGCGACGGATTTAGCGACGGTATAACGACGGATTGCAAAACTTTTAACGACGGATTTTTCTGTCGCTATATAAATAAAAAATAAATAAATATTTTTCCTTTTTAAAATTAGCGACGGATTTAGCGACGGATTTAAAAAAAATAAATTATCGACGGATATATTCTGTCGCTAAATAATAAAAAATAAAAAAAAAAAATTCTTTTGTAAATACCGACGGATTTAGCGACGAATTTTACAAACAAATTTACCGACGGATATATTCTGTCGCTAAATAATAGAAAATAATTTTTTTAAAAAAAATACCGACGGATTTAGCGGCGAAAATTGTTTTTTTTTTTTTAATAACTTTTTTTCTAACATTTTTTATATAACTTTTTGAAAGAAACTTCAATACTAAAAAATGTTCAAAATATTTATTTATATTAATAAAAAATAAAAAAAACTATGCATTTATAAATAAAAATTAAATAATTTTATCTGTCCCTGATTTCTTTATTATACTTTCATTTATTTATTTTTTTTCTAACTTTTTTATATAACTTTTTGAAAAAAACTTCAATGCTAAAAAATATCCAAAATATTTATTTATATTCATAAAAATAATAAAAAACTATACATTTATAAATAAAAATTAAAGAATTTTATCTGTCCCTGATTTCTTTATTATATTTTCATTTGTTTATTTTTTCCTAACTTTTTTTATATAACTTTTTGAATAAAACTTCAAAACTAAAAAATGTCCAAAATATTTATTTATATTCATAAAAAAAAAAACTATACATTTATAAATAAAAATTAAAGAATTTTATCCGTCCTTGATTTCTTTCTTATACTTTCATTTGTTTATATTTTTTCTACCTTTTTTTATATAACTTTTTGAAAAAAAAATTTCAATACTAAAAAATGTCCAAAATATTTATTTATATTCATAAAAAATAAAAAAAACTCTAGGATATAAGGTATAAAGTGTAGAGTATAGGATATAGAGTATAGGGTATACCCTATACTCGAGTATATCCTATAGGAGGGTATACCCTATACCCTATAGGGTATACCCTAAACCCTATAGGGTATAGGGTAAACCCTAAAACCTAAACCCTATAGAGTATAGGGTATACCCTATAGGTATAAGGTATAGGGTATACCCTATACTCTATAGGGTATACCTTATAAGATAGAACCTATACCTTATAGGGTATACCCTATAGTATACCCTATACCCTATAGGGTATAATCTATACCCTATAGGGTATACCCTATACCCTATACCCTATATCCTATAGGGTACCCTATAGGGTATACCCTATACCCTATAGGGTATATCCTATACCTTATACCCTATAGGGTATACCCTATAGGGTATACCCTTTACCCTATACCCTATAGGGTATAAGGTATACCCTATAGGGTATAGGGTATACCTTATACCCTATAGGGTATACCTATAGGGTATAGGGTATAAAATAAGTTAGAAATTAACTAAATAAATGAGGGACAGACAATATCCTTCACTATGAGTATTTTTTTAATTTTTTTTTGAATAGAGATAAATGTTTTAGACTTTTTTTTAGTAAGAAAGTCTTTTTCAAAAAAATTATTTTAAAAAAAATTATTTAAAACAATTGATATTAGACATACTACTTTAACTAAAATTTTGGGTAAATCAAATAAAAGCATGTAAATATTTTTGATAACTTTTAGTAAATTTCAGTAATAAAAAAAGTCTAAAATATTTTTTCCTAGTCAATAAAAAATAATAAAAATTACTTATTATTATTAGTACTATTATTAATATTAATTAATCAATCAATTATATAATTAATAATTCAATAATATATATTATTGATAATAAATATTATTATTATCGATATTAGGCATAATATTATTTTATAGTTTAAATTATTATTATTATTAATTATTTTTATATCAATTATTATTATGTTATTACTAATTATTATTGTAGTACTAAGCATTTACATTTATTATACAATTATTATTATTAAATAATTTTATTAGATTTTAAATGAATTAAATATATTTTTTTAAAAAAACTAAGTATCATTATTATAATTTATTATTAAGTCATTGTCTTTCACATGGATCTCTATCTTAGCATTTATAATAACACATTTATGTTGAATCCAATGGCTCACATTTTAACAAACTATTTCACTTGGATCACCATCTCAACCATCCATTCATATTAAATCAATGGTCCAAGTTCCTTACCCACACACTCTCAATCCTCTCACAAAACAAAACCATATCCATCTTCACTTGGATCACCATCTTAACCATCCATTCATATTAAATCAATGATCCAAATTCCTTACTCACACACTCTCAATCCTCTCATAAAACAAAACCATATCCATCTTATTTTCTTCCACAAAACAAAACCCTTTCCTCCTCAATTTCTCTCTCTATCTCTATCTCTCAAGCCCACAGACCTAATCAGTCACCGGCAATGGCAAAAACACTACCTTTCTTCATCGTCTCCGGAATCTCACCCCTCCCTTTACCCCTCAATTCGACTCTCCCCCTCGAATAATCCATGGCTGCCTTCCTCATCTTTTCTTTCCCCAACCCACGCCACTGCCCTTCTTCGTCTCCGGCGACGGTAACGCCGTCTTCTTCTCTCTCTCCCCAACCGGCCGGCGTTGATTTGGAGCAAGGCGGAATCTGGAAATTAAATCCTTCGTCGTCTTCGTCCTCCTCCGCCGTCTTCCTCTCTCTCTCGACGAAGGCATATACGGAATCAGGAAATTTGGACCCAATGCCGTCTTCCTCCTCTGCCGTCGCCTCTCCACCTCCCCTATCGTCTCTCTACCCTCTTTCCCCTATGCGTCTCTCTCTCTCTTCCCTCTGCGTCTCTCTCTCTCCCTTAATCTCGATTTGTTCATTTCGATTTCGATTTTGATTGGTTCATTTTAACATATTTTGTGTTTTATTTTAGATTTGTACAAACTTTTGTTTGATTTGTGTTGGTTGTGGATGGTTGTGGATGGTGGTGGATCAAAGTGAAAATTTTGAAAAATGTAAGAATTGATTTGAATATAAAAAAAGTTAAGTGACTGATTTGAGAATAAAAAACATTAAGGGACTGATTTGAGAATAAAAAAAGTTGAGGGATTGATTTGAGAATAAATATATATATATATTTTTTAAAATATACTAATATATTAATATATGTATATATGTATATATATATATAAGGGTTTTAGCGACAGATTTTTCCCGTTGCTAATCCGTCGCTAAATGCCTTGTTTTTCTTGTAATGAAACATTTGCCCGTGTGTATATCATACACCTTATAAGCCTTCTTCTCATGAGGATACCCATGAAAAATACAATTGGAAGCTCTATGAGAAAACTTGTCCCTATGTGTGGCTAAGGTGGAAGCAAAACAAAGACTACCAAACACCTTCAAATAAGAGTAGGAAAGAGGTTTCCCAAGAAGCAATTCATAAGGAGTTTTATGTTGAAGAATAGGTGTAGGAAACCTATTGATGAGATAAGTGGCAGTGAGCAAACAATCTCCCCAAAATTTGATGGGCAGATATGCTTGAAACCTTAAAGCTCTAGCTACTTTCAACAAATGTCCATGCTTTCTTTCCACTCTCCCATTCCGTTGAGGAGTTTCCACACAACTACTTTGTTGCTCAATACCAAGAGTGAACAGATGAGATGAAAGATCTTTATTAAAAAACTCAGAACCATTATCACTTCTAATTTGTTTAACAGTGGTACTAAACTGAGTTTGTACCATTGTTATGAAGTATTGAATAAAAGTGAGAGCTTGAGTCTTGGATTTGAGGAGAAATATCCATGTAGTTCTAGAATAATCATCGAGAATAGTGAGAAAGGAATGAAACCCATCATAAGTATGATGTCTATAGGAACCCCATAGATCACAATGAATAAGACCAAAGAGAGACTGACAATGACTGAGCTTATGGGAAAAGGCACTCTAGTTTGCTTGGCATAATGACAAACATCACAAACATGTTTATTCATAGAAGTAGATGAGAGATTACAAGGAATTTCAGAAACCAATTTCATAGTTTGGATAGAACAATGCCCAAGTCGACAATGCCACAGATGAATATTAGCAGGTAAAGTCGAGGAACATGTGTTAACAAGAGAAGTAGAACAAGAAGAAGGTAGAACAAGTCTGTACAAACCACCTACTAGTCTACCAATCCCCTTCAGTGTCTTCAAAGCATGGTCCTGTATAAGGCAATGATCAGAGAAGAAAGATAAGACAAACTTGTTATCATGAGTAAGTTTGCTGCCTGAAATCAAATGAAATTTGAATGATGAAGCATATAGAACATTATGAAGTGTGAGAGTAGTTGTGAGATGAATGGTGCCTGTATAAGTGATGGATGAAGTGAAACCATTTGGCAAATAAATGAGAGAATTAATTGGAGTGGGATCAGTGATTAAATGAAATGAAGATGTAATATGGTCAGATGCACATGTATCCAGAATCCAATCACTGACATTTTGCATTGAGTTGTTAGTGAGATAGTTGGTGACACTACTAGTGAGAGAGTAGTGGATACCTGAGTGATTAGCAGAAGTAATCTCCATATTAGGTATACCATTGGCCAGTAAATGATCATGAGAGGAGGCAGTTAGAACTGGTGCAGGAACAATAGCTGATGACTCTGTGTCTGCATTGGTCTTGTTCTTGAGATACTTAGGCATTTTGCTAGGATCAGGTTTAACTCCATGAAGCTTGTGCCAATCTGGAAAGCCATGAATGAAGAATTATGTGTCCTTAACATGACCTGTACCTCCACAATGAGTACAGATTAGATTATTCTTACTGACTGCTCTATCTCCCCTTTTGTAATTGACAGGACCTCGATTTCATGTAGAAGATTTAGAGATTAGTGCAGTGGTATTCTCATGAAGTGAAAGAGGAGATAAGCCAGAGGACAAAGTAGAATAGGCTTTGATCTTCTCATCTTGAGTCAATATGGCCAAAGCTTGACTAACATTTGGCAGAGGATTCATAGTTAGGATTGTGCTTCTGATGGAAGCAAAATTGTCATTCAATCCCATGAGAAACTGAATCAATTTCTGCATAGCTTCATATTTAGCAAGAGATTTAGCAGCACCGCAATCACAATTACACACACACTGAGGAAGATGACTCAGATTGACAAATTCATCCCACATGGACTTGAATTTTGTGAAATAAGCAGAAACAGTTAGTGTGCCCTGAACCAGAGATATCATATCTTTTCGAACTTGAAAAATTTGTGTAGCTGTGCCTTGAGTAAAACGAGATTCCAAATCAATCCAAATTTCACGAGCTGTTTTGAGATAGACAACACTTGATCTAATTTCAGATGAAACTGTATTCAGAATCCAGCTAATAAGCATATTATTGCATCGCTCCCAATGAAGAAGATATTTGGAAGTAGAATTTGGAGGTTTATGAATACCAGTCAGAATTCCGAGCTTCATTTTTTAGGAGAGAGCAACAATCATATCTCTCCGCCAGTGATTGTAGTTTGAATCATGCAAAACATCAGTAATTAGAATCATACCAGGATGATCATTGGGATGCAAATACAGAGGATGAGTTGGATTGAGTTGGAGATTTGTATCAGCAATATCATATTCGTCTGCTGGAGGAACACCGCCATCCATATGATCGATGGTTGCCATGGAATTGATGATCAAATGTAATGAATATGTCAATTGAACAGAGATACGCAAGCAATTTGAAGAAACAACAATGAAATGTGCAGCGGAATTGATGAAATCTGCATAGTATCAGGCTCTGATACCATGATAGTACTTGAAATGTAAGTTTAGAAAGAGAGATTGAATCATGTTTTCTTCATTGAGTATTCTGTTATGAAATGCTACAGCAAGCTAGCTATTTATATCTATTACATTTGAACAACCTCTAACTGAATCTTTAACTGAATAACAACTCACACAACAACTTTCTCCCAGCTGTAACCTTCAAGTTGTTACAGAGAGAGACCCTTCCTTTATAAAAAGGGACTGATATCGGACTTACTTTGATAAAAACCTAATGTAGAAACGAAATGAACGAATCTCTTATACCAAGACCGAGGAGCTTGCTTGAGTCCGTACAAATATTTCTTAAGTAAGAAAACATGATCCAGAAAGTGCTTATCACGGAACCCCAATGGTTGATGCTGTTGGGTATGCATGTTTTAACCCTCCTATTTTGTATTAGATTTGATTGATACCATAATCTCCTGTCTATTTTAAGGACTTTAGGACCCAATGTAATGAAGCTTAGACTTCAATTTTTTAGCTAAGTCCATTTTATAGAATAGGTTAAATTTAGGCTTGAGGACTGGCACAAGACTCATTGGATGTGAGGTTGCAGTTCCAAGCAGAATCAAAACCGTCTCTCAGAACCGCACATGCAACCGCATGTATATTTCCCTTGATTCTGCTCCCTGAACCAACTGTAGTGCAACCGCTTATGAACCGCACTTGTACAGTTCATTTGCAACCGTATCTATGCAACCTCCTGGTGTGGCAAACCGCACTACATCAACCGCTCTACACCAGACCGCATCCAATGATTGAAGACTTGAAGTGAACCACTTTTTAACCGTTGGAATCCACGTCAGAAATATCAAAAGTCAACCACTAAATCTTGTCACGTGATTCAATGGCAGAGAAGATCTGCAAGGATCTTGAAAAGGTGACAGGTGTCCTAACCTCATTGCTTGCAGCTGGAGCCTGATCAGCTTTATCTGCAGCAGCTGTACCAAAGGACAAAAGTGGATATTGTGGACCAATGGGAAAGCATCAAGTACAGTCCTTGCAACAACTGTGTCCAACGGCTAGTTTCATGATGCTTGGGTATAAATACCCCTAATCTTCACCATTTGAAGATTGCTTGAATAAATTGAGAAGTGCTGTGTTCATAGAAGCTGAAGCTCTGCCCAGAAAGTGTTCAAACCTTTGAATCTTCATTTTCATACTTCAAGAAATATTCCCCAGCCCAGAAATCAAGCCTTAACACATTCAAGAATCATTGTGCTCTACATCTCACAGATTTAAAGAGCCTTGATCTTGTTCTCACACACACACCTCACTTGTTTAATCACATAGATTAATCACTTGAGATACACTGGTTATAGTCTTAGGATTTGATCTTCATAGAATAGATTTTAAATTTGAGTATTGATCTTTGTAACTTGTAATCTCTCATACTCATAGTAAAATCACTCTTGAAAATCCAAGACTAACCATCTTGATAGTGGACGTAGATCGTTTATCGATTGAACCACTCCAAATCACGTGTTCTTACTTTCTGCATTTATATTTCCTGTGATTACTAATTATTTATCTCTGTCTCTGTTTGATCTTATTTTAGCTATCCATTATTGTGAATTAGTGTTTGGAGTTAACATTGTCAAAACCACACGTGTTTGTAAAACTGCACTCACCAAAACTGCCAAGCAAAACCGCACTTACAAACTGCCTCTTCAAAACTGCTTTACACTCTATTATTCCGCTGTGAATTTTACATCTTCACTTGCAGCTTATTATCAACTGCAAGAGATTTTGTAAGCAAGAGGTTTAGTTTTTATAAGAGGGCGAAAAATTTTAAACAGCTATTCACCCCCCCTCTAGCTGTATTTTCACCCTTGTTGCCACCTTTGGGACCAACAAGTGGTATCAGAGCTGTCACTTTAAAAACCACTGTTTTTTAAGCTTAACAGCTTATGTGCTGATTCATTATGGCAACCTCAAAGACAATGACAACTGTTAACTATTCACATATTTCAATTTTGGACGAAGACCACTTTGACATCTGGAAGTGTCGAATGCTTATTCATTTGGAAACTATAGATGAGATGCTGGTGGAGTGCGTAGTCAATGGGCCATGGATTCCAATGAAGGCCAACACTGATGCAACCACCAATGCTGAAACTCCAGAGGTAAAAAAGCCAAAAGAAGAGTGGTCGGATGAAGAGAAGAGATTAGTTGCCTTGGACAGCAAGGCTAGGCACATTATTTCTGGAACCCTCCCCGTTTCAACTCTTCAGAAAGTAATGTACCTCAAAATCGCAAAGCAGATGTGGGATGCCAAAGAGAGCTACCTCGAAGGTGACGAAGAGTGCAAGGAAAACAAAATATACACTGTTGAAAGATCCTACAACAACTTCAACAGAAAATCCAACGAAACCTTGCGTCAAACCTACGATCGCTATGTTGAGGTAGTTAATGCTTGTAGATCTCTTGGTAAAACTTTAACCGATAAGGAAATCAATATGACTTTCCTATCTGCTTTAGGTTCTAGAAGGGTTAATAAGGCTACCTCTCTAGAAGACTCCAAAGTTTTGGGTACTTGGTCGTTAAGTAACTTGTACGCCAATCTTAGAGTCTATGAATTAAAATTAAATCATATTGAAGAAATTGAAGGAAAAACCAAATCACTTTCTATGTCCGTAGTGGAATAAGAGGAGAAACCATCTACATCCAATCAAACCGCAGATCCTTCCATATCAACCTCATCACTCATCGAGATGGATGATGATGATTTTGCCATGTTTGTGAAAAGATTTCAAAAATTTAGAAAATCCTCAAAACCTTTCACAAAATCATTTTCAAAAGGCAAACCTCCTGCAATATTTTCTAGGGCTGCAGATACAAAGAAAAAGAGTGACCTAGTTTGCTACAACTGTAGGAAACCTGGCCACTTTGCATCTGAGTGTCCACAGCCTAAGTATGAATATATGAAAAAGAAAACCGCTCCTGCGAAATTTTCTCGTCGCAAGGGAATGGTTGCTGAGGAGGAAGAGAATTCCAAGGAATTAGCAACTTGGATTGAAACAAATTCTGATGATGGAAGTGATGATGAATCCGAAAAGGTTAATCTCTGCTTAGTTGCAGACGCTTCCGATGAGTCAGATTCTGAGTCATTCGAGTTGCAAGATATGGAAGAAAAAGAGGTTTCTACAAAACTTCCAAATTATAAATTGGATGATGATATCAAACTTACTCCTAGCGTTAAGATAGGAAATTGCTCGTATTCACGTCCCATTTTCTCATCTAAAAATGCTCCACCTTCAAAAGCAATTCCAAAGAAAGTTTTGAAAAAGGTGGTGGAAGAGGTTTCTCCCAGGGAACATGAAAAGATGTTCAAGGAAGCTGAAATGGTGATCCATCAATTCTCTAATCTTAAGAAAGCCTTAAGCTTAGCTCATGATTAACTTAATCTGTACAAGACGGAGAAAACTGTGATGAGGTCTGAAATTTCAAATCTTAAGGACCAAATCAGAAGTATGACTCCTCTTGCTGATCAGAACCGCATCCTTGAAACTAAGGTTAACCCAAATCAACGATCTCCAAAAGATTATTGATTCGTGGCTCAAGTCTCAATCCACCAAGGATCAAATCATAGACTCTCAAGTTCCCCCTGGAATTAAGGAAGGTCTAGGTTTTGGATCTAAGGAAGAGGAGAAGTGTGCATCCTGCAGTGAAAAGGATGAGGAAATTTTGAAACTAACTAAAGAAATTCCTAAGGGGAAGCATGCTAAAGGCAAGGGTAAAGGACGACAAATTAATTATGTCTACCCAAAAGGGAAGCAATATGGTAAAAACTCTCAGATGAAGCCAAAGGATTCTGAGAGTGTAGCTTCAGAGGAAATGACTTATGGAATTGGTCGTATCCCTGCTCCAACCGCTTCAGGTGGAAAGGGTGGTTCTGGCAATTCCAGGTCTGACCGCGCCTCTTCTTCGACCGCTCCTCCTGCCTTCAAAAGCAGGAATAGCGTTCCTAGAAAATACGTGGTCAAACTAAAGCCAGTTCCTTTTGTCCCAGCTACAACCGCTCCTCCCAAACCGCATGCAACTCCTAAGAAGAGTAAGGAGTTAGTAAAACTTCATGATGCTTATAGCTTTTATAAATGTTCTGTGTGTGATGGTTTAGGTCACAAGGCTGCAGAATGCCTTTTGCGGTTCACATCCAATGCCAGGAAGAGTAAACCTCCTTCTGTCAAACAGGTGTGGGTCGTGAAGGGTTGCTAACTTCAGGACCCAAGGAATAAAGGGGGACCTCGTTCTTAATGTTTATATTTTAGGTCCTCTGCTTAATGGCTGGTCACTCCAAAGATAATGAATGGTATCTTGATAGTGGCTGCTCAAGACATATGACTGGAGATAGATCATTACTAGAAGATGTCATTGAAGCAAGTGGTCCGTCTGTAACCTTTGGTGACAACAACAAAGGCAAGACCATTGGATATGGTGTTATAAGGAGAGGAATCCTAACCATTGAGAAGGTTTCTCTTGTTGAAGGACTCAAGCACAACCTCCTTTCAATTTCTCAATTCTGCGACAAAGGAATGCTTTGCAACTTCACGTCATCAAACTGCTTTATCAAAGATAGCATTTCCGGCGTCACCCTACTCACAGGGATTCGTAAGAGTAATATTTACATTATTGATTTAGATTCTGCATGTAGTATTACTAATCTCTGTTTTGTAGCTAAGAATGTGAGCGAAAATAGTTGGCTATGGCACAAGAGGTTGAGCCACTTGAACTTCAAGTATCTTGCAAAGATTGGTAGGGAAAACCTTGTTCGTGGTTTACACAAAGTGGCTGATCACCATCCAGAAAAATGCAGTGCATGCCAGCTTGGTAAGCAGTCCGCGTCGTCTTTCACCAGCAAGACCGCTCCATCAACTTCCAGATGCTTACAACTGCTTCACATAGATCTGTTTGGACCCGTAACCACTGCCAGCATTGGAGGAAATAGATATACCTTAGTGGTGGTGGATGATTATTCAAGATATACGTGGGTTGAGATGATGATTTCCAAAGATGATTGCTATGATATTCTCACCGCACTTTTTAGATGGCTCCAAACTCAAAAAGAGGACGACATCGTTAGTGTTCGATCAGATAATGGAACAGAATTTAAGAACAACGGTGTTGCTCAGTATTGTGATAACCATGGGATTGATCACAATTTCTCAACTGCTGGTGTTCCACAACAAAATGGGGTTGTGGAAAGGAAGAATAAGACGTTGATTGAAATTTGGAAAGACAATGATATACGAAGCGAAGCTACCTCGGTATTTTTGGGAAATTTGAAGCAATCAACACGGCATGCTTCACTCAGAACCGCTCCCTCATCAACAAAACCTATAACAAGACTCCCTATGAGCTTTGGCGAGGAAGAACCCCCAACATTGCATTCTTCAAGATCTTTGGCTGCAAATGTTTTGTCCTCTACAACGGAAGAGAAAATAGAGGTAAATTCGGAGCCAAGGCCGACGAAGGTATTTTTGTTGGGTATGCTAAACATTCAAAAGCTTTTCGTGTTTTCAATAAAACTAGTTTAAAAATAGTTGAGTCTGTCCATGTTACTTTCGATGAGCATTCTCTCCTTGAGCCACATTTGGCTCCAAGTGTTGCTGATGATTTTGTTGAGCATAATGAAACAGGTGAACCTTCTAGTACCACACCTGAACCTCAACCGCAAAATCCAGCACCCTCAACTGAAATTCCCTCAAACCGCACGTTTGAAACCGCACCTGAAGTTCCTACTCCAGATGCAACTCCTAGGGAAGATGAAGTTGAGAATTCCCCTATCCAACTTATAGAACCTCTTCGTCAACTTACCTTCCATGACTTCGCTGAAGGTCTAACGATGTTCCAATTGAAGATCTTCAGCAAACCTCAGTCCAACCAGACTTACCCCCGAAGGTTCGTGAAGTCAGCAGTCACCCTCTCTCTAATGTGATTGGTGATCTGTTTTCCGGTGTTCAAACAAGGAGATCGAATTATGACGAGCATACTTCCTTGATATCTCAAATTGAACCCAAGAAGATTGATGAAGCACTCCAAGATTCCAGTTGGGTCGTTGCTATGCAAGAAGAACTCAACCAGTTTGAAAGATGCAAGGTCTGGACGTTAGTGCCTAGACCTCAGGATCAAGGAGTGATAGGAACTAAGTGGGTATTTAGGAATAAGATGGATGAGAATGGAAGCATCACTAGGAATAAAGCAAGGTTGGTTGCACAAGGATATAGGCAAGAAGAAGGAATCAATTATGATGAAACCTTTGCTCCAGTTGCAAGATTGGAAGCTATCAGGATCTTCTTAGCCTACGCCTCTTTCAAGCGTTTCAAGTTATATCAAATGGACGTGAAGAGTGCTTTCCTCAATGGTGAACTGCAAGAGACCGTGTATGTTGCCCAACCGCCTGGATTTGAAGACTCCAAATTTCCCAATCATGTCTACAAACTCCAGAAAGCTTTGTATGGACTTAAGAAAGCTCCAAGGGCATGGTATGAGACTCTTTCTAAATTTTTACTAGAAAAAGGATTTAAACGTGGTAAAATCGATACAACTCTTTTTATTGCCAAATATAATGAGCATACTTTACTTGTTCAAATTTATGTCGATGATATTATTTTTGGTTCTACTAATGAGTTACTTTGTAAGCGTTTCGAAAAGCTAATGAAAAGCAAGTTTGAGATGAGCATGATGGGAGAATTAACATTTTTCCTCGGGCTTCAAATCAAGCAATGCGAAGAAGGTATTTTCCTCAGCCAATCCAAATACACCAAGGAGTTGATAAAGAAGTTTGGATTAGAAAATGCTAAAGCATATGATACTCCTATGGCCACCGGCAATAAGCTAGATAAAGATCTTAAAGGTAAGAAAGTTGATCAAACTTTATATCGAGGTATGATCGGCTCATTACTTTATTTAACTGCTAGTAGGCCCGATATCATGTTTAGTGTCTGTGTATGTGCACGCTATCAAGCAGATCCTAGAGAAGCACATCTTATTGCAGTCAAGCGTATAATCCGCTATTTATCTAGAACCACTAACCTTGGACTTTGGTATTCCAAAGATTCGAACTTCGATCTTGTAGGTTATTCAGATGTAGATTATGCAGCTTGTACTATTGACAGGAAAAGCACTAGTGGTACTTGTCATTTCCTCGGGAATAGACTAGTTGCTTGGGCCAGCAAGAAGCAAGCATCAGTTTCAGTGTCAACCACAGAAGCTGAGTATATTGCTGCTGGTAGTTGTTGCTGTCAAATCCTTTGGATGAAGCAGCAGTTGGTGGACTATGGAATCCATGAAGGGAATTGTCCCATCATGTGTGACAACACTTCAACAATTTCAGTCTCCAACAACCCTGTCATGCATTCCAAGACCAAGCATATTGATATCAAGTATCATTTCCTCAAAGACCATGTGGAGAAGAGGAATATCCATTTAGAGTACGTGGGGACAGACAACCAGATTGCTGATATCCTCACCAAGGCTCTTGACTCCAAGAGGTTTTCCTTCCTCAGAGGAGAAATGGGTATGCTTGAACTTAAATGAATCCATTCTTTTTATTTGCTAACTTGTGTGTTAAGTATAGTGTCAAATCCCTTGTTGAACCGCGTGTCCCAAACCGCAAGTAAGTCCAACCGCCCTGCAGCCAACCGCTTCATTCCAACCGCATGCTGCAGCTCAACCGCTTGGACCTCAACCGCGTTTCAACTTGGAGTAATTTCTAATTTTTGCTTATGTTTATTTAAAAAAAAAAAAAAAACTGTTCAAATTCCTTTTATTTATTTTTCTGTCCTTATTTTTTCTTTAAGGGTTTAATTGCAAATGTTTTCCCACGAAAATTTAAATTTTGAAAGCATTTAATGCAAAGGGAACATTAGCATTTAATGGCCTTCATGTCAGCCGTCATTGGTTGATGTGTTGAAGCTGAAAGGGTGTAACCTTTGTAATGATTCACCCTATGGGAAATTTAAACTGTCCCTTCAGCTGCCCATGCCTAATCTTTTGCCTATAAATAGAAGACATACCCTTCTGTTCAACCTTTTTCAACTGTCTTCTCTGGCACCGTGTACCTTATTGTCAGTTTTTCTTCACCAAACTCATTCTTCAAATCTTCATTTAAGCTTTTATTTCTTCAAGTCAATGGCACCCAAACAACCTATCTTCGACATGGTATGATTTCTTAAACCCTAATCTTCTTACCTTCTGCAAATCATACACTTGAACTGCCATTGATGAATGTTCTTGAGTTTCGAACACCCTAAACTGGTTTTTGCTTGTTAATGCTTCATTTCTTGATCATTTTGCATGAAATTTGTTGGGTTATGTTCGGAATCATGCCTAGATTAGGATTATATGCTTTATTTCATGATCAATGA
Source organism: Adenophora triphylla var. japonica (assembly GCA_022495995.1). NCBI lineage: Eukaryota > Viridiplantae > Streptophyta > Magnoliopsida > Asterales > Campanulaceae > Adenophora > Adenophora triphylla. The sequence goes on along the minus strand of JAFEMH010000588.1, from coordinate 168,597 downwards.
TCATCTAGGACACTGATTTTGAATTTTTTAAGATTTTAGTTTCGAAAACTCACTTTATGATTTTTGCATTTTCTGGGTGATTCTGAGTAAAGTAGAAATTTTTATTGTTATATTGTTAATCTACTGCTCAATGTGATCATTTTGACATATTATTTGTGCATTTTGGTTAACATTCATCAAATCTCTGTTCTTGGTGTTCTTCGTGTTCTTCATGCATTCACGTGACTGTTCATCATCTTCCTCAAAATTTTCTTATGTTTTGGATTGACCTAATTTTCAATCTTGTTTTTCCATACTTAGAAAATTTCTGAAAATTTTGCTTATGTCTTTGCATGATTAAACCGCATCATTGGAACCGCATGCCATGTTTTTGAAACCGCACTTATAGTTGCTTATTCTTGTTTCAAAACCGCATTATATGAACCGCATGTTTTCACTTGTAAACCGCATGCTTGAAAATTACTTAAGTATTACTAAGTATATAGGCTGGAAACCAAGTCCTTCCTCTCTAAGCACCGCTTGCAGTGTGGGATAACTTTGGATTACAATGCCACGTACTAAGTAATTATGCTTTTGTATTTTTCCTATCTGTTCTCCTACCAGTATTCACAGTTTCCTTGAAGTTTGGAAATTATCATTTCCAAAACCGCACTATTGCCAACCGCATGTGTGCACCAAATCGCTTGTGAACTGTGATGTTATTAAATTATTCTAACTTGTGTGTTTACTTTGTAGAATACCAAGTATTTTCTACCAGGATGGGAGATCAATGAAACAGAACTGCGGTCTGATGCTCTTGGAAGGGAGTTGATCAGGAAGATGCAAGCCTCTGGAATCCTTCCCCTCTTCAACAAACAGCAAACCAATACCATCCCTCTATTCATTGACCAGTTCTATCAAACCGCAGTGCGTGGAGAGACAGAGCTGTCTGATGGAACCAAGATCCCCAGCTTAGTGGGAGTAGTTGAGGGATTCAAGGTCTCAATTGACTACTTGGATATCAGAGGCACCTATGATTTCCATGTGTCCAATGCTCCAGTTGAAGTATCCCAGGAAGTCCAAGATGCTACTTACTCCACCCTTACTGGAAAGCTGGATTCCTTGTCTGGCTACTACAAGAAGGTTCCAAGGAGAGATTTTGGAGAGCTGATGAGCCATTTATGCTACCTTGTTGGGAAGTCTGTATGTGGGAAGACTGGGAACCACAACAACTTCACCTCTCTCCAGTGGCAATACTGCTGTGCCATCTACAACGGTATGAAGCTCCACTGGCCCAAGATTTTGATGAGAGAGCTTGCCAACAGTATTGATGCTTACCAGTTGAAAACCAAGGATGTGCATACCAGATGGAGACCTTTTGGCAGGTTGCTGACCGCTATATTTGCCAACTATCAGCATTTGGAGGATTTAAGGATCTCTACTCCAGAGTTATCTATTCACTGGGGAGTTGAAGAATCCTTTGGGCTCAAGGCGTGCCATAGTTTCAGATTCTCTTTTGGCAACGATGACTACAGAGCTCTCTATGATGCTGATACCTTTCAACCCAAGGAGCATTTTGTGGAAATGACTCCTGCAACCGCAGTGACTGCTTTGGGTAAGGCTTTGAAGAAAGTTTCAAGGAAGAGAAAAGCTCCTGCTGAACCGCTCCTTAAGCCTACCAGAACCGCACCAACCCAACCGCGTGGTTCATCTGGTGCAGGCCCCAGTAAGAAGAAGCAAAGAAAGGAAAAGGAAAATATGACTCTTCAAGATGAAGTGATTGAAGAAGAAGAAGAAGAGGAGGATGCCACTATTCCTCCCTTGATTGCTAGGGCTAGGAAGGCAAAACAAACCCAGGCTGAGTTAGCCAAGATGACTGATGAAGAATTAGCTGCCTACTATAGGGCTGAGATTGAGAAAATTGAGAAGAAAAGAGCTGAGAAGGGTGCTGCCTCAGGAAAAATCAAGGAACCCATTCCCCAACTGCCTCCTTCTCAACCGCCCCAAACCCAACCGCTTACTCATTCTCCTGCTCAATCTCCTATCCATTCCCATCATTCATCCCCTGCCAAATCCCCTACACCTGAACCGCCTTCTCCTCCTCAACCGCAAAGAGCAGCAACCGCTCAGGGGGAGAAACCAAAAAGACTTAAACAATTGGCCCAGAAGAAAACCCCAACCAAAGGCCCCAAGCGTTTTCTTCACCGTGTTTCCAAGCAACCTACTCCTTCTCCTCCTTCTTACCATTCATCTTCTCATTCCACTTCACATACACCATCCAAATCCCCTTCAAATTCTCATTCTTCTTCTAGCCAAAACAGAACCCCAACTTCCTCACCTCAACATTCCAACCGCTCAAAGTCCCCTCCTCCTTCAAACCGCGCTCAATCACCTCCTTATTCTCATCACACCCCAGCCATCTCCATTTCCAATCTAAACCGCGATAGAACCCCTTCTCCTAACCGCGTCAATTCACCTCCTCCTCCTCCTCCTGAAATTTCTCCAAACCGCGTTCATACTCCACCCCCTCAAAATTCCCCTCAACAGAAATCCCCTTCTGTTGAACTTCACACCACCAGTTCCTCCTCAAATTCCAACCCCATCACTTCTGGAATTCCTACATCTAACATTCCACCTCCTCCAACTGCACCAATTTCAACCGCACCAATTCCTACCATCCCTATCTTAACCGCACCTACAACTTTACCCCAAATACTTCCTCTACCTCCCTCAACTGCTTCTCAATTCACAGTCCTAGCCAGCCGTATATTTCAAACCTTCCTATCCCCTTTACCTCAAACCGCCCCTACAACACAATCTCAACCGCCACCCTCATTTACCCAAATCCCTTCCACTTCAACCGCACCTCCAACAGATTACTCCCAAATTCTTTCAACCCTTAATCTTATCCAAGGCCAACTTCTCTTAAACCAAGGCCACATGATCAGGCTAACCACTTCCAATGCCTCTCTTAAAGCCTCAAATACTTCCCTAACCGAATCCAACCAAACCCTTCTAGCCAAAGTGGATGCTCAGGCCCTTGAAATGGAAAGTCTTAAAGCCCTATTGATTGATACCATTAAGGGGGAGAGAAGTTCCTCAACACAGACCGCTGAAGCTGTTAAAACCGCAGCTACAGAGTGCTTTCAAGGTTTCAAAGAAGACTTAGCCAGAGGAGTACTTAGAGCCATGGGTGATGCTGTTTCAAAGACCCAACTAAATGAGATGCTCTCCAAGCTTTCAAATGAGTTTGTCTCTTCCACCAACACTGCACTAATATCTTTTATGAAGACCCTTCAAGAAACCCAACTGCAACAAGCCTCTACCTCAGCCGCTCCTTCTCAAACCGCTCTTGATGACATACAATTGAAGATCTTTTCTGAACTGGACTCCCTAAAAGACAGAATTAATGTTGATCTCAACATAGTGGGAGACAGTCTCAAGGAGCAGGTAAAGACCTTTGATGATGATATCTCTTTTAGGTTTGAAAACCTTAAGGCTGGATTCAACCTCAAGCTTGACAACTCCATCAAGGAATTGAAGTCCAACCTGAATGTTATCGTTGATCTGGAACCGCTGAGAGATGCTCTATCTACTCAAACCGTAGCCATTCAGGATGAGATCTTCATATTCTACAATTCCATGAAAGCCTGCATTGAAGGCTTCACAACAGAGATCAAGGACAGTGTTGCTGCAAATACAAGATCCGTTGATGCTGCTGGATCAACTGCTGCTCAATCAGTAACCGCCCTTAGAGCAGTTGAGACCACTCTTGGAAGACAGGTTGAAGACCTCAGAGCCTTAAGAAGAACAATCAGAGGAGAAAGCTCAGCCTTCAGACCTTCAGGACCGAACGTGCCCAACCAAGAAGTTAATCAGCCCCGTGAGCAACCGCGCCATCAACATCATCAGCATCAACCGCGTCAGCATTAGGACCGCTTTTATGTAATTCCTTTTTCCTTTTTGCTGAACTCTTTTTGTTTTGTTGGACCGCACTCTTTGTATTTTTGTCCAACCTCCTTTTGTTTTTGTAACCTTTGCATTTTGCTTTTCTACCCTTGTAATTGTAACCGCAGTGGTAGTAATGAAAAATGCATCATTGGTTCCAAAACCTTGTTCATATCAAACTGCTTGTTTGTAGAACAATGAAACCACTTATGGCTTATAACCTCATTCAAATATTTTTTAACTTAAAAATCACTATTTTGAATTGATGTTTAAACATTCAGTTTGAACCGCACTTTGAACTTAAAACTCATATTTTTAAGTGCACTTAATGCATTTCTATACTTTCCATATTGTAAAGATTTATCTTTCAAATAGTATAAAAATCTATAGCTTAAGCTAAGTGTGTGCATTGACTTGGGACATGAATTACCATGTTAATTCTTATGGACATGTTTTTACCAAGTACAATGTTTGCTTTAGTTATAGTAGGTAATAGCATCAATCAAATAGGGGGAGATTGTTGGGTATGCATGTTTTAACCCTCCTATTTTGTATTAGATTTGATTGATACCATAACCTCCTGTCTATTTTAAGGACTTTAGGACCCTATGTAATGAAGCTTAGACTTCAATTTTTTAGCTAAGTCCATTTTATAGAATAGGTTAAATTTAGGCTTGAAGACTGGCACAAGACTCATTGGATGTGAGGTTGCAGTTCCAAGCAGAATCAAAACCGCCTCTCAGAACCGCACATGCAACCGCATGTATATTTCCCTTGATTCTGCTCCCTGAACCAACTGCAGTGCAACCGCTTATGAACCGCACTTGTGCAGTTCATTTGCAACCGCATCTATGCAACCTCCTGGTGTGGCAAACCGCACTACATCAACCGCTCTACACCAGACCGCATCCAATGATTGAAGACTTGAAGTGAACCACTTTTTAATCGTTGGAATCCACGTCAGCAATATCAAAAGTCAACCACTAAATCTTGTCACGTGATTCAATGGCAGAGAAGATCTGCAAGGATCTTGAAAAGGTGACAGGTGTCCTAACCTCATTGCTTGCAGCTGGAGCCTGATCAGCTTTATCTGCAGCAGTTGTACCAAAGGACAAAAGTGGATATTGTGGACCAATGTGAAAGCATCAAGTACAGTCCTTGCAACAGCTGTGTCCAACTGCTAGTTTCATGATGCTTGGGTATAAATACCCCTAATCTTCACCATTTGAAGATTGCTTGAAAAAAATTGAGAAGTGCTGTGTTCATAGAAGCTGAAGCTCTGCCCAGAAAGTGTTCAAACCTTTGAATCTTCATCTTCATACTTCAAGAAATATTCCCCAGCCCAGAAATCAAGCCTTAACACATTCAAGAATCATTGTGCTCTACATCTCACAGATTTAAAGAGCCTTGATCTTGTTCTCACACACACACCTCACTTGTTTAATCACATAGATTAATCACTTGAGATACACTGGTTATAGTCTTAGGATTTGATCTTCATAGAATAGATTTTAAATTTGAGTATTGATCTTTGTAACTTGTAATCTCTCATACTCATAGTAAAATCACTCTTGAAAATCCAAGACTAACCATCTTGGTAGTGGACGTAGATCGTTTATCGATTGAACCACTCCAAATCACGTGTTCTTACTTTCTGCATTTATATTTCCTGTGATTACTAATTATTTATCTCTGTCTCTGTTTGATCTTATTTTAGTTATCCATTATTGTGAATTAGTGTTTGGAGTTAACATTGTCAAAACCACACGTGTTTGTAAAACTGCACTCACCAAAACCGCCAAGCAAAACCGCACTTACAAACCGCCTCTTCAAAACTGATTTACACTCTATTATTCCGCTGTGCATTTTACATCTTCACTTGCAGCTTATTATTAACTGCAAGGGATTTTGTAAGCAAGAGGTTTAGTTTTTATAAGAGGGCGAAAAATTTTAAACAGCTATTCACCCCCCCTCTAGCTGTATTTTCACCCTTGTTGCCACCTTTGGGACCAACAGATGCACATAAATTGTCTCCTGAAGTTCGCCATGTAAAAAAGCATTCTTGACGTCAAGTTGGTGAATGGACCACTTCCTTGAAAGTGATAAACTCAAAACGGTTCGAATGGTAGCCGGCTTAACCACTGGACTAAAGGTTTCCCCACAATCAATACAAACACGTTGACTTTTTCCACCCCCTACTAACCGAGCCTTATGCCTGTTAAACAAACCATCTGACTTGTGCTTTTGAGTAAAAATCCACATAGAACGGATCACATTAGTATCAGGAGGATAGGGAACCAACTCCCACGTCTTATTAGCAATAAAAGCATTAAACTCATCGGTCAAGGTTAATTTCCAATTAGGGTCATTTAGAGCGGACACATGAGTACGAGGGAGGAGAGATTTTCCCACATAAACATAAAAATTTGAAGGAACTTTGAGTTTGTGGATTCCCCTTTGACTTCTCGTGACAGCACTAGAAATCCTATCTAGATGGAGTAGGCTGGGAGACAGAAGGTTGGAACGAGAGAGATGGGCCTGACAGAGGCAGCCCAGCTGCCACAAAAGAGCATGTGTCGGGAAGAGGGAGGCCTGTATTGGAAGGCAGAGCTGAAAAGTCTCGGCTAGAGAACAAGGCAAGCCAGCTGCAGGTGGAGTTAGGCCAGATTGTGCCCATTTATTAATGATGTGAGGAGAAATGCCATCATTCAAAAATTTATAATCAGAAGTGATTTTCGAGGTAATGAGGCAAAAGGAAATTGAGTCTCATAAAAAATAACGTGCCGATTAATTATAATCCAAGTCAAATTATAACATTTAAATCCCTAGTGATTGTTTGGAAACCCCAAGAAGACACAAGGTATGGAACGAGCTTGAAGTTTATTTATAATGGTAGCGGGAAATGAAGGACAACACAAACACCATAAAACCCTAAGATGATCATAGGAAGGATCACGACCATATAAAATCCGAAAAGGAGATTGGTAAGATAAAGACTTATTATGAAGAATGTTAGGACCTAACTATGTAAACCACATAGTTATACAAGGTTTTGACAAAGAAATATATCCTATCCAAAGTTATCTGACAGCCAAGATAACTTTGGATATTGGACAACTATCACTTTTCTGCACAACCTTCATATCAAACTGGACAGTAATGATGTAATGAACAATCTCCAAGAACAATCATATAAATCAATGTATTTATATACAAAAGGATCATTACATAATCATCAATCCAAATCCTTGACTTCTAATCCTGCAAACTCTAAAGACTAAGCCTGACAGCTAAGGTTCTCAACAGCAGAGGTCTCAATCCTCTGACAGCTATGATCTTCAACATCATCAACAATGAAGTATTCCTATGATGATCAAGATGTGCCTTGCCCAATCTCTCCCCTTAGATATTGCCAGCTCATATCCATGAAGATCACAACAAATGGTTGCATATTACAGCCTGGAATTATCCAGTCACCAAAGCTCTAAATGCAAACACTATTCCACCCATGTGTATTTAATCCTTTGTCTCCTCCAACGGCTATATTCCAGCCTATAAGAGGAAACCCTCAAGACTGAAGACAATGCCCCCAACACACAATCTTTACTCCCTCTTCTTCAACCTTCCACACCTGCAAACCCTGCAACCAACATTCTAAACAATCTGAGACACTTGTAACTGAATTTGGGTGTATAAACTAAAGTTGTAAATCACTTAAGACTGACTTTAAGTGATATTGTAATTTTCTTCGTAACAAGCAAAACCCCTAATAGACTGTACTTATTAGGAAGAGGAAGTTCAAGGAACTTGCCTAACCAATCCTTTGTAAATCTTAAAGGGAATTAGATTTAAGTGGATTGATCTCACTTGTCAAGGTTGACAGTGAGGGTGGACGTAGGAGGAGTGAACTCTGAACCACCTTAAAATTCCTTGTGTTCATTTGGTATTATCACACAACACACACACACACATCTACACACACTTACACCATTAACTTGTCTTTACATTATTTCAACACTTATTATTCCGCTGCACATTTAACACTTGCCTTTTAAACCAGTTAATATCTGACAGCAAAGATTTCACCTCAGCTGTCAAACCTTAACTGCCTAACCTTTCAATCTGATTTAAGCAAACATGACCTTTCAATTGGTATCAAATCTTGTCTTCACACACAAAAGTCTAACAACTTGTGAAGGATCAATTATCAACCCACCATGCCTCAACCAAGGAGAAATAATGAGAAAGACATTCCCCACATTGATGACTGTGGATCCTTTGAAATATATGCCTCAAAAATTAAAACTTACCTTGATGCAAACAGCATTTGGAACTGGTATGCACTTAAAAATGAAGTCACATACCCTGTCTCTGTAGATACAAATGGTGGGCCAAGCAAAGTAAAATCCCAGAATTTTGGACAGATTCAGAAAGGAAACTAGTCAGTGCTAATCTAAAAGTCAAAAACATACTCCAAAAGAGTGTAAATGACTCACTAGCACAAGAAATTGCTAAAGAGCCATCTGCAAAGGCTGCATGGGAACTTATACATACCAAATTCCAGAAACATACCAGTGTTAGAACACAAAACCTATACAACCTTCTTAGACAACTTGACAACTTCAAGTTTTACCCTGGTGAAAAAGTGACTGCTGCAAAACCAAGATTTGAAGATCTAGTCAGATCCATTGCTGATCATGGAAAAACTTTTGAGAATCAAGATTTATGTCTCAAAATATATTCCAACCTTCCTCAAGAATATGAGAAGGTAGCCCTACCAATAAGAGAAGGTGCAGAATGGAGCACCATGACTATTGAACAATATTTTGGTAAGCTTGAAGCTTATGAACTAGAAGGAATGATAAAACTTCAACCAGTCCCCTCCATCTCTGAAACTCTTGCCTTAGCTGCCCAAGAAACCACTCATAAACCCATCACCCAACAAGACATTGATTCCATGGTTCTCAATTCCCTTCAGAAAGTTAGCCTACCCTCAAATAACCTATCTCAAGGAGACCTTCCAAGTCTCATATCCATGGCTGTCAGAAACACCCTGAGAGCACATAAAAAGTCATTTGAGAAAAGCTATAGCCCATCTACCTCTGAACAAGAAAACCATAAAAAGAAAGTTGAATGCTTCAACTGTAAGAAGCTTGGTCACTACTCATCAGAGTGCCCTGAACCAAGGAAACTCAAAGACAATCAGACAGCTAAGAAGTTCTCATACTCCAAGGAGATCATTCACAGTTCAAGATGTAGCTGTTACAACTGCACAAAGAAGAAGAATGAGAAGAACAAAGAACAAGTGCTGATTGCTGACTCATCTATGTTCAGTGATGAGGAACCTGACTTCAGTGATTCTGAAAGTGAAGGAAAAGAAGCAATGATTTGTCTAATGGCTGGAGATGATGAAGATTCAGACAATGAAGAAGACCTTGAAGCCTTAGCTGTTGCTGAAGAACTTAAGCAGGTACCTCAGTTCAACTCTTTAAATAATGAAGAATTTAAACAATTAGTTAGTACTCTTTTAATTCAAATAAAAAGACATCAAACTAGCTTTGCTTCATTGCTCACTGATAACCTCTCCCAAAGTAAAACCATTGATAGCCTTGAAAGAGCCAACCAAGGACTGAAAGTTCAAAACCTTTTGCTTGAAAAAGCTAATGAGGAGCTGACAGCTAAGAATACCAAACTTCTGGAAACCAACCAAATAAACATCAACCTTGAAAAGGAAAATGAATCCCTTAGAAAGAAGTTTGAGTCCTGGAACAGTTCAGGAAAAGCCTTGACTCTTTTTAGCTACAACCAAAGACACCCAGGTGACAAATCAGGGATTGGAGCCAATAATCCTACTATGAAAACCTATACCCCTCTCACTGATTAAAGGGCTATTGACAAGATGGTTCTTGAAAGCATGAACTATGTCAAAGCCCAAGAAAATGTCTATCCCATTCAAACCAAGGAAGACCTCAAGAAGAAGGGAAAAATGGATGAAGCTAGCTCAAGTCACAATGATGAAACAACTCAAACTAGCTCAAGTCACAATGATGAAACAACTCAAGCTAGTCCCTCTCATACTGATGAAACTCATATAGCTAGATCAAGCCAATTAAAAGGCAAAGGAAAACAAGAAAACAAAGGTAATTACATTTGGCAAAAGAAAGGAATCAAGGAGCAAGTGAAGAAGAATCAGCACAAAGCCACTGGACAGCCAAGATCTCCTAGACAGTCAAGATCACCCAGACAGCCAAGATATGGTGGACAGCAGAGGTCTCCTAGACAGCAAAGATTCTTCAATCATCACTCATATAGCAAACAACAAAGACCCAACTGGCCATACTCAAATGGAAGATGTCATGCCAGTCAAATACCTCCCTAGATCATCTCACTCAAACAGCTCCCAAAACCACACTCAGTTTCATCACCAAAATCAATTCTTTTCTCCCAACCAGTTTCCTAACCAATCCCAACCTATTGATCTTACACCCTATATGTTGCAAATCATGGGATATTATAATGCCCTAAACCAGTATTTTGGAAAGAAGGCAATGAACAAAGCTAGGGTACCAAAGAAATTCTAATCCTTTGGACCCAAAAGAATAAAGGGTACCATAAATTTATTTTTCTGTTTTGTAGGAACCTAGGAAAGGAATATGGTACTTGGATAGTGGATGTAGCAGGCACATGACCTTCAACAAGGAGTGGTTGCAACAATATGTCCCTAAAAATGGTCCAAATGTAACTTTTGGTGATAACTCTCAAGCCAAAGTCAAAAAACCTTGTTACTAAAGACATTATTTTCACTAATGTGTCTTATGTAGAGGGTCTCAAGCACAATATGATTAGCCTTAGTCAGATTTGTGATAAGGGATATCATGTTGTATGTTCCAAAAACCACTGCACTGTCAAAGATGTCAACAACAAATCAATTCTCACTGGAATCAGAAAAGGCAACCTCTACTATCTAAACCTGGAAGTTGTGGAATCATCTGATGCCCATTGTTTGCTCTCCTATAGTCAATCTGATATGTCATGGCTTTGGCACAAAAGATTGGCTCACCTCAACCTTAAAAGCATCTCCAAATTAGCCAACTCAAACCTAGTAAAAGGCCTACCCAAAATACCCTTCAAAAAGGACAAATTGTGCAAAGCCTGTCAATGTGGAAAGCAAAAGAAAACCTCCTTCTCTGCCAAAACCAGATTAGATACCACAAAACCCCTTCAATTACTCCACATGGATCTTTTTGGACCAATCAGAACCAGATCTCTTGGTGGAAAGAGATATTCTCTTGTTGTAGTTGATGACTACACTAGATTTACTTGGATCATCCTTCTTGAATCCAAAAGAGATACCTTGGAACAACTAGTCAAACTGTTCAATAAAATTCAAAACCAAAAGGGTTTATCCATTATCAAAATCAGATCTGATCATGGTAAGGAATTTGAAAATACAGGTGTTGAAGAATACTGTGATCAAAAATGGATTGAGCACAACTTCTCTGCTCCTAGAACACCACAGCAAAATGGAGTTGCTGAGAGAAAGAACAGAATAATTTGTGAAGCAGCAAGAACTATGTTGTCAGATAACAACCTTCCTAAGTATTTTTGGGGAGAAGCAGTCACCACTGCTGTGTATGTCCAGAACAAGACCCTGATCAACAAGTTTCACTCCAAGACTCCCTATGAGCTATGGAATGGGAGAACACCAACCATTTCATACTTCCATGGCTTTGGAAGTAGATGCTTCATTCACAATAATGGGAAAAGCAACCTTGATAAGTTTGATTCAAAAAGTGATGAAGGAATCTTCCTTGGATACTCCAATGCCAGCAAAGCCTACAGAGTATACAACAAAAGGAGACTTGTTGTAGAAGAATCAATACATGTTGACATTGATGAAATAATGATCAAAGTCATACTGAGCTATGTGATTTTGATAAAGCTGTTGGAAATTCAGACAACCTACCTGAAGTGTCTCCTGTACATGACCCCTCAAGTCTTATTCCTGAAGAAGATTCACCTTCCCTTCCTTATATGTTGCCCAAAGACACTAATAAACAACCTACTATGTCTGACAACCAAGAATCCCTTCCCAACAGCAAAGGTGCATCTGACAGCCATGATGCACCTAACAGCTCACCTTCAACCAGCCATCAAAATCCTCTTGAAAATGACCCCATCCAACCTTGTTGCAACACAATTCCCTCAATTCCTCAACCTGAAACCATTACCCATACCATCCCTCCAAATAAAAACATTGTTATTGACCTTCCAATACATAAGATGGATATCCCTCCAAACATGCCTTTCTATGACTCTTTAATGAGTGCCTTCATCTCTCAAATTGAACCCAAAAAGATCAATGAAGCCCTTCAAGACCCAGATTGGATTGAAGCAATGGAAGAAGAACTGGAACAATTTGAAAGAAACAAAGTTTGGAAGCTTTTTCCCAAACCTAAAAACCAAACTGTCATTGGGACAAGATGGGTTTTTAGAAATAAGATGAATGAAGAAGGCCTGGTGATAAGAAACAAAGCCAGATTAGTGGCTCAAGGGTATAGACAAGAAGAAGGAATTGACTATGATGAGACATTTGCACCTGTTGCAAGACTGGAAGCTATAAGGTTATTCCTTGCCTATGCTTCATTCAAGAAGATGAAAGTGTTCCAAATGGATGTCAAAAGTGCCTTCCTAAATGGAATACTGAATGAAAAAGTCTTTGTATCTCAACCCCCTGGTTTTAAACATCCAAAATTCCCAGACCATGTATATAAGTTGGACAAAGCCTTGTATGGGCTTAAGCAAGCACCTAGGGCATGGTATGATACTTTATCCAAATACCTTCTTGGTAAAGGATTTACCAAGGGCCATATTGATAACACTTTGTTTATCAAGAAATATGGAGAAGATCAGCTACTTATCCAAGTTTATGTTGATGACATTATTTTTGGGTCATCAAATGAAGATTTGTGTACTGAATTTGGTGAAATTATGAAGAATCAATTTGAGATGAGCATGATTGGTGAGCTCACATTCTTCCTAGGCCTTCAAGTCAAGCAAATGAAGGAAGGTATCTTCATTAATCAAGCCAAATATACAAGGGATACGATCAAAAAGTTTGACATGCAAACTGCTTCCCCTGCTAGAACTCCTTTGTCAACCACAACCAAACTCCATGCTGATCCTGATGGTCAAAGTGTGAATCCAACACTTTACAGAAGCTACATTGGATCACTCCTATATGTGACAGCTTTAAGACCTGATATCATGTTTAGTGTCTGCCTTTGTGCAAGATTCCAAGCCAATCCTAAAGAGTCTCACCTCTCTGCTGTCAAGAGAATCCTGAGATATTTGAAAGGAACTCCTGATTATGGTTTGTGGTATCCTTCTGAATCACCATTCTCCCTTATTGGCTTCACTAATTCAGACTATGCTGGATGCAATCTAGATAGAAAATCCACAAGTGGTGGTTGCCAATTTATTGGATCAAGAATAATTTCTTGGTCTAGTAAGAAGGAAACTTCAGTAGCTACCTCAACAGCTGAGGCTGAATACATTGCTGCTGGTTTGTGTTGTTCACAAATTCTCTATCTTAAAAGTCAACTTCAAGAATTTGGGATGGACATGTCAAATATTCCCATCTTTTGTGACAATTCCAGTACCATTGCCATGACAGAAAACCCTGTCCAACATTCCAAAACCAAGCACATTGAAGTTAGGCATCACTTCATAAGAGATCATGTAGAAAAGGGAAATATCAACTTGGCCAAAGTATGCACTAAGGATAATGTCTCTGATATCCTAACAAAGGCAATGGATGAAAAGAGATTTGAGATGTTAAGAGCAATGTTAGGAATGATTAACTTGACAAAATAAAGATCTTTATTCATTAAAGGGAAAAACATTACATATGGCTGCTGTCAACATTATGGGATCTGACAGCTAACCTTTACCCTATACTAAAACCATCATTTTTCAAAGCCAAACTCATTCCTTTCAATCACACAAGTCTTTCAAAATAAAAAACAAACACCTGTTTCCAAAAGCTTCTCAATATCTCCCTTCTTTCACAGCCATGCCTCTTGCAGACTCTGACAGCTAAGAATTCTCTTCTTAACTGTTCTTTGGCAAATCATAAATCTCCTCATCCATGAACCCATATTAATTATAGAGAACATCAGGAGCCCTATAAACATTGTCTTTGATCTCCCCATACCTCTCTAACCACACTAGGTGCCTCTGCATGAAAGGATCTATTGCTGATGTTGAGAACTGTAAAGAAGGACAGACTCTTCTTGGCCACCATTCCTCCACAGCATCATAAGGAGGATAATCCTTCAATGGAGAGACAAAACTGAATGTCCCTGATGTGTTAGCACTATCCTGAGCAATGACTGCTTGATCTGATTGAGGACCCACATCTTCTTCCTCATTCATAGCAGCTGGACTCAAACACTTGAGAAACTGAGAGAACAATCTCATTTAAGCTTTGGAAGGAGAACTCTACACCCCTGCAAAGTTGTCACCAGTTCCCTCTAGAACTGCTTGACTTAGTGTAAGTGAATCCCTTGGGACAGCTGTGAATTCCTTGATAGCTAAGAAATCAGGTTGACCAATTGGTGTGTCAACCTTAATCCTTTCTTTGCTATCAAGCTTCACTAGCTCTCCCAGTGTATAAACTCTCTCCACCTCTACCCCAACTTGCCTACTTGACTCACCTTTCCTCCCTTTATCAACAGCTTAACCTTAGCTGTCTGATCATCATGACTCTCACAAACCAGCTTACCCTTTCCCTTGTCCCTAGCTACCTCTTCTAATCTGTTTCTCTCACCCTCCAATAAATCTAGTCTTTCCTCCTCCCAAAACTTCTTTCTCATCTCTCTCTCTCTCTCTCTCATCTCTTCTTCTTTTGTGGATCATCTATTGGCAATTGATCCACTTCCTGTTCTAAGACATTATCTGTTTGAATTTGATATGACCTAAACTCTCTCTCAAACCTTTCCTCCCTTGTTTCCTCAACCCTTGGACTTTGAAAAACCAATTTCTTTGCTATCTTAGCCATTTTGCTAGGACTGAACATTGAAACCAATCTTCCCATTTACTATGTGTCTGAATTGGATTGTATAAATCTTACAATCTGATACATTTCCTTTTATAGACAATTTTTTACTTTAGTTCACATAGTAGCAATGATCACTCAAAATAGCTTTGGCCAGTCATCAAGTCTGACAGCTATGATTTGATGTTCATGCAAACTCAAGGATTATGGGAACTTGCCACTAACATTTTTTTATTTATTACACTGATAATTCCCTCTGAAAATACGCCTCTCTGTACGACCTTTATTCCCATGTTTTATGGGAGTTATAGCACGTAATGAGTGGGGGGACAAAATGCACTATTCATGAACAGTCACTCCCTTAAATGCCCATTTTTAACCGTTGCAGTAACCCACGTATTAGCCGTTAAACTACACAACTTCCCACCTCAATTACCATTTAACCATTGCGAAATTAACCCCTCTTCATTCAAACACTCTTCTTCCTCCCAATTCATTATTTGATTCCCCCTGTTTTTCGAAAACCCTAACTCTCTGTTCCATTCAACCATGTCTTACCCTGAAGCTCATGGGTATTTCATCAAGCCTGAGTTCTATGAGCATGAGGTTGGAGCTCTTATCAAAGAACTTTTGGAAGCCAATCATCTTTGCAACATGATGAAAGCTCAACCTCCCATTTATGAGAAGTTATGCAGAGAAATCTTTATGAAAGGAGAAAGACAGCTAACTGGAGCAATCAGAATCAACATTGAAGGGACTGAGATCAATGTGACTCCCAAGGTTGTGTCCAAAGTTTACAACATCCCAATCAAGAATGAAGGTCTAAGCAACCTGTGGAACAGAAAAGACAACAACTTGGAACCTTTCTATAAAAGATTCTTTGATAAACCAAGCTGCAACTATCAATTGGTTCAGGGCAAACCAATCAAAAAGAAGGACCTTGATTTGTTCAAATCAACCCTAATGGATGTTGTTATCAAAGGGCTTGATGGAAAGCAATCATCCTTTGACCAAATTAGTCCAAATGAATGGAAGCAAACCCTCAGTTTGATGACTAAGGAGATAAACTGGAGTGTTGCATTGCTACATAACTTCCAATTGGCCATATCTCCTTCCCCTTGGAAATTCAAGAAGCAAAACCCAAGGATGAATAATTTCAGATTCATGAGTGGAATCCTTCATCAACTGATTCCAAGGTTAAATCCTCCCCTAAAGGATGAATGGCTTGAGACTACAACTCTTGTGCCAACAAGAAGCTTCAACTTGAGTACATTCAAACTCAAGAGTAAGAAAAAGTTGGAGCTTGGGGACAGCTCTGAGAACTTTGATGAAGCTTCTCAAAGATTGAAGGAGAAGGCTGATAATGATATGAAGCTATGGAAATCCTTGGTACACATGGTCAATGACAAGAGATCCAAAAGGAAGCATGACAAAGGTGTCATAATCAAAGAAAGGGGTCATGAGACAACTGCTAGCAAGATCAAGAAAAGGATCAGTCTAGCTATCATGAAGAAAATTGGAAAAGGAAAGAAGCTACCGAAAGAAAAGAAGCTTCCAAAAGGAAAGAAAGCTCAAAGAGTGATTGAGCAAGTTGCTGAGCAAGAAACTACTCAAACAACTGACAAAGGAAAGAAGATTGCTGAGGAACAACAAGCTAACAGTGAAGAGACCCAATCTGATCCAATTTTCAAAGATATTGATGAGTATGCTGGTGAAGAAGAAGGTGGTCATGACAGTGAGTATGATGAGAATATGAGAAGAGCTGTTGCTGAGTCTCTGATGGAAGTAAGAACAGCTAAGGTTGGACAGTCATCTAGAACAGCTATGGATGCCTCCTCTCTGACAGCTAAGGTTCCTTCACTTGCTGAAATCCCATCTAAGGTAATCTCTATCCCCTCTCATTCACTCAATACTTTCTCTAGGAAGAGAAAAAGTGACCTAGATGCTCCTCCATCCAAAAAGTTCAAACCCAATACTCCTCAACCATCCTCATCAAAAGACCAATCCAGTTCACCTCATGACTCTGTAGCTCAAGGTATCCTTAATCTCAATCCCTCCAACATTAGTCCAAATGAGCCTAGTGATGAAAAAGATAGGGGGAACAGCCCTGTCTCTGAAAAAGATGAGCCTCAGTTAAGGGGGAACAGCTGTCCTCATTCTCCCATTCTAATAGCTATGCCTTTCTCTGGTCATTCCTCACCCATTTCAAGTCCCTCTGATCCATCTCCCACTAGTGAGAACATCATTAGAGCCTCTGAAGGACTCTCCTTGATAGGAAAACCTGAATTGCTTCCTATAGTTGAGGAATACTTAAGATCTTTACTAAGTGAGGATGATGTGCTGAAAGCCCTTGACCTGATCAAAACCAGAGATGAAGCCAAGAAAGCTACCCTTCCTGAGAGTGAAACCCAACCTAAACCTATTGAACCAATTCAAACCCAAGAAACACCTGATCCTACCCCAGATTCTGAAGCCCAAACTAAACCTGTTGAAGCTTTTGAAACCCAAGAATCAACTGACCCTACTCCTGATTCTGAAATCCTTCCAACCTGTGAACCTTGGATTTTGGATTGTGATATTGACTTTTTCTTCCCCTCTATCATGGCTGCCCACCAAAGATTGAAGGAGATTACCCACTTTCCTGAGATTGCCAATCCCAGTTTAATCCCCAATCCTTGGCTATTGAGCAAAAATGCTATTATGATTCATGCAAGGAATAGATGTGGGCTCATTATTTTTGCCCATGAGGAATGGAAAAGGTATAGAAGAGCTCTCCCAAACTCCTTCTTTCACAAGGCCCCCAGATTACCAAATTTCATGGATATTTCAACCATCATTGATTGGGAAATTTTGTTCTCCCAACTTCTGTCATCCAACATCAATGAATGCATCTATATGCCCTCATCCCTTGTGTATGCCCTTTGCATTGAACTTGCCAAAGAGATGTACTGGAGGATCTGTCTAAATAAAGCCAAAATCATGGCTGTCATTGCAAAGCCAAGCCTGACAGCTATGTTTCCCCCTACCTCTTCAGTACCTCCTTCTTTCATCCCCCTAAACACCAGATCACTCCAAGCCAATCTTCCTCCAACCTTTAACCCTTCAACCTATGTGCCTCCTTACCATGTGACCATCTTAGATATGCAGAGATTCACTAGGTCAATGATAACTAAAATGAGACATATTTTGGAAGTCTCAACTGGATCCAAGTCTGATAAGAAGGAATCCAAAGGGAAAGCTGTTGAGTCTGAGGAAGAAGCTGTCAACCTAGGAAAGAGAGCCTCTGGTGCTGCTCCCAATATTGTTTTATCCAGTGATGATGAAGATGATGCTCCAGTGAAGCAACAGCAACAGTTTCCATCCTCTACTGTTCTCACTACAGATCCACCTCTTCATCCAGCTCAACAACTCATCTCTCTGCAGACAAACCCTTTCTTTTCTAACCTATTAGCAGGAACTAGAGGTCAAAGCTCAAAACCAAAGAAGGTTCCCAAATGGGGTAATCTGAGATTAAGAGATGATGAAGAACCTCTATCCAAAGCTGTTCTCAAGGAAAGGCAAGATTAATCCTTCACCTATGATGATGAGATGAGCTGGGAATGGAACAATGAAATGTATTACAGAGGTGTTGATGACAAGATGAAAAAGGTGTTTCTAGCAGAAAGAGAGGAGATCCTTGAAGCCAGAAGAGAAAGAGATGAATTTTCTGATTAGATTTTTTTTTTTGGATAATTCTTTAAACCCTACCTTTATTTTCCTACCTTAAAACAATTGTTATTTTGGATAATTTGTTTGTTTTAAACTCTTATGATTGAATCAAGAAGATCTGTTCTATCTTCATTGGTATATTCAATTCTTGAGTATCTTGCAGGTTATATCTTTTAGTAGATATATTACTTTGCCAAAAAGGGGGAAATTGTTAGGACCTAACTATGTAAACCACATAGTTATACAGGGTTTTGACAAAGAAATATATCCTATCCAAAGTTATCTGACAGCCAAGATAACTTTGGATATTGGACAGCTATCACTTTTCTGCACAACCTTCATATCAAACTGGACAGCAATGATGTAATGAACAATCTCCAAGAACAATCATATAAATCAATGTATTTATATACAAAAGGATCATTACATAATCATCAATCCAAATCCTTGACTTCTAATCCTGCAAACTCTAAAGACTTAGCCTGACAGCTAAGGTTCTCAACAGCAGAGGTCTCAATCCTCTGACAGCTATGATCTTCAACATCATCAACAATGAAGTATTCCTGTGATGATTAAGATGTGCCTTGCCCAATCTCTCCCCTCAGATATTACCAGCTCATATCCATGAAAATCACAACAAATGGTTGCAGATTACAGCCTGGAATTATCCAGTCACCAAAGCTCTAAATGCAAATACTATTCCACCCATGTGCATTTACTCCTTTGTCTCCTCCAACGGCTATATTCCAGCATATAAAAGGAAACCCTCAAGACTGAAGACAATGCCCCCAACACACAATCTTTACTCCCTCTTCTTCAACCTTCCACACCTGCAAACCCTGCAACCAACATTCTAAACAATCTGAGACACTTGTAACTGAATTCAGGTGTATAAACTAAAGTTGTAAATCACTTAAGACTGACTTTAAGTGATATTGTAATTTGCTTCGTAACAAGCAAAACCCCTAATAGACTGTACTTATTAGGAAGAGGAAGTTCAAGGAACTTGCCTAATCAATCTTTTGTAAATCTTAAAGGGAACTAGATTTAAGTGGATTGATCTCACTTGTCAAGGTTGACAGTGAGGGTGGACGTAGGAGGAGTGAACTCTGAACCACCTTAAAATTCCTTGTGTTCATTTGGTATTATCACACAACACACACACATCTACACACACTTACACCATTCACTTGTCTTTACATTATTTCAACACTTATTATTCCGCTGCACATTTAACACTTGCCTTTTAAATCAGTTAATATCTGACAACTAAGATTTCACCTCAGCTGTCAAACCTTAACTGCCTAGCCTTTCAATCTGATTTAAGCAAACAGGACCTTTCAAAGAATATTTAGGAGATATGCCGCCATTTGTGTCGCATGATGCCAAAAGTAAGGGGGAAGGGAAGCATGTGTAACCAAAGTGCGGACAATGTTATTAATAGTTCATATTTTTCGTTAAGCCATATCATTTTGAGGAGAAGTATATTTAGGAGATTGAGGAATAATAACTTAATTGGTGTTGTTATTATAAAAGTAATGTATGAGACATAATGTGTGGGGGAATAGAATAACAATTAGTTTGCCATTTTGGGCAGTATAAAATGAAGTATGACAGACCAAAAGAGAAATCCCAAGTGAAGTAGAATGGAAGGAGTATATCTTTTTTTCTAAGATATAAAATAAAACTCAGTACGATAAAAATGGTCTTAAGGGACACTTAATCATCAACACTTCTATAAGTTTCATTAATTTGCCGCACTTTTGAAAAATCCAGCTAATTTCTAACGTTTGTTATTGATTGTCGTTATTTTGACATTATTTAATTAGTGCCGCTAATTTTTGGTACTTTTAATAAAGTGCCACTAAATTTTTGACAATTTGTAATCAGTGTCGCTAAATTTTCGAAACTTCTTAATAAATGCCTTTGATTTTTAACACTTTTAAATTATACTCCCTCCGTTCCTAAAAGATTGTCCTATTGTACATTTTGCAATTATTAAGGAAGAACTTTACCTTCTTGTACCTTAGTAGATTTGTACTAACATTCATGCCTAAGTTTAAAAATGGGACATACTTTTTGGGACAAGTCAAAATGGCAAATGAGACAATCTTTCAGGGACGGAGGGAGTATATCGCTAATATCCGACATTGTTATATAAGTGTGGCTAAATATTTGACAATTTTAATAAGTGCCATTGATTTTTGACAGTTTTTAGTAATTGCTGCTAATTTCTGATATCTGACACCTTTTTGTAAAGTAATCTATAGTATAAATTAGATTCTGAGCAGTTGTATGAATAGTTTCAATCGCCGAAATTCCCATTTTGCCCTCACTATTTTGTCCCTTTCCCATTTTATCCTTAATTTTTTTTTTAAAATTAAAAAAAAAAAAAAACGTGTCCTCGGACACGGGGTTTAAAAAAAAAATAAAAAAAATAACGTGTCCTCGGACACGGGCTTATTCTAGTGCTAGTATAAGAAGAGGTTTATTTTGACTTTTTTATTTAAATTTGTAATTTAGTAATTTTTTTTATTTATATTATCACTATTTTTTTTAATTATATTAGATTTATATGACAATAACCATAAAAATGCATGCTTATATACTATTATAAATACTTGTTACTGGATATTTATATCATATAATGATTCAGCCTAGCGATAGAAAATTTGTTACATATGCATCTATTTTTATTTAAAAGGGACACTTAATGCTGAAAATTCTGACACTTTTGAAAAGTGTCAGAAAAATATATGGCACTTTTGAAAAGTGCCGGAAAGTTACTGACTCCCATTTTTCAAATACTTACAAAAGTGCCGAAAATAACTTTTCTGAATCTTCCTTTTCATTTTCGACACTTTTGAATTCGAGTAAGTGCATTTTGTTATTTAATACGACACTTAAAAAGTGCCGGAAAATTTGTGACACTTCCAAAGGTTTTCTGATACTTTAAAAAGTTTCGAAAATTCCGCGGCACTTCAAAAGTGTCGGAAAGTATTACCAACAATTCTTTTTTTAGAACTAGCAAAAGTGCCGAAATATGTGCCAGAAAGAGCCTTTTAGGTACTTTTCTTCTTTTCCGACACTTTTTGAAATGCCGCTAAAAGTCATTTTTGTTATAGTTATACGTTGACTATGAGAGAAATTTTGAAGGGAAAAACATTTAAAGTTTTTTTTTTTCTCTTTTTAAAGCGTTCCCTTAATATGAAACGTTCAAAAAGGAATTTTGCACTGTTAAAGTGGAATGGAGGTAGTATACCTTATCAGAAAGCTAGGAGACCAATGACATGTTCAGAATTGTTCTAAGAACTTGAGTTATGTATTCAAATCTTTCATTCATTTGTAGCTCGACGCCAACTAGTGAAATTGTTTTGTTCACTTTAATTTTTATGTAGAAGGGAAGATCAGCGGGGGAGTAAATGATGAAGGTGTCAAATTCTACAATGGTGTAATTAACGAGCTCATCTCCAAAGGTGACATCTTTTGTATGGTTACATGTTCTTATGTTATGGTGCTTTCATTTACCCGTAAAAATTAGTAAAACCTCATTAATTTTGGTCATATCAAAGGGAAAAAAATTTAAAAAATTAAAATCTGTTTTGGTCTTCTGCTAGCTAGAAAGTTGTTCATGCAGAGTTTCTCTTTGTATTTTTACAGGCATAAGGCCATTTGTCACTCTTTTTCATTGGGATGTTCCACAACCCCTTGAAGACGAGTATGGTGGATTCTTGAACATAAGCATTGTGTAAGTTACGAGTCAAAAATGAATAATTACATAATTATTGAGTAAATCCCTAGTAGAAGATTCATTCATCCAGAAATGAATAATTACATAATTATTGAGTTGACATTTTTGCCCCTTTACATCATCAGGGAAGACTATCGAGATTATGTGGACCTTTGTTTCAAACTATTTGGTGATCGAGTAAATCATTGGATAACCATAAATGAACCATCACGACTTAGCATTTTCGGATATGAACAAGGAGTCCATGCACCTGGTCGTTGCTCTAGCTATGCTGGTAATTGTTTCAACGGTGATTCGGCAAACGAACCCTACATTGTCGGACACCATCAACTCTTAGCTCATGCAGCTGCCGTTCAACTCTATAGACAAAATTATCAGGTAGATTTTTTTTTTTAAATTTCCTTTGTAGTTGATTTGTTTTCTTTTTTAATTGGGATTTTTATTAATGAATGGCTTAATTCTATTCCTAGAGTGGCATTTGAAAATGCTAGAAAATGCATTTAGTGGGGTATAAACCCCTGACTGCTTGTATGGAAAAGAACATCAGATGCCGCTTGAGCCAGAGCTCTTTGCCAGTCGATTTGTTATGTTTATGTTTATGTTTGTGTATTTGATTTTTTTTTTTAGAAAAACGATACAATATGATTTTTCTAAAATAATCACTGCAGATATCTCAAAAAGGAGTGATTGGAATAGGGCTATTTTCGGATTGGTTTAAGCCAAAGAGCACTGATCCTGACCTTGAGGCTTCACACAGAGCCCTCGATTTTGAGCTTGGCTGGTAGGCAGTTTTCCCTGTCACACTTCAATTTATTAAGGTTAACACAGAGGGAAAAAGCTAAGATTTTCATGCCAAGGATATCAAGCAAAAATTTTGGACAATCAATTACTCTCTCCTCTCCCCCATAAAAAAATAGTCGAGTTTACTCGTCAAACTTTATAAGGATATATCTTTATTTGCTTGTACCTTATGGAAATTGAACTAATATATGTGTCACTTTTTCATGGGACATACAAAGGTTAGCCAGTACACTGTACACTATTTCTGAATTTCTCAAAATGAAAATTGTTTTTTCTTATGTAGGTTTTTGCATCCTGTAGTCTATGGTGACTACCCACCAATTATGCGGTCTTATGTGGGAGGCCGATTGCCTAAATTCACAAAAGAAGAATCCAATAGGCTAAAACAATCTGCAGATTTTATCGGAATTAATCATTACATGTCTTATTATGCTTCTTCAGCACTTTCAATTAGAACAACTAATCTCACCTACTCAACCGACTCTCGTGTTGATTTGGCTAGTATGTTTCAAACTTACATCCTTGTATGGTCTATGATAGTGGTTGTTTCCTTAGTATTTTGTCCTAAAACTTACAGATTTGGAAGCTAACATAATTTTTTTTATTATGTATTCAGCCGAAGAAAATGGTATTCCCATTGGTGAACCTGTATGTGCTCTCTCTCTCTCTCTCTAAATATATATAAAGTCTTGTTTGTTTGGGATATCAAGTATAGTATCAACTTGGCATTTCATATTTTCCTCATTTTGTGCAAGTTGAATTTGCTTGTCCTAGCTTATTTAACAAGTAGGCATATATTGTCTATCTTGTAGACACCATTGAGCGATCTTTTCATTTGCCCCAGTGGAATACGAGATCTCACCCTCTACATCAAGCAAAAATACAACAATCCAGCTATTTACATTACTGAAAATGGTAATTTCATATTTTTAGAATCATAAATATGGCATTTTAAAGTTAGAAGTGAATAAAGATCGTTTGTGTGTATACTCGTAGGTTTCAATTGTGAACATACTACCATTGTACCAAAATGAATGACCAAAACAATTTCAAAATCTGCTTTTGATCAAAAGCAAATTTGAAATTTTTTTGGTCATTCATTTGGGGACGGAGGGAGTAATATCTTTTCTCATAATTACATTTTGCTGATAATTTGTACACTCTTTTAACCTTAGATGCATCCTTACACACTTCATCACATAACAATTTCTTTCTACTGTACTTCAGGGATTGCTGAGCTTAATGATAGTACCTTGCCACTACATGAAGCTAGAAATGATAGTCAAAGAATACAATATTTTAAGGAATATTTGTGGTTTCTTCAAGAAGCTATCAAGTAAGTTCTGCAGTTATGCACCATGGCAAGTACTTAAATACTTAGATAGTTTGAAACAAACGGGAAATCCCCCTTTTTTTTGTAAACAATATTTTTATAAATTACTAATAATCTTATGAAAAATATATGGCAGGGAAGGTGCAAATGTGAAGGGATATTTTGCATGGTCTTTCATTGATAGCTTTGAATGGAAGTCTGGTTTCTCATTCAGATTTGGCATGAATTATGTGGATTATAAGGACGGGTTGAAAAGATACCCTAAGAATTCTGCTATATGGTTTAAAAATTTTCTGAAGAAATCGACGTAATAAGATGATGAGTCATGACTTATCCTCATGCAGAGAACTTTGCAGCCATTGTGATTTCACCTGGGAACCATGTCTAACACCTTGTGTAATGACTGGAAATAATCATGCATCTAAATTGATAGGTCCCAAATGTGTATTTAAATTCCTTGTTTAGAACAACGATTTTAAAAATTACACCCTTTATTGAGTGAAGTTATTTTTTCCGAGCTGCTTAGTTACGCTTTTACATAATAAATGTATGGGTTAATGACCGAAATATGCAACATACTATTGCATTTTTTTATAATAAATGCAATATACTTCAAAAAGACATCTTAATCATACATACTTCATTGTTTTTTTTTTTATTATTATTAGTAAATGACTTAATCTATTATATAATAGTGACACTTGAAAATGTTGGAAAATGCACTAATTTTGAACCCCTAAAGTCTCGCGTAGAAAGGGACATAGAACCGTATGCGAATGATCTAAAGCACTGTGAAATGTACTTTATTGTTCTGTTACATACTCCATCCGTCCCGTATAAGATTTCTATTTTGCCATTTGAGCGTCTCATTTTAGAAATTATTTTTTAAAAAATTACAAATAATCTTTAATATTTCTTCCACTTATTCTCTCTCCTATTTAATTTTATCTCCCAAACCAATCAACTTACTATTCATCCCACTTATTCTCTCTATTATTCATCCCACTTATTCTCTCTATTACCGCCATTAACACCACCGCCTTTCCTCCATTAAATCAGTCACCCACATTATATCACCATTAAACCCGTCACCCACATTATTATCCACCAAACAGAACACCAGCAAAGGCATCAAATTAGGATGTCTTAGCTGTTCTAACCTAGTCACTTCCAATCAAAATTGGACCTTGCTCAATTTCTATGTATTAACTCGCTTAATTGCAAGAGCAAAGCCATCATGAGTAGAACATAAGTTTGCTTGTAAATTTAATTATTTCATTTTTTATATAATTTTCAAAATTAATTTTAGTAGGATGATTATAGGAGATTTTAGAGTAGATTTAGACAAGTTTGATTAGTTTTAGACTCTTAATAGGTTATCTTATGGGTTATAAATTATTTTAATATTTTATTTTTTGTTTTTCAAATTTTATGAGTGCTATAAAATAATCCTAAAAGTATAATCCGAAGATTATTTTATTGAATAAAAATTAAACTTTATGTTTGTTTATCTTTCTAGCTATATAGGTGTGAAGTTTTGTCCGTTTAATACTTGCATAAGGATTCTATTCTCTAGAATTCTTGTTTCAAGCATCTCCCTTTGATGGTTACTTTTTATGTTGATTTCCGTCGTGTCACATCAAGAAAGAACTGTTAGACAAAATATTACAAAAACACAAAAAAAGAAAAGATTACAATATATTAAATAATACAAATTGCAATAAACATAGACAAAGAGAAAAAATCGTAGGAGAAAGTTCGTTTGTTAATCTTCTTGAGGTTGTCCGAGGATAAAACGGATGGACAGGACTATTCTTGCACACTAGAATTTTCGGCGAATCTCATTATACTTGGACAAAATCACCATCATTTCCATGAAAGAAAGACATAAAATGACATAGAAGAAAACATGCATTTTTCTTATTCTCATTTCTCTTGTCTCTCATTTTTTTTCTCTTCTCTCCTCTTTAGTAAATTGTGGATGATTGTTTATATTCTCACAATTGTAACTTATATCCCATTACTCACCAATTCAATAAGGCTATTAATCTTGGTAGTAAATATTAGGCAGTTACAATTTTTAACCACCATAATGTCATCCATTATGTGTTTTATTAAGGCTAATGGATGTTACAATCCATACTCATTAGTTGAACATTTACTAGACACCAACTTTGCCTTTAGCAAATTGTCTACAACAAAATCAACTTCCACAAAGTCTATCCCCCGATAGGTCAACCTCCTTCTATGAAACCCGCCTCTCTCAAGTAGTCTATATCTCGAGCGGTAAGTTTAACAGGAAGTCTACCTATAGAAATGACTTTTATATAAATCATTTTTGCTTAATGTTCCAACTTTACTCACTAATTAATTAAGCCTTAATATTTTTATTTTCCAAATATCAATTTGGACAAATATAAACCACAATTTCTATATGTTAATAATATAAAGGAAACGTGCACAATTTCCTTCACACAATTACATTTTTCCAACAATTCCCCATATGAAGGAAATTGATGACGAGTTTGGTGATAGAGTTCGATAGACGAAAACTTGCATACGATAGGTGTGGGAATGCCCATTGAACCTTCGCTCGTACAAACATATTTACTCTACTCGCAAGTCGATAGACGCGATGTCCTTGAATCGTTATGCTTTTTGTGTAGCCGATCATATGCTTGACACAAGTATCGTCCTAACATAGTTCAATTCTCATAGCTATGTTCATTCATGGCTCTGAACATTTTGCCTGGTTCTGTGAGAGGTTCTAAGAATTGAGCCTCACACAATTCTCCTCGAAGCGACCCCACTTCTCTCTCACATAAGTGATTTTTTAAAGGTAACATGTATTATCCCGCTCAAATTTTCAATGCGTAAGAATCATTAAAAGCCATATGCTTATCCTTGTCCTTTCGGGATGTCACTACTAGGAATGGACTTGGGGTTGATTCCCCCACAGTGACGCTACAAGTATTTTAACAGTTAGGTGGTCCCATTGAATCTAGTTCTTGGGATCTCCAGTCATCTAGATTGGATTTTCCGTTGTGTTTAACTTTTAAGAGGCTCAAGTCCCATTCCCCTATGAATTTACAGCTAACTCTCGATTTAACCCTTTGGTTAACGGATCCGTTTATCATTTGACTTCACATAGTCAAATTAATTGAGAGTAGTTCTCAAATGGTATTATGTCTTAGACATATATGTCTAGACAACCATTACACATATTACTATATGTCTTTTCAATCATAAATTGACTTTAGCAATATACCATCTTGCTAACACAAGCTTTATCCATTTGATAATTGTTAACTCAAATTCATTTAAATCCCAGCTATTCCATATTGATCATTTCAAAAATTTCAAGAATATCCACCTAATGACTTGTTTAACAACAAGTCTATTAGTTTTCCTTGAATTTGAATCAACAGATCAAATTGACTAGAATTTTTCTTAGTTAACATATCGTTTTTTGATTTAATTAACAAAGTGACGTAGTTACTCTTGTTTAAATCCACACAATCAAACCTTTGATGTCATTATCTTTGTACTTGTCTCAAGTCATACAATGACTTTACAAACTAGCACATTTTCTTCTAGGTTCTATTTCTTGAACCGTTTCAACACTTTGATCTATTTAAATCAAAGTATCATATATTCACTTTCATGAATTTAACATCAATACTTGATTTCTATTGATTTTATTTTCTTTTGATTTTTATATATATTCAAACTTATTGAATCATATATAACAAACCAATATGCACAATTGTTATAAACATAACTTTTGAAACATAATCCACCTTTTAGTAACCAAATTCAATTTCTTTGGTAATTGGACTTGCTACTTTGCGAAACATCTCACGTTCACAAGTGTACGTAGGCCTACGTTTCCATATTTCATATGAACAACTCATTGTTTTCTTGGGGAAACCTTTCCAAAAGGTAATTATTTTCCAAAGTATACTCACCCCCACATTTTCGGAGTAGATCCAAAATTAGCAATAATGCTAATTTTCATTATTAACACCATTTGATCATGGTGTACATTGTGGACACTTTGTTTCATTGCTCATGTGTACAACAAATCCCTCGGGTTGTTCTATGTAAATTTTCTCTTCTAAATCGACATTTAGAAAGGTTATTTACATTCATTTGATATATTTCAAATTCTGCTATACAACAATTGCAAATACAAATCTTTATTCTCGTGATAAGAGAATAAATATAAAAGTAATCAAGGTCTTCATTTTTCTTGTAATCCTCAATTACAAGTCTAGCCTTGTACTCATTGATTATTCCATCGGTCTTCATTTCCTTTTTGAAAATTCACTTATATGCTAGTGATTTACTACTCGGAGGTAAATCCACTAGTTTCCAAGTGTGATTTTCTAAGATGGAACCAATCTCACTTTTAATGGACTCTTTCCACAAAGATCCTTCCAAAGAGCTTAATGTCTTTATAACTTTGTGATTCACTTTTTAGCATGGAGGTTAGAAAATTCGGGCCATAGAATTTTCTTATCCTACCTCATTTGCTATGTCGAGGTCCTACCTCTTCTTCATCATTTTCTCATGATAAGTTTCGTCTTCTTCTATTGAATCATGAATCCGTTTAAATGAGTTTGCCTCATCTCTTAATTTATACGGAAACATATTCTTAAAGAAAGAAGCGCTTCATGATTCAATTATAGTATTCTTGTATATACATTGACTCTTTGATTTATAAACAAGAATTATATAAGCACTACTATTATATGCATACCCAACACATATGCAATCAATAGTATTTATTCTAACTTATACACAAACTACACTTAGTTGCGTTTTATCACTATCTCTTTATTAAGTTGATTTCCAACTTTTCCTTTAAAGAGACAAGATTCAACATTTTGCTTTTAAAAAAACAACGGTAAAGGTAAAAACTTACATTTTACCATCATGTGTGTGAATTATATTCACACCTCAAGCATCAATATGTCTTGATTATAACTTCAAGCACATATTTGATAAGTCTTGTTTTGTTTCTATTTTGACCATATAATGAGACTCAATCTCATATTGATCACTAGAACACCCTTCCGTTTCATTCATTCAAACATCATAAATAACATTCTTGATGACATCACAGTTGTCTCTCAAGAAACAAGGTATATGCTTGACTTTTTCAAACAAGTTTGGCTTTTTAAACAAGTTTGACTTTTCAAACCATTTTGAATTTTCACACAAGCTTGACAAACTTTGTCTTTGTATTAAGCATTTCGGCATGCCTCATCACATTTGCTTTCGCCACAAGAAATGTTAGACAACTTTTTCTTCAAAAGTTCTATTCTCTTTTCCAATACAAAGACGAATAGCACACACCTCAACATTCATTTCTATTCATTTATGTTTGAGGTGATTTTAAAATATCTTCAAGTGGGAAGCAATTTCTCAATTATTGTCATCACTTGAGAATTTTACTCAACACCATCCATTCAACATGGTTTTTATGGAAGACTATTTTCACTTCTTCCATATGATTTTTTTTCCCGATTTATGGAGTCCACTATTTTAAAATCAAGAAAGCAGCTTACGATGATTTTCATTGTACCCGCATTCTCGATTTTAAATTTATAGTATAACGACTCCCACAAATATTTTGCAATTTTCTTGGTACTATATACGTTTTATAATGAATCCGACAATTCATTAAGCATATAGTTCCGATAAAGAAAGTTCGCATGCTTCAACCGCATTCACGGCTTGAACATCCATCACATTTTCACCCAACTTTGTAGGGTCTTTCATAAGAAACCTCTCTAAGTTCAAGGTGGTCAAGTGGAACATCTTTTGTTGCCATCACTTAAAGTCAAGGCCAACAAAAATTTCTAACTTCTCACTATGGTGATCCGAAATACTTGAAACAACCACATTCCATTATAGATTTGTCTCCACCCAAACCAAACATTGGCTTTAAATTTCAACAATTATAACTTTGTTGTTATAAATATAACTCTCTAACTTAATTAGAGAATTAACTCCAAGAATAAATTGTTATTCAATAGGAGAATTAACACAATTTATTTCTTATAACCACTCATATTTATAAACCTCTAAATTTCTTAATGAAATTATAATTGAAGGTTAATTACTCCAAAACTTTAAAGGCTCATCTTGAAGTACTTCTAAATTAGAGAAAGTCACATTCTCATTTACATAATACATAATTTCTTTTAGAAGTCCTCCTTCTAAATATTTGTGTCATTTGTCATCATCAACAACAATAAGATTTAACAACTTCCTTCAAGAAGTCCTATTGTTTTTATCTTTATGACATTAGTCACATATTTCTCCAATAGGTTTTAACAACTTCTTTCAAGAAGCCCTATGGTTTTAGTTCTTGTAACATTTGTCAATGTTCACAACAATAGAATTCAACAACTTCTTTCAAGAAGCTCTATTATTTTTATCTTTGTGACTTTTGTCACTATTGACAATAATAGGATTTAACAACTCCTTTCAAGAAGCCCTATCATCTTTGTCAATACATCATTGATAAAATGCAACATTAAAGACTACATCTTTTAACGTTCATATTCTCAACTTAGTTCAACGAACTATTCAATTTTTCTAATTATGAATCTTGTGAACCATAAGAACGTTAAAGACTACATCTTTCAACGTTCAATTTCTCAACTTAGTTCCTACGAACTTTTCAATTTTTCTTACTATGATTCTCATGAACCATATGAGATATATCAGCCATTGTATAAATATTAGAAGTGGTGTCGCCACAACTATTTTACACAATCATCGCAACATCCTTGATTTTCATCCATTAGTTCATTATATGTTCAAAAAAATATTTTTTTTCCTTTCATAAACTGTTCTGTTCCAAATTTTTTATCTTCATATCCACATAAAATATTTTGATCTCCACTGTTCAGATTTTTCTTCTATGATATTAGAACTTTCTCACCAAATTTGAGCTCGATCCAACGGTTAACGAATCGAGAATTACAATTTTACCACAACTGGTCATTGCAAAAAACTTGCTGGAAATTTCTTCCATCCGTCTCTTCCATCGTTTTTTATCTTATCTCCCATGGCCGCCGCTCCACCCCTCCACCGGATTCTCAAATCTGTAATCCTTTCTCAAATAGGGAATTTGTCTTAAAATTTTTAGACAAAATATTACAAAAACACAAAAAAGAAAAAAGATTACAATACTCCCTCCGTCCCAACATAAGGTGCCCATTTTTTTCATTGCACGCAAATTAAGAAAATGGGTGGAAAGAAAAAATATTGTGAGTGTAATTTGAAAATAGGAGAGAGAATGAGTGGAGGGAATAGTAAATTATAATGGTGTTGCGAGTATTAAAATAATGTAGGAGAGAGAATGAGTGGAGGAAATAGTAAAAAATTCTTTGCCAAAAAAGGAAAGTGGAAACTTTTAACGGGACACCCAAAATTGCAAAATGGGAAGCTTCTACTGGGACGGAGGGAGTATATTAAATGATACAAATTGCAATAAACATAGACAAAGAGAAAAAAACGTAGGAGAAAGTCCGTTTGTTGATCTTCTCGATGTTGTCCGAGTCGTGTGTGACACACTCTCCTTAAGACAAATTCGCCCCCTCACCGAGTTGTGCTTGAGGTTGTTTTGGACGTTCGTGTAACGACCCTAACCCTAGGCACTATTTTAGTATCATATTATATGCTCTTTATATTATTGTTGACTTTATGTGCTCATTTTATGTCTTTGATTTCTTATGTTAAGTTGAGATGGTTGTGAAATAATTCTAAAGCCTTAGGATAAAATGGAAATAGGTTAAATTATCTTGTTGAAGTATAGTAATTGAAAATAAATAAATTATGAGTAGCTAGGTTGTCCTTGTGTAGAGGATGGAAGTAAAAGGGTTTAATTGCATTCTTTAAACATTTAGGGGCTTGAGTGTAGAAAATGGAAAGACTTCATTTAAATTGGCATGGGGGGCCATACCCCTTCTTTTTCCCTCATCACCTCATTTAGTCAATCACCCCCATATTTCCTCCATCATCCTCATTCACCTCCTCAATCAAAAATCTCCATGGAAGCTCTTTCCTAAAACCTCTCCTTCCAAAATCCTTAGCAAATCCAATCCTTCTCCATTCTTCAATCCGGTTGTACTTTCGTGTTCGGGGTAACGAGGGGAGCACATCAAGCTAAGAAAATCCTTGTTCCATCTCATATTGCTAAAGTGAGTTATTATGACCTTCCTTCAATTAAATGTTCATGAATTATTTGATGTGGATATTGTTGTTATAATTGTTGTTTGAAATGTTAGGACACTCTCTTGGGTTGAGAAATGGAATAATGACCTAGGGTAAAGTTGTTGTTCATGGAAGTGATAAAGAGTGTAAGAAAATGGGTTGAGTTAGATTAAGAATGTAAACTTGAAATGTGGTGGTGAAATGTGTAGGAAATCAAATTGTAAGTAGTATAGGTTTATAATACTTTGGGGTTTAAATGGTTATGATGATAATTGAAAAGTTAGTATACCCTTTAGGTTCAAAACAGAGGAAGCTTGATTTGGGTTTTGGTTCTTTTGGGGTTGCTGATGAGAACCTGTTTTTGGTGTCTGATTCTGGCCGTGGCACGAGTCGTGCCCCTTGGCACGAGTCGTGCCCATGGCCAATTCGTGTACACGATTCGTGATAAAATTCTCATCCTTGCTGATTAAAATGGAGCTGAAGGAGCACGAGTCGTGCCATAAGGCACTAGTCGTGCCCTGTAGAATAACGAGTCATGCCCTGGTAGGGACGACTGTTTCTGGAAGGGTCAAAAGGGGGCACGAGTCGTGCCCTGGCCTGGTAACTCTTGACCATTTTCCAAGCTGTTTAAACCCAATTTAACTAAGATATAAATGAACCCTCTTTAATCTAGATTAAAGTAGAATACTTTGACTACACAATGACATCTTAATTGATAAAAATGGAATTATGGAAGTACCTTAAATATTGCTTGGAAAACGCTTGCCAGCCTTATTTGGTAACTTAACCAATGTGACTCCAACTTGATAAATTGAGCTTGGGTCTTTATAGAGGCCATGCATTGTTGTATATTGTCTATGTAGGGTTGCTTGATGATACCTTGTTACCTTACTTGTATACATATTCATTGATTGTGCTATGCATAGTGTATTAAATAAATGTTGCACTATGATATTGTTGAACATGAGTATAATTTACCATGTGGTTAAATTTCTTATCCCTTTTGTGGATTTTATTTCAAGTAACTATTATGTGCTTGAACTTGTGTTAATCAACTGATGTTGGGGGTATAGCATAATACGATCAATTATGGAAAGTGTGACCTAATGTGATCGGATTATGTTATACCTGTGACCGTCCCCTTCTGTGGCCACAGATTGGGGTTATAGCATCTGTATTGAGCCAAAAGCCTTACAGAGTTGCTACTATCTTATATGGTTCCCTGAAAAATGGGTCTTATAAGAAGTGAATAATGCTCATGCAATTCACTAAATATTGGGATATTATCTCCAATGTTGTACGACTATTGTTCAGACGGAAAAAGGTAAACCGAGGTAATATAAAGTGTTTACAGCTTTCCCAATGTGTTATATGCACCTTGTTATGTGTTGCATCTTACTTGGCATATTGCTGCATTCATAATAGCTTGCTGAGATTTATTCTCACCCCTCTCCCTTTAATGTTTTTAGATCCCGAGACAGGCGGACCGGTCAAGTACGGACGGAAAGGAGTTTGGAAGTGATATTTTGGGGAATGTCGGGGTATGTATAGGTTGGCGTAGAAAGATGTATTTTGGTGTAATTCCTTTATGGAGTTTGTATATATAAAACTTAGTTTCTACGTTATAACCGAAATCTTTTGTAACTAAAACAGTTTGTTACTTTCAAAGTTGTTCAACTCTTACTCCAATGTGGAGAGGAGTGGAGTTATTTTGAAATGGTTATGCTAAGTATGTTTAAGTTTGTAAGTTAAATCAAAGTTTTTAAAAATCTAGGAAGTATTGGAGTTAGTTTGGGGACGCTCCAGCTCGGGACACGTGTAGGTTCCGGGTCGGGGTCCTCACAGTTCGCCTCCCAGGATAAAACGGACGGACCGGACTATTCTTGCACACTAAAATTTCCGTCGAATCTCATTATGTTTGGACAAAATCACCATCATTTTCATGGAAGAAAGACATAAAATGACGAAAAAGAAAACATGCATTTTTCTTATTCTCATTTCTCTTGTCACTCATTTTTTTTTCTCTTCTCTCCTATTTAGTAAATTGTGGATGATCGTTTATATTCTCACAATTGTAACTTATATCCCATTACTCACCAATTCAATAAGGCTATTAACATTGGTAGTAAATATTAGGTAGTTACAATTTTAACCATCATAATGTCATCCATTATGTGTTTTATTAAGGCTAATGGATGTTACAATCCATACTCATTAGTTGAACATTTACTAGACACCAACTTTGCCTTTAGCAAATTGTCTACAACAAAATCAACTTCCACAAAGTCTATCCCCCGATAGGTCAACCTCCTTCTATGAAACCCGCCTCTCCCAAGTAGTCTATATCTCGAGAGGTAAGTTTAACGGGAAGTCTACCTATAGAAATGACTTTTATAGAAATCATTTTTGCTTAATGTTCTAACTTTACTCACTTAATTAAGCCTTAATATTTTTATTTTACAAATATCAATTTGGACAAATATAAACCACAATTTCTATATGTTAATAATATAAAGGACATGCACAATTTCCTTCACACAATAACATTTTTCCAACAAGAACAACCCTGTACGTCGTCTATGTCCCATTCCATATTAAGATACTCTTCTAACCCCAATGACAAATACTCCTGCGTCCTAGCGGAGTGTGGATTTTTGGTCAACTTTAACCAACTTTGACCAATAATTTAAAAAAATAATAATGATCCTAATAAAAATCCAAAAAATGTTATTGTTAATATTATTAAGCGTGATACAATAACAAATTTTTAAATTTTTATTAGGATCATTATTATTTATTTAAATTATTGGTCAAATTTGATCAAAGTTGACCAAAAATCCACACTCCACTGGGACGGGCAGTAGTCCCAAAGACACCAGCAACTAGCTAAAATAGTTAACTGCCAAGTGAACTGAGTTTGAAATAGTCGGATATTCGTAGAATTGAAGAATGCAAGTGAGCTTCCAATCGAAACTGCCTCTTGCAAAAAAATGAACAATTAACAAGATCCAGAGGAATCACGCCTAAGAATCAATTGTTTGACCAATCCCAACTAAGAAGAATTTTGTAGAATTGAAGAATGCTAGGGTTTGAAATCAGTCGAAAATTTATGATTATTTTTGTTAGGGTTTCATTTTGCGAATTGGGGGTTTCAAAAATTTGGGGTTCACACATCTAATCCTTGTTGGAATTCATTGAAGAAAATGAAGAACGGACGTCGGCTTCTTCGTAGGAAAGATGACGAGTGTCGAAACGTCAAAAGAAAATTTCCAACTCAAACTACCTACAATTGATTTGTAGATAGGGTAAGTAGGGTCGAACCACCGAGACACGAATTTAAAGTATGTAAAATTATTGCTATGAAAAAAAATTTTTTAAGTGAAGAATTTGTTGTTTTCAAAACTAATGCTTTTGCAAAATTAACTAAATTTGTTATAAAAAGAGGTTGCAATAATAAGACGAAAATTCCCGGAATTGGCTTCACAATTATGCTCAAGTTTCACGGTTCATCAATCAAAGTATACTTGGGGTTTGTTCTTACGAAATTATGATTGGGACACTTAGGCGGGTGATTTGCAATCAAGTGTTCCCAATTAATCTATTCCCTTGGCCCGTTCATAGATTAATTAGAAACCCATTTTGAACTTAAGAACAACAAAAGAAACCACAATTCTTATGAATCTTTTAGCGGGAATTCAACGAATTGTTACTATCAAGCCAAGACTAATTTCAATTGCGAATTTGGCGGTTCACAATTGAAATTCTAAATTATTCAAGAACAAATATGCAATCAACATAAATATTCTAAAATTCCATTTCAAAGCTACTTGATAATCCCAAGTAATACAATGATAATGATGAAAATTAAAACTTAAAACATGAAATTGTTACCTTCAATCCCAAGAATTAGAAGCTTAGCTATCCATGAAGAACAAAATCAACACCAAAAATAACGAAAGAAGAAAAAAATGAAAAGAAGTTGATAACTGATTATTTCCCCATAATAGTGTTCCTTCCTCTTAATACCCACGGCAGCAAAAACCCAATTGCTGTTTTATAACAACCCTAGGCTGCACCATGTGAGCAGTCGCCAGTAATTAATCAAAAGCCCAACAAAAGCCCAACTCCATTATAATCCTTCGGCCCAACTGCAATCCTAGGCCACATTTTCATTTTGCTTCAGCCTTATTTGTTTTGGACCCTTTTATTCGTTTCGTCACGTAATTACACCGTCGTCTTTTTTCGCATTTTGGTCATTATAAAAATTTCTGTTGCACCTTCTGACCTTGAACTTCATATTTTCGCTTTGCCCCGGACTTTATTTAACCAATTTTTTCCTTCTAATTTTCCAAATTTGCAATAAGGTCCCTGAACTTCCAAAAATTACAATTTGACCCTCGAACTTTCAAAGTGGGCACAAAATGCTCCTAATTTGCTCAATCTTTACTTGAACCCTGAAAACTAAATAAACACTAAAAACAACCATTAAAACACACAAAACTCAAGGATTAAGCTAAGAATAAGTTCATAAAGTATTAAATGGATGAGTGTAAAACTCACTCATCAAATACCCCCAAACTTATACATTTGCTAGTCCTCGAGCAAACACTAAAATAAACTATGAACAATATAAACTAAATTAACACAAAACTAAAGACAAATTACTCTATCCGATAATTAACTATGTCTCCACATTCTTGCATGTTCCACAATTGCATAAATCACAAATTACCATCAATCGCAGGATAAAACACCTCTAACCATACAAATATCAATATATTTTCCCATTAATTGTGATATCTTACTTAATCATTATAATCATGTCATCAATCTCTATGTGTGAATATTATCTCTCCCTTTGATTTCAAACAAGATCTATTTTTATAAAGCTAAGTACACCCATCATCTTTTATTTTCTTGACTTTATCTATCAAATAGCAACACTTTTTAAAAACAAAGCATGAATACTCCCATGAATTTTCTCAATTTAACAACCACTTACACCCCCCCCCCCAAACTTGATTATTTAAGCACATTTTAAGACCTTCTACCGTTCAAGTAGGGAACACTGTAGCAGCGAACTCCATGCCCCTAATACTAGGTAGATATGCAACACTTTATACTCCTATTTGGCAAGGAAGCAACGTCGCAGCGAACGCCGTGCCCCGAGCTACTTTAGGAATATTTATTTAAAGGTTTGAGAGTTAGCCAATTCGGTATCGAGCTTGGTACGGACCATCACGGCGGTAAAACTCTTCCTCCATAACGTTACTGTATACCCAGAAATCTGGTTAAGCTAGAATAATCCCTAACCAATTAATCTACACGTCTGGAGGTATCACCGAGTATTAGTTGAATTGCCATTGCTCTCATTCCCCTTCCATTTCATTTCACTTTAAAATTATACAAGACAACAAGGGGG
Source organism: Adenophora triphylla var. japonica (assembly GCA_022495995.1). Taxonomy (NCBI): domain Eukaryota; kingdom Viridiplantae; phylum Streptophyta; class Magnoliopsida; order Asterales; family Campanulaceae; genus Adenophora; species Adenophora triphylla. The sequence goes on along the minus strand of JAFEMH010000588.1, from coordinate 130,364 downwards.
GTGTCCCATCACATAATTCCATACACATCTAAGGAGTACCCATATTTTGATTTTCTTGATGTTGCTATTTAGTAAACAAATTCAATAAATTAAAAGATGATGGTATACCATAAACTTGATAAAAGAGACCAAAATTATCAATAAAGAGATTAATTAACAAGACTAATTACGAGATTTATGACACAACTATAACATTTAAGCAATGTACCAGAATTAATTGAAATATACCAAAACTTGCATATACATATTATTACACAACATTATCCTCATTAGCGGTCACAAAAGATCACATGCAATTATGGGAAACACCAAGAATGTTAACAAAACACTGTACAAAAAAGGACATAGCTAACTATTTTTTTTTCATTTTTTTTTCATTTTTTCACTTTTTTTTCCATTTTTTTTTAAAACTAACCTAAGAAACACCAATACAAAATATATACTTTTCCCACCCCCAAACTTAATATGCACATTGTCCCTAATGTGAATAAAAAAGAAAAAAAACCAATATAAATAAAAAGGATGAAATACTTACAACCTCAATCAGCCGAGAGACCCGCACAACGGGCAACGTTCTTCACCCGTGCATCCAATTTCTCCACATTTGCATTTATTTGTTTCATGCATGCCCGTTGAGACTCCAACTCCAACAAAACTCTCTCCAACATACCCTCCATAGAAGTACCACTAACTGGTGGTGGTGGCAAACATAAACGTGGTACCGGAATTGACTCGGGACCAAGGTCATCCACCTTCCAATTTCTCTAAAGTGATACAACACAGAAGATTCTTGCAATGATGTTCCTCGGTTTACACCCTCAGATGCTCCCTGTGTGCCATCAACTCCTAATTCAGTGCCACGGCTCATTCCCTTCAACTTATTTCCAGTTGCATCTACAGCAGATGTATCTGCAGAATCTTGTTCTAGAGGGCCATGTGAGGCCAAAACTTGTTCTTGAGAACCTCCAGGCGCAGTAACTTATGCTTGGGAAACTCCATGCACAGGAAGGTTTACAATAGGAAGATTCAGCTCTTGGCAAATGATTTCCTGAATCCTCAAGTCCTTGTCGTCGATGATAGCTTGCCACCTTCCATAACCATGTTTCAGTACAGCACAGAGAAGGATCAGGTCATGTTCCTCCCTCCAGACTCTTACGCCCCTTAATCCTGGAAAGCGCAATATGATTTCATTAGTGAAAAGGGGAGCTCCTTGCTTCTTGGGTGGAGCCTTCACCTTTTCTCCAATAAGAAGCAAGATTGCGATCCTGATAAGTACATCTTGTATTCTTATTCCATCTTTCAGTACACCATCTGAAAAGGTCTCTGAGTCGGTGATATCTTCTCATCAAAATTTGGACAAATGCAGATCTTTGATTTTGATTAAAACCCAGTACTCTAAAAGATCTCCCTTCACCTTCCATAAGAGGAAGTGGCTCAGAACCACGGGATTTCTTTCTGTATGACTTTCTCACAGGTGGAGCTTCAGCTGATGCAGTCTCACCATCAGTCAACTCAGCTTCATAGTTATCATCTTCACCATCAGAGCTTATATCTTCCAGACCCGCAAGATCATCATCTTCAACGGATACCATCTCCTAAATTAAGGACAACAATTTTATTTAAAAGAAAGATTGAAGTGGGTTGAATCGGTAGAAGGGAATTTTCGAAATTGGAGAATCAGTGGAGAGGGTTTCCGGTGGACTGGAGAAGGAGGGCTTTGGAATGGTAACAGTGAATGAGAATAGGGAGTTCTCGGCTTTGGAACAGGTGGAAGGGAATTTGCGAATTTGGAGCTGGATTGAGACGGAAGAGAAGAAGGAGTCGTACTTGGGGAACAGAGAGGGGTTGTGGTTCTGGTCGGAGGAAGGGGGAGGAAGGGCGCTGGTATGGAGAGGATTAGGCGACTGATTGGAGAGGGAAACGGGAAGGGGGGTAGGTAGGAAGAACGGCGAGGAGGGGAAGGGAACTGGGAGAGGGAGCTGGAACGGCGGATGAAGGAACGGGAGCGACAGAGAAGAAGGGTTTTGGACTGGATTTTAGAGGGTTAGGGCTTGGATTGGAGAAGGTTTAGGGTTCTGCTGTAATGGTGAATGTGTGGGTTTCGGCTGGTAATGGTGGAAGAAGAAGGGTTTCTGCTTTGATTGAGGTTTGGGTAGAGAAGAAGGGTTTTTGGAATGGTAATGGGGGGCTCTGAAACGGAGAAGAAGGGGAACTGGGAAGGACGTGGGGAAGCAAAAGGGTTGGGTCAGTTTCAAAAAAAAAATTATTTTCTTCCTTTTTTTTTTTCTTCGTTTTTTTTCTGTTTTTTTTATTTCAAAACTAACCCCTCGAATAAAGGAAAGTTTCAACTGCACCCCCTCCCCTCATTTCCTCAACAACCCCTCTTCTTTTGCACATTCTTGGATCATGGCCATGGAACAAACTATGGCCTCCCCATGGACAATGCTGAGGACAATGTTGAATTTTTCACCCCTTTGGTGTCCATGGCCATGGAAAAAATCATGGCCTGCCCATGGTTTGCGCAGATTAACTTGCACTTTTGACTACCAAAAAAATCTTCATGGCCATGATAATTTTTATGGGTAGGCCATGGAACAAACTATGGCCTCCCAAGTAGCGCTTTTGTTTAAGGTCGTATAGCTAGACCGATGCCAAAGTTACCTTAACCTTCACCTTCCTTCCTTTTGCCCACTTCACCGTCTCGCGGGTCTTCACTTTCAGTTTTAGTCCCATAAATATTCCCTTTATGTCAGTAATGCTCCACCCAATTGCGGACTTATGTCGCTTCAACACATCAAGCAACTTTCTTTCCTGCAATTCTGTTAAATCCGCGGCAATAATAACAGGCAAAGAATCACTACTACCAAGAAAAGCATACTTCAAGCTAGACGGAAGTTGTTTAAGTTCTAACTCGGGAGGAGAGAAAATAGACGGTAAATGCTTAGGATTAAAATTACTTAAAGATTCCACAGGAACCTTTTCAGTAACTTCCTCCGTAACATCCATATCAGCAAGAATGGCCCTCGTCTCATTTTTATCAAAAACACCTTCCGTAACTAACTCATTCACAAACTCAGACACAAGAAAGCTCTCAAAATCAGCCTCAAGTAACAGAGAATCATCAAAAATATCACAAAAGAGACATTCATTGACCTCATATGGCTTTTTCATGGAATCAAAAATAGAGAAGTTAACAATTTCATCCATGACTATCAAGGACAAACTTTAAAACAAAAATATACAAAATAATATTCACAATAGCAAATAATTAAATCAACTTTAAAATAAACACGTCCCCGGCAACGACGCCAAATTTTGACGAGTGTCGAAACGTCAAAAGAAAATCTCCAACTCAAACTACCTACAATTGATTTGTAGATAGGGTAAGTAGGGTCGAACCACCGATACACGAATATAAAGTATGTAAAATTATTGCTATGAAAAAAGATTTTTAAGTGAAGAATTTGTTGTTTTCAAAACTAATGCTTTTGCAAAATTAACTAAATTTGTTATAAAACGAGGTTGCAATAATAAGACGAAAATTCCCGGAATTGGCTTCACAATTATGCTCAAGTTTCACGGTTCATCAATCAAAGTATACTTGGGGTTTTGTTCTTACGAAATTATGATTGGGACACTTAGGCGGGTGATTTGCAATCAAGTGTTCCCAATTAATATATTCCCTTGGCCCGTTCATAGATTAATTAGAAACCCATTTAGAACTTAAGAACAACAAAAGAAACCCAATTGCTGTTTTATAACAACCCTAGGCTGCACCATGTGAACAGTCGCCAGTAATTAATCAAAAGCCCAACAAAAGCCCAACTCCATTATAATCCTTCGGCCCAACTGCAATCCTAGGCCACATTTTCATTTTGCTTCAGCCTTATTTGTTTTGGACCCTTTTATTCGTTTCGTCACGTAATTACACCGTCGTCTTTTTTCGCATTTTGGTCATTATAAAAATTTCTGTTGCACCTTCTGACCTTGAACTTCATATTTTCGCTTTGCCCCGGACTTTATTTAACCAATTTTTTCCTTCTAATTTTCCAAATTTGCAATAAGGTCCCTGAACTTCCAAAAATTACAATTTGACCCTCGAACTTCCAAAGTGGGCACAAAATGCTCCTAATTTGCTCAATCTTTACTTGAACCCTGAAAACTAAATAAACACTAAAAATAACCATTAAAACACACAAAACTCAAGGATTAAGCTAAAAATAAGTTCATAAAGTATTAAATGGATGAGTGTAAAACTCACTCATCAAAAGACGCGGCTACTGTGTGAGCGGATGCGTCCTTAAATGGGTTGATTTTGTTAAGTGGGGTTGAAAATTGGGATTTTTACCAATAAGCCCTATTTGAATGTAGAATTTATAAAAAGAAAAACACCACAGTTCATATTCTACTTTAGGGTCCATAAGTTAAAATTCATTTTACCAATAAATCCCTAACTCATTTTAAGATATTTCATAACCATTTAAATGGAGAAATTGCCCTCTGCTCATTCTCTTTCTCTCTCTATGCGCAAGTGCGTGCTCTCTCTCTCTCTATGCACAATTGGCTTTCTCTACAATTGATGATGCCGCAATTGGCTTTCTCTGCAATTGACGATGCGCAATTGACGAGCTCCAGCGGGTGTTCCAGATGTTCCAGTTATTGTCAGCTAGGGTTGGGGTGGCAACAGGGAGGCACTTGGCAGAGCTGTGTAGGGAGGAGTAACCGCGTTGGGTCGGATTGCTGTTGTGGGTTATGGCGAAGCTGGCATTGATTGTGGCTGATATTCGTGAGGTCATTGGAAGTGCCATTGCAATTCAGATTCTTAGTAGGGGTGTTCTTCCTCTTTGGGCAGGAGTTGTAATCACGACTTATGATTGGTAGGTGTTTTATTTTTGTTACTTACTCAATTTTGATTATCTTCTGCTTGTTTATTTGTCTTGTAAAAAGAGGAATTAAATTAGATTTTAATCAGAGTTTGGACCTGAATTGATATAAAATAGTAAAAGTACTAACTTTTCAGCAGTTTGGCCCAATGAACTATTTGAGAAACAAAACAAAAGAAAATCTTAATGCCAAAGGCAAAACTCGTAAGTTGGCAAACAAGTAGAGCATTTGGGTTTAAGCTGTCCCTAATCCCTTCAATATTACAGTAGATAGAGTGATGTTTGAAAGCCTATACTTTATTGTAGAGTTGTGTTTCTTGAAGCTGAAAATGTTAAAAGCCCCCTCTCTCTGTTCGGATCAATAACTTGGGATGAAATATAGTTGCGACTGATTGCAAGGGGAAGTATTTTGATTGCCTCGTAGTTTACCTCAATTTGTTTTGTAGTGGTCTCCATTCCCTGAGTCGATTCATATCTGGTCCGGAGCCGATATAGTATGAAGATTTATTAACCCACCCGTCATGCAAGGGAAGTATTTTGATTAGCTCGTACTTCACCTCCATTTGTTTTGGTTGTAGTCTCCATTCCCTAAGTCGATTCATATCTGGTCTAGAGCCGATAGAGTATGAAGATTTATGTCCTCCAAAGTCTCTTCTTGGAACTCTTGGGTGGTAAATGGTTGTTTGCATTTTCAGTTTAGCTATAGAGGGGTTCGCTTTGTTAGTTTTCTAATGCTAGATATTTTACATATTATTCAAGTAGACCTAAAAACGGGTGTCCAGAAATCTATTGCATTGATAGATGAAGCAGGTAGCTGCTTCTTTCCTGATTTATATTCCAGTTGTCGTGAAATGCATGCGTGCAATTGGTTTAAGTCACAAAATGACTTGGAAACAGGATTACGTTTTGAGAAACAGGTATCAGCAAACGTTTTACTTCTTTCTGCTGTCTCAATGACCATTCTGGATAAATTCTCTGTTTCCTCTGTTTGATCTTGAGCACCCTCAATCTGATTTGTTAGACTCCAAGAGAAGTACAACTTGAAATACGGGCTGAAGCAGGAGTATACTGCACAAAAAACAAAATACTCGTAAGAAATAACATCAAAAGTAAAAGCAAGCATGCTTTTGTTGAATATGAAGATTTTGAGTGCAAACTCTTATCTTATTGTATGTTTTCTTCTTGTTCCGATAACTTGGGACAAAAATTTAGTTCCGTGGGTGAAGTTGTATAGTGCTTAGTGTATTTATATGTGTTCATTTTAATATTTCCGAGTGATGTTGGTGTTTGATCATACAATGATGATAATAAGTTCATTTTGTTTGATCATATTTCTGTAATTATCTCTGTCTTGAATTGAGTTATAATATTATAAATATCTTTGTAATCAGGTTTCTATGCATTCTCAACTTCTTAATCTTGTCGGTGGGAATGTGGGTTCATGCTTATGTTTTGAGAAAGTTTGACACTGATTTGGTTAATGATGTTTTTGGTGAATAATGTTTTGCTCAATATTTCTCATGAAACTTGGACACAAGTTTTGGTGTAAATAATTGTGAATTCTATTCCACAGTTATTTAAATAATTGTGAAATAGAATTTGTTTATGTTATAACTGTGTTGGTTTATGTTATAAACTGAGAATTCTATTTCACATTAATGTTTTATAGATTTTCACAATTGTTTATCATTATGCATTGTTTGTGAAATAACTGTGATGTGTATTTCACATTTTTATATAACTGTGAAATAGAGTTCTCAGTTTATAAATGTGAAAATCATTATAAAATTATACTAATCAAAACTGTGAAATAGAATTCTTAGTTTATAAATGTGAAAACCATTATACAGTTATTTACATACAAACTGTGAAATAGAATTCTCAGTTTATAAATGTGAAAACCATTATACAGTTATACTCATCAAAACAGTGAAATAGAATTCTCAGTTTATAAATGTGAAAACCATTATACAATTATTTACATCAAAATTGTGAAATAGAATTCTCAGTTTATAAATGTGAAAATCATTATATAGTTAACTCATCAAAACTGTCAAAACATTTCACATTTTTATATAACTGTGAAATAGACTTCTCAGTTTCTAAATGTGAAAACTATTATACAATTATTAACATCAAAACTGTGAAATAGACTTCTCAGTTTATAATTGAGAAAATCATTATACAGTTTTAGACACATGTGTGAACAAATGATAAATGATTTTCTCAATTTTTTACAAGTGAAAAATAATTTTATTTTATTTATAAAATTTAAAATATATAATGAGTAAACTTGTTTGATTCGTCTTGGCGATGCGATTAAAACAGAGATTTCAGATAATTTTTTCAACTTTTAGATTTTGAGATGTTGCATTTTAAAAATTTAAGAGAAAAAAAGGAAGAGAGAGAAAAGGAGAGAGAAAGAAAGTAGGTAAGGCATGGTCAGCATCCATAGTATACGCGCCTGAGGGTATGAGGCGATTTGGTCCAGAAAAAAATTGAGGGACTTTTTGGCTGTTTTGATAATGTTAGTCCTTAAAAGTAATTTTTATTTGTCTGTGGAACTATTTGATCAAAGCCTCTTGAAAATTTTAGTTATAAATCTTTAGTTTATGTTAAATTCTTAATGGACGTTAGTTTATTACTCAAAATTGTTTCTACGTCATCATTTCGTTAATCATTTCGTTAATGAAATTTAATGGGATTGCATTATTTATAGCAAGGCCCGAAAGTACATATGGTTGTGTTATTATTTTATTGTAGATAAAATTACCTCCTAATCACTGAATAATATCGAATTTACCTTTTATAACAAGGACATTTTTAATTTACCTTATAGTTGTTTTGGTCAAATTTCAACAAGTACAACCAATGACAAGAAAAATGACAAAAGAGATAAGAATCAGGGTACAATGATTATTGGATAAAATAGAAATGAACACAAGGAATTTGTTGACTAGGGAAAGCCCTTGAACAACTTGTTCACCGGCACAAAACCCCGGGAGGTTTAGGAACCTGCCTTGACCAAAAGGTGTATTAACGGCTGAGTTTGAGTACAAAACTAAGAGCGTATGTCAGGGAGCTTATGCTAGTGATATTGTGTGTGTAAAATACAGGTGTTATCCCCCTTTTATACCTCAAATAACGGCTAAAATACAAAGATAAGAAATGGCCTATAATCTCGGAAATAAGTTGAGCTTTGTTGAGATATTTTCGCCACATTGTTGATGGAGGAGATAGTGATCCGTCGCTGGATACTTTAATGAAGAAACGTCATTGAATCAGTCTCCTAATCCATTGGCACGTTCCCTGAAAAGTAGGGTTTAATATAACAATGATTCAACCTGCAAGATGATCAAGATGTAGTAGGGAAACTCAAGTTGTTAGTATCAAGATGTTATGTGCAAGTTGAAAACAAGTTGACTGAAAATGTAAGGCCTAACAATTGCCCCCAAACTTTTTGAATTTTATAATAAATAATATAAAGAGACAAAAATTTAAAAAGTTTGCCAAAAATGGATAGAGTGTACGGCGGTTATTAATGAAAAGGTTTGATGGGACGGTTTTGTGTATTTCCAAGGCAAAAGTCAAGACGGTTCTTTAGACTTCCAACCGCTTACAACCTCTTCCTTAAATAAGTTAGAACCCTTCCCCAACTCTCCCTTTCACAGAATCTTTAACAAAAAGGGTTTTCTTTGGAGAGTAATCAAGGAGGAACGCAAGAAGAAAAACAAGTAAAATTTCTGGTGAGTTCTTCGTCCCCTTCTCAATTTCTTGTTGATAATTTTCTCAAGTTGTAAAAAATGGGAAGAAAGAAGGTAAGCATAATCGAGAGTGATGAAGGTCTCCCTGAGGGTTTCGTAACCCAAAATCTGTTGAAAGAACCTGATAAGGAAAAGTGCTTGATTTCTGAGGCAGATCTGGAAATCATTAAGAAGAATCATGTACTGCCATCTGAAACTATTTTCTTCACCCATCCCGACTTAACCTCCGAGTGCTACTCCCCTGAATGGGTGTGTTTTCCAGAATACCCTTTCATCATTGGTCTAAAATTCCCTTTTCCGAACGTAGTCACTAGGTTCTTCACTTCTGCCAAACTTAACTATGTCCAGATTATGCCTCAAGGTTGGAGGTGTTTAAAAACCCTAGTAAGGTTGAAGGAGGAAACTGGTTTGAATGTGGGTCTAGAAGAGTTGGCTTATACTACCGAGATAAGGGGATTTGGTCTTGGGAGGTATTGCTTTAGAGTTAAGCATGGTGGTGATCCCATCTTGAATTCCAACAATGACCCTGCCGATAGAGGATGGAGAAACAAGTTTTTCTTTGCTAGGAAAGATAGCCTAGGTCAAGAGGCTGGTGTAATTTTGAAGTGGAGGTCCCAAGGTAGGGGAAATTTCCTTTGATTTCACTCATTCATAAAATTGTTGCACACCTATCCTTAACCAACTTAAATTTTCCTTTGTAGAAGTCGCCCAATTGCACGTGCTCTTCCCAGAACAAGAAAAGACAGAAGAGAATGTGAAGAAGATTTTTGAGTTGGATCCACTTGTTAGGTCTTTCAAAGCGTTCCCTGTCCTGTTTTCCGCAGAAAAGGTTGAGGGTTTGGAAGAAGAAGTTAACCCAGAAGAGTCTCTGCCAGGTTCTATCAAGATGTCTACACGTTTGATTAACATCTTAAAGTTTTTGTCTATCTTCAAATTATTCTAATCCTTCAAGTTGTTCTAATTCTATGTCCTTTATTGCAGCTACTCGTTCTAAGACCAATGTGAGTGTCGCAGACCTACTTGCTGATGCTAAAGCAAAGAGGATTGTAAGGAAAGAGGGCAAGCCCCCAACTCCCAACTCCATGGCATCCAGTTCTGAAGGGAATGCATCCAAGAAGAAGGATGAAACAAAGAAAAGGAAACTGATGGATTCTGAAGCCATGGATGTGAGTGATGTTTTGAATGTGGAAAAGACAAGAGAGAAGTTTGGTGTTTTGATGAAAGATTTTGTTGCCAAGGTAAAACAAGAAAATTTTGAACTTTATATCAAAGAATTTGCAAAGTACTAATACTTCTTTTACACAGGTTTCAGAGATAATGAGTCCTATTATGGACCAAGTCAATGTTTTGAAAATCAAAGCGGCTAGATGCAGTTATGAGGCTGAGGAATCAAAGAAGGAAGCCAGAATAAGTGCTGATGAGGTAGATAAACTGAAGAAAGAAGCCAAAATATATGCTGGTGAGGTGGAGAAACTGAAGAAAGTCATTGGGACTTTGAGAAAGGAGTTGGCAGATGTTTGTGCTGAGAAGGTGAAGGAAAATGAGACTCATGTGAAGGAACTTGAAGCAGCAAAGGAAGATTTCAAGTTTAATGCCACCAAGACACTGTTGGAGGCTAGGATTCAACTCATGGAGGAGTTCAAGAATGGGCAGGCTCCAAATTGGGATTTGGAGGAAGAGAAAAGAACTCTAGAAGACTTCATTGGTGAACCGGTGGATGGAGAGGAGGTGAATTCACTGGCCCTCGAAGCTATTGCCAAATTGGTTGATGATGCCAACAAAGTTTTGAGTACCGTAGTGGTGACTCAAGTTGAAGAAAATAATCAAGAGAAGGAGACAAATGCAACACCAAATGGCAAAGAAAGCCAAGATGTTTGAACAATTTGAATGTTTTAAGTAGTTTGGAAGGAAGGGTAACAAAAACAATTTCTTTTTTGCTTATTCGCCGCACCAAAACAAGTTTTATTTGGTTATGTAATGGCTCATAAGAGCCCAGACAATTTATTTGGGGGTACTAGGTTGGTCTAGTACTCCAAGCTTTCCGTAGGTTTTAAGGGATTTGTTGGCTTATCCAACTTATCCATTAGTTGTGAAATCTTTTGGGAATATTTTGAAGTTTTATAGAAGGTTCTTCAGAAATACTTGTTTTTGTTCAATAGATAAAATGTTGATGTTATAAACAGTAGGTAAAATCTCAATGTTACAACCAATAGTCACAACTTGAATAAGTGTGAAATCGTGCGCACGGGCGAAGGTGTCATAACCTTAATTCTTTAGAAAAGATGTAAATCTTTTAACCATAAGTAAAATGTACCTTTGATCAAAGGTAAGTCATTTGAAGAAATAGAACAAGTCTAAGCCATCCTGGCGTGTCAACATGTTCCATTCCTCTCCAGCTAAAGTTTCAACATGTTGGAGCCGTACTGGCTTGTTAACATGTTGAACTTCTTTTTCTCAGGCTAAACATGTCGGAGCCGTACTGGCGTGTTAACATGTTCAACCTGATCCATCTTAGGTCTCAACATGTCGGAGCCGTACTGGCGTGTTAACATGTTGAGCCTACTCTGCTTGTTCAAGTCGTATACCTTGCAAAACAAATTCATGTTAGGATTGGGTGTTAGCATAGCTAACACCCCTCCGATGCTTAAGTTAGTAAGGATTTCCAATAAAATTGAGAATTGAAACACACGAATGAACTTGACATAAATTAAATCATACCTGAGAAGTCTAGTTGTTAACAACTTGACTTACATAAAATAGAGCTTTAAATGAATGGCATTCCAACTCCTAGGGACCCTATCTCCACTTGGGGTTGACAACCAATATGCCCCTTTGCCAGCTTCAGCATCAATAAGATATGGTCCCTCCCACTTGGGAGCTAATTTATCTGCATTCAGTTCTCTTGTATTTTGAAATACTTTTCTCAAAACTAAATCACCAACCTGGAATCTTCTTATTCTGACATTCTTGTTTTAAGATCTAGCAATCCGTTGTTGATAGGCTGCCATCCTTATCTTGGCTAAATCCCTGATCTCATCAATTGTATCTAGATCTTGGGTTAGCAAGAGATTATTGTCAACTTGAGTTAATAAACCATACCTTGCTGTTGGGATTGTCACCTCGACTGGAATTACAGCTTCTGCTCCAAATACCAAGGAATATGGAGTTCTACCTGTGGCCCCTTTTGTAGTGGTCCTGTCTGCCCAAAGTACAAGTGGTAATTCTTCAGCCCATTTTCCTTTCTTTTGATCTAGGCATTTCTTCAAGTTGTTGACAATCAACTTGTTGCTTGATTCAGCTTGACCATTGGCTTGAGGGTGGACAGGCGTAGACATGATCAACTTGATGCCCCAACGAGCACAAAAATCTCTAGTCTTCTTACTTATGAATTGGGATCCATTATCACATATGATCTCTGATGGTACGCCAAACCTCCTAATAATATTTTTCTTTAAAAATGAAACTACCTCCTTATCTCTTACTTGCACATAGGCCTCTGCCTCAATCCACTTTGAGAAATAATCAGTCATTGCTAGCATGAACACTTTGCCTCCAGGGGCTTTAGGCAACTTGCCCACAATATCCATGCCCCATTGCATAAAAGGCCAAGATGAGACGATAGAGTGTAGAGGTTCAGCAGGTTGATGCAAGATGTTACTGTGTCTCTGGCAGGCATCACATTTCTGCACATAACTCATGGCATCTTGACGCATGGTTGGCCAGTAATAACCAGTCTTGAGGGCCTTCGATGCCAATGCTTTCCCACCAGAATGATTTCCACATATTCCTTCATGGATTTCACTTAGCACGAGCTCAACTTGCTTATTGTCAATACATCTCAAATAGTGCCCTGCAAAAGATTTCTTGAACAAGACATTATCTATTAAAATAAAAGTTGAAGTACGCATTTTAAAAGATCTAGCATTCTTAATATCAGGTGGAATAGTTCCAAGTAGAAGGAACTCAATTATAGGTTGGGTCCAAGATGAACTTGTATCTTGTGCCCCATTAGATTGAGTAACTTCTTGAGTTTCCTCTACTTGGTCTATTGTCGGGTACTTAACATAAATAATGGGAATATTGGTATGCAACATAGACTTGCAAGTTGAACCCAAGTTGGCCAATGCTTCCGCTTCTGTATTTTCTTCTCTAGGGACATGTTCCAAAGAGAATGACATGAATCTTGAAGCCAAAGCTTTAACATGTTGGAGATACAGAGTCATCTTGGAATGCTTCGCCATATAACTTCCATTGAAATGGTTAGCGAGCAATTGAGAATCAATATATACATTTATATGAGTAATATTTAAACTTAAAGCTGTAGTTAAACCCATGATTAAAGCCTCATACTCAGCTTCATTATTCGTCGCATTGAATTCACAAGATACATCTTGAGGTATGATATCACCTTGAGGGGATTTCAGAACTATTCCCAAGCCAATTCCTTTGGAATTTGAAGCTCCATCTGTATACAGTGTCCAAAATCTAGTTTTACCTTCAAGCTGTTGTACTTCCAATTCCACCTCGGGCTGCAAACTTGGACTAAAGTCTGCTACAAAATCAGCTAGAGCTTGAGATTTGATAGCTGTTCTTGGCTCATATGAAATGTCATACGTGCTCAACTTGACCGACCACTTGGACAATCTGCCTGACATCTCTGGAGTTCTCAACACATTTCTCACAGGATAGTTAGTTCTAACAGTTATAGAATGTGTTTCAAAATAATGACGCAGTTTAGTAACAGCAGTAGTTAAGGCTAAAATTAACTTTTCAAGACGAGAGTACCTCGTTTCACCATCTAGTAAAGACTTACTTATATAATAAACAGGATGCTGTTCACCTGGGATTTCTTTCACCAACACTGCACTAACTGGATTCTCAGATACAACTAAATATAAATAAAGGTGCTCACCACGTTCTGGTTTAGCAAGTAGGGATGACATCATCAAGTATTCTTTAAGTTGTTTAAAAGCTGCCTCATGTTGGTCAGTCCATTGGAAGAGTTTATTCTTTCTTAACACTTCGTAGAATAACCTGCACTTATCAGATGATTTAGATATAAATCTATTTAGGGCAGCTACTCTACCTGTTAACCTTTGGACGTCTTTGATATTCTTGGGGGATTCCAAGTTGAGAATAGCTTTGATCTGTTCGGGACTGGCTTCAATTCCTCTCTTGGTCACCATATAGCCCAAGAACTTTCCTGCTTTAACACCAAAATTGTACTTTGCTGGATTAAGTTTCATGTTGAAATCTTTCAAGATGTTGAACGCCTCAGCAAGATGCTCCACGTGATCTTCAATATGCTTGGATTTTACTACCATATCATCTATGTAGACTTCCATTGTCTTGCCAAGTTGATCTTTGAACATCTTGTTCACCAGCCTCTGATAAGTTGCCCCTGCATTTTTAAGACCAAATGGCATAGCAATATAACAATATATACCTTCCGGAGTCATGAATGCCGTATCCTCTTGATCTGAGGGCTCCTTTTGAATTTGCTGAAAACCTGAGGACGCATTCATGAATGTCAAGATATCGTGGCCAGCTGTCTCATCAACTAGAGAATCAATATGAGGAAGAGGGAATGGATCTTTCGGGCAGGCCTTGTTCAAGTCTGTGAAGTCCACGCATACTCGCCACTTGCCGTTCCTCTTTTCTACCACCACAATATTAGCTAACCACCTTGGATATTGAACTTCCCTGATCATCTTGGACTTCAAAAGCCTCTCGACTTCATTCTTTATAATCTGGTTCCGCTCCTGGGCAAACTTTCTTCTTTTCTGGTGGACAGGACGGATGGTTGGATCAATGTTCAACTTGTGAGTGATGATGTCCTTGCTTATTCCTGTCATATCCTCATGCTTCCACGCAAAACAACATTTCTGACTCTTCAAGAACTCAATCAGCTCCTCCTCGATTTCGGATGGAAGATCTGTACCAACTTGTACTTGGGCCTCAGGGTTTGACTCATCAACATAAATACTTTTCGTCTCATGCTCCACTGCTTCAAGAACATCCTGGGCCTTTTTCTTTAATTGCTATGCTTGACGAGGGACTGAACTTGCTTTCATATTAACCTTGTAGCACTCTTTAGAAAGCTGCTGATTTCCCTTCAACTTGGCCACACCCCAAGGTGTTGGAAATTTGACGCACTGGTGATAAGTTGACAGCACGACCTTCATGTTGTGGATCGAAGGTCTTCCTAAAATGACATTGTACGAGGATGAGCATTCAATCACACAGAACCTTTCCATAGAATTCATACCCTCCAAATAGATAGGCACTTGATTTCTCCGACTGTTTGCTTTACTTCACCACTGAACCCTACCAGTACGGACGAATTCTTCACAACTTCGGACAAATGAATGCCCATCTCTTCTGGAGCATGAGTGAAGATTATATTAACTGAGCTGCCGCCATCAATCAGAATTCTCTTGACCACACAATTAGCAATCTGCACCTGGACAACTAGACCATCATGATGGGGGTCCAACGTGTTATCCTTATCTTCATCTTTGAAGGAGATAACTTGACCATCTGTGAAGTCGCGACACCTTGAGGGCAGTTCTGACTGATCCTCCTTGGAACTCTTGGCATGACGCTTGGCTGTAGAATAAGTTGTACCACAAATATGGGATCCACTTGAAATAACATTTACTACCTTGGTGGCTGGAGGAGGTGCAACTTTCTCGGGTCTGGACTGCTCCCCAGAATCAGGCTCCTTGGACTCATTTCTGACCCTCTTCTTACCCAACAAATCCTTAAGAAGACCCTTTGACAATAGATGAGCAATCTCCTTCCTCAAGGCAAAACAATTCTCAGTGGTATGCCCAAAATCCTCATGAAACGCGCACCACTTGGACTTATCCTTCCAATTTGAGGGCTTGTCACTCTTCTTAGGCCATCTTGATTTGTCTCCAAGATTTTCCATGGTGCAAAGGACTCCTGCAATGTCCACAGAAAAGCAGTAATCAGAAATTTTAGGATTGTCATTATCATCAACATCTTGATCATCATCTACAAAATGAACTTTAGAAGATTCAGATTTAGCAGGGGGTTTGCCCCTGTTAGACTTATGATGATAGGAATCTGATTTTCTGTCTGAGGGCTCAAATAGAGGAGTAGGGGTCCTCATAGTTGACTTCTCCATTGCCAGGCTGTCATCCTCCAATCTGATGAAACGCAAGGCTCTGGTTCTGATTTCTTCAAGTTGTTTCGCAGGAGTCATCACCAACTCATTATAAAATAGGGAGCTCTTCCTCAAGCCTATACGGAATGCTTCCGTAGCTGTGGACATATCCAAATTGGGTATGGTCACTGCCTCCTTGTTAAACCTGTGCAAATATTCTTTAAGACTTTCGTTAGGCTGTTGCACAATTCTGTAAAGGTCACTAGTCAACTTGTCAAATGCCCTGTTGCACGAAAATTGATTAGTAAACATGTTGACAAGTTGAGCATAAGAAGAAATAGAGTTTAGAGGAAGTCCTGTTAGCCATTTTAATGCTGGTCCTGACAAAGTTGAGCCAAAACCCCTGCAAAAACATGCTTCTTTAAAAACAGGGGGGATACTTATAATATCCATCGATTCCTGATACAGCAACACATGCTCTGCTGGGTCGGTGCTCCCATCATACTTCTTCATATGAGGGACTGAAAACTTCTTTGGGATCTCCACATTAGCTATTGCTGGAACAAAACAAGATTCCTTGTAGCAGGTTGGAGAAACTTGGTGATAAGGCAAGTTGACTCCAGGTATGCTTCGAAGCAACTCTTTTATAGTCTGCATTTCCTTAATAAGTTGATTTTCTGCGAAAAGAGGATTATTATTAAATTGAGATGCAGAAGTATCAAAAGCATTAAAGAAACTCCCTGTTTGCCCCATCGAAGGTGTGTCATAGGTATAGCAAGATGACAACACAGGTTGGCTAGCTGTAAGGCTGAATCTTGGTTGCGTGATTGGAATGGACGTCATGATTGTGCTTTTTGCTGGCAAGGTACTGGACATAGGGATATCTCCAAAATGGCTTGGTCCTGTACCTGCACCAAACAAAGATCTAGGATGCAAAGGTGAAAATGGAGTGGATACTTGAGTTTCAGTTTGCATCCCTTTACGCATGGTATCAATGGCATTGAATATCATGGTATTTGTATGCTCCTGAGCATCCAACCGGTCATTCACTTTCTTCAACATATTGACCATGTTGGATATTAGTTCCAAATTGACAGCTTCCGAATTCGAAGATGGATTGCCTTGGGTGCCGGAACTAGGAAGCGGCTGACCCCTCTCACCTTGACTGCCGGACGGCGGATTGGTCATTTCTACGCAAATAATCAAAGTATTCCCACAGACGGCGCCAAATTGTTTTGGTCAAATTTCAACAAGTACAACCAATGACAAGAAAAATGACAAAATAGATAAGAATCAGGGTGCAATGATTATTGGATAAAATAGAAATGAACACAAGGAATTTGTTTACTAGGGAAAGCCCTTGAACAACTTGTTCGCCGGCACAAAACCCCGGGAGGTTTAGGAACCTGCCTTGACCAAAAGGTGTATTAATGACTGAGTTTGAGTGCAAAACTAAGAGCGTATGTCAGGGAGCTTATGCTAGTGAGATTGTGTGTGTAAAATACAGGTGTTATCCCTCTTTTATACCTCAAATAACGGCTAAAATACAAAGATAAGAAATGGCCTATAATCTCGGAAATAAGTTGAGCTTTGTTGAGATATTCTCGACACTTTGTTGATGGAGGAGATAGTGGTCCGTCGCTGGATGCTTTAATGAAGAAACGTCATTGAATCAGTCTCCTAATCCATTGGCACGTTCCCTGAAAAGTAGGGTTTAATGTAACAATGATTCAACCTGCAAGATGATCAAGATGTAGTAGGGAAACTCAAGTTGTTAGTATCAAGACGTTATGTGCAAGTTGAAAACATGTTGACTGAAAATGTAGGTCCTAACAATAGTGCTATAAAATATTTTATCACACCATATACCCCCTCTAACCCTAAATAAAAACCCACCAAATCTTAAACACGTACATACTCACACAAAACACACCCACTCTCTAGGTCACACTTTCTCTCTCTCTATGTTTCTCTCTCTACTCCATCTCTCCCGCTATCCCAATTTTCGGCAAACCCCTCCCCTTCATAACTCCGGCGAACCCTTCCCCTCCGTAACTCTGGTGACCCCTCCCTTCCACCATGCTTCGTCGGAACATCTACAACTTCGGCGAGATCTACAACTCCGTCCATTTCCATAATTGATCTCCGGCCAACAGTTTTGGGAAGATCTACATTTCCGGCAACCTCTCTACCCGGCAAGATTTACAACGGCGACCTAACTTCCTCTTCCCCGTTCTTCAGCAACACCAAGCGAGCAGCTCCTACAGTCCGTCCTTTCTCCAACGATTGAAGCATTGATTCACCTCTCGTCTCCTCGTCTTGTGATTCGCACCACTCGATCGACACAACAAGGGTAGATCTGAGCTCATATGTGACATACCCGAGTTTGATCTAGAGTCATCGGCACCACCGTTTTGAAGTAAAGTCTTTTTATCAGATCTAAAAGCTAAATCAGCTTCAGAGAAGGCACGCAAGCTGCTACAAGGAAGCTAGCTGCTTCAGCTCTTAGAGAGGATGGCATGGCGTGAACTGGCGACGGAGACGTACCTGATCGCGGGTGGCAGACCTGTCTGCAAACATATATTAATGTTGTCTCCGGAGACACAGCAGCAACGCCAGAGTAATCTCCTCCTCTGATTTTTGTTGTTCGTCATTTTTTGAAGGACACTGCAAAAAGTTGAGATAACTTTTAAAAATCCAGAAATGAGGGATGCTATTTGTTACTTGTTTAATGGCATCTCTCTCGTATGAGGATAACTCTTTTAAGAGGCCTTCGGCAGCATACTTCTTGTCCATATCCAACACAAATGAGTTTCTGTTGTCTGCTTGCAGTATGAAGTACTCCCTCTCCCAGCTGAATGTGAATTTTTGGTCAACTTTGATCAACTTTGACTAATAATTTAAATAAATAATAATGACCCTAATAAAAATTTAAAAATTTGTTATTGTATCACGCTTAATAATATTAACAATAACATTTTTTAGATTTTTATTAGGATCATTATTATATTTTTAAATTATTGGTTAAAGTTGGTCAAAGTAGATCAAAAATCCACACTCCGCTGAGACAGAGGGAGTATAGAGTAGTAATTTAAAATAATAGAGGAGAGAGAAAAGAATGGGAAGAAAGGTAAACATCAAAAAATATGAGAAATATGAGAAATTTTTAGAAAGTTGGCTTTTACTTTTTAGTTGTTAATCATCATTTTTTTTATTTATCTTTTTGAAACAAAAGCTATGAGTTTACTTTTTGAAATTGGCTACTTGCATTCAATGCAAGCTGGCATCCCATTGATGTGTTTTTTATTTAGGCCATGTTTGATGTAATTTATGGGTTAGTGTTTACAGAGTATGTCTTATAACTTCTTATAAGTCATTTAAAGAGTGTTTGATTTCAAATGTAAAGTAATAAGCCATAAATATAGTACAAGCCAACTAAATCATAATTCTTCTTATAAGTCATAATCATTAGGGCTAGTGTTGAAAACTTATCTGATAAAAAAAACGAATGAACAGTGTCATTAAATGAATTTTTCATATTCCAAAACTACCCTCATTTTAATTAAAATAGGGTTTCCATCTCATCGCCTTCTTATCACAACCCAAGCAGTAGCAGTAACAGCAGCCGCTCTTCGCTATTCGTGCGCCTATTCCAGATCTCGAGCTCCTGCACCACATCTTCGATCTCCACCGCATCTCGAGATCATCTGGTCGACAACTTCTCTTCATTCCTTGGTCAGAGATCCACGCATGACCCTTATTTGAAGCCCAAAATGACCCGCTTCAACTATCGTAAGTTCTTTCATCTACTTTAAACAAGTTACAAGTATTTGAATTAAAGGTTAATTAAATTGTGATATCTATGAATCATACTATGGTACCACTGTAGACAACCTTTTTTTTTGTCTTGGTTTTTAGTTATTAGAATTTTGTGCCTAATTTTAAAGCACAAATATAATGTATAAAAAAAAGAATTGGATCCCCTGTTTAATTTTTGTGTTTAGCTATTAAAGAATTGGAAAAGAGAATTTGTAACGACCCTAACCCTAGGCACTATTTTAGCATCATATTATATGCTTTTAATATTATTATTAATATTATGTGTTCATTTTATATCTTTGATTTCTTATATTAGGATGAGATGATTGGGAAAATAAAATAAAGTCCATGGGGGAAGTATAATAATTGACAATAAATAAATGAGTGTAGTTAGGATTTGCTTTGGTAGAAAAAGGAAGTAAAGGGTTTAGTTTCACTACCTTAGATCTTGGAGGACCAAATTGCTTAATTGTGAAAGTCTTAAATAAATGGTGGCATGGGGGGGGGGCATGCCCTCTCCCTATTTCACTCACCCTTTCTTTCACTCAAGTCAAACCCTCCCCATACTTTCCTTATCCTTCTTATACTCCTCCATCCTCCTCATTCTTTCTTCTTCATTTTCTTCTTCCTTCTCCTAAAATCATCCATGGAAGCTTTACTTTGAAAGCCTTACTTCCCAAATTCCTACCAAGTGCAATTCTTCTCCATTTTCCAATCCAAGTGTACTTTCGTGTTCGGGGTGAAGAGAGGAGCACATCAAGCTAGGAAAATCTTCATTCCATCCCATATTTTCTAGGTGAGTTATTATGACTTTCCTTCCTCTAAATGCTCATGAATTATTTATTGTTGTTATTGTTGTTATAATGGTTATTTGATGCTTTGGAAATCTTCTTGGAGTTGAGAAATTGGTAAATGACATAGAATGAGGTTATTGTTCATAGAAGTTGATTTGGAGTGTAAGAAAGGGGTGGAGTTAGATTAGAAGATTAAACTTGAAATGTGGTAGGGAAATGGGTTGGAAATTTAGTGGTAAATAATCTAGGTTTATATTGTTTGGGTTAAATGATTTAAGATGAGGGTTGTAAAGTTAGAAACTCCCTTTTGGTCTTCATGAAAATAAGGAAATAAAAAAGGGAAAAGAAAAATAGGTAAGAAGGAGTTAGAAATTTGGCTGGCTGAAATCCCTCTTGGGCGGTCGCCCATGGGGGCTTGAGCGGCCGCCCATGTGGGCAGAATCATGGCTACCTTGAAATTCTTCTTGGGCGGTCGCCCAAGTGGTATGCGTGGTCGCCCATCCCTCCAGTAGCATTGTGTCCCTTTGGAATCCTCTCTTGGGCGGTCGCCCAAAGTGGCATGGGCGGTCGCCCATGGTACCAGAACCCCAAGTTTCCTTTTTTGCTGAATTTTACTAATAACCACGTGGAATTATCCCTAACCATTATAAATTAGTAGAACCTAATCCAAACCGGATATGAGTTAATCCTTTTTAACTTAGATTAAAGTAGAATACTTTGGCCACGCAACAACGTCTTATTTGATCAAAATGAATCAGTGGAAGTAGTTTAAATATGGTCCGGAAAATGGTTAATAGACTTGATTAGTAACTTCGCCAAAGTAGTTCAAACTTGGGAAGTAGATCTTGAACTTTTATTAAGATTATTCGAGGTTATATAATGACTAGGTAGGAATGGTTTATGATACATAGTGGCCTTACTTGCCCCATATCCTTGGTGATTGGTTTGGATAATGTAGAAGCTGTATGTTACACTATCGTGATAGTTTGGGAATGTGTATTTATCACATTGTTTCATTATTATCCAAGTGTGGATTTATATGCTATGTTGTTAACTTGTTATCCCAAGGGTGGATATGTTCATTATATGGTTGCATGGTTATCCCAAGTGTGGATATGATTATCGTATGGCTGTATTGTTATCCCATTTGTGGATTTATTGGTTATACTGTTACCCTAATTGAATACATATTCATTGATGGTGCTATGCTTAGTGTATTACATAAATGTTACACTATGATATTGGTTGAACATGAGTATATTTTACCATGTGGCTACATTGCTTATTCCTTTTGTGGATTATATTTCAATTATCTATTATGTGCTTGAGTGTGTTTATATCAGCTGATCTTTGGGGATATAATGGAATACGATCACTTATGAGAAATTGTTCCATAAGGTGATCGGATTACATTATACCTGTGACCTCTCCCCCTCTGTGGCCACAGACTGGGGTTATAGCATCTGTATTGAGCCAAAAGCCTTACAGAGTTGCTACTATCTTATATGGTTCCCTGGAAAATAGGTCTTATAAGATGTGAATATGCCTAAGCTAGTCATTGTGAGATGAGTTATAATCATAACTATCTCGGTTATACGATATTGATTCTGGTGGATATGCATTCACATAATAAGTGGAGTATTTACTTCCACAGTGGTACGACTTATGATTCAGACGGGAAAGGTAAACAAAGGTAACGAAGGTGTTTACTGTTTTACCAATATGTGAGATGTACCTTGTTATGTGTTGCATCTTACTTGGCATATTGCTGCATTCATAATAGCTTGCTGAGATTTATTCTCACCCCTCTCCCTTTAATGTTTTTAGATCCTGAGACAGGCGGACCGGCCAAGTGAGGACGGAAAGGAGTTTGGACGTGGTATTTTGGGATTGTCGGGGTACGTATAGGTTAGCGTAGAAAATGTATTTTGGTATAATTCCTTTATGGATTTTGTGTGTATAAAACTTATTTCTACGTTATAACTAAATTCTTTTGTAATTAAAACAGGTTGTTACTTTTAAAAGTTATTCAACTCTTCCTTCCATGTAGAGAGGAATGAAGTTATTTTGAAATGGTTATGTTCAGTATGTTTAAGTTGTAAGTTAAATAAAAGTTTTAAAAAGTTTAGGTGGTTTGAGTTCTATTGGGGACGCTCTAGCTCGGGACACGGGTTAGGTTCCAGGTTGGGGTCCTCACAAAGAGGTATCGAGCTCTGTTAGAGTTCCTCAGAGTCTAGCTGAGTGAGAGTGTGTGATAATTTACGCCGAGTGTTTGATGCAGGAGTTTATTCAATGGCTGGAAATGAGGATGATCAGCATCAGGTTCCGCGCAATGTTGGTAATGCCGGGGGTGATGGAAATCCGAATGTTGAGACAATGAACATGTTCTGAGTATTTTTGCAAAATATGGCAACACAAGGACAAGTACAGCAGCATCAAGAAGGCAGATATGGGCATGGTTTGGAAAAGTTCGTCAAGATGACACCGCCAAGCTTTAGTGGAGACCCAGATCCAGAGAAGGCGGAGAGATGGCTTGAAGCTATGAATAATATTTTCGCAGCAATGGAGAGTACGGATACAGAAAAGGTGAGATGCGCAGTCTTCAAATTAGAAGGACCTGCAGAGCATTGGTGGCAAGTAGTGAAGGACGGCTGGGATCGGGACCTTACACCGCAGACTTGGGAGAACTTCACACGCAAGTTCCGAGATCATTTTATTCCAATGGTTACAAGAGATAAGAAGGAAGTTGAGTTTTTGAGATTAGAGCAAGGATCAATGATCGTGGCGCAGTACTCAGCAAGGTTTACGGAGCTAGCTCGCTATTGTCCACATTTGGTGCCGGAAGAAGAGAGACGGTACCATATGTGATAGGTCTATGCTTCAGGGGAATCCCGTTTGTGAATATCTAACATTTGTGCAGGCTTCAGGGGAATCCCGTTTGTGCCAATGCGAATAGTCGCAACATCGTAGAGTTCTGCGGACCCACAAATGGAGAAGAACACGGTACCATATGTGATAGGGCTATGCTTCCTGCAGGAAGCCCGTGGACCTGTCCAAGTGACCACGTTTTCTATGACGCCTCAGTTATTTGGGGTCTGATTGGGCCCCGGAGAATTTTCGGAGATCTCGGCTATTACTCTGCTATAAACTAGTTTTTCTTAGCCGGAGCTTTAGCTCCTATTCTTGTTTGGCTCTTATACAAGGCTTTCCCAAACAAATCCTGGATTGGGCTTATTACAACGCCTGTGCTTTTAGGTGCAACTATCAATATGCCACCAGCTACTGCTAGCAATTATAATAGCTGGATACTTATTGGTTTTTTGTCGGGTTTTGTTGCTTTCCGGTATTACCGCAACTGGTGGGGCCGCCATAACTATGTGTTATCTGGGGCGTTGGATGCTGGGCTGGCTTTCATGGGTGTTTTATTGTATCTATGTCTTGATATGGAGCATGTTAGCTTGGATTGGTGGGGACATAAACCAGATGGATGCTCTTTGGCTACTTGCCCATCAGCTGAAGGGATCGTGGTTAACGGATGCCCAGTTATCTAATGTGTTTTCAGGTCATTCCATCTATATTTTCATCATTCTTTGGAGAATATTGTGTTTGTAAGTCTCTAAGTAAATGGTTTTTGAACAAGTTTAGTAAGACATGAATAGTTTGTTAAATGTGATGGTGGATATTATTTTGAGACAATATATTTAGTTTTGAATGATTTAAAGTTTGTTTTCAATTATGTTTTGGAAAAGTTTGTGGATTTATCAATATTAATTCATAATATTATGTAGTAATAATGCTATAAATAATTGTATTATTGTAATAAAACATTAAGAACTAATGTGATGGCGGAACAATCACAATGGATAAGGTGATTGCATTTTCAGTCGCTTTCTCTAAGCAAAGGTGATTGCATTTCCAGTCGCCTTACACAAGCTAAGGTGATTGCATTTTCAGTCGCCTTTTCTAAGCAAAGGTGATTGCATTTTCAGTCATTTGCAGTCGCCTTTTCTAAGCAAAGGTGATTGCATTTTCAGTCGCCTTACACAAGCTAACGAGATTGCATACCCAGTCGCCTTATACTAGCTAACGTGATTGCATTTGTGATTTAATTAATTAAATAAATAAAATTAAAAAATCCTTTACGTGACGGCAAAAAGCAGTCACGGAAAATAAGTCTCTAAGGCGACTGCTTATCCCGTCGCTTTAAGCTATTGCGACAAGGGTTTACGCGACTGCCATGACGATTGATTTCCAGTCGCGTTACCTTTTCGTGACTGCTTTTCGTACATATGTGACGGCTTTTAGCAGTCACAAAAAGCATTTTTTCTTGTAGTGATTTGTGAAAGGATTAAGGCTAGAGTTCAGGAAACAGTTATTGACTCACGACTTCACAGATTTCCAGACAGCAGTGAATAAAGCCTATCGGATAGAGAATGATATTGACGAGCACCGGGGTAGATCTGAGGGTGGAAGTGGAAGTAAACAGAGATTTCAAGGCCAAGGTTCTGGATATAGTAGAGGGCAATTGAGAGAGGATCAAAGACCGGAGTTAGCGAGAGGAGAAGAAGTGGCGACACCGACAACTCGTCCGACTTCAAGTCAGGTAAGGATTGTATGTGGTTATTGCAAGAAGATGGGTCATTCTGAAGACAAGTGTTGGAGTAAGCAAGGGAAATGCATGAATTGTGGAGAAATGGGGCACTACAAGAAAAATTGTCCTGTATTTCATCAGAGGTTAGCTTCAGATGCCGGTAAAAGGGGGAAAAGAGGTGGAATGAAAAGGGACAATGAAGGGAATTCAAAAGGGAATGTTTAAAGTTGAATCCTTGTTTTGAGTCTTGGAGGGATAGATCCCTCAGCGGTCTTTAGAGGTATAATACCTGTCTCAGAAGTAGGGGTCATACTTTTATAGATCCCGGTTCATTTCATGCATGTTTGGCATTGCATTTTGCTTTAACGTGGCATATATTGCATAATATTTGTTTATGTGTTAGAGGTTTCTGCTCTTATAAGAGAGTACCTCGAATTTTTTTGATTTACCACAAGTGTGATGTGGTCATAATTGAGCATGTATTGCCAGTTGATTTGGTATGATTACCAATTTGTGATATTGATGTATACTTGGCCTAGATTGGTTAAGTAGTGGTCGTGCATTGATAGACTGTCGTATGAAGCGAGTCTTCTTTCCTATGCCTAATTGGCCTATATGGTATTAGATACAGATAAGCCTTTAGGTGGTATCCTTGTTATATATGCATTAAAGATTGAAAAATTTTGGTTAAAAAGTGTGAAGATTAGTTGGTATGTGGTAGACTTAGGTAAGAAGTCTTCGAAAAATGTTATGTGCTAATTAGGAAAATGGTAAATGTGCTTTCAACAAAGTATTATATGACTCCAGTTTAGAAAGTGGAATTACGTATTGATTTAGTGTCAGGTTTAATGCCTATATCAAAAGCACCTTATAGAATGGTCTCGATTTTGTTGTGGTTATAATGAGCAGAGTTTTATCCTTATCTTGATGGCTTGTGGGAATTATTAGTGGTGACATCCTTGCTTATTTGAAGTTGAGAATATCATGAAAATCAATTGTGAACTGTGTTATCTATTCTTCAAGAGAAGAATTTGTGTGTAAAGTTTAACAATTGTGAGTTGGCTTGGGAATATTGCCATAATGAGTCCGTATTTTCAGGGTTGAATTCAATAGATTCTTGAAAATTGAATTATCGTTGATTTAGTTAACCTGGAAAGAGGTATCTATGATGTAAGATGCCAATAAGGGTGAATCATATAGGTAGAGATGAAGAATAGGTTGACTGCAAATCTGATCCTTATCTGACTAATGGATGTGAGAACTTGGCGATTTTTAATTGCGTATCAAAGAAAGGTTAGTTTGTGATATTATGTAAAATGGGAAAGTGATAACTTATGTTTAGAGGAAGTGAAACAGGCGGAGCAGAATTTTCTTATTTTCAACTTGGAAGTGACTAAGATTATTTTGCGTTTTACAAGTGGAAATTTTAATTATGTGCAACTAAATCCGAGATGTGTTACCGATCATAAAAGTTTAAAGTATTTGTTGGCTCAGAAGGAATTTGACAATAAGTAGAGTCGAGGGTTGAAATTATTAAAAAGACTTAAATTGTGTTATATCTTGCTACCCGGGAAAGTTATTGTGATTGCAAATGCGATTAGCCGAAAGGCTTATGTGTCAACAAGTATATCCTTTGAGTTGCAAGGTTAGATATTATTGCGAATATTCAAGTTACACTTATAGTATGGAGACCTTAGAGGAAGTTCAACTATGATTCAGAATTTAAGAGGATTATCGGTTAGTTTCATGTGGGAAGACCAAGGATTTTGTATCGAATTGGGATGGAAATTTAACCCTCAACTCGGAATGTGCGTACCGTTGCTGCAAGAGGTTAGAAGACCAGTTTTAGAGGAAGACCATAGATCTAGAATTGCGATTCATCAGGAAAGTTCGGAGAGGTATCAAGATTTGAAGAAGGGTTAGAAGATTCGAATAGGAAAGCATTGGGATGGAATTTTCTAACTGGACTACCTTCAACGTCGATGAAGATGGGTGTGTTGGAGCAATAGTGGATGGATAGATCAAGTCGTTTTACTTTCTACTTATATCAACGAAGTATTCGAGGGAGAAATTAAAACATTGTGCATGCGGGAGATTGATTAATTTCGTGGAGCACCAATCAACAATTTACCAGATCGGGATCGAGGATTCATTGTGCTTTTGGGAAGCTGGGTGCAAGGTTTTGAGTTCAAAGTCGAGTTTCAATGATGCGTTTCATCCTCAGGCAGATGGCAGACAGGGAAGACTATCCAGATTCTTGAGAATAAGTTGTGTGTTGTGTGATGGATTTCTTTTCACCTTGAGAAGTTTATTTAACCTTAGGGAGTTTGCGTATATTAGTAGATTTCAGTTCAATATTGAATTGGTAACATATGGAACATTGTATGGAAGAAATTATCTTTATGATTCCTCATGTGTATGGAGTTCTTCAACTAATGATGATTAAACGGATTTGACTTATATGGGGAGGTCACCTTCTTTAATTGATCAGTAAGGTAAGCAAGTTTAAAATTCGGGACGAATTTTCTTTAAGGGGGAGTGAGTGTAACGACCCTAACCCTAGGCACTATTTTAGCATCATATTATATGCTTTTAATATTATTGTTAATATTATGTGTTCATTTTATATCTTTGATTTCTTATATTAGGATGAGATGATTGGGAAAATAAAATAAAGTCCATGGGGGAAGTATAATAATTGACAATAAATAAATGAGTGTAGTTAGGATTTGCTTTGGTAGAAAAAGGAAGTAAAGGGTTTAGTTTCACTACCTTAGATCTTGGAGGACCAAATTGCTTAATTGTGAATGTCTTAAATAAATGGTGGCATGGGGGGGCCATGCCCTCTCCCTATTTCACTCACCCTTTCTTTCACTCAAGTCAAACCCTCCCCATACTTTCCTTATCCTTCCCATACTCCTCCATCCTCCTCATTCTTTCTTCTTCATTTTCTTCTTCCTTCTCCTAAAATCATCCATGGAAGCTTTACTTTGAAAGCCTTACTTCCCAAATTCCTACCAAGTGCAATTCTTCTCCATTTTCCAATCCAAGTGTACTTTCGTGTTCGGGGTGAAGAGAGGAGCACATCAAGCTAGGAAAATCTTCATTCCATCCCATATTTTCTAGGTGAGTTATTATGACTTTCCTTCCTCTAAAAGCTCATGAATTATTTATTGTTGTTATTGTTGTTATAATGGTTATTTGATGCTTTGGAAATCTTCTTGGAGTTGAGAAATTGGTAAATGACATAGAATGAGGTTATTGTTCATAGAAGTTGATTTGGAGTGTAAGAAAGGGGTGGAGTTAGATTAGAAGATTAAACTTGAAATGTGGTAGGGAAATGGGTTGGAAATTTAGTGGTAAATAATCTAGGTTTATATTGTTTAGGTTAAATGATTTAAGATGAGGGTTGTAAAGTTAGAAACTCCCTTTTGGTGTTCATGAAAATAAGGAAATAAAAAAGGGAAAAGAAAAATAGGTAAGAAGGAGTTAGAAATCTGGCTGGCTGAAATCCCTCTTGGGCGGTCGCCCATGGGGGCTTGAGCGGCCGCCCATGTGGGCAGAATCATGGCTACCTTGAAATTCTTCTTGGGCGGTCGCCCAAGTGGTATGCGCGGTCGCCCATCCCTCCAGTAGCATTGTGTCCCTTTGGAATCCTCTCTTGGGCGGTCGCCCAAAGTGGCATGGGCGGTCGCCCATGGTACCAGAACCCCCAGTTTCCTTTCTTGCTGAATTTTACTAATAACTACGTGGAATTATCCCTAACCATTATAAATTAGTAGAACCTAATCCAAACTGGATATGAGTTAATCCTTTTTAACTTAGATTAAAGTAGAATACTTTAGCCACGCAACGACGTCTTATTTTATCAAAATGAATTAGTGGAAGTACTTTAAATATGGTCCGGAAAATGGTTAATAGGCTTGATTAGTAACTTCGCCAAAGTAGTTCAAACTTGGGAAGTAGATCTTGAACTTTTATTAAGATTATTCGAGGTTATATAATGACTAGGTAGGAATGGTTTATGATACATAGTGGCCTTACTTGCCCCATATCCTTGGTGATTGGTTTGGATAATGTAGAAGCTGTATGTTACACTATCGTGATAGTTTGGGAATGTGTATTTATCACATTGTTTCATTATTATCCAAGTGTGGATTTATATGCTATGTTGTTAACTTGTTATCCCAAGGGTGGATATGTTCATTATATGGTTGCATGGTTATCCCAAGTGTGGATATGATTATCGTATGGCTGTATTGTTATCCCATTTGTGGATTTATTGGTTATACTGTTACCCTAATTGAATACATATTCATTGATGGTGCTATGCTTAATGTGTGACACATAAATGTTACACTATGATATTGGTTGAACATGAGTATATTTTACCATGTGGCTACATTGCTTATTCCTTTTGTGGATTATATTTCAAGTATCTATTATGTGCTTGAGTGTGTTTATATCAGCTGATCTTTGGGGGTATAATGGAATACGATCACTTATGAAAAATTGTTCCATAAGGTGATCGGATTACATTATACTCGTGACCTCTCCCCTCTCGTGGCCACAGGCCCGGGGTTATAGCATCTGTATTGAGCCAAAAGCCTTACAGAGTTGCTACTATCTTATATGGTTCCTTGGAAAATGGGTCTTATAAGATGTGAATATGCCTAAGCAGTTCACAGGAGATGAGTTATAATCATAACTATCTCGGTTATACGATATTGATTCTGGTGGATATGCATTCACAGAATAAGTGGAGTATTTACTTCCACAGTGGTACGACTTATGATTCAGACGGGAAAGGTAAACAAAGGTAACGGAAGGTGTTTACTGTTTTACTAATATGTGAGATGTACCTTGTTATGTGTTGCATCTTACTTGGCATATTGCTGCATTCATAATAGCTTGCTGAGATTTATTCTCACCCCTCTCCCTTTAATGTTTTTAGATCCTGAGACAGGCGGACCGGCCAAGTGAGGACGGAAAGGAGTTTGGACGTGGTATTTTGGGATTGTTGGGGTATGTATAGGTTGGCTTAGAAAATGTATTTTGGTATAATTCCTTTATGGATTTTGTGTGTATAAAACATAGTTCTACGTTATAACTAAAGTCTTTTGTAATTAAAACAGGTTGTTACTTTTAAAAGTTATTCAACTCAGTCTTTTGTAATTAAAACAGGTTGTTACTTTTAAAAGTTATTCAACTCTTCCTTCCATGTAGAGAGGAATGAAGTTATTTTGAAATGGTTATGTTCAGTATGTTTAAGTTGTAAGTTAAATCAAAGTTTTAAAAAGTTTAGGTGGTTTGAGTTCTATTGGGGACGCTCTAGCTCGGGACACGGGTTAGGTTCCGAATTGGGGTCTTCACAGAATTAATGGGGCTGAAGATTAAACAGGCTAGTGGTATGCAAATGGTGAGTAGTCTAATCTACCACCACAATGAACATTTCATTCTCTAATGGGCTGAAGATTAAACATGCTCTATATATAGGTGCATGAAAACCATGTATTGTATAAGAGATTCAATTTAAGTGGTCATATTCTAAACTGACAATTATGTTATTATGCATATTATAAGTAGGGATGTCAATTTTGAACCGAATCGTGGATATCGTGAACCGAAGCTGATGGTTATTAACTGATTTGACTGGATATGGGGTGGGTAATGGGGAATAACCGAAATGAAAAAGTGGGGAACGGTTTGGTTTTGGTATTAGCATTATCCGCCCCATTACCCGCTCCATTACCTGAACCGAATGTTACCTGAACTGCTTATTATCTTGTTATGTTTCGTTAAATTATTTAACGAAAGTTAGATTTTTTGAACGGAGTTTGGGAATAAGGTTAATATGACTGCGTAATATTAGAAGGGTGGTTAAAATTGCCAAAAAAAAACAACGATGGTTAAAACCGCAGCTTCATAATAGTACAAGGGTTTAAAAGTCTGATTGGCCTTTTAGTTTTTTAACTTCTCGTAATCTGGTGACTTTCCGTCTCTTACATTGGTATTTATGTAAGGCCTATGTTTTCTTTTTGTCAATTATAGTTGAGTTCTATGATAGACATTGAATGGTATACTTCTTAAATAAATAGTATATTTAAAATTGAAAGAATGGTATATTTCTTGAATTTTTTGCATTTTACTTTTCGTATACTATTTCTTTATGCAATAATTATTGGAGAAATGGATTTATGTTTTTCATGATATTTAAAGAAGAATGATATCTCAAATGAAATCGAAAGGGAAAATGACAAGCATGTCACAAGTAACAAGTGGGAAGGCCAATTGGGAGCTTGCACTACATGAACTTTTTGTTAACCTTTATGTTGAACAAGTTTTAGCTGTAAACAGACCTACTACTTGTTTGAGCAAAGAAGGATGAAAGAATATAAGAAATGCCTTTAATGAAAAAATCAGGAAAAAATATGTCCAAAAATAATTTAAGAATCATTGGAATCATCTTAAGAAAGATTGGAGTTTGTGGCGCTCTTTACATCATGGAAAAACTGGACTTGCTATTGATCACGCTTTGGGTACCATAGATGCTTCAGATGAATGGTGGGAAATTAAACTTCAGGTATATATAATCGAGTATTTTAATTTATTGAAGTGGTATATATTTTTTTAAACCTATATGTGAATATGCTTGCTATAATTGCAGACAGTTCCTGAAGCAGTCAAGTTTAGTAATAACACATTAACTCATCTTTCAAAACTGGAAATCATGTTTTTGTATACCGTTGCTACCGGGGAATATGCATGGACACCTCGTTCGGGCGTTCTTCCACCACACATGCATTATGCAGGAAGTGAGGATGAAAAGAGTGATGAGGATGAAAAGAGTGATGAGGATGACAATACTTAACAACTTGACGATATTATGGGTGATGTAGAGTGTGGAGCTGAGAAGACAAGAAAAAGAGGATCCGGAAGTGTATCACTCCGTGTAAGAAAAAGGGAAAAAGAATTACCATCGCTGCCATGTTGTCCAATACACTTGATAAAATTATGGACGCGATGACTGCCTATAGTGTGTCAAGTGTTGGAGATGTAGGGTCCCGGAGTAGCATGGGCGCTTATCTTGACATCATGAACAAGATTCTTGGAGTCGGGGTCGCTGATCCATTGTACTTGTTTAGGGCACATTTGTTTAAAAAAGCTGAAAATCGGGAGATGTTTATTGAACTACCTAGTGAGGCACGTCTTGCATGGTTGAAGGTCGAACAATCTATTTTCAACCGTTGAGTTGAACAGTCTTTTTTACATGTCTTCTTGATATGGTTGGACAAGGATTATGATTTTCTTTATTTCTTGGAGAAATATTTTGTCGTTAATGTGTGTTTAAAACTCTAAATTTGTTGTTTATATTTTGTTATTATGGTATTGTTTTACTTCTCCTATCTCTTGTCAACTTAGATGGATGATGATTTAATTTATATAATTATTACTTTTATAGCATTTTTTTTGCACTTGTAATGGAAAATAGTCATGAAGATGATGTGTTAAAGAATAACGAAATTACTTCCAAAAGGAAGAAAAAATTTGCTTTGATGGGTGGGTTTATTTCTGTTTATTATTTAAAAAATATGCTACTAAATCACCGTATAACACATCACAAGTAGAAGGGTGGAAGTTTGTTACATGTGTGCTTGAAACTGATACAAGCTGTCATAGGATATTTCGTATGTCTAGAGCTGGATTTTTCAACTTATGTACGTTGTTGGAAGAGGAATATGGGTTAGTTAACAGCAGAGAAGTTAGGGTTGAAGAGCATGTGGCAATGTTTCTCCTAATAGTTGGTCACGGTACGAAGAATAGAGTGATTTCAGAGTTATTTAACAAATCTGGTCAAACAGTTAGTTCTTTCACTGTGTTCTTTGTGCTACTACTAAGATGTCATTTGATTGGATAAAACTTTCAGCTAGTATTGGAGCACATCCCCATATCAGGAACAACAAAAAATATTGGCCACATTTTAAGGTGTTTTAATCCTTTTGATACATCAATCTTAGTCATTACTATTCTTGATTGTTTCTTAACATATTTTTTGTTTGCAGGATTGTATAGGTGCCATAGATGGGACTCATGTATGTGTAACTATTATCGTTGAAGAACAACCTCGATTTATTGGCAGAAAAGGGTATCCATCTCAAAATATACTTGTTATCTGTGACTTTGACATGTGCTTCATCTATGTAAAGTCGGGATGGGAGGGAAGTGCCCACGACACACGTATTTTCCTACACACTATTCGAGATCCTTTATAAAAATTTCCTATGCCTATTCCACGTATGTCTTATATTATGAATATTTCAATAAAATTCATAACTTATCTTCTTCTTTTTTCTGAATTGTATACATTATTTGTTTTGTAGCTCAATTTTACTTGGTTGATGCGGGGTATCCTAATAAAATTGGGTTTCTTGCACCTTATAAAGGAGCACGATATCATTTACCTGAGTTTCAACGTGGCCAGCAACCACGCAATGCACATGAAAAGTTCAATGTTGCTCTGTTCATTGAGAAGTGTGATTGAGAGGACATTTGGAGTTTGGAAAGCCAGATGGGGGATTTTTGCGGACATGCTTGGTTATAGTTATGAGGATCAAATTCGTATGGTTTGTGCAACAATGGCGTTTCATAATTTCCTTAGGAGAAGAAATATAGAGGATGATGAGTTTCAAGCTTATGATGCTGACCCTAACTTATTTTCTGAGGTTGAGTAAGATGACCCTAATGTGGTCAATCAAACACCTATTTCTTTTCTGGATACGGCAGATCCAGAAATGGAAGAAATGAGAAATGCAATGTGTCATCAAATATGTAATAATAATATTTTCAATTAGCATTTGGATATTACCACTTTGAACTTAGATGTATGTATTTTTGTTAAACATCTATCACTAGTTATATGTATTTAATTTGGATATTATCAACTTTGAACTTATATATTTATGTAATTTTGTATTTTTAATTTGCTTTGATTTAAGTTTGGATATTATAACTTATTTGTAACTCTAGGAATTCTCTTTCAAATATAAATTTATTGATAAAAAAATAATATTATTTGTAACTCTAATTTTAAAATGTTTGAAAATAAATTTGTTAGTTAAAACAACTAATTTTAACAAAGAGGGAAAAGATTCTATGGTGAGGTTATTTTAGTCTTTATAATTTCATTTAGCACTTTTTTAGTTTATTAATCAAACAGTCATACTTACTTATGATATCTCATCAGCAATTTAAAAAACTAAATCAAACATTATCATTCATCAGCTCATCAATCAAATGTCATTTGTCATAATTCATCAATCATCAGCACATATCAATAAGCTAAATCAAACGGGCCTTTAGTACGATTGAATTGGACTTTGGGTAACTTGAAATAACAAAAAGAGTAACTGTTCTATTTCAGAGATTTGAAGAATACATTCTCTGAAATTATTTTTTATTTTTTTATATATTTTTTAATTGATGAATTATGAATAATAATAAAAAATTATGAGACACTAGCTATGTAATTTCTAATTCTCTCATGGAAATTATTTGAAATATTAGTAATTCCTCCGTTCCAAAATAATTGTCATTTTCATACAGAGACATTAAGAAAATGTTGACCTTTAAAAGTTAAAAATTATTGAAGATGTATCATAACGATGTTTAGAGTGTAGATGTTTATTTATTGCTTAATTTACAAATGAGATCTTATGATAAGTTATTAGTTGTTTAGTCACCGGAGTTGATCATGTTATTAGTAGTTTAATTGACAAGTTGTCATTTGTTTGATCATCGGAGTTGATCGTATTCTTATTAGTTTAGTTGACAACTAATAACTTATCGATAAGTTTTCAGTTGTTTGGTCGACGAAGTTAGTGGTCACTGGAGTTGATCATATTTTTAGTAATTTAGTTGACAACTAAGAACTTACTGATAATTTCTCGATTGTTAAGTCGCCGGAGTTGATCGTGTTCTTATTAGTTTAGTTGACAATTGATAACTTACTAATAAGTTCTCAACTGTTTGGTCGCCGGATTTGTTGGTTGCCTGAGTTGATTGTGTTATTAGTAGTTTAGTTGACAACTAATAAATTACTGATAAGTTCTCAGATGTTTGGTCGGCGAAGTTAGTGGTCGCCGGAGTTGATCATGTTCTTAATATTTTAGTTGAAAATTGAGAACTTACTGATAAGTTCTCGATTGTTAAGTCGCCGGAGTTGATCGTGTTCTTAGTAGTTTAGTTGACAATTGAGAACTTACTAATAAGTTCTCAGTTGTTTGGTCGTCGGAGTTGGTAGTCGTCGTAGTTGATTGTGTTCTTATTAGTTTAATTAGTTGACAATTAAGAACTTACTGATAAGTTCTCTGTTGTTTGGTCGTCGGAGCTGGTGGTCGCCGGATTTGATCGTGTTCTTAGTAGTTTAGTTGATAACTAAGAACTTACTAATAAGTTAAGTTCTCAGTTGTTTGGTCGCCGGATTTGGTGGTCGACGGAGTTGATCGTGATCTTAATAATTTAGTTGACAACTGAGAACTAACTAATAAGTTCTCAATTATTTGGTCGCCTAAGTTGGTGGTTGCCGTAGTTGATCGTGTTATTAGTTGTTTAGTTGACAAACGAGAACTTACTGATAAGATAAGTTTTTAGTTGTTTGGTCGCCGGAGTTGGTAGTCGCCGTAGTTGATCGTGTTCTTAGTAATTTAGTTAACAAACGAGAACTTACTGATAAGTTCTCATTTGTTTGGTCGCCGGAGTTGGTGATCACCGGAGTTGATCATCGTCGGAGTTGATCGTGTTTTTAGTGTAGACAACTAAGAACATACTGATAAGTTAAGTTCTCAGTTGTTTGGTCGCTGGAGTTGGTGGTCGTCGGAGTTAATCATGTTCTTAGTAGTTTAGTTGACGAATGAGAACATACTTATAAGTTAAGTTCTCAGTTGTTTGCTAGTCGGAGTTGGTGATCGCCGTAGTTGATCGTGTTATTAGTGGAGACAACTGAGAACTTACCGATAAGTTGAGTTTTCAATTGTTTGGTCACCGGAGTTGATCGTGTTTTTAGTAGTTTAGTTGACAATTGAGAACTTACTAATAACTAAGTTCTCAGTTGTTTGGTCGCCCGAGTAAAAAAAAGAAAGTTTTCGGTGTTGATGGTTGCCGGAGTTGTTGACCGAAGAAGATGGGGAGGGGTAACCTAAGCTGATGGTGGTTGGAGAGAAAGTAATTGACAAAGATGGTGAACTTAGTAAAATGATGGAAGGGTGAACTTAGTAAAATGAGAAGTAGAGTATACTTATTAAGATAAGAATTATATGATTAGATTAAATATTGCTTGTATTATTAGGTAAAATTGATAAGTTTGAGAGATTATATGACAAATCCCTATTTATTGACATTATCTTTTTTTTTTTTCTTTCTTGTTCTCTTTAAAAAAAGGGGATCAACACATTTCACCGCTCCCTCCTTGATGCACTTCACAGAGGCGCCTAGCTATGTTTGGGAGGGCAATGTCATTCCCTCTAACCACTGGTGGGAAAATCGAACCCATGACCTTCAGGTTGGAAGCCATGAACTCTAACCATCATGCTAAGACCCCGCGTGCTTGACATTATCTTTGACGTAAGCAATCAAGGGTATGAGCCGTTGCAGTGGTAGTTATTCCATAACACGGTGCATCATCGAATAATAGCAGCATTTATCTTTCACTCAGAATTGCAACCAACTCTAAGGCTCCGTTTGTTTAGCGTAAAACATTTTTCGGAAAATGATTTCTGATAAAATATTTTTCGAAAAATGAAAATGTTTTCCGAAAAATAAGATAAAAATGAAGTTTTCCACATTTTCTGATGCGAAACAAACACCGAAAAATGAGAAAAATATTTTTCGAAAAACATTTTTTCCAAAACAAAAGAAGCCTAAATATAATTGATGTCTAAGTACCTTGAACCCTTTGTGGAAAGGTAACTCGGTCAAAACTGGGGTATAGAGTGGGCCAGTGGCAGTATAATTTTATGCAACATAAAAATAAAATTAAAGAAAGAGTAGGTCTGCTGAGAAACGCGTTTCTCCATAACTATGGAGAAACGTGTTTTTAATAGCCAGAAACTATATGTTTGATAACCAGAAGAAAATTTCTGGATATCGGGCCTCAAAAAGGTTCTCGGATATCCGGAAGCTTTGGAACGGATATCCGAAGCCTTTGGGCGGATATCCGTAAACATATTTGAAGCCAAATCCAAGGCCAAGACCACAAATTGCTTATTGAAGGTTTCGGATATCCGTAAACCTTCAAATGTATATCCGTAAACCATCAAATGAATATCCGTAAATATATTTGAAGCCAAATCCAAGACCAAGACCGTAAAATGCTTATTGAAGGTTTCTCGGATATCCGTAAACCTTCAAATGTATATCCGTAAACCATCAAATGAATATCCGTAAACATTTTGAAAGTTTCGGATATCATTTTGAAGGTTTCGGATATCACTTTCATAAGCTTCGGATATCCTTTCAAAGGGTCTTCGATATCCGTAACCTTGAGACCGATATCCGTAAGTAACCATGTGACAAGGTCATGGCCAATACAAAAAGTTTCTGGATATCCTTTCAATAGCTTCTGGATACCCGTAACCCGTTTCTCCATAACTTATGGAGAAACGCGTTTCTCCCTAGATTTTACGTTAAAGAAACTAGTCTTGCCAACAATAAGTACTTTAGTAACTTAATCAGACTAACTTTCGGCTACTATTACTACTCGAGAAAAGTGTAATTTTGATCAGAGAGGCTATCACTCTTATATATAAAAATATAAAAAAAAAGAGTAGGTCTGCTGAGAAACGCGTTTCTCCATAACTATGGAAAAACGCGTTTTTAATAGCCAGAAACTATACATTTGATAACCAGAAGAAAATTTCTGGATATCAGTCTCAAAGGATTCTGGATATCCAGAAGCTTTGGAACGGATATCCAGAAGCCTTTGGGCGGATATCCAGAAACATATTTGAAGCCAAATCCAAGGCCAAGATCACAAATTGCTTATCAAGGTTTCGGATATCCGTAAACCTTCAAATGTATATCCGTAAAACCATCAAATGAATATCCGTAAACATATTTGAAGCCAAATCCAAGACCGTAAAATGCTTATTGAAGGTTTTCGGGATATCCGTAAACCTTCAAATGTATATCCGTAAACCATCAAATGAATATCCGTAAAACATTTTGAAAGTTTCCTCGGATATCATTTTGAAGGTTTCGGATATCACTTTCATAAGCTTCGGATATCCTTTCAAAGGGTTTCGGATATCCGTAACCTTTGAGACTGATATCCAGAAGTAACCATGGGACAAGGTCATGGCCAATACAAAAAGTTTCTGGATATCCTTTCAATAGCTTCTGGATACCCGTAACCCGTTTCTCCATAACTTATGGAGAAACGCGTTTCTCCCTAGATTTTACGTAAAAAAAATGGCTCTTCCCGTCATTTATTTACCAGCACTTCTATCAGGGCCGGCCCTTGTCTTAGGCAAGGCAGGTGAGGCCTAGGCCTTAGGCCCCCAAAATTTTGCATTTTTTAGGGGCCCCAAAATTTAGGGAGTTAGTGGTAATATACTAAGAAGTGAGGGGCCTCATTAAAAATTAAATTTAAAAGTCAATAGTTATAGTTTGGTCAATCCACACAACACGCATAGAAAGAAATCTCAATTTCACGAAGAACGGAAGAAGAGACCAGAAAGAGAAGAGACGGTCGTCACGGTCACGAAATTGTGATCGCCACCGCCGTCCGCCGCACCATTTTGGACAAAGTATTTCGATTCTCTCCCTTCATCGACTTTTCCTCTCTCTCATCTCAAATCCTTCAAATTTCTAAATCCCTAACAAATTAGAAATTTTGATTTAGGGTTAAATAATTTATTTTATCCTAGATTAGGGTTAGGGCTTTTGATTTAGGATTAAATTAAATTTATTTTATCCAAAATTAGGACATTTGATTGTTACCCCCTTCGTTCAAAATTGAAATCATTTAATTGAAGAAGGCTCTATGTGAGTTATGTTTGATTGTTACCCCCTTCGTTCTAAATTGAATTAAAAATAAAATAAAATTATTCTTAATTCAAAAGTAAAGATGAAAATTGTTTTTTTTTTTTTTAGAAAATTTAAAAATTGTCTGGGCATCAATCATTTTGGGATGAAAAGTAATATTTAGTTTAATGAAATCATATGGGTGTTAAGCAGATGGTCTGTTAAAAGCTAAAAATGGATTTCACCCACAATTTAACAAGAACAAAATAATTGGGTTATAATTATTTATTGGTTTTTTTAGTTATTTTGTGCATCAGGGGAAAGAAGTTTATCGAAGTTGAAGTTGATAAAGAACTATCTTCGAAGCACAATGTCTCAAGAACGTTTGAATGGGTTAGCTATGATATCTATTGAGAATAACATAGTTGAAAAAGTTGATTATTCTACTTTGATAACTGATTTTGCGTCAAAATGTGCCAGAAGAGTGACGTTTATGTAATACTTAATTTGTAATATGTCGTATGTTATGCCCATGATTTTGTTAAACATATTTTGTCAAAAAATTGAGTATTAATCTGTTTGCTTGTTAATTATATATCTATAAATACTTAGTTGTGCAAACATATTTGGAATTTGATATTTTCTTTGCCAGATACATCTAGTCCCCCACGACTTAAGTTGTTGATGAAAGAGTACAAGGTGAACTTTATATATAAATGCATAGTTGTGCAAACTCTTCCAGTTGCAGGGGTAGGAGTTGGCAAATGTGTTATTGCAGATGATGAAGATGGGTCTGGGAAACTTATTACTGTGGCAACATCATCTAAGGTATGTGAATTTTCTTAAGACTTAATTATTGCTATCAGAACAGTGAAGGCCACATCCAAGTTATCGGCCTAGGGCCCCGAATATCACAGGGCCGGCCCTGACTTCTATAGATAGATATCGTTAATTTGCGCACTTTTTAGTAAGTTGTGATAATTTCTGCCACTTTTTATCAAATGGCGCTAATTTCCGTCACGTTCTAATAAGTACCGCTAAATTTTTGTTACTTTTAATAAGTGTCACTAATTTTTGACATTTTAAAATTAAGTGCTGTTAATTTATGAGAGTTTTTAGTAAGTGACGCTAATTTTTGACATTTCATAGAAAATGCCGTTAATTTCCGACACTTTTTTGTAAAGTATCGCTAATAATAGGAGGATTATTCTTACATTTTCTTAATTTTTTAATTCAGTCATATTTTTCCACGTAATTTGTTGTCAATTTATTACCTTATAAATGATTTATATGATTACAATAATAAAAAATGCATTGTATAAAGTTATGTGTACTAA
The DNA here is from genome assembly GCA_022495995.1 of Adenophora triphylla var. japonica. Taxonomy (NCBI): domain Eukaryota; kingdom Viridiplantae; phylum Streptophyta; class Magnoliopsida; order Asterales; family Campanulaceae; genus Adenophora; species Adenophora triphylla. The sequence goes on along the minus strand of JAFEMH010000588.1, from coordinate 90,025 downwards.
TAAATACTTACTAATAAATATTTGTATCGAATAATGCTTTAACTTAGCGGTAGAGCGCTTGATTCATATCCATAAGTTCATGAGGTTGAATCCAAGTGATTACATTTTAATTTTTATTTAAAATAAGACACTTTAAAAGCGCCGGAAAAAATTGCCGAAAAATTCCGATACTTTTGGAAAGTGCTGCAAAATTTCCGTCACTTTTAGAAGTGTCGCATAATTTTCATTACTTTAAAAGTGCCGAAAAATGTGTCGAAAATAGCTTTTCTGGCACTTTCTTTTCGTTTGTGGCACTTTTTAAAATGTTGTTAAAACCCATATTTGTTGTATTGTCTGCAAATTTAGATATTTAGAGGCTCGATAATACGGAGGGACGGTAGTAAGTATGAATGTGATTGCATGGGCGCAAAGGGCAGATTGTCATTTTTTTATGACTACTATAATGAATAATACTCCCTCCGTCCCGTCCGAAAGGACATAAATTTTCTTTTTGGGCGTCTCAATTAAAAGGGCATAATTCAAAAAAGGAAAGTTTTTTATTACTTCTTTATTTGTGGGACCCACTTGTCATACTCTCACAATAAATATTCACTAACTTTTTTCTACCCCACTTTCTCTTTCCTACATTACATTTCACTCACAACATTTATTTCACTATACACTTTTTTTCTTTCCTACATCACTTTTCTTAATTCTCGTGCAAGGATCAAAAAATGCCCTTTCGAACGGGACGGAGGGAGTATATATTTATTTCGGTTAAAAAAAGACATGACAAGAACGCGATTAAGATCGAATCCTAAGGCCGAGGTTTAAGAAGATACTAGAGATAGTTTTATTTCTAGATCTTCCTTTTTATTTCTTTTTCTATTGTTTCGTGTCAAAATCTCACAAAAAACGCGTTTTTCCTTAGTTAGAAAAAAACGTGTTTTTACCTTTTTTTTCTCTTTCTAATCGCCTTCCTCACCTCTCTCTCTCTCTCTCCACCCAAACGGCGCCCCTTTCCCTCCAGCCACGGCCATCGCCATTTCTCTCAATTCTCCCCAAACCGTCGACAATTTCTTCCCCCCGTTCCATACCCTAAACCCGTTCACCGCCGCCACTTCACCGGATCTAACGCCACCCGTCAAGCTTCCATCCACAACGACTCCATCTCCAACCTTTTTCAGTTCGCGAATTCCAATATTTTCGGCCAAGCTTCCATCATCTCCGGCCGTCCTCACAACCTCAGTCCGGTCTATTTTCGGTAGTCTTCACAAATCCAAAATCCATACATCGGTCCTACGTCTGACTAGAAAGCTCTATTCCTACCCATACCCTGAATTTCGGCCAACAATCAACGATGTCCATGTCCGATTGCATCTGCCTGTGGACAAAGGGGATCTTCAGAAACTCAATTTCGGCCAGCAGTTGTATAAATAAAAATGTACCAGTGCGTTGTCCCCCTTTTCCATATAAAATGTACCAGTGTATATGTATTTGAGTACCAGTTTGGGAATTTGCTGTTGGTGGGGGATTTGATGTGCCAGTGCTAGGGATTTGATGTGCCAGTGTTAGTGTAAACTAATGCCAATGTATGTGTTTTTGAGTGCCAGTGCATTTGTTTTGAGTGCCAGTGCATGTGTTTTTGAGTGCCAGCAAAAAAGAGTACCAGTGTTTGGGGTAAAAAAGTGCCAGTGATAGGATAAAAAAGTGCTAGTGTAAAAGAGTGCCAACACATGTATCAAGAAGTGCCAGTGTATAATGTGCCAGTGTTTGGTGTAAAAAAGTGCCAGCGAAAGGGTAAAAAAGTGACAGTGTAAAAGAGTGCCAACACATGTATTTGGGAGTGCCAGTGTATAATGTGCCGGCGTCAATCTACAAAAGTGCCAGTGACGGGGTGCCAGTGAATATGTGTTAAAATGCGGGCAGTGAAAAAATGGTTACTGGCAATTTGTTAAACTGATACTAACACTTTTTACACTGGCACTTTGTTACACATGCACTGACACTTTGTTTACACTGGCACTTTGTTAAACTGGCACTGCACTTTTTTTACACTAGCACTTTGTTACACATGCACTGGCACTTTGTCACACTGGCACTTTGTTAAACTGGCACTGACACAAACGGGAAAAACAAAACACGTTTTTCCTAAGTGCTAGAAAAAACTAGTTTTTTATAAGACCAACTCATATATGTATATATATATATATATATATATGTGTATATATATATATATGTGTATATATATATATATGTGTATATATATATATATGTGTATATATATATATATATGTGTATATATATATATGTATATATATATATATATATATATGTATATATATATATATATATATATATAAATATATATATATATATTTCAAAAGTTATACTTTGCTTCCCTCAACATCAAAATTAATTTAACCAATTCCTTAACTTTTATTATTCTCAAATCAGTCCTTGATATTTTAACAAGCATACTTTGCTCCCTCAACTTCTCTTATACTCAAAACAGCCTTACATATCAGTTTCTTTTACTTTGATCCCTAAACTTTCAAAAATACAGTTAAAGTCCTAAAAATCTTCTACATTCCTCTAGCACCAACAACCATCAAGCAACCACCAGAAGATCTGCATACAAAGCCCCAAATTTGTGCTCATTAGTGGATCTGAACACATACATACACACAAAAATACAAAAGAAAAAAAAAAAGCTAGATCTACATAGATCTGTAATAAAAATTCAGATTTGAACAAGAAATAGATAGAAAAAGAGGAAAATAGAGAGAGAAACTTACCGGAAATTGACCTATATGATCTATGCTTTTGTCATTAGAATTTCTTATTTGATTCTATTTGTTTGGAAGGCACTTCTGGAATATGAAAGGCACAAGACCCAGTGTGGTGAGCTCGAACTTGCTGTTGAGGCCCTCCCTGAGCCTTTGAATTCCGAAAATGAGGTAACAGATAGTTATGCCTAGCCCTTCACCCCTTATGTCTCTTATACACATAGAAGCTGAAAAACAGTCCCACTGCCCCCACATCAGGTAGTTCACCGCCCGAACCGGCGGCATCATCGTGGAAGGATGACGGGGAGAAGGTGGGAGGACGGCGGTGAGAATGGTGAAGAGAGAGAGAGAAGATGAGGGAGGCGGATGGTGATGTCGAATTGAGTGGAAAGGAACATGAAGAGAGAGAGAGAGAGAGAGAGAAGATGAGGGAGGCGGATGGTGAAGGACCGTGAAGAGAGAGAGAGAGAGAAGATGAGGGAGGCAGATGGTAAAGGAAGGTGAAGAGAGAGAGAGAGAGAGAGAGAGAGAGAGAGAGAGAGAGAGAGAGAGAGAGAGAGAGAGAGAGAGAGAGAGAGAGAGAGAGAGAGAGAAGATGTGGTAGGGTTTTATTTAGTAAATGAGTGAAAGAGTGTGAGAAAGAATTTTGGCCATTGATTTAAATTGAATGGAGGGTTGAGATGATGATTCAAGTGAAATAGTTTGTTAAAATGTGAGCCATTGGATCCATGTCAAATGTGTTATTATAGATGGCTAAGATGGTGATCCATGTCAAAGCTAAAAATTTAATAAAATAAATGTCAAATAGTTAATAATGCTTATTATTTTTTATTGACTAGGAAAAAATATTTTAGACTTTTTTTATTACTGAAATTTACAAAAAGTTGTCTAAAATTAGGGGTGTGCTCGGTACGGTTTGGCTCGATTTTAGGCTAAAACCGTTACCGAATCAAAAGTATCCGGTTTCTAATTTTAACAAACCGCCACCACTCGGTTTTAGCTTGGTTCGGTGTAGTCGGTTTTCGGCTTCGGTAAGTGTCGGTTCGATAATATTCGGTCTTAAAACCAATCCACGAAAACAACACACACAACCAACCATGAGTCATCTTTTGTAAAGCATACATAACCAGTAATTCAATTTCAACATCAATAGGTTCCATCTAATTTTTATACCTTTTACATACGTGAAGTGATCCCATACCATTGATCGTCGAGCCCGCGCATGACCCTTCTCATCAACGGCTTCCTCATTCCCATTTTTTTCTTTCTTGCTTTCATTTCCTCCTTCATTACCATTATGTTCATCAGCTTGCATCTCACGGTTCTCGCTTTGATCCTCAATATCAACATCAATAGGTTCCATCTACAAAAACACAATCATATTTTAGCATATGGAGTAGAACAACAGAGAAATAATAGCAAAACTAACATCAAAATATCATAAACTTTTTATGCTTCACACGTGATTTATTTTGACTAGAAATAAACTAAAGAAAGAAAGGATAATCAAAAAAGGGAGACCGATCACCTGTTGTAGAGGGGAGGTTTGGAGGGCTTGCCGTGTATGGACCTGCAAGGTAGGAGCGGCGTGTGAGGTTAGAGGAGGAGAGGAGACGGAATGGGAGGCGGTGCGAGTCACTGCGATGGAGGCGATGGCAATGCGATTGCGAATTGCGATGGGGGGGGGGGGCGAATACAAACGGAATAGGCGTCAAGCTGGTTAAACTTTAAAGGATATTTAATTTGGCTAATTGGATAATTGGCCAAATAAAAGGATATTCAAGCGATGTGAGGCTGAGCCGTGAGGTTAAAGGATTTTAATTTGGCTAATTGACTTTGACAAGATTTACTAAATCTTGTAAATCTTGAAGATAATTTTTATTTATTTAATATATATAAAAATTGAATAGATGTAAAATTATAGTAAATATTATGAATATTTATTATTTAGAAGCATATCGGTACGGTTCGGTGTGAGTAATCGGTGTGAAATCATGTATCCCAAACCGAACCGATAGATTCGATTTTTCAATATTTCATAAATCGTACCTATCCAATTAACCGTTGGTACGGTTTTTCGGCATCGATTTTTTCGATTTTATTCGGTTTTTTCGATTTTTCGGTTTTATAGCTCACCCCTATCTAAATTATTTACATGCTTTTATTTGATTTACCCAAAATTTTAGTTAAAGTAGTATGTCTAATATCAATTTTTTAAAATAATTTTTTTAAAATAATTTTTTTGAAAAAAACTTTCTTACTAAAAAAAGTCTAAAACATTTATCTCTATTCAAAAAAAAATTAAAAAAAATACTCATAATGAAAGGATATTATCTGTCCCTCATTTATTTAGTTAATTTCTAACTTATTTTATATAAATTTTTTAAAAAACTTCCTTACCAAAAAAAGTCTAAAAAATTTATCTCAATTCAAAAATAATTTTTTTAAAAATAATTATACTTTTAAAATATTAATAATACTTATTAATATACCCTCATATCCTAAACCTCATATACCCTAAACCCTAAACCTCATATACCCTAAACCATAAACCTCATATATCCTATACCATATACCATAAACCTCATATACCCTATATCCTATACCCTATACCGTATACCATATACCCTATACCATATACTCTATACCCTATATACTATACCCTATACCCTATATATCCTATACCCTATACTCTATACCCTGTATACTATACCCTATACCCTATACCCTATACTCTATACCCTATATACTATACTCTATACCCTATACCCTATACCATATACTTTATACCCTATATACTATACCCTATATTCTATACTCTATACCTTATACCCTATACCATATACTCTATACCCTGTATACTATATCCTATACCCTATACTCTATACCCTATATACTATACCCTATACCATATACCCTATATACCCTATACCATATACCCTATACTCTATACCCTATACCCTCTACCCTATACCCTATACTCTATACTCTATACCCTATATACTATACCCTATACCCTATACTCTATACCATATATACTATACCCTATACCCTATACTCTATACCCTATATACTATACCCTATACCCTATACTCTATACTCTATACCCTATATACTATACTCTATACCCTATACCCTATATCCTATACCCTATACTCTATACCCTATATACTATACACTACAAGAAAAATAGCCTTTTGTGACTGCTTTCTGTGATGGCTAAAAAAAGCAGTCACCATAGACCAGATAAGGAGACGGAAATAAAAAGCAATCACGTTACCTTAACGAGATGGCAGTACAATCACATGTGCAATCACGGTTGGTATTTTCATCCGGAGCGCCAACGCGGGAAACATGAGGGAAAATGAAAAATCAAACGTGACTGCTTTTTTAAAACTGTGATGACTTTTGCAATCACGTTTGATTAATTATATAATTTTAATTCTAGATGAAGGAAATCTCTTTGTCTAGCTCCTTAAAGAACAATTGCTCATTCTGGCCCATTTCTAATGAACATAAGCTAAATTCTTACAGGTCGCTTAATGAAGGGAGCACTACCAGAAAAAGGTCATTTAGCGACGGAAATTTCCGCCGCTAAAATTATATTTCCGTCGCTAAAATAAATCACCGACGGAAAAATTCCGTCGGTGGTCCGCCGCTACCACTGTCAGCAGTTGCTCGACGGGTCAATTTCCGCCGCTATTTTTTTCTTTTACCGACGGAAATTAATTCCGCCCGGTGAATTAATGGTTTCGGCGACGGAAAATTCCGTCGCTATATTAATTTAATTTAATTAAATTTTCATTTCAAATAAGGAAATTTCCGTCGCTGTAATAAAAATTAATTTAATTAAATTAATTTCAGCGGCGGAAATTTCCGTCGCTGTAATAAAATTTAAATTAAAATTAAATTATTTCAGCGGCGGATTTAATTAATTTTAATTTCAGCATTAATTTCAGCGACGGAAAATTCCGTCGCTGATTCTGAAATAAATTTTAAAAAAATAATTTAAAATATCAATAAACCAAAATTTTTTGTACCTGATATAACATTTCAATTTATAAAACTAAAACTATAAAAACTAAAATTCAAATATCAGCGTACCAAATAAAAACTAAATACCACCGTACCAATTCGGGAGGGGGAGGGGGAGAGGGGGAGAGGGGGGAGGGGAGGAGGGGGAGAGGGGAGAGGGGGAGGGGGAGGGGGAGAGGGAGGGGGAGAGGGGTGGAGCGGGGGAGAGGCGGGAGGGGCTCCCGCGGGTATCAAATGTCTCAAATGTTTACAAACAAGTATAAATTAATACAAAAATGTCTAAAAATGTCTAAAAATGTCCGCAATCAACCTCGGGGAGGCGGGAAATTACCCTGGGAGTCCTGGCCGAGATGAGCCATCACCGCCGCCAATTGTCTTTGAGTCTCTGCATGCCGTCTCGAATCTACGCATGACGTCGATCGTTCTCCTCCCCGCATCCGCGTCTCGAACCGCCAAAGCATCCGGGGCAAGCTTCGCCCGCTCGCGTTTCTCCTCCTCCAACGCAGCCTCCAGAGTGTCGACCCTCGGATCATGAAACGTGGCCGGGCTACATTTCGCCGACGGCCGGCCGACGCCGACGGGCATTGCCGCCCGTAATCCCCATCCCTAACACTCGGGCTCCTCTCCTTGGATGTCCCCGAGAGGTGACCTCCCGCCAAACATCAGCACGAAGGGGACGGGCTCACGGAGGCGTTCCTTCGGGAACAACGGCGGCTTGATATGCAGCTTTGAAAAATAAAACAAACAATTATAATCATATACACAATGTAAGGTACATAAATAAATTTACATATTCAAAATCAAGTCATTTAATGGTAGTTTACTTACAAAGGCGAGTGCATCGATCGTCAACCCATTGCGGAGGTTGATCGGGCGCTGTAGAATTCCGAATATGGGTGCTAGCGTAAACATCCACAAAAGTGATATTCGGACCATACTCCCTTTCCTATAAATAAAATAAGCGAGATTATTACTTTGAAATTGTATATATAAATGCAACATTTAAACTGATTTAAAAGCATGCATACACTACATTTACACTAAAACTATGGATTTCATAGCATCAACATTGGCTCCCAGCTAACATACGTACATAAACCTATTTAAAAGCATCCATACACTACTACATTTAAATTAACATACATACCATGCGGCCGTGATGCTCGGCGACCGTGAGCGTCCCCCGTATGCAACGCCGCCGACCCCGAGGAGCCTCGTTTCTATTGGCCTCTGCCTCGTTCGGATATGCCTTCGCCGCAGGCGACCCCCAATATTCGCAAAATTGACCAAACACCTCATTGGTCATAAAAGTAGGACACAAGGGCTGTTGTCCCGCCGCGAGCCGAGCAGTATAATAATTTTTCTTCGTGGTACCTATAAAAAATATGAATATCTTGTAAACATATAATGATGACATTATAAAATTAAAAGAGTATAATCATTGTTAATTAAACTAATTAAGGATAGATAAATATGTTACAAATAAAATCCTTAAACAGCTTGTGAGCCTGCTCAAAGAAAACAAATCTAGCCGTCTCCTCGCTGATGTCTGGATCCCAATAATATTTAGCCTACAACATATAATGATAACATTACAAAACTAAAAGAGTATAATCATTATTAATTATAACATTTTAATAACAAACTAACATTTAAGTTTTAAATAAAAACCATTAACACATTACCTTAAACTCATCCCACGCATCCTCCTTCTGCCTCTGTGGCAATTTTTTCCAGTTGGGCCAAAACTCGGTCATTTTCCGAGACCGCCAGTATTGCCCGATCTTAGTGCCAGTGGTGGGGTATCCCCCTACAAACCTGCCAAGTATATTTATACAATAACATTTTAACTTAAATAATGAATTATATATAAATCAAAAAGGAACCAACTTATATCAAATTAATGAAGAGTTACTTACTGGTCATAAAGTGATGAGATCCGCACATATATCCTCCCCTCAGAATCGACGGTAGTCTGAGTACCGGCCCCAGAGGTGGAGCTAGTACTACTGTGTGAGGGGTCAACACCATCGCTACCGGATCGGGACGGTTGCGTCCCAGTAATCAAAGTGTAAATGGGCTTGGTCCTCTTACCCTTGCCCTTTCTACTAGAACTCATCTGTATTACAAGAAAATATTAAAATATACAACTTTAACAATAGGAAACAATATATTCACAATACATCTAAAACTTTAAAGTTCTAATAATCTAAAGCATTCACAATACATATAAAACTTTAAACTATTAATAATATAAAGCATTCACAATACATATAAAACTTTAAAGTTCTAATAATCTAAAGCATTCACAATATATATAAAACGACGGATATTAAAAATAATCTAAAGCATTCACAATACATATGAAACTTTAAAGTTCTAATAATCTAAAGCATTCACAATACATATAAAACTTTAAAGTTCTAATAATCTAAAGCATTCACAATACAATTTTAAACTTTAAACTATTATTAATCTTCGTCCCCATCATCATCACCGGACTCGAATTACTACAAAACTCGAGTTCTTCATCTTCGTCTTCTGACTCGATGAATCAAACTCTGGTTCCTCTTCCTCTTCCTCTTCCTCTTCCTCTTCCTCTTCCTCTTCCTCTGATTCATCAATATCAATGTGCGCGAGATGACCGAACGAGGCGGGGGAGTTGGCAAATTCACCGGTAAGATATCCTCCTCGGGTTCATCAACATTTTGAGGAATATGAGTGACATCATCTAATGGATGATTAGCCGATGAAACGTTAGGTGGCACCGGCATTTCATCCTCTTGATAGGGTGTTTCTAATGACGACTCAGTAGTTGTCGACGAGGGTAGGTTGTCAATCATGCTCCTAGCCTTGGTCATCCAAACAGCCCCACAATCCAGTCGGGTCGCGGACGAGGGTAGGGAGTCATGTATACCGTTGTGCTTCGAGATGCTAAGATGAAGACGTCGTCGCCATTATGTCCGGACGAGTCCTTTACATCGACGAGGTCAAATATGGGGTGCTTCTTAACACCTCGCACAGCATCCCGCCAATCACAATTGAACAAGACAACATCAAGTTTCTACCGAAATACTCCACCTCGACTACTTCTTTCAGACGCCATAATAATCATTCCCTATAAGCTTCACACCGCTATTCCACGTCAATTTAGAGCCCCGTAAGCTTTGGTATGAAACACATAGCCATTCACAAAATAACCGTTGTATAAATGAACGTTCAAGTACGGAGATGATGCTAAATGTCTTAACCTCGCAGCCTTGGCATCACCCGGATGTTCACTATCTATAAGACAATATTGTAACCAATTTAATACAATTTTAAGATTGAATGTTTAAAGAAGTGTATAGAATAAATTTGAATGAAACGAAATATTTACATATTTCCTTAGCCGCTTTGGAAATTCTCTTTACGTCCTAGTTGCGATGAGTTACGGAGATAAATCCCGAGCTAAATCTTCAAACATTCTCAGTAGGGTTAAACAAGGCATTTCATATGCAGGTAATTAAACATGCATAATTTAATAGACGAGGCATAAACATAACATCAATGACTTACTTGATATATTCCCCAACCTCGTCGCAGTTAAGAAGAACATACGTTTCGACCGCGGCAAACTCTTTAGCGGTTAACGTACGCGTACCAACCCGTTTGCCGAGGAACCGACTGTGGGATGAAAATACGAGAGATGTTTCCCTTAGACGGAAAACCACCATCGTAATTGCGGCCAACCCTAGTCAATCTCGTATCAACATCAGGAGGAAAATATGTTCCGACAAAGGCAACAATCTCATCTATAATAACGGCCTAAATTGAGGCCTCGACCATGGCCCTATTGCTCATCTTCCTTTTCAATTGGCCTAGATACCTAAAAGTCATTCGTAGATTAAAACATAAATAATGTTAAAGAAGGTATATTGTTAACGCTCAAATTATTTAGAAATAGAATAAATTCAATTACCTCTCAAATGGATACATCCATCTGTATTGAACTGGACCACCGACTCTAGCTTCGTATGCCAAGTGGACCGGTAAATGCTCCATAGAATCAAAGAATGAAGGAGGAAATATCTTCTCAAGTTTGCACAAAGTCACTACGATGCTCTCCTCAAGATTTTTCATGTGATCAACACGCAGTGTGGTCGATGTTAACGCTCGGAAAAACTCACTTAACTCTGTTAACGCCACCCGCATATTGTCGTGCAATGAGACCCCCGAGAGCAATCGGAAGTAGCCTATCCAAAGAAAACGTGGCAATCGTGACTCTTCAAACCCTGCACTTTCCCCTCCTCTACATTGACACAGTTACCAATGTTAGACGCGTAACCATCCGGAAGCCTTAAATCCTTGAGCCATTTCAGGAGGAGGAGCTTCTTTTCCTTTGTAAGCACGTATTGAGCCATCGGTCTAACTGGTTTACCATTGACGTATACCAAGTCTAAGGCCGGCCGCTTACAGATTTCCTTAAGGTCCTTTCGAGCTTTTTCGTTGTCTTTAGTTGTTCTCTTGAGCACCAGTTCTGGACTTCCAAAAAAATAGGTCTTGTTTTCAAGACACAATATAATGTGCAACCCCAAGGCCCAAACATTCAGCATTGGAGAAAAAGGTGATAACATTGTACATAGTATATCTAGAAAAAAAAAATAGGAAAGAGGTTGTTTTCATATCCAAACTCAAGTTCTTAACATTCACTTAGGCTTCAGCATCTACTATTACACAAACATAATTAACCATGTACATTTCATGTCAGTAATCGAAGTTCTTCCGTATAAATCTTATTCATCTCAAATACATAAATTTATTTACTAGAAGAAAATCTAATGACAACATGTGAATCCACAAACCATACAAACCAATCAGACAAAGAAATAAACAATAGAATGACAGAAATTCCAATCAATAAAGTAACATTCAATTAACAAGCACATATGTAAAATCCATCAAGTAGAAATTTAAGTCAAACGTAACATCTCCAAAGTAATGCAATAAAGATATTACTCAAGTCTTATCCAAAAGACCTAGTTAACAAAGGAGGACAATAAGCCAATATTCAAAAAAAAAAAAAAAAAACATGTAAAAACAAACCTAAGCAAGCTTAACCAATTTCTTGAAATTTCTTGAAATCGATAAATAAATAAATCATAAAAATCGATGAAGAGGGGGAATCGAAATACCTGGTTGATGAATACAGAGAAGAGAGAGAAATTGACCGTGGAAGGAGGCGGACGGACCAACGGAGACGACGGCGTGAGACGGTGGAGAGGTGGACGGAACCCTAGATTGGCAAAAATACAGAACCCTAGATTGGCAAAAACCGCATCAGCAATATAATTGATTAAAAAAGAATACAATCGAATGTAGTTTAACGAGGGGAAATCACGTACCTTGAAGAAGAGAGAGCTAGGATTGAGAAATTGGATCGCTTCGAGAGGGAGAGAGAGACGCAGATGGTGAAGACGGTGGAGATGGTGGACGGCGAAGGTTCGTCACGGCGGAGACGGTGGAGAGGTGGACGACGGCGGCGATTCTTCTTCTAGGTCGCAGAGAGAGCGGGAAGAGAGAGAAAGCGGGAAGAGAGAGAGAGGGAAATTGATACGTAATTGATATCTGAGGGATTAAATGAGTTTTTATAATTTCCCCCAGCGACGGAATATTCCGCCGCTAATTATTAATTATAGCGGCGGAAATTAAATTCCGACGCTATAATTAATATTTAGCGGCGGAATATTCCGTCGCTGTAAATCCGACGCTAAACTATACGTACGCTCACCTGGATCGATGACATGGCACTCTCACCGACGGAAATTTCCGCCGCTGATTTTAAATTCAGCGACGGAAATTTCCGCCGCTATTATTAATAAATATAATTGTTTTCATTATATTTTTGAAAAAATAAATAAATCATTAATATTTATTAATTTTAATTTAATAAATATCATTATTTTTATTTATATAAAAATAAATAAATCATAATAATTTATGATATATTTATATAAAAATAAATAAATCATAAATATTAATTAATTTTAATTTTATAATGCCATTATTTTTATTTATATAAAATATGAAAGTTATTTTAAATTACTCTCAAAAAAATAAATATGAGTCAATAAATATTATTTTTGAAAAATTTTTAATTTAATAAATATCATTATTTTTATTTATATAAAAATAAATAAATCATAAATATTAATTAATTTTAATTTTATAATGCCATTATTTTTATACCCTATACCCCTATACCCTATATCCTATACACTATACCCTATACCCTATACCCTATACCCTATACACTATACACTATACCCTATACCCTATACCCTATACCCTATACCCTATACCCTATACCCTATACCCTATACCCTATACCCTATACCCTATACCCTATACCCTATACCCTATACCCTATACCCTATACCCTATACCCTATACCCTATACCCTATACCCTATACCCTATACCCTATACCCTATACCCTATACCCTATACCCCTATACCCTATACCCTATACCCTATACCCTATACCCTATACCCTATACCCTATACCCTATACCCTATACCCTATACCCTATACCCTATACCCCTATACCCTATACCCTATACCCTATACCCTATACCCTATACCCTATACCCTATACCCTATACCCTATACCCTATACCCTATACCCCTATACCCTATACCCTATAAATTCTATACCCTATACCCTATACCCTATACCCTATACTTATATTTATACCCTATACCCTATACCCTATACCCTATACCCTATACCCTATACCCTTATATACCCTATACCCTATACCCTATACCCTATACCCCTATACCCTATACCCTATACCCTATAATTCTATATCCTATACCCTATACCCTATACTCTATACCCTATACCCTATACCCCTATACCCTATACCCTATAATTCTATACCCTATACCTATACCCCTATACCCTATACCCTATACCCTATACACTATACACTATACACTATACCATATACCATATATCCTATACCCTATACCCTATACCCTATACCCTATACCCCTATACCCTATACCCTATACCCTATACCCCTATACCCTATACCCTATACCCTATACCCCTATACCCTATAAATTCTATACCCTATACCCTATACACTATACCCTATACCCTATACCCTATACCCTATACCTATACCCTATACCCTTATACCCTATACTCTCTATACCCTATACTCTATACCTATACCCTATACCCTATACCCTATACCCTATACTCCTATACCCTATACTTATACCCTATACTCCTATACCCTATACTCCTATACTCCTATACCCTATACTTATACTCCCTATACCCTATACCCTATACCCTATACTCCTATAATTTATACCCTATACTTATACCCTATACCCTATACCCTTTATGGTTTAGTGGTTTAGGTTGTGGCTTCAGGTTCAGTGGTTTAGGCTTCAGGTTTCAGGTTTGTGAGGCTTCAGGTGTTTAGGTGTGGCTTCAGTGGTTCAGTGGCTCAGGTTAGGGCTTAGGTTTAGTGGTTAGGTTTAGTTTCAGTGGCTCAGTGGTTTAGGTTTAGGTTTAGGGTTTGTGGTTTCAGGGTTTAGTGGTTTCAGTGGTTTAGGGTTTAGGGTTTGTGGTTTAGGGTTTAGGGTTTAGTGGTCAGGTTTGGTGGTTTAGGTTTGTGGCTTGTGGCTTAGGCTTTGTGGTTTCAGGTTGTGGTTTGTGGTTTAGGGTTTAGTGGTTTAGGGTTTAGGTTTAGTGGTTTAGGTTTAGGTTTAGGTTTAGTGGTTTGTGGTTTAGGGTTTAGTGGTTTAGTGGTTTAGGGTTTAGGTTTAGGGTTTAGGGTTTAGAGTTAGGTTTAGGGTTTTAGGTTTAGGGTTTAGGGTTTAGGGGGTTGTGGTTTAGGTTTAGGGTGGTTAGGGTTTAGGGTTTAGGGTTTAGGGGTTTAGGGGTTAGGTTTGTGGGTTTAGGGTTTGGGTTAGGGGTTAGGGGGTTTTGGGTTTAGGTTTGTGGTTTAGGGTTTAGGGTTTAGGGTTAGGGTTAGGGTTTAGGGTTTAGGTTTAGGGTTTAGTGGTTTAGGGTTTAGGGTTTAGGGGTTAGGGGTTAGGGTTTAGGGTTTAGGCCGGGTTTAGGGTTTATACAAAACAAGGTACTAACCAACTATTAGACAACACTGGAGATTATTGTCTCATAAGTAATAACTAAGATATCCGTAAAACAAAGACCCACATCATTACTGCTGAGCACACTGCACTCTTTGGCCCCCACCACCGTGCATGTCATCATCTACATCGTAAGCTTCAATGTTGACATCGTGAAGGGTTGTCTCCTCGCACTCATCAAGCTCCATATCTGTCATCTGCGATGAAGGCTTAGGAGGCAAAGACACCCTCTAGGGCCTCAGATCATTGTACAGGGGAAGAAGGTCTTGGAAGTGGTTGTGGAGAAGGGTATGCAAAATGGACAGAAAATTACATTCCCACACGAGAAGCCGATGAAGCTCCTGACACTCTTACTGGAGACATAGTCTTTGTACTACAACGGAAAGAGCACCCAAAGTTCAAGCGAAAGGGTGATGACATATTTGTTAGGGGCTAAATATCCTTTTCAAACTTTCAAACCAACTTAATCAGACACCTCTAAATCCCTCTCTCCCATCCTCTCTCTCTCTCTCTCTCTTTCTCTCTCCAGCAATTGAATTTGAAAATAACAAATATCGAGCCGCTCTTACCCTGGTGCTATTTCATCTTTAATTTCAGGTAATTCCACATTTCAATTCTCTCCCTTCCTGTCTGGGTTCGACTTCCCAGATTCCTTGACTTCCGAACAATGCAAGGCCCTAGAGGGTGTGCTGCCTCCTAAGCCTTCATCGCAGATGACAGATATGGAGCTTGATGATGAGTGCGAGGAGACAACCCTTCACGATGTCAACATTGAAGCTTACGATGTAGATGATGACATGCACGGTGGTGGGGGCCAGAGAGTACAGTGTGCTCAGCAGTAATGATGTGGGTCTTTGTTTTCTGGATATCTTAGTTATGACTTATGAGACAATAATCTCCAGAGTGTTGTCTAATAGTTGGTTAGTTCCTTGTTTTGGACTAATCTTGTTTTTGTTTTATTTTGGATACTCCTCGACCTACCCATTCCATAACTTAACCCCCGAACCCTCAAATCTCTTTAAAATCAAAAAGGTTTTTCTTATTGTTTTCCTAAATAAATGATAAGTGGCGAAATTAAAATTTAAATTCTTTGTCGAAACAAAAACGTACATGAATGTTCGTTCAAAACAAAAAAAAAAAAGAACATGATGACGCCACAACTTTCGGGATCTCACAAGGATGAATAACTGGCTTGACTGAATGTGGTACTTATAATGGCATTAAAAATTAAAATTAATAAATATTTATGATTTATTTATTTTTTCAAAAATATCATAAATATTTATGATATTTTAATGTTTTTTAGTTTGTTATTTTGTTAATTAGTTCTAAAAATAAACAAAAATTACATTTTGTTATCGACAACGGAATTTTCCGTCGCCGATAAATAAAAAATATTAAATTATCGGCGGCGGAAATATTCCGTCGGTGTTTAATAAAAAAAAAACATTTAATTTCACCGTCAGAAATATTCCGTCGGTGTAATATTTCAAAAAGAAAAATAAAAAATATTTTAATTTCACCGTCGGAATATTTCCGACGCTGATAAATAATAAAATAAAAAAATGATATATTTTCACCGGCGGAATATTTCCGTCGCTGATAAAGATTTAGCGGCGGAATATTCCGTCGGTAAATCAACCGCCAAATTAGCGGCGGAAATAAACGAATATTCGAGGAATATTCGTTTTAGCGGCGGAATTTAGCGGCGGAATTAAATTCCGTCGCTAAATTTGACGCAAAAAATTTTCCGACGCTAAAGCCTATATTCCGCCGCTATTTAGCGACGGAATCTGTCCGTCGCTGATAATTCCGTCGCTAAATGACCTGTTTCTGGTAGTGGAGTCTCAATGACAGATTTGAGAAGGCTGCCTCATCTTCTGTAAGTTTGAGAAGTGATAACGGAGTTGAAAGACAAAAGGAGGTGTCCATTCACTCTATCCCCGCTACCAGTACTATCTTTTCTCTTTTATTCTTCTTTCAAGTTCCCTTATCTAAAGAAATTTATGTCACTTTTCAACAGTTTTTCAAGAGGTCGGAGGTAAAGGCGAATTCTAACGAGGCAGATAAAAGGCATCTTAATTCGAAATCAAAGGTGCATTTTTAAACAAGTGGTTACATTGATGCTTCAGACTAGTTGTAAATTGTTTATCCTTATTTAAAACTTTGTTTCTTGCCTTAGGAGGATAAAGAAGCGGAGATGAGAAAACTAAAGCAGAGTCTCACCTTCAAAGCAAAACCTATGCCTGACTTCTATAGAGTCCAAGGGATGTCAAAAAAATCCTTCAGAAAAGGTATGCATTGATCTCTAATGCTTACTTTTGACCAGAAAGTGATCATATTTGACAATGAAAAACCTGTAGGGAGGTGAGGCTAACTAAACTGTCTGTGAGGTGGGTCCTATTCGATGGAGTTTTTAAAATAATATCCAACAGAAACATTTTAGCTTCACCTGCCATGACTTGTAATATATAGTAGTTAGAAATGGTGGGCCATAGTGGGTACTTATTCTTCATTTCTTGGTTATGATGATGTATTAAAATTTATTTGTGTAATTGCAATGTGACGTAGCGTAGGACTTTATATGCTAATAACCAGCATATGCTGCACTTTTCATGGGTTCCGTTGGATGTGTATGTGCAAACCAATTCAATTTCTTTTAATTCTTTCTGCAAAATTTGACTATTGCGAGGTCCAGGAAAGATCTGATGTGTCTTGGGTACCTAAGATCCAAATTGTTGTGATGGTGACTATTAGCTGGCAGTGATTGGTTTAATTTTTGTAATCACTTTATTTTGGTATTCATGTGGTACTTCTTGGTAAAGCACATTGGTAGTTTGTGTGCAGGCCTATAAATCATTAAATCCTATATTGGTTGATTAGAATTTTAGAATCCTTTGCCTTGTTAGATAAAGAACTGAGGTTACACCACCTATTACACCATCAGGGTGTGGCTGCTTTCTGCTTCATTTATGCATATTGGTTCTTTCCTCTCCTCTTGTACAAAAAATATATAAATTTATGCATATTGGTTATTAAACTGATAACATACACACCAATGTTGCTGTTATAAATCAGATTTTGATTTTTGACATTTTTGTGTTGCTTTCTTCCAGATTGTTCTCTTGCGGAACGAGTAAAGAAGGGGAGTCTTATCTGGTTGAATGGAATGAGAGTGAAGGGGCCATATAAATAGGACATATTCAAGGTTTAGAAAGAAATCGGCTGGTGTTGTGCATCAAATGGACTGTTGTTATTGAGAACCTTGATGAGAAGGGGGAAGATGAGATGGGTGAGCATCAGGATTATAGTTAGTATGGTTATTTGATCTTTCTTTTGGTTTTGTGCTCTATAGAGAGTATATACCCTTAGACTATTGATTTTTGAACATGTGTAAACGGTTCTTGAACAAGTTTAGTAAGACATGAATAGTTTGTTAAATGTGATGGTGGATATTATTTTGAGACAATATATTTAGTTTTAAATGATTTAAAGTTTGTTTTCAATTAAGTTTTGGAAAAGTTTGTGGATTTATCAATATTAATTCATAATATTATGTAGTAATAATGCTATAAATAATTGTATTATTGTAATGAAACTTTAAGAACTAATGTGATGGCGGAACAATTAAAATGGGATAAGTTGATTGCAATTTCAGTCGCTTTCTCTAAGCAAAGGTGATTGCATTTCCAGTCGCCTTACACAAGCTAAGGTGATTGCATTTCCAGTCGCCTTCTCTAAGAAAAGGTGATTGCATTTTCAGTCGTCGCCTTCTCTAAGCAAAGGTGATTGCATTTTCAGTCGCCTTACACAAGCTAACGAGATTGCATACCCAGTCGCTTTATACTAGCTAACGTGATTGCATTTGTGATTTAATTAATTAAATAAATAAAATTTAAAAACCCTTTACGTGACGGCAAAAAGCAGTCACGGAAAATAAGTCTCTAAGGTGACTGCTTATCCCGTCGCTTTAAGCTATTGCGACAAGGGTTTACGCGACTGCCATGGCGATTGATTTCCCAGTCGCCTTACCTTTTCGAGACTGCTTTTCGCACATATGTGACGGCTTTTAGCAGTCAAAAAAAGCCTTTTTTTCTTGTAGTGATACCCTATACCCTATATACTATACCCTATACTCTATACCCTATATATACTCTATACCCTGTATACTATACCCTATACCCTATACTCTATACTCTATACCCTATACCCTATACTCTATACCCTATATACTATACCCTATACCCTATACTCAATACCCTATACTCTATACCCTATACTCTATACTCTATACCCTATATACTATACCATATACCCTATATACTATACTCTATACCCTATACCCTATACTCTATACCCTATACCCTATACTCTATACCCTGTATACTATACCCTATACCCTATACTCTATACCCTATATACTATATTCTATACCCTATATCATATACCATATACCCTATACTCTATACCCTATATACTATACCCTATACCCTATATACCATATATCCTATACCCTATACCATATAATCTATACCTTATACCCTATACCCTATATACTATACCCTATACCCTATACTCTATACCATATACCCTATACTCTATACACTATATACTCTATTTCCTATACCATATACCCTATATTCTATACCCTATACCCTATACTCTATACTCTATGAATATAAATAAATATTTTGGACATTTTTTGTATAAAAAAGTTATATAAAAAAAGTTAGAAAAAAATAAACAAATGAATGTATAATAAAGAAATCAGGGACGGGTAAAATTCTTTAATTTTTATTTATAAATTTATAGTTTTATTTTTATTTTTTATGAATATAAATAAATATTTTGGACATTTTTTAGTATTGAAGTTTTATACACCATGTATACTCAATATACAATATACCATTCATATACCCTATACACTATATTCCAAATAAAATATGAACTCAAATAATTTTATACTTTATAAAATTAATATTTGATATTCACTCTTCAAAAGATATATATTCATTTTAAAAATATAAATTACAATTAAAAAATAAAAAAGTTATGTTTCATTTTTTTTTAAATGAATGTTTATAAAATAAAAAAGAGAGACGGATAATAACATATACTTTTTTTGATTTCTTTAAAAAAATTTGGATAAAAAAAATTACTTGAGAAGTTGTTAAGTAGTGATTTTTTTTTAAAATGTTAAGTAGTGATTTTTTTTTTTAAATGTTACATAAAAAAAGTTAAGATTTAATTTTAAAAAAATAAATATACAAAAGAAAAAAAGAGGGACGGACAATAGCATATATTTTTCTTATTTTTTCTTTATTTTTTAATGTCTTAGTAATATATTTGAAATGTTTGTTAGTAGTGATTTTTTTTTAAAAAAAAAAGTTAAGAATTTTTATTTATAAATATATAATTTTATCATATTTGGCCTTACTTCATTTACATTTGAGGTAAACTTAACAATTATGTATTAATAAACATGCATTAAGCTGTATATATTTAAAAAAAGAAAAAAAAACAAATCCGTCGGTAATTCGTCGCTATTCCGTCGCTATTTCAAAAATAAAAAATATTATTGAAAAACTCAGTCGTTAATCTGTCGGTAATTGAATAAGAAATAATATTTATTTATTTTTTACTTTATATAGCGACGGAAACTATCCGTCGTTATATTATTTTGGAAATTCTGTCATTCCGTCGCTAAATGAAAATGAAATAATTTTTTTTTTATTTTTTAATTATATAGTGACGAAATGCATCCGTCGGTAAATTTTTCTTGCAATCCCTCGTTAATCCGTCGGTAATTGAATAATAAATAATATATTTTTTTTTTACTTTATAGAGCGACGGAAACTATACGTCGTTATATTATTTTGAAAATTCCATCGTTATTCCGTCGCTAAATGAAAATGAAATAATTTTTTTTTATTTTTTAATTATATAGCGACGAAATGCATCCGTCGGTAAATTTTTTTTGCAATCCCTCGTTAATCCGTCGGTAATTGAATAAGAAATAATATTTTTTTTTACTTTATATAGCGACGGAAACTATCCGTCGTTATATTAATTTGAGAATTTCGTCGTTGGATCCGTCGCTAAATGAAAATGAAATAATATTTTTTTATTTTTTTAATTATATAGTGACGAAATGCATCCGTCGATAAATTTTTTTTGCAATCCCTCGTTAATCCGTCGGTAATTGAATAAGAAATAATATTTATTTATTTTTTACTTTATATAGCGACGGAAACTATCCGTCGTTATATTATTTTGAGAATTCCGTCGTTATTCCGTCGCTAAATGAAAATGAAATAATATTTTTTTATTTTTTTAATTCTATAGCGACGAAATACATCCGTCGGCAAAAAAAATTGCAATCCCTCGTTAATCCGTCGGTAAATCGTCGGCAAAAAGAGGCGCAATTTTTTGGCGCCACTTTTACGACGAAATAGTGACGGAATCTTGTCCGTCGTTAAATCCGTCGGTAAAGTTGTCGTTTTCAGCTTAATTTTTTTTATTTTTTATCCGTCGCTAATCCCTCGCTATTCCGTCGCTATTAGTGACAGAATTGTGTTCGTCGCTAAAATCCGTCACTATTTGACAATTTTCTTGTAGTGCATGTTGAAGGTAAAGTGTCATTCTGGCGTTCTTAGATGCATAAGACCCGTTAAAGTGATTAACTAATAACAAAGAATCGATAAAGACGTTAAGATGAGTGACATCTAAGCTAAGAGCAGTAGATAAACCCAAGATCAAGGCTTCATATTCAGCTTCGTTATTTGTTGCTTTGAATTCACAAGAAACGGCCCGAGGGATTAACTCGCCTTGAGGCGATTTTAACAAGATGCCCAATCCTGCACCCCTTGAGTTGGATGCTCCATCTGTGAATAATGTCCAATACCTGGGAGAATCATTGCCTTCGAGATTTTGGACCTCTAGCTCCACCTCAGGTTGCAAGGTAGCACTGAAATCGACTACAAAATCTGCAAGTGCTTGTGACTTGATTGCACTCCTGGGTTCGTAGGAAATTTCGTACGTGCTGAGCTTGACGGACCATTTGGCCATTCTCCCCGACATCTCAGGGGTTCTCATAACAGTCCTGATAGGATAGTTAGTTTTCACAATAATATGATGCGTTTCAAAGTAATGACATAATTTAGTATATGCAGTGATTAAAGTGAGAATAAGTTTTTTTAGATGGGAGTACCTGCACTAGTACAGATTAGATCATATGAAACGCACCTTAGATAGCGCTTTTAAAAAGCGCTATCTAAGATGTAAACTTACATAGCGCATCCACCTTTTAAAATTTAATAATCAAAGTACAAATAATAAAAAATAAAAAAAATAATAACTAAGATAGCGCATATTTTGAAAAATGCTATCTTAGTGGAAGATTAAATAGCGCTTAACAGAAGCGTTATGTTACTAAACACGCTTCATAAGGTTATTTAGGTGTATAAACGCATCAAACACACGTACTCTCTCTCTCACTCGACTTCATCGCAATCTCCATTATCAAGGTCGCGAGAGGCGCAGCCGGACTACCCATCGGTCTTTTGGCTTCATCGCTCGTCGATTTAACGGGGTCAATGGTTTGAGCGAGTACACCCGTCGCTCTTTTGCCTTCGTCGTTCTTACTCGTCGTCGCTATTTCCGTCGTGGACCTGGTGGTGCAACAACAAGCGTGGTTGAATCTGGAGTAGAAGCCGATTAATTTACTTTCTGCCATTTATGAGGTTAGTAATCGCATCTACCCCTCCCTAATTTTAGGGTTTAGTTTCAATTTCAAAATTAGGGTTTTAATTTAGGGTGAATCTGGAGTGGAAGCCAATTATGTTCTGTTGCTGACTTGCTTTTGATGAAATCCACTTTTTCATGTTCGCGTGCAAGGGGGCGAGGAGAGGGTAATTGAGTTTATTTGGAATGGATGTTTTTCTTGAATTTTAGTTTGTTCAAGTGAAGATAGGTATGTTTTTGTTCAAGTGAAGATAGGTATGTTTTTGAAGTGGTTTGAATTGAATTCCTTCATTCGCTTTACATTGTTGGGTCGTTATGAAAAATGCAAATTATAAGTGCGTTGTGGATCATTCTGCATTGGATTGTCTAGCATTTTGGTGTTTTGTTCTAGAATTAATCCTCACAACTATGGAAGAAATCCATAGATTATATCAACTTCTGACTTCTATGTTCCACAATTTGTTGAGGCTGTTGATAGATTGCTACTGATTTTTTTTGTGCCTGTATGAAAAGCTATGTCGAACGCTTGCTTGTGCATGTATGAAAAGCTATGTCAAACGCTTGCTCGACTGTATAAGCAATGGTGAACTTGCAGAGGATAGAAGAAATGCTATGGCTGAACTTCAAGCTGTTGTTGCAGAAAGTCAGGCTGCACAGCTAGCTTTTGGGGCAATGGGTGAGTAACTCATTTTCACAGTACAATGTGTAAATCTTGATTTCAATGAATAACAAATACAATTAACTTCTATTGCAGGCTTTCCGGTGCTTCTGAGCGTGTTAAGAGAAGAACGTGATGATGTTGAAATGGTATTCCTACCAACAATCTTATCAATTTATAGCTCATTTTGTTGTACTCTTCTTCAATCTTGAGATATTGACATCCAATGTACTTACTTCATAAGAGATTATCACTGGTCTTTAAGTTGAAGCAGTTCCCGTTGTAGTACCTTTGGGTGTTCAGAAATACTTTGGTATTGAAAATATACAGTTTCAAACTTTTATTGAATTGGTCAGTGACATGCTGATGTGTCTACTTGGCACCATTTTGTAATGAATATGTGGCCTTTCAATAGTTCTCTAAAAAAATCCTTGACACGAGTAAAGTTTCCTTACTGTTCGCATTGATCTTTTCTTATTTTTGGTTCCTGCAGGGCATTCATGCAATTAACCTAGGGGACAGTGGGTTTATTGTGATCAGAGATGGCTCCACCGTCTTTGAATCATGGGTACAGCAACATGGGTTTAATTTTCCCTATCAGTTAGAGAATGGCCCCAATGGTGACTTGCCTAGTTCTGGTCAGGTCAGTTAAAATACAAATCCTGCTGATTTATTAAATTGTGCTCTTGTTTTCTTCTAGTGTTAAATGTCAAATCTTCTGTTACCTGTGTTTTGATAATGGAAAAATAAAAAAGTTGCTCATCCCAAATAAGCTTTACCAAATAAGTTTTGGAAATTCTTCTTTGTTGATCCTTGTCAAAGATGTCACGCTGCCTTTAAATAGAAATCTAGCTAGATTTTCGACATGGCATGATTAGAACTACCCCTGTCTCAAAATGAATGACCAAAACTTTTCAATTTTTCTCTTGATCAAGAGCATTTTTTTTAAAAAAAATTGGTCATTCATTTTGGGACGGAGGGAGTAGAATTTTTTGGTAACTTCAGACACCGTGGGACATTTGCTAGCTTAAATAGACGATGGAGTACAAGAGTTTAAAAATCTTGGGAAAGGAACTTGTAGTATTGTAGTACTCTGTGATTCCTTGGTGAGTTAGGCACTGTCCTTGTTAGGTCAGATCATTCACCTAAGTTACCTTATGGGCTTGCATGGAGGTCTTATAACAACGGAAAGGAAATTTACTACGCTATGAGTTGGTTGGACGTTTTTTTAAGGATGTAAATGGCGAGGAAAGAAGCGTTATTTCTCCCATTTGTTTCATCTCAATTTTTGTTGTAAACATAAGGATGAAATTCATATGAAAATATAAGATTACTCCCTCAGTTCCAAAGAGTAGTCCCAATTTGAATTTGGTGGTCAATCTAATTGAACTTTGACCAATCATTTATGATAAAAATAATTTTCATGAAATTCCTAGGCTATGCATGTGATCTGACACTTTCATGGGTTTGGAATTGTCAGGTTTTTTCATTTCCTGTTATACCGGGGGATATTATAGTAGCCGGGACAGATGGACTATTCGACAACTTATTTCATAGTGACATAATCACTATCGTAGTTCAAGGGGTGAAAGCAGGCTCCAATCCTGAAACGACAGGTCAGAATATAGCAGCTCTAGCACGTCAAAGAGCCCTAGACCGAACACAACAGTCTCCATTTTCCAAAGCTGAAAAATAGAAGGAATAATCTCATGATTTTGTCTAATTTTTCGTGGCTTGGAATATGCAGATACGCATTTCAGACTCTAGAGGGTTGGGCACTGGACGGGCACTATCGATCACTGATGTACATGAGGCCACTAGCAATATGGGGTATGCAGTGGGCACTCGCCAAAGGTTATTCTAGACGCTCCTCAGGTTAACATAATGGATAGAATCCACATTTCTCCTGTAAGTGCCAAACCTTCTTATTCCGAGACTCGTGTCAGTAAGGCGGGTAATAAAGTTAAGTGCTTCAGCAATTCTGTGTTTCATTGTGCATGCAAATAATGAGTTGATATCAAAATTTTATTCAGCTTTGCTTCCTCCCTGTAAGGCTTTCTCTGGGCTTCAGGCTGAGAGAGTGGGCAGTCGGAAAATAAACTCAAATGATGTATGTATGTAACCCTTGTTTTCCTCCTTTTCATGTTAGCTATAAGCTCATCGTATCTTATTTTCAAGTTATTGTTTCATATAGTATTGTTTTGCATTGATATTTTAAGCTGCTTTGGCCCCAGAGGCTTATGCTATTGCCTTTCTGTTTATTAATTAATCCAATGATTATGATCAAAATGATATACTTTTCATAATGTGTAATCTTGGTCGCTAGATTGCATCAATATGTGGAATGCCACAAATCAACTGTGTGAAAGTCAGATAAACTATTTCTTTAGTTAGAAACGAAACACTTACTTTGGGACGGACCAAAAAATAAAGTGTCACAACTGAATGTGTTTGAGACTTGCTATTGAACTCGCAGTTTTGAGAGCATTTCAAACCTATTTTCTGTAATAAGATCAATGAAGTATTTTCACTTTCATGTTTGCATGCAGGTAACACAGAAAAAGGCAGAACTTGCAATACTTGAAGCAATTGATTGTAGAAGAAGCTTAGATGAAGCAGCCTGGGATATGGTATTTCTTTGGAACCTCACCAATTTCATTTCCCTTTTCTGTTTTCGATGACAAGAAGATATGACGTAAACTACAATTTACTTTTGATATGCTGAATATCGGCACAAGTGTTTGTCTTGTTCATCTCATTCTGGAGGACGTTGCTGGATGTTTTGAACACGTGGCAGATCTAGCTGAAGATTTGGATGCAAATAATTTTTCCCCGAATGCTCTTCTAAGGGACGTTGCTGGATCTTTTGAATACATGTTTGGTTGATTACTTCAAGGGCCTGGCTAAGGTAGAAAGGGAACCTTCTTGTCAGCCTATTTCAAAGTTGGAGTTTGAGTTTGAGAGGCGTAGAGTAACAAAAGAGGACATCCGGGACTTAATATTTCGGGAGATTCTGGAGTATCATCCTCAATTACTTGAAGATTACTTGGCTGGGAATGAAGGGACAAATTGTTGCTCGTATCTTGGTCAAGGTCTGGAAATGCTTTTGTTGGTACATGTAGCTAGGCATAGTGTAGGTTGAGAGATTTTCAGTTATGGTTTTGATGTCAGTAACAACAATGCTTTTAAAGAACAAATATCTTTTAACTCTTGTTAGTTTATAACTCTTTTGTTGGATGATTGTAAGAATTATTGTTGTGTAATAAATGAAAGGTTGATTATTATTGTTGAATTGAATGATTGTTAGTTTCTATTAATTTTTATTTTTATATAATTTAAAATAGGTGCAGTAGGAAAAAAAAAATTAGCCCTCATTTAGTGCTTACTTGCATAGCGCTTCATAAAACGCTATGGAAGTTGATTTCTAAAAAAATAAAAGAAGTGCTTAGATAGCGCTTTTTAAAAACGCTATGTAAGTTGATTTTTTTCAAAATAAAAAAAGTTCTTAGATAGCACTTTTTAAAAGCGCTATCTAAGTTTGGAAGCTTAGATAGCGCTTATACAAGCGCTATGCAAACTTGCATAGCGCTAGCTTAGATAGCGCTTATAAGCGCTATCTAAGCTAATAAAAAAGCGCTATCTAAGCTCAAATCTGTACTAGTGCTGGTTTCCGCATCTAAAAGAGATTTACTTACATAGTAAACGGGGCGTTGACCGTCTTGATCTTCCTTCACCAGGACGGCACTTACCGCACTCTCTGATACGGCTAGGTATAAGTAGAGGGATTCACCAGGTTCGAGTTTAGCGATAAGAGGTGAGGACTTGAGATATTTTTTGAGGTTCAAGAAGGCTTCTTCTTGCTGCTTGGTCCACTGGAACAACTTGTTCTTCCTTAAGACGTCGTAGAACAATTTGCACTTTTCGAATGACTTAGAAATAAATCGATTTAAGGCTGCTACTCGTCCTGTCAATCTTTGTACATCTTTGATTGTTTTAGGAGATTGCAGGTTGAGGATAACTTTGATCTGTTCTGGGCTGGCCTCGATTCCCCTCTCAGTCACCATGTACCCCAAAAAATCCCGGCTCTGACTCCAAAGTTGCACTTGGAAGGGTTCAACTTCATGTTGAAGGCTTCTAAGATGTCGAAGGCTTCTGCCAAGTGTTGCACATGATCTTCTATATTTTTGGATTTTAACACCATGTCGTCTATGTATACTTCCATCGTTTTGCCGAGATGATCCTTGAACATCTTGTTCACCAGCCTTTGATAGGTTGCCCCTGCATTTTTTAATCCAAATGGCATGACAATATAACAATATATACCTTCGGGGGTTACGAAGGCGGTATCTTCTTGATCCAAGGGTTCCATTTGGATTTGCTGATAACCTCCATGAAGGTCAATACGTCATGGCCAGTTGTTTCATCTACCAGAGAGTCAATATGGGGCAAAGGGAACGGATCCTTGGGTCATGCTCTGTTCAGGTCAGTGAAATCTACACATACACGCCATTTCCCGTTTTTCTTCTCAACGACCACCACATTGGCGAGCCACCTAGGGTACTGTACTTCCCTGATCATCTTGGATTTTAGCAGTCTTTCTACTTCCTCCTTGATGATTTGATTCCGTTCGTGGGCAAATTTTCTCCTCTTCTGATGGACCGGCTAGATGGTGGGATCGATATTCAACTTGTGAGTTATGATGCTTTTGTCTATCCCGGTCATATCTTCATGTTTCCAAGCGAAACATAACTTTCTACTCTTCAGAAAGTCGATCTGCTCTTTCTCAATTTCAGGAGGTAAGTCAGCTCCAACTAGTACATGGGCATCAAGGTTGGAGGTGTCTATGGGCACTTTTCTTACGTCATACTCAGCAGCCTCCAAGACGTCCCTGACGCCCTTCTGTAATTGCTATATTGGATGGGAAGCAGAACATGCTTTCATATCTGTCTTATAGTACTCCTTGGCGGCTTGTTGGTCTCCTTTTACCTTGATTACACCCCAAGGTGTTGGCATCTTGAGGCACTGATGGTACGTCGATGGGACTGCCTTCATGCTATGGATCCAAGGTCTCCCCAAGATGAAGTTATACGCTGACGAAAAACCAATCACACAAAACTTTTCCATGGAGTTTAACCCTTCAACATAAACGGGCAATTTGATTTCCCCAATTGTTTGCTTGGTCTCCCCACTAAATCCCACTAAAACAGAGGAGTTCTTCACAACTTCAGTTAAGGGGATTGACATTTCTTCTAAAGTGCTTTTCATGACTAAGTTGACTGAGCTCCCATTATCAACCAAGATACGCTTGACCTTACAATTGGCAATCTGCAAGGTGATGACTAACCTGTCATGATAAGGATCCAATATATTTTCTTTGTCGTCTTGATAAAAAATGATCTGCTGGCCCAAGGAGTCATCTAGACGTCGCGCTGGTAGTTCCATTTTGTCTTCTTTGGAATTTTTGGCATGACGCTTCGCTGCGGAATACGTGGTGCCACAAATGTCTGAACTGCCTGTGATGAAATTGATCACCTTAGTTGCAGGAGGGGGTGAAGATGGTGTGTCAGCCACGGCTTCCTTGGTTTCGGTCCGCCCCTTTCTTTTCCCAAGCAGATCTTTAAGGAGACCCTTTGAGAGTAAGTGACTGATCTCCTTCCTCAAGGCGATGCAGTTTTCGGTAGTGTGGCCAAAATCTTCATGGTAAGCGCACCATTTGGATTTGTCCTTCCAAGGTGATGTTATATCGGCTGCCTTGGGCCATCTCACCTTGCCACCTAAGTTGTCTATTGCGTGTAGGAGTCCTGAAACGTCAACAGAAAAACAATAGTCACTAATCTTAGGATAAGCTGTATCGTCCTCAACACCATCATCTTCTACAACATTAATTTTAGAAGAGTCAGTTTTAGAGTAGGGTTTTCCCCTATTAGATCGTTGACGGGACGAGTCCGCCTTCCTGTCAGGATTTTCTTAAGTAGGCGTCTTCTTTGACGCCTTGCCATGGACCATCTCGTCTTCTTCTAGCCTGATGAAACGAACGGACCTCGTCCTGACTTCTTCTAAGCTTCTAGATGGGAACATGACAAGATATTGGTAGAATGGTGATTCTCTCTTCAGGCCCATCCTGAAAGCTTCTGTTGCAGTCGACACGTCAATGTGAGGAATGCTTACGATTTCCTTGTTGAACCTGAACACGTAGTCTTTTAATGTTTCGTCAGGTTGTTGCACAATCCTGTAAAGGTCATTGTGAGAGCCCGCGCTCGAGACGAATCCCTTCGTCACGTAAAACGGCGAGTTTCCCTCGTGCTAATGTGCGTCGAATGCACTCGATTTCTCATAATGGTTACCCTTTTGAGTTTTGAAAATCAGAAGAGTCGCCACCCCATTTTATTTTAGGAAAAATGAAGATAAAACCTTTGTTTTGAAAAGAAGTGGGTTCGGGGGCTAAGTTACGAGAAGAGAAGGCACTCTCCTCGCCCGTGATGGTCTCTAGTATGCATGCC
The DNA here is from genome assembly GCA_022495995.1 of Adenophora triphylla var. japonica. Classification (NCBI taxonomy): domain Eukaryota; kingdom Viridiplantae; phylum Streptophyta; class Magnoliopsida; order Asterales; family Campanulaceae; genus Adenophora; species Adenophora triphylla. The sequence continues at coordinate 60,164 of JAFEMH010000588.1, read as the reverse complement.
ACGTAGATTCAATTTTATGCCTTTTATGCCTTGCTTTTATGCCCTAACAAAATGGTGATTTGATATAAGAGGAAGTCTTCCTATTCTAGGAATGCTTGCTTTAATTCACAAATGAGAGTCGGTTTGGGCGGACTCACACTTGGTTTTGAAAATGGTTTTAGCATTCATATCCAGTAAAGGAAACACAGAAAAGGGGGTGGGGGATTAATATTTACATTGGTGTACAAAAGGGAAACAAATCCCAAAACAAATAAATGTCCAAAAGTCCGTCCCCAAGCATTTTTAGGGACTGCTGCGTCGTTCTTCTTTGGGTACCTGTTCTTGTACTCACTAAATCTGGAAAGTAAAGGTCAACAAAACTTCCTAACACATTAAGAATCTACCATGATTTTTCCTATGATTTTAGGAGTAATTTATGGTGTCCAAACAAGGCATGCAAGGCAATACTTTCCACAGCCCAGTCTGACAGATTTTCATACATCCATAAAATATCCACTTTTTGCATCATGAAAACAAAGGAAACATGGAAAGCACTAAACATGAAAGTTGTTTCTAACATCTCAAAGTATAGATCTGGAGAGTTTCAAGGCCATCCAACGAGTTTAAGTCATTCAAAATATCTCTGACTTTTCATGTCAGAGATGAACAAACACAAATCTGCAGATCAAGAGCTTAAACAATAAATGGAAAGAACAGCTTCTACTCATGGGAAAAATATGATTTTAGCATTCTCGTATTCCTCTGTTTGTCTAAGACCAAATCCCAAGTTTGCTATGCTTAAACAGAGCAACAAGACACAAAGGTACAGCTTGGACAGACCACTGGAAATCCACAAAAGGCATGGAAACACTCATGAAAACTCACTCAAATGAAAAGGTATGAACATGAAACTTTGGATAAACATAGATCTATATGTTAACAACACAAAACTACAGATACTTGAGCATTTAATCATTGTATATAATCACTTAGAAAGAAGAAAAACAAGATTCACCAACATTACATCTTTGGACATCAAATGGAGGTCTAGCCTAACAAAGTGGCTAGACCTCAAAATAAACTACATATTCATCTACATTTTATGCAGACCTAACAAAGTGGCTAGACCTCAAAATAAACTACATATTCATCTACATTTTATGCATATGAAGATTACAAGATGAGAATATTACCTAGGTTGTGCTCCCTTTGCTTCCAAGGGAAGGCTTTTTGATTTGATTTTGAGAATGTTTTGGATGAGTGTTTGAAGAATGCTTGAGTTTGTGTTTGAAGTGTTTTTGAGGTAGTGTTTATGTGGTGGTTTGTGGTGATTTTTGTGGTGGTTTTGTTGTGGTTGATGGGGGTTATGTGGTGGTGTAGAGAGAGTTTATAATCTGAGTTTTTTTTTAGAGAGAGAGATGGAGTTGTTGTTTTTTTTTGTTGAATGGAAGAGTGAAGTTGGGGGGGGGGGGGAGAGATGTCAAAGTGGTCCGATGGGATGAATGGAGGAAGGCTCCTTTATGTAGCCGGCCATGGAGGGAGTGAAGTGGGCTGATCCTTTTTGCTTTTTTTTTAGTCAAATCTTAGACTTGTAGGATTGGAGTATAGGGAGGAAGAAGGTAATGACGGAGATAGGAAGGAGGGGGAGGAGAAATGACGTTGGGTCACACTCAACTGGCCAATCAATGCAAGTGGTGAGTTTAGCTTCTCTTGCAGTGCTTTTGTCATTTTTGTTCGACTTTTGCTTCGCAGCTGCTCGGATGTGCGCACTTCGGAGTCTCGGTTGTCCGCGAGCCAAACGTCAAAGTTGCTTGAAATAATTTTGCGGTCGATATGGTATATCTGAAATTTGTTAATGAGCAAGAAATATCATAATATGATTTTTAATGCACAAAATGGTCGATAAAGGATTGTTTTGACGTTCCGGGCCTCGGTCCGGGGTTTCGAGGTCCGTATTTTTGTAAATATGTCCTTTTACTCGATTTTTTGTCCTGATTAAGAATCTGGACTCCGTTTTTCCATATCATGCACCGATAAGGCGAACGGACTTCCCGCGTGGCCAAATCGAGGTTCTAGGTCAATTGCAAAGGTTTAGACCAATTAACAAGGTCCGTCGGGGGGTGTGAGATCGGGGTGTCTACAGTCACTTGTTAATCTTTCAAACACACGATTGCAAGAAAATTGGTTAAGAAATATGTTAATTAATTGAGAGTAAGATGAGATGAAATGCATAGGCTGATTAGTCAGCCACATCAAGGCGGGACCAGATAAGGTGGACCCAAAGCCTCTACACAAGTAAACTTCTTTAAGGTGCGGAGGAATGCTGATGATGTCCATCTTTTCATGGTACAGGGCTATATGCTATGCAGGATCTGTTATGCCATCATATTGATTCATGGGAGGTACTTGGAATCTCTTAGGGATCTCCACCCCAGCTATAGCAGGAACAAAACGCGAATCATGATGGCTGGTCGGAAAGGCTTGGTTGAAGGGCAAGGTAACTCCTGGAACCTTCATGAGAATATCCTTGATCTGTTGCACCTCCCTTGCAAGGTTAGTATCTGCACCAGGGTTAGTGGTAACTATTGGATGGAAAGGAGTATTAAATGTGTTAAAACATCCTGTTTGCCCCATTGGAGACGGGGTTGCAAAGGTGAAGCCTGTGGACAATGGCACCAGGTTAGAGGTAACGGTGGTGCTCTCAGTCTGAACAGTGTTGAACATGGACACGTTGCCTTGACCACCTCTTGCACTCGTCCCAGCATCCGAGAAAAGAGTCCTAGGCTGCAAAGGCGAAGTCTCCGGCATGCTGACTATTGGAGTGCTGCGCCCTGAAGCTAATAAATCATGGCGTAATCTATCGATGTGATTAAAGATCATCCGATTGGTATGCTGCTGCCCGTCAATCTGGTCCTTCAACTGCTGCATCATAGACATCATGGTAGTTATAACTTCTAGGGAAATTCCAGGCAGCGTCATGGATGAAGATCCTCTCAAGTTGAGCCCTTGGGTTTGAGATGTAACAGCACTAGATCCGAAAGGCGAATGCATGTTAAACGTCATAGGCAGGCTTGACGTATTGGTTCTTGCCCCAGTCGTAATGATGGGGGTAGACATTGCTGAAGTAGGATTGCTCATCTTGTTTGGAATCTAAAAAACCAAAGTTCCCACGGACGGTGCCAAATTGTTTTGGACAAATTTCAACAATTAAATTTATTTTATCAAGGATGTTTGGGCACAAATGGAATATAATTCACAAATCAAGATGAACTCGAGGATGTAACGAGGAAACCCTTTGAACAATCGTTCGTAGGAAAAAACCTCGGGAGGCTTTTGGGAAAGCCTACCTAAACCAAAAAAGTCTTATTGATCGTAATAGTTTTGAGTACAAAGTGCAGCACAAGAGTAAGCAAGAGTGTGTAACGTGAATACATGTGCATTTTAAGGGTAATATATAGACATGATCGTAACTGAAAAATAACAACTTGAATGACATGCTGATATTTCGCCTAGAATCTCGCCATTTGTTGATGAGGATCAACTGTTATCCCATAGGTTGATAAATGGAGGTATGATGTCGTTGTTTGACCAAGCCCAAACGGTCATATGAGTGAGTTATTTTATTCATAATTCCATTCCAGAAAAATAGGAAATATACAATGAATAGTTTCAAGGCGTTAGTCCAAGATGTAAATTAAGACGTTACCTCAAGGTGGATGTCCAAGATGTAGAACATGCTGAGTGAATATTTTAGGGTGAAACAGTTACCATTTTGCCAATCATTAAATGACAACTTACACTCATGAATTCTACACATTAATTAATTTTCTACACTTATATTATAACATTACATTTATGATTTATACATTTTCGTCAACATGTTTATGTATATTTATCAATCATACACATTTTGCAATCCATGTTCTAACAATAACTACCAAATTTGAACCATGGAAAGAGAGGGAAGTGATATTAGAGTTTAACAAGATCTGAAATGGGCTGATGTGGTAGTTGATGATGGCACGGGCATGGACGAATGAGGAATGAGGAAGAGAGGGGATCGTGGGGGCGAAGATCTGGAAGAGGCGGTGGCATAGGGCAGAGGCGGCGACTGGGGTTGCCGGAGTAGAAGGCAGGTCTTGCGAATGGCGGCGTGGATATGAAGGGAGGGGGAATGATGAGAGACAGCGATGGGAGAAGGGTTAATTTGAGGGAAGAAGAGAGAGGGAAGGGAAAGGTACTAGCAATTACTGGGAAGTGGGAAGGAGTTGGGGCTGCACTTTGTGTGGATACAAAAAGAAAATATTTAGGGTTTAGATAAGGAAAGGAGGTGGGGTGTTATTTGTAAATTTTGATATTAGATTAGATTTCCTTATTTTACCTTTTACTTTTTATATTTACATTTATACCTTAATAGTTCTTTAACTTTAGTTTGTACTGATTTTCCTATTTTAGCTTAAAATTTGTGATGAGCCCGGACCAGTTGGACCGGGCCCCCGCTCGGTATGGTCCAAAGGACCAATGACGTGGCACTCCCTAGACCGCCGGAGCCAAGACCGCGAACAGATAGACCCCTGAGGTTAAGACCGCGTTCCTCTCCGCATCATCCTACTCCAGACCGGAGGGATCCTGACCGCTGGCTTGGTGACCGCAGGAGGTATTACCGCTCCATCCGTGCCCGCGTCAAATACCTTTGACTGCGCCCAAGATGTTGACCGCGGGCTCATACCTGCCTCCCGGTTATCTCACCTGCCTCCCGGTTAAATACCAAGGCTTAGTGATCACGTTAGCTTACTGGCTCTGACATGCAAGTTGCCGGCTTAATCCCATCGCATTCAATGCGGCTCAGACAGGCGCCTACTATTGCCATTAATGCGCCGCGCCGGATACACGGCTCCTGTCCACATCAGCGACATCCCCTCTGACAGAGGATCCTCCTTCCCTGACAGACCCAATCAGATGCGAACACGTGTATGCGGTCAAATACCAAAGTGCCCCTTAGGGCTGACCTCATGGCCTACGTCAGCGAGCAGCTCCAAATTGCCTATAAATAGAAGACCTTTATCCCCTTGGACAAGGTAAGTTCCAAATATATATTGTAAGCCATATTACTCTAAAACCCTAAACACTCACACACATTCAAGGTATTCAAAGCCTTATTTCTCAGTATTCTTACTCTCACACCCGAGGGCCTGAGTTGGAGTAACATTCAACTTTGACCTTAACGGTGCTTTATTTGTGGTGTGTTCTAGGTACATTCAACCACTAAATATATCCTGCCAGATATCCCCGAACCGCTCTGACCCTGAAAAGCTTGGCGTCATCAGTGGTTCCATTGCCGGGAACTTTCATTTTATTTCTCGTAAATTCTTTGTTTTCAGACACCCCTCGTGTTCTAAACAACTGATTGTCAAAAAGCCTTTCTTTTTCAGTCATCTCTTTCAAATATGTCTAAGATTTTGGAAAACACCGGTCATTTGACCCTCCAGGCGGATGACCAGGCCTCACCTTCCAATGTCAATAAAGACAAGCCAACCACCTCCCTTTTTTTTTTTTTTTCTTCTTTTTTCAAAAAGAAGGGGATCAACACATTTCACCGCTCCCCCCTTGATGCACTTCACAGAGGCGCCTAGCTATGCTAGGGAGGGCAATGTCATTCCCTCTAACCACTGGTGGGGGAATCGAACCCATGACCTCCAGGTTGGAAGCCATGAACTCTAACCATCAGGCTAAGCTGTTTTTAACAGAATGGGGGCCCATTCTCAAAGTCAAAGCACCCTCTCCCCTGGTCAAAAGGCATTACACAGGCTAACGGATGAAGCCCTAGCTGAAAAAGCCCAAGCTCTCCTAAATAACAGCCCAAAAACTCCCAACGCTCCTGCAAAAGCTGCCTCCCCAAACACTCCCCTCTCCCCCGAGCAGATCCTAAGGAGGCAAGAGATCCTGGCTGCCAAGTCCAAACTGGTCGCTGAGGCCATGGCCATCAACGACGCTCAGATGGAGATGTTTGAGATAGAGGCAAATGGCGGAGTACCACTCCCGCAAGGGTCCCAAAGGTTCTCCCAACGAGCCCCTGCTAACTCGCTTGCTAGTCAAGCTAGGGGGGCAAAACGGGATGAACCAACCCTCAACCGTGGTCAGGTGCCCAGACGCAGCGTAGTGCAAGTGGAGGAGAGCGAGGAAGTAGGGGAAGAGGCACAATTAAATCGCCGTGCGAGGTCCCAAGCCAGACCCTTGGCTCCGGCCAGGGAGAAGGCCGTGACTCCACGTACTAAGAAACAGAAGGTTGACGATCAGAGCCCTGAATTTGTCAAATTTATGCACGAAATTTGGGAAACCCACCAAAAAGTAGCCCAGAGGTGTGGCCGCACCATGGATGCCTTCAGCGACAAGATTGCTCGGGCACCCATTCAGAAGGGTAAGCCCCCCAGATGGAGACATACGATGGCTCTAAAAATGCCAAAAACGATATGGGACGGTTTGAGGGACAGATGGCCCTATTCTCCTCGGACGAGTACGTGATGTGCAAAGCCTTGGCTGCAACTTTCACGGGCAAGGCCTTATCCTGGATGCTGGCCCTCAAGCCCAGGTCCATCAAAACCTACAACCAGTTCAGGCACCTCTTCTTGAATGCATTTGCCGGGGCAGGCGAGCCCGCTAAACCAAAGACAGATCTTGTCCGAGTCAAATAGGCTGATAACGAGACCACCAAAAGCTACATCTCTCGATTCCGAAAAATGAGCGAGCAGATTGTGGATTTGGAAGAGGGTGATATCCGGCTCTACTTTGAGGGCGGTCTCACCTCCTCATACCTCAAAATGAATTCCGCCTCCAATCGGCCTAAGAGCGTGGAGGAAATGTACGAGAGGGCCTCTACCATTGCTTCAGCCGAGGAACCCAATGTGGCCCCTACCCGCGTCCCCGCAAAAGATAGAATCAGTCAAGTCCAGGACACCAGCCAGGAACCTGCCCGCGTGAATAATCAGGGAAAGAACCGAGGTCGTGGAACGGACAAGCTCCGAAAAGTGGTGGAGGAAACAGTTTATACCCCACTCACCGAGCCGCGGGCAGTAATCATGAGAGCCTCAGAATTTCACCCTCCTCCCCCAATGATCCGGAAACCAAATGAAAGGAGTAGGGCCAAGTTCTGTGAATACCACAACGACCACGGCCATGGCACTGAGGACTGCTTCCAGTTGAAGCGAATTATTCAGCAAAGGATCAATGACGGGGAGCTAACAAAATGGATTAAGGGCCATAACAATGCCACCAATAACAATAATCAACAGCGGACACGAGCACCCCGTGGTCCCAAGAGGGTTGAGAGAAACAATTACGATGACGAGTTGGGTGACTATGAGATTTATTTCATTGGAGAAGAGCCTCTATCCAACAAACAGCTCTCCCTCCAGATTCAAACCTTAGAGAAGGTTTTCTTGATTCCTCTAATGGCTCCCGAGGAGGAACAAGAAGTGGGGTTTAAAAGGAGTGAACTTGCCTCCTCCCTCTTTCACTCTACCCAACCCCTCACCATCAGAATGAAAATCAACCGGGCGAACATTGGCCGAGTTTTAATAGACACAGGCGCGGCCAGGGATATACTCTACTACCATACTTTGGTAGGCATGAGAATGACCGAGGCCAACCTAACTCCATACGCGGGCATGCAAGAGGGGTTCACCAATCACTCCGTTGGAGTAAAGGGGACGATAGTGTTTGAAGTGACTATTGGGGAAAAGCCCATGCAGAAGACGACCAAAATTACTTTCATGGTGGTCGATCTTCCTTCCTAATACAATGCCATCCTCGGCGTAACTGCTCAGGCCGAATTGGGAATAGTCACTTCCGTTCCCCACCAAAGGGTGAAATTTAATACCCCGGGCGGGGTTGCCACAATAAAGAACCAGCCCGGGAGATTCCTCCGAGCACTAGAGGAGAAGCGAAAAGTAGAGAAAGGCAAGACATCCTGCCCGCAGAAAGAGGGAGAGGACAAATTGAAAAAGGGGAAAGCCCATGAACTTGTTCCGGCACCCATTTCCATTGGCATGCTTTCTTTCCATACCACAAAGGTGGAGCTCAAGACGAGAAGAAAGTCCAAGCAGTTGGCCCCTATTGAGGGAGGTTATATTGATAGGGGAATTGAAGGAAAGATTGATCGCGAGGTCATATATTCCATGGCAGCGCTGACCGGAGCCCAGGCCAACCCCCCAACTATTGTTATTGACTCCTTGCATAATCGTGAAATCAGCGACCTTCGACCTAACGACGAGCTCGAGGAGGTGGTTATCAACTTCCACTTCCCCGAGCAAACTGTTAAGGTCGGGCTAGAAACTCACCCCGAGGAGAGAAGGATCCATATTGAGTTCCTTCGAGCAAATTGTGATGTGTTCGCATGGAGGGTGGAGGATATGCAGGGAATCAACGAGGACGTGATCCTCCATAAAATCAATGATGACCCATCCTTCAAGAACATTCACCAAAAGTCAAGGTACTTCTCCCCGGAGAAGGAGATTGCAATCAAGGAAGAGGTTGAGAAGTTGCTCAAAGCGGGGATAATAAAGGAGATCTTCTACCCCAAGTGGCTAGCAAATGTAGTCATGGTCAAAAAAGCCAACGACAAATGGAGGATGTGTGTTGACTTCACCGATCTCAACAAGGCATGCCCCAAGGATTGCTTCCCTCTTCCTCGCATAGACAGATTGATGGATTCAATAGCCGGTCACAGAGTATTGAGCTTCATAAACGCATACTCCGGCTACCATCAGATCCAGATGGCTCCTGAAGATGTCCGCTCCGTAGCTTTCATCGTTGTGGGCAAGACATATTGTTATACAATGATGCCCTTCGGGCTGAAAAATGCGTGAGCCACCTACCAACGAATGGTCAATATTGCCTTTAAGAACCAATTGGGCAGAAACCTTGAAGCCTACATCGATGACATGGTTATAAAGACAGGAGAAAACATCCACTAGCTCGACGTGGAGGAAACTTTCTCAAACTTCCACCGCAATAACATGAAATTGAACCCCCTAAAATGTGCATTTGGGGTGAAGGCGGGCAAGTTCCTTGGATTCATGGTCAACCAGCGGGGAATTGAAGCTAATCCCGAGAAAATTCAAGCGCTGTTGGACATGAGGCCTCCTGCCTGCGTGAAGGATGTCCAAAAGTTAAACGGGTGCATCACCGCACTTGGCCGCTTTATCTCGCGGTCAACAGAGAGATGCCTCCCCTTCTTCAAAACTCTAAAAGGGGGAAGAAAGATGACGAATTTGCATGGAGTCACGACTGCCGTCAAGCTTTTGAAGAAGTCAAGAGATACCTCGGGCAGCCCCTCACTCAGGCGGCCGGTGCAGTGGAAGAACTTTTTCGTTTTTAGCATTCTTGATACGCGGTAGGCTGCTGTTCTTGTAAGGGAGGATAATAACTCCCAAAAACCAGTTTATTATGTATCTAAGGCACTTTCCACCGTAGAAGGGCGTTATTTAAATATAGAGAAGTTAGCTTACGCCTTGCTTGTATCTGCTCGAAAATTAAGAGCCTACTTTTCTGCACATCCTATAATTGTACTCACTGAGGCCCCGCTTAGAAAGGTTTTACACAAACCAGAGTCCTCGGGGAGAATGCTAGCTTGGTCTATCAAGCTCACTTAGTTCCATATCATCTACTCCCCGAGAAGGACAATCAAAGTACAGGCATTAGCTGATTTTGTGGCAGAATCGTCATTTAAGCTAGCGGACAGCGACCTTGGGAAAAGAAAGCGGGCAGAATCAGAGGAAGCCCAAGATAGCTCGGACACTGAGATTATACAGCACAAAGAGCGTTCAGAAGAAGTGTGGACTTTATTCGTGGACGGCTCTGTGAGCAAGTTAATAAGTGGAGCGGGCATACTCTTGATCGCACCCTGCGGGGAGAAATTCAAAAGAGTTTTTGAGATTCAAATTCGAAGCTTCGAACAATCAGGCTGAGTATGAAGCAATTATAGCAGGCATGGAATTAGCAAGAGACTTAGGAGTTCAGAATATTGAGATCAATAGTGACTCTCAGCTCATAGTAAATCAAATTAGGGGGGAGTATGACACGATCAACCCAGTGCTAACTTAGTACTGCGATCTAGCAAAACCCCTCATCAAAAATTTCACCTACTATGAGCTGAACCAAGTCATGAGGAAGGACAACACGGAGGCTGACCTCCTCTCCAGAATAACCGATCAAGAAGTCATGGACTTAGAGACGGATTGCCAGATAGAATTCACGGAGAGACCTGCTATAGATCGAATTCAGATAAACAATATTGAGAATCAATTAAGGGACTGGGTAGATGAGATCAAGGATTACATCGAGAAGCAAACCCTCCCCGAGGATCCAGCAAGGGCAAGAGCCATTGGAAAGGTGTCCGCGAAATACCTCATCCTGGATGGAGTACTTTTTCGACGATCATACACCAAGCCTTTGCTAAGATGCGTCAAAACTCACATGACCACCAACTTACTCTATGAGGTTCATGAAGGAGTTTGTGGCGGACATCCCGGTGCTCGCACTCTCTCAGACAAAATCAAATTTCAAGGATTTTATTGGCCTACGATGCGAAGAGATGCGCAAGAGTACGTAAGAAAGTGTGATAAGTGCCAGCGATTTGCGGACATCCCTAGACTACCATCAATAGAGCAGACTTTAGTTGTACCATCGTGGCCATTTGATACGTGGGGGATTGATCTGATTGGACCATTCCCAACTGCTCGAGGAAGCATTAAGTATGCTGTTGTGGCCGTGAATTATTTTACCAAGTGGACGGAAGCAAAGGGCTTAGCCACTATCTTCGAGGAGAATACTATCAATTTTGTCCACGATCACATCTATTGCCGATTTGGGGTTCCACGAGCAATAATTTCGGACAATGGCACTCAGTTCTCCCCAAAATTCACTACTGAATGTGTGAGAATGAAGGTACAGTATCGCCAGTCCGCAGTTGCTTACCCCCAAGGGAACAGCCAAGCTGAGGCCGCGAACAAGTTAGTCCTAACCGCCTTAAAGAAAAATTTGGATGGGCGAGGAGGACGATGGTTGGACGAGCTCCAGACCGCATTATGGGTTGTCCGCACGACGATCAGAAACTCAACAGGAGAAACTCCTTTCTCGCTCACGTATGGGTCAGAGGCAATGGCTCCAGTTGAGGTTGCCCTACCCTCGTACAGAGTCACACACTTCGATGAGTCTCAAAACGAGGCAAACAGAAGGTGTGACCTGGATGATCTCGAAGAAAAGAGAATGCGGGCAAATGAAAAAATGGTGATCTACAAGCAAAAGGCGAAGAAGCACCATGATAAAAGAGTAAATAAGAGAAGTTTTTCAGTTGGAGATTGGGTACTCAGAAATGTGGAGGTCCAGGGGACCCAACCTGGTTTCAACAAACTCTCCCCGAAATGGGAAGGTCCGTATGAGGTTACCCAAATAATCAAGGAGGGTACCTACATATTACGGACAAAGGAAGGAAAAGAGCTCAAACACGCGTGGAACATCGATCACCTTAGAAAGTATTTCTTTTGAAATCTTTGTAAAAAAGAGGGAGAAGCTCTGAGTGTATGAATATTAAATCAATTTTCGTGCAAAATTAGTGTTTAAATTGTTGTAGCACTATCCCCACCAGCCTCAAAAGCTGAGGTGGATGCCTGCAAGCGGATGCCAGTAGGTTCTAGGGTCAACATATGAGCCCCTACCTACTGATGCACAAAGATCCATTACGATCCGCACGCCTATATGTGTACAAAGGCCATTATGCTCGTACTCGATCGCGGACAAGATACTCTGTCCTGACCGCGTGATACCACCAAGAAAAAGTGGATATAGATGCAAGTGGGGACAAAGGCCAAATTCCGGACCCACTAAATGCGCGAAGACCCTTTTTAGGGTCGTTACTCGCATGCCTGTATGTGACAAAGGCCAACATATGAGCCCGCTTACATGATCGCCACAAGACCCTCACAAAAAACTCAAGAAGTTTTGAATAAAGGGTCAAACCGCGTGAACCACCAATCGTGGATACAGATGCCGGTAGGTTAATGGGTCAATATGCTCCTACCTACTGTTGCGTAGAATATCGCCTCACGGCCATCCTCTACATGCCCTATGAAAGTAGCTTGCCTTGGCGCTTTTAACTTACACCACGGATCGCAAGTTCGAAACATAAGTGTAAATGGATGGGAGTGATCAAAGGAGTTTAAAAAAGCCAAATAGACAAACGGGGTTAAGGCCTCAAAGTTTGCCACAAGGCCAAACAAACACGATCATAGTGAAATAGGGCTGACTCTCACAAAAAAATCCAAGAGATTTTGAATACAGAGTTAGGAAAACTCAAAAACGCTGGCAGAAGGCCTACTATGCCTCTAACCGTGGAAGAGAGTATAAAATTTAATTGTTCAAAGTCAAAAACGCTGGAAAAAGGAAAAGCAAGAATACAAGTACCAAGGTACTCAAGTATTGCCAACACTCAAAACAGCCTAAAAGGACAAGCAATTAAGAAAAAAATATCTCCATTGATAGATAAAAATAATTACAAAGGTCCTACCAATCTATTACAACAAGGAGAAAAGAAAAATCCTAAGCTAGAGGAGCTAAGTCCTTGGGATCTTTTGTAGCACTGTCTGTGGCCCACTATCCGCGGCCGCCTCAAAGGCCGGTGTTGGGGAAGGCAGGCTGGTCATCACAGTCAAATCAGTAATGACCGGAGAGATGATTAGATCCGTGGAGGCGGGGATAGAAGCTGGCCGCGAAGGGAAGAGATCACTGATTGCTGACCCATTGGGGAGAACGCGAGCAACAGCCTCCTCGTGGGAAAGCTTCTCATCGCCAAACCTCAGGGCGTCAATCTCACCAATAAGATTGGTGGTCGTGACCTCAGCCACCGGAGGAAGGGAGGCTGCCACTGCTAGCTCCAGGTTCTTAAAGGCATCCTCAGAGAGAGGGACCAATGCATGCTCGGGCAGGCACACAGCATCATTAGCAATAAGTGAGCCTATCAAGGCCAACTGCTGAGATGTAAACTGCCCCGTGGCAGCAAAATTCCAAAGCTGCATTTGGCAGGCTGCCTCGTACTGAGCAAAGCCTTCAGTAGCAAGGGCCTCCTTATACTCCTCGGAGTTCTTGAACTCCTCCACTACCTCCTTGCGAGCAGCAAGCACTACAGACTCCCTCTCCAACTCAAACTGCTTTAAGGGCAGCATCTGGTCAGAGAGCTCATCTACCTTGGCCTCCAAACTCAAGATTGACGATTTGGAAGCCTCCAACCTCTTCGAGAGCTCAGCACTCCTCTATTCCAGAGCAATCTTGTGCCCGCGGAGCTCATCCCGCTCCCCCTTGTCCTGCTCCAGCTTCTTCTCAACCTCAGTTAATCGATCGGAGAAGCCCTTCAGGTCCGCCTCCTTATCAGTAAGGGTGGCATCCTTCTCAGCAAGAGTGGCGGACAAGGTTTTCACCTTCTCGTCAGCCTTGGCCAGATCGCGGAGCTTGTCCGCCAAAACTTTGGTCTGACCTTCAAGCTCAGCGGCCATCCCATCGGTGCATTCCCGCAACCGCATAATTTTATTGCCCGCCTGCGAGGAGAGAGATGATCAGAAAGGAATCACAAGGCCACAGTATTAAAATAAAGAGATGGAAAGGTCTGAACCTCAGTGAAGGAAAGGCCTATATCCCCCATCAGGGCAGCCGAATTCTCCTTCATCACTACATTCTTGTAGAAATCTGGGGAGTAGAGCCGGTTCAGGAGGCCAATCCCCGCAACTGAATTGTTGGCCGACCGGGTGTAAAGGTCAACCCCTGTGATAGCGGGCACCCCCTCCAGCTTCTTCCTAACAGCCAATGCCTCCTCGTGGGTGTTAAGAGAAGCCACTGGGTAAGAAGTGGAGCAGATGGCCCCCCCTCTAAGGGGAGCAGTAGAAGAAATCGGGGCAGAAGTAGTGGAAGCACGGATTTGTGTTTCCCCACCCCTTTGAGATTTAGAGGCCCTCTCCTTGAGCCCCAACTCAGCATCCCTCTCAGTCCTCTTCCTGGACTGCTCCTGATTGTGCCCGGAAGCAATGGTGCAGCCCGGGGAGCTAGTACGGCTAGGAGACCGGGAGCCGCGAACAGTTGATGCTGGAGGAGGACCCATGGGGGGTGGAGGCAGCTCCCCGATAGTAGGAATTACTTTTGGATCGGTCAGAGTTGAGCCAGTCCTCCTGTTTGCCACGGGCAGAGTGGTATCCTTGCCCGCTGCCCCACCCAGGGTAGTTTGTCTCTTCGTAGCCTCTTTTTGTTGTGCCCGCAGATTCCGGCCCTTCAGCTCAGCAGTGCTCAATGGGGCCATCAGAAGTTATACTCCTCTAGGTCTACTCTGAAAGAAAAAAGGATTGATTAGACGGCAGTTTTTAAAAAAACAGAAACAATCAAACACAGTTCTCAAAAAGAATAGAGACCAATCAGTTTCGGAGGCTCGCATTCAGCGCCCAGCATGCAAGTCTTACAATCAGCCTCAAACTGGTAAAATTCGTGCACCCTCCAATCAGGGTCACGAGGCTGGGGCCCTATCTCTACCCTAGGGGCATAGGGGCTGCCCTCCCTTCGAGGAGCCACCCCTGAGTAGATTAGCAAAGGCTCGAACTCAACAATCTCGCCCACATCATAAACGGGCTGCTCCCCATTGGTGATATGCTTAGCCAGGTGGGTCTCCAGGGCAATGCGAAGAGTATCGGACAGAGCTGGGTTAGGATATGAACTAGCGGCCACCTTCATCGGAACAGGATTGGAAGGTTTGGGAAAGGCCCAGCCAAACCTAGACTCTATGACCAAAATGTTCCTCTGGTTCCATTGGTCAAATTTGTTTGAAGGGGCAGAAAAGGTCCGGGGAGAGTTGTTCTTAGCCTTCAAGCCCAGGTTGCCATTTCTAATTTGGTTTTGGTAATAGGCATAAAGCCCAGAGAGGGAGGGTTCGTAACCCAAAACCCTGCAAACAGTTATAAACGAGACAAGGGCCATAATGGCATTGGGAGTCAGGTGCATGGGAAGACAGCGGTTGAAATTGAGGAAAAAGTAGATGAAGGGATCGAGGGGAAGTCTTAGACCATTCTTGAACTGAGCCCCATAAAAATTAAGGCCCTATTGTCCTCGCGGACATCTGCTACAGTCTCTGGCCGCAGCTTGTCCTTCCCTTTATCTGAATGTGGCCAAGAGTGCGGATACGCAATTGCTTGGGTCAACATTGTAGAGGGTGTATATCTCCTCTTCCCAGTCTATAGTGGCCACCTCCTTGGTTTTTCTCTTACGACCTCGGCCAGGATTTGCCTCAACAGCAAGTCTCTTGCCTCTACCTCGAGCAGGGACCTCCTCCTCAGAATCCTCCTCGAAGGCATTAACAATTTCTTTGGCCTTCCTAGAGGTGCCCGCAGCCATCCGGTCTCCCTCCTCGCGTTCATCATCCTCGGTCTCCGTGCTCGTTGAGCCAAAGAGACCGGTGGATGAACCACGGGCAGGGGCCACCTCTGGTTCACTCTCCTCGCCTCCGGCCACCTCACTCTCCAAGGGATCAAGTTCCTCACTGCTACTCAGCACGACCGTAGGCACAGCAGGGGCCCCGGTCACAGCTTCGGGGAAAATAGTCCTCAGAGGGATAACATCCAAGGGATCGCTGTTGGTCCCAAAGGTGAAACAAGAGTATGAAAACAGCTAGAGGGGGGGGGTGAATAGCTGTATAAAAATTTCTACTCTTTTTGAAAATTCAACCTTGGCTTACTTGGGCTGAAAGTGTGGTCAAGTAAAAACCAACTTTTAAGCTTAGTAAAATGCACAGCGGAAGTTTTCTAAGTACAAAACTTAGTATTGAAAAATAGTGTGGTCGACCGCAAAAGTGAAAGTGTGGTCGACCGCGAGGTTGAAAATGGCTTAGGCAGATTTGTACTATAAACACAATTCAATATGGTGTTGGATAACTATGAAGATCAAACACAAGAAATAATATGAAAGATTAAGAACTTGAAATGTAAAGTGCAGAAAGTAAATGACACGATATTTGGAGAGGTTCAATCGTTAAAGATCTACGTCCTCTACCAAGATGGTTAGTCTTGGATTTTCTAAGGGAGATAGTATATTTGATTTGAGTAGCTGTTACAAGGAATACAAAATGAGAATCAAACAATCTCAAATCTAACTATCTTTTTCTATGAAGCAAATCCTAAACAATAACCAGTGTATGTGTGTGTGTGCAAGATTCAAGAGCTCTTTATAATGATAAAGAGAGAGCTTGATGAATCTATGGTGTTACAAAAGGGCTTGAGAGATTTTCTGGGTTGGATAATCTTGAAGGCTTGTAAGTGTTTAAAGATTCAAAGAAATGCGGAGATGATAAGCTTCAACACTTTGATAATTTCGACGTCTCTCTTTTTCTCAAGCTATCTTGTTATCTTCATGCTTCGAACACAAGGTCTATTTATAGCCTTGGAATGAAGATAGCCGTTGGAGTTTCGTGTTGAGCAAGCTTCAAGGACAATGTGCTGTTGATGTATAATTGGAGCACGTGTCCTTTGTTGTCTCCATGTTGCAGAGTTAGTGGCAAGGTGGTATGCTGGTATGTCCTTTGTACGAAGTGACCCAACTGTCACCAATTTTGAATTTTGGAGCAAATTCTGCAACGGTAAAATTCTACGAGTTAACTACGAGGTTGTGATCGAGTTAATTTCTCAATCTTCGAAATGATGTGCGGTGCGGCAAGCTATGCGGTCAGGAATGAATTGCGGTTAGCAAGCTCAGGCGGTTGGCATGTCAATGCGGTCTGGACATGTTGATGCGGTTTGGACATGCTCCATGCGGTCAGCTTGAATGCGGTCGAAGAAGTGCTTCAAGTCTTCATAGTGCGGTCCAAGATGCGGTCGACCGCATGGTCAATTTTGAGCCAAAATTACTTAGAAATTTTAACCTAGAATAACCTACTCAAGCCTAAGCAATAAAATGGACTTAACTATATTTGAAGTTAGTAAGACTTCATACATTATGTCCTATAGTCCATATAAAGTAAAAATAGGTGATGGTATCAATCAAATTAAGTAATAGGAGGGTTCATAGTAAGCATACCCAACAATCTCCCCTATTTGATTGAGACCATTACCTACTATAACAAAGGCTAATTCATTGTACTTGGTAAAAACATGTCCAAATAATTTAAGAATGGTAAATCATGTCCCAAGTCAATGCACACACTTAAGCCTAAGTCATAGATTTCTAACTTCCTATAAAGATAAAAGAATTTCATATTGGGAAGTAAGAAATAATCATTTAGTACATTCAAATGATGTTAACATGAAGTGCATGAATGCGTTTAAACTAAATGTAAGAAACATGCATAAGTAAGGAATGTGAAAGATAGGTTATATGCATGAGTCAAAAATAATGCAATCATTATTCTACAAACAAGTAGTTTGAGTGAATAAAGTTTTCAAAAACCATAATGATGCATTTAGAGAGATTAATATTGTGGTTTCTGAGACTTTCAAAAATTTAACAAAAGAAGGAAGCAATAAACAAAAGGCTTCCGAGAAAGTCTTCATTAATCTTCTTTCTTCAACGCAAGTCATACGAATCACGGTCACGAACGACGACGTAATTGTTGGCTCGCTGGATCGGCTTGAGGCGGAGGCTGGAGGAAGATCTTCAGGCATGTGGAAAGCAGAGGCTTCAGCTCCTATGGCTTGGAGAACTTTCTTGATTCGGCGGCTTCCTTGTTTGCTTTGCGGTTTGAAGTGCGGCCGAGATGATTCTCTATATTCAGAAAGTTACCTCTTGAGGAGTTAGTGAGAATGTCAATCCTTGAAGTTTGAAAATCAATGCGGTTGGAATGAATTCCCAAGCTTTGAGTCAGACTCTTGAATCTTTCTCCTAGTACTGTAAAGGCAGCATTTACGGAGGTGTCAATATGGTCTTCAACTTTCTTGATTCTTTCAATAACATCAGTTTTATCCAGAGCCATTGCCTTGGATACTTCATCAACCGCAAGTTTCATTTCAGAGGATAAGCCATGTAAGAGGGCTTGAGTCAAGGTCCTCATAGCTTCTTTGATAAAATCTTGGGTGATGGATTAGGAGAAGGAATGAAGGGAGTGATGGGAGCAGCTTGGCTTGAGCTTGTGCCAGTATGACCAGACATAATGTCTTTTAAGGCCTTTGTTATGAGAACACTCTCCCCCTTAATGATCTCAATCAATAGGGAGGGAAGAGCATCAATTTTGGTATGAAGGCTTTTGTGAGCTGCAGCCAGAAGTGATTGAGATTTGATGAGTTGGGCAATCTGGGATTGATTGTCAAGCTGGATAGAGGTGAAGGTTTCAATGGACTGGAGGATTTTGTTAAGGTCAGTGTTTTGAGGAGGTTCTTGAGAAGGGTGAGGGCTGAGAGGAGGAGTAGGCCCACTGCGGTTGACCGTGCGGTCCGATTGAGGTTCAGGGAAAATTGGGTCTTTGCCAATTGTAGTATCCTCTTTTGGCTCATTTCCTTGGTTAGCAGCATTTTCTTCATCTTTATCAATATTAACCCCTTCATCATTAGTAGGTTTTTCAAAACCTTCTTCAAGCCAGTTGTCATCATCAGCAACCACCTTGGTTCTTGTTATCACCATATCCTCCTGAATAGATGGAATTGAATCAACCAACCCATCAGATACTTCGTCATCAGAATCATCAAGACCCAGGTCAGCAATGGTTTGACTAACATTGACAAGTCTTGGCCTTTTCTTTGGTGAGGATTGATCATCAGTTATTTTCCTTTTCTCCCCCTGAGAAGTAGCACCAAAGAGATGATTGAAAATTTCCTGTTCTTTTAAGGCAGAGGGGGTTGGAGTTGGAGAGATGATAGGAGATTTTGGCTTAGGTTCATTTGACTTGGATGGAATTGGAGAGCTTGGCTTAGTGACTTTAGGAGCTGGGGCACTAAATTTTGAGAGTTTCACAGGCTTGGATGGTGCGGTCGGCCGAGATGTTACGGTTGACCGTGGTTTTTCAGCTTGGAATGAAGGTTTGGCAATGCTTGGCTCTTGAATCTTGATTCCACCAGGTCTCCTTGGTGGATCAATGAATGAAGCTTTCTTCTTTGGAAGATCAATAGTTTTATCTTTTCCCTTGGCTTTTCTAGCCACTTCCCTTGAATCCTCAGGTTCCTTGAGTTTCTCAACACTGTCATCTTTGGTTAGTTTCTTCTGTCCTTTCAGAGGCACAAACTCTTCTTGGGGATCCTTCTTCCAAAACTGAATATACAGTTCAATGTCAAACTTTGTTCTGAAAACCTGCATTGTTTTTCTAGTGAATATCTTGGCCTTTGGAATTTCAGCCTGAAGTTCATGATGCCTGTCAATGTATTTGCCTATCTTCTCAGTTTGAGCCGAGAATGAGGGAAATGAGTGCAGTATGGAGTTACGTACTTGTTATTACCAGCGGCCTCATTCTTTTGATATTCAAGAATCACGGCTATCGAGCGTTGAAAGATGATCTTGGGCCAATGGAGTTTCCTACCAAGAAATATAGGCTGCAGAAATCTTCCATGATCATTATTGAAGTTTGCACGATTTCAGTTTTGCAGAAGAGAGTGTCCAACAAGATGGCTGATATGATACATTAGCTCATCAAAACTTTTTCTTGGAGTTGTAGTTACAGCAGTACTCCCAATCAATGACACAGAGAGATCATCCAAATCCTTTTGTTCTAGCTCCATAGGGTCAGTTCTGGTGATTGGCATGTTAAGAACAAAAGCTATGTCTTCATAGTCAATATCCAAGGGAATTCCATGAATTTGAGTGCTAATTATCTTGATCCTTCTACCCTTATCATCTTTTACAGTTAGCTCTCCTTGGCATTGTGAAAGAACCGATCCACCAAAGCGAGGGACATGGATTGATTGCTTCATGTCAAAGAAGGGCATAACTCAGATTTCTTAAACACTTTTAGCGAGAACTCTACCAAGAGCATCTTGAGCCGGATCTTTGCGATCAATAACCCACCCATGTATAAAATGACTAGTGATTCTGCAATAATAGAAAATGTTAGAATATAGAAACCTATATGTAAGTGCGGTTGACCGTAGTTTAAGGTAGCGTGCGGTCGGCCAGTAATCTAGGGAGAAAGAGCAAGTCTTATGCGGTCGACCGTGATATATGCGGTCAACCGTGATTTGGGTGAAAACAAGCAAGTAAAATTTGTAAGAAACATTTTGGATTAAAAAGTTTAAACAAGATTAATCGGAATCATAAACCAAAATATACGGAATTTCCCAGAAATTCATCATGAATATTTGAAGAACATGAAGAACTATAAGAACATGAAGAACATAATTTCCAGATTTTACAGAGCATGTTTAAAAATCATATTTTCTTGCTCTTAATATAGGGAATTTCATTTAAATCAACAAACATACATGATTTAACTCAAATAAAAAGCAGAAATTGAGTTCAAAACCCAGAAAACTCGAAACTTAGGTTTAACATAGTTCTTCATTTTGATAAATCAAAGCACCATCTAAACATGAAATAGACAACATTTATGAGTTTCTAATGAAGAATCGAACATGGATAAGAAAAAATTTCAAGCAAGATAGCAACGCAAAATGGTATTTAATGAAACTAGGTTTCCCGTTTTTCCGCCATTGACGAGCAAATTTTTGAAATTCAAAAATCAAAAGGTTTTTAGAAAAATGACTCACCATTATCACGAATTTGGATATACTGGATTCACTCTTTGATTCCTCTGAAGTATTTTGAGTTGAATCCGATTGAGAATGAGACATTTTATAGAGAGAATTTTAGAGAGAGAAAGTAGAGAGAGAAAGAAGAAGACGAAAAGAAGTACTGAGGTGCAGGTGACAGGGAAGGACAGGGAAGTGGAGAAGTGGAAACGGAGGTTATGGAGGGAGGTTAGTGCACAGTAATGTCCTTTGTGTAAGAGGATAGTCCTTTTGTCTTCACTATGACGCCGATGAAATTTGAACATGTGGCATTTAAAGAAAAATATTTATCCTATAAAAATTTGATTTAAATAAATATGAGGGAAAAAATAATTGCAAAAGTACCCTTGTGCAATTATCTTGTCCTAATATGGACAAGTCCCATACAACACAAAGAGTTAGAACACTTACCTGGTGTCCTTAATAATACGGTTAAGTATGACTATTATGAGCCAAACGGTTGACCGTATTGAAGGCTTCTACAAAGCCTAGAAATTATTCAAAGGCTCATGCAGTCCAATCTTATGCACGCGGTCCACTAGAGAATTGATAAAAACATTTTGGCATGCTAAAGGACTAGTGCGGTCGACCGTGCATTGGCTTGATGCGGTCGACCGTGAAGAATTGAGCCATTCTTATTGACCTGTCTTTGAGCATGAACTTGAAACACACAATTTGTTAGTTAAAAAAATAAGGACAAGTTTTACTTGAGTTCTAACATACCCATTTCTCCTCTTAAGAACACGAATCTCTTGGAGTCTAGAGCTTTGGTAAGAATGTCTGCAATTTGATTGTCAGTACCAATATGCTCTAAATGAATGTTACCTTTTTCAACATGATCCTTGAGAAAGTGATATTTGATATCGATGTGTTTGGTTTTAGAGTGCATAACAGGGTTGTTTGATACTGCAATGGCTGATGTATTGTCACAATAGATTGGACAATTTCCTTCATGAATGCCATAGTCAACTAGTTGTTGCTTCATCCACAGTATCTGACAACAGCAGCTCCCAGCAGCGATGTATTCAGCCTCCGTTGTTGAGACAGACACTGAAGCTTGTTTCTTGCTGGCCCATGTAACAAGTCGATTTCCAAGGAAATGACAAGTTCCACTGGTGCTCTTCCTGTCGATTGTGCAGGCTGCATAATCTGCATCTGAGAAACCTGTAAGATCAAAAGATGGTTCTTTGGAATACCAAAGTCCAAGGTTAATAGTCCCAGATAGATAACGAATAATACGTTTTACAGCTATAAGGTGTGCTTCTCTAGGGTCTGCTTGATAGCGAGCACAAACACAAACACTGAACATGATATCTGGTCTACTAGCAGTTAGATATAGTAAGGAGCCAATCATACCTCTATACAAAGTTTGATCAACTTTCTTACCTTTCAAGTCTTTGTCTAACTTGTTACCTGTAGCCATAGGAGTGTCGTATGCTTTTGCATTTTCAAGTCCAAATTTCTTGATTAAGTCTTTAGTGTATTTTGCTTGGTTAAGGAAGATGCCATCATCACATTGTTTGATTTGGAGCCCAAGGAAGAAAGTGAGTTCTCCCATCATGCTCATCTCAAATTTGCTTTTCATGAGTTTCTCAAAACGCTTACACAAAATTTCATTAGTAGAGCCAAAAATGATATCATCAACATATATTTGAACAAGTAGTGTATGATCATTATATTTGGCAATGAAAAGAGTTGTGTCGATTTTACCTCGTTTGAAGCCCTTTTCTAAAAGAAATTTAGATAGAGTATCATACCATGCTCTTGGAGCTTGTTTGAGTCCATACAAAGCTTTTTGGAGTTTGTAGACATGATCAGGATGTTTGTTGTCTTCAAATCCGGGGAGGTTGTGCAACATAGGCTATCTCTTGAAGTTCACCGTTGAGAAATGCGCTCTTCACATCCATTTGATAAAGCTTGAATCTTTTGAAGGAGGCATAAGCTAAGAAAATTCTTATGGCTTCAAGTCTTGCAACGGGAGCGAAGGTTTCGTCGTAATCAATTCCTTCTTCTTGTCTATATCCTTGTGCAACCAACCTTGCTTTGTTTCTTGTTATGCTTCCATTCTCATCCATCTTGTTTCTAAACACCCATTTTGTACCAATTACTCCTTGATCCTTTGGTCTTGGAACTAAAGTCCAAACTTTACATCTTTCGAATTGGTTGAGCTCTTCTTGCATAGCCACAACCCAACTTGAATCTTGGAGTGCTTCATCAACTTTCTTTGGTTCAATTTGAGATATGAATGAAGTGTATTCATCATAGTGAGAGCTTCTTGTTTGAACCCCGGAAGAGAACAAATCACCAATGACATTGTTAATTGGGTGATCTCTAACCTCATGAATTTACGGAGGTAAGTGCGGTTGAGTTGTTTGTTGTTGAAGATCTTCAATAGGTACATCATTTGAGCTATCAAAGTAAGTGAGTTGAGGAATAGGCTCAATGGAATTTATGGGGTCGATTCAAGCTGCATCATCTTACGAATGAACATCTTCGGTAGGAATCTCGATGTTGGATTTGAGAAATTTGGTGCGGTTGATGTTGATGGATTTCCTTGAGTTGAGTGATTTTCGATCTAGATGTATTTTGAGAAGAATTACTGTCTCATTAGGCTCGGCAAAATCATCGGCAACATTTGGAGCCAAATGTGGCTCAAGGAGAGAATGTTCATCAAAAGTAACATGAACAGATTCTACTATCTTTAAACTATTTTTATTAAAAACACGAAAAGCTTTAGAATGTTTGGCATACCCAACAAAAATACCTTCATCTGCTTTAGGAGCGAATTTACCTCGATGCTCTTTTCCATTATATAGAATAAAGCATTTGCATCCAAATATTTTGAAGAAGGCTATGTTGGGGGTTCTTCCTCTCCAAAGTTCATATGGAGTTTTGTTGTAGGTCTTGTTGATGAGAGATCTATTTTGAGTGAAGCAAGGTTTGTGTTGGTAGCTTACGCCCAAAAGTATTGTGGTAGCTTGGCTTCGGCGAGCATTGTTTTACCGGCCTCGATCAACGTTCTATTCTTTCTTTCCACAACTCCATTTTGTTGCGGAACTCAGCGGCGAGAAGTTATGATCAATACCATGGTCGTCACGATCTTGAGCTACACCGTTATTTTTGAATTCTGTTCCATGATCGATCTAACACTAACGATGTCATCTTCTTTTTGTGTTTGGAGTGTCTAAAGAGTGAGGTCAAAATATCATAACAATCATCTTTGGAGATCATCATTTCGACCCATGTATATCTTGAATAATCATCCACCACAACTAAAGTATATTTATTTCCTCCAATGCTTGCGATGGTGACGAGTCCAAACATATCGATGTGAAGTAGTTGCAAACATCTTGAAGTTGAAGGTACGGTCTTCTTTGGAGAAAGATGCCTTGGGTTGTTTGCCAAGTTGACATGCGGCGCACTTCTTGTCGTGGTGATCGGCTACTTTGGGTAGACCACGAACTAGACTTTCTCTTCCAATCTTAGATAGATACTTGAAGTTCGGATGACTAAGTCTTTTGTGCCACAACCAACTATTTTCACTCACACTTTTTGCTACAAAACAAAGATTAGTAAGATTGCAAGCGAATTAAAATCGATAATGTAAACATTACTCTTACGAATCCCTTTGAGCAAAGTGACTCCGGATGTGCCATCTTTGATAAAGCAATTTGCCGAAGTAAAGTTGCGGTGCAATCCTTTGTCACAAAATTGAGATATGGAGAGAAGATTATGCTTGAGTCCTTTGACTAGAGATACTTCTTTTATAGTTAGATTTCCTTTTCGAATGACTCCATATCCAATCGTCTTTCCTTTGTTGTTATCCCCAAACGTTGCGATGGACCATTTTCTTCACGGACATCTTCCAGACAATGTGATATCTCCGGTCATATGTCTTGGCGACCCTGTCGAGATACCATTCATTTGAATTTGCCTTGGAAGATCCGGCCATGAAGCGAGAGGACACGAAAAATAAACATTTAAGCACGAGGTCCCCTTTATTCTTTTGGAGTCTGGGGTTAGCACCTTTTAATAACCCACACTTGTTTGACCAGAAGGTGGATTATGTCTTCGAGCATTAGGTGTGAATCTTAAAAGGCATTCGGCGGCCAGAAGTGACCATAACCATCACACACGAGAACAATGATGAAAGCTACAAATATCATGTGTTTTTACTAACTCTTTACTTTTCTTAAGAGTTGCATGCGGTTTGGGAGCAAGTGATTTTAGCTTTGACAAAGGGAACTGGCTTTGGCTTGACTACGTATTTTCTAGGAGCATTCTTCGGCTTTTGAAGGCGGGAGGAATGGTCGAAGAAGAAGGGCGGTCGGCCTTGCGGTTGCCGGCACCACTAATTCCACCGAAGCGGTTGAAGTAGAGATGCGGCCAACTCCATAAGCCATGTTCTCCGAATCATCAATCTCGGAATCCTTATCTTTTATCTGAGAGTCCTTCCTATACTTTGGATAGACATAATTGAAAATTTGTCCTTTACCCTTAGGATTAGCATGCTTCCTCTTAGGAATTTCATTAGTTAGTTTTGAAATCTCCTCATCCTTTTCACTATCGGATGCACACTTCTCTTCTTCACCGGATCCAAAACCTATACCCTCCTTAATTCCATTGGAAATTTGGGAGTCTATGATTTGATCCGAGGTGGATTTTGACTTGTTCCACCTATCAATAATCTTTTGAAGATCGTTGATTTGGGTAACCAGGTCATCATTGCGAAGTTGAAGTGCAGCAACCTTAGTTTCAAGAATGAGGTTTTGATCTACAAGAGGAGTCATACTTTTGATTTGGCCCTTAAGATTTGAAATTTCAGACCTCATCCACGGTTTTCTCCGTCTTGAGTTGAGAAATTTCATCGGTTGATAGAGATAGAGCTTTCTTAACATTTTCAAACCTTTGGATCATCACTTGACCTTTTTAAACATCTCTTCTTAATCCATGGGGGAAATCTCATTAGCCCTTTTTGGGATTGACTTAGTTTTTGAAGGGGCTAAATTTTTGGATGGAAAGATGGGGCGAGAAAATGAACAATTTCCAATCTTGGTGCTTGGAGTGAGGTCAAAATTGCTATAGTCCCTGCTGCTAGCCACAAGCTTGGTTTTCTTTGAAATCACCTCATTCCTCTTTTGAGCGACTCATCGTGAACTTCATCTTACGAGTCACTAGAAGCATCCTCGGCAATGAGGCGAGATTTACCTCTTCGGTACTCTCATCGCTGTCTTCATCGAGAATCGGTCTCGATCCAAGTTGCAAGTTCTTTAGAATTCTCTTCTTCTTCGACAACCATTCCCTTTCGTTGAGAAAATTTCGAAGGAAAGTTTTCTTTTCAAATACTCATATTTGGGTTGAGGGCACTACTGAAGCAAAATGACACGGCTTTCTACAATTGTAGCACACGAGGTCACTCTTTTTCTTTGAGTCACTCACCCTTGAAGATGTTCTTTGGATATTTGCTTTTGAAAACGGTTTTGAATTTTTACGAAATTTTGAAAACGTTTTACAAACATGGCAAAGTCCTCATCATCCATATCGATGAGAGAAGAAGTTGAAATACTAGGATCACGAGGTAGGCTTTGAGGGTTTCTCCACATGATCAACAACGGACATAGAAAGTGATTTTCCCTTTCCCTCGACTTCTTCAATATGTTGTAATTTTAACTCATAAACTTTAAGGTTTGCATATAAATTACTAAGAGTCCATGTATTTAATTGTTTTGAATCTTCGAGGGAAGTTGCTTTGTGCATCCATTTGGATCCCAGGAGCGAGAAAGGAATGTCATGTTAATTTCTTTATCGGTTAAAACTTTACCTAGAGATAAGCAAGCATTTACTACCTCAACATAGCGATCGTAGGTTTGACGTAGAGATTCATTGGGTAGTCTGTTGAAGGCTTTGTATCTCCTTTCAATTTCAAATTTCTTGCTTTCCTTGCATTGATCATCACCTTCGAGATAGTTTTCAATAGAGTCCCACATCTCATTTGCGATCTTGCATTTGAGTACCTTCGATAGGTTGAAGTGGGTAATGTTCGGAAATGATATTTACGGCTTTGCTATCCAATGCAACATATTTTCTTTCTTCGTCGATCCATTACGTCTTTAGCTTTTTGACTTCGGGAACCGGTATTGGTAGTTGCATCGGTATTGGCTTTCATTGGAACAAAGGTCCGTCGTTGATACAATCAACTAGCCTTTCATCTATTGACTCTAAATGAATTAGCATTCAAGCTTTCCCGGATATCGAAGTGATCTTCATCCAACATAGGAATGTGTGAATAGTTAATCGTTGCCATAGCTTTTGAAGTTGCCATGATGAATCGGCACCCAAGCTGTTAAGCTTGAAAAACAGAGAATAGTTTTATAAAGGTGTTTAGCTCTGATACCACTTGTTGGTCCCAAAGGTGCAACAAGAGTATGAAAAACGGCTAGAGGGGGGTGAATAGGCGTATAAAAATTTCTACTCTTTTTGAAAATTCAACCTTGGCTTACTTGGGCTGAAAGTGTGGTCAAGTAAAAACCAACTTTTAAGCTTAGTAAAATGCACAGCGGAAGTTTTCTAAGTACAAAACTTAGTATTGAAAAATAGTGTGGTCGACCGCAAAAGTGAAAGTGTGGTCGACCGCGAGGTTGAAAATGGCTTAGGCGATTTGTACTATAAACACAATTCAATATGGTGTTGGATAACTATGAAGATCAAACACAAGAAATAATATGAAAGATTAAGAACTTGAAATGTAAAGTGCGAAAGTAAATGACACGATATTTGGAGAGGTTCAATCGTTAAAGATCTACGTCCTCTACCAAGATGGTTAGTCTTGGATTTTCTAAGGGAGATAGTATATTTGATTTGAGTAGTTTGTTACAAGGAATACAAAGTGAGAATCAAACAATCTCAAATCTAACTATCTTTTTCTATGAAGCAAATCCTAAACAATAACCAGTGTATGTGTGTGTGTGCAAGATTCAAGAGCTCTTTATAATGATAAAGAGAGAGCTTGATGAATCTATGGTGTTGCAAAAGGGCTTGAGAGATTTTACGGGTTGGATAATCTTGAAGGCTTGTAAGTGTTTAAAGATTCAAAGAAATCCGGAGATGATAAGCTTCAACACTTTGATAATTTCGACGTCTCTCTTTTTCTCAAGCTATCTTGTTATCTTCATGCTTGAACACAAGGTCTATTTATAGCCTTGGAATGAAGATAGCCGTTGGAGTTTCGTGTTGAGCAAGCTTCAAGGACAATGTCTTTGTTGATGTATAATTGGAGCACGTGTCCTTTGTTGTCTCCATGTTGCGAGTTAGTGGCAAGGTGGTATCTTTGGTATGTCCTTTGTACGAAGTGACCCAGTGTCACCAATTTTGAATTTTGGAGCAAATTACGCAACGGTAAAATTCTACGAGTTAACTCTGAGTTGTGATCGAGTTAATTTCTCAATCTTCGAAATGATGTGCGGTCGGCAAGCTATGCGGTCGGGAATGAATTGCGGTTAGCAAGCTCAGGCGGTTGGCATGTCAATGCGCTCTGGACATGTTGATGCGGTTTGGACATGCTCCATGCGGTCAGCTTGAATGCGGTCGAAGAAGTGCTTCAAGTCTTCATAGTGCGGTCCAAGATGCGGTCGACCGCATGGTAAATTTTGAGCCAAAATTACTTAGAAATTTTAACCTAGAATAACCTACTCAAGCCTAAGCAATAAAATGGACTTAACTATATTTGAAGTTAGTAAGACTTCATACATTATGTCCTATAGTCCATATAAAGTAAAAATAGGTGATGGTATCAATCAAATTAAGTAATAGGAGGGGTTCATAGTAAGCATACCCAACAATCGCTCAGATCCTCGGAGCCATGTGCCCTCTCGTCACTAGTTTGGTTGGGATCCATCAATTCAACCTTCTCCCAGTCAATTATCACTTCGGGGACGCGAATCGCTCTCCTCACTAGTTCAACGGCGTTAGCCTGATCTCTCTCACGGGGAAACCTGCACAAAACCCCCATTACAAAATTTCTCAACCTATTTGTATCCCCCAACACCAAAACTTCACCGTTCACAATTAATCTTTTCTCCTTGGCCTCCCACAACCGGGGTGGGACAAAAGGCCCCCACTGATATTTCTCACAGAAATACTGGAAGCACTCCATAGACAGCCTAAGCCAACCATGAGCTACCTTCCTATAAATTCCCCCTGTCTGTTTACAAATGGCAAAAGTATCAGGAGTGCTCCCATCCCCTAGTTCTAACGGAAGACGGGGCCCAAATTCACGGGTAGTCATCAAAACCTAGAAGAAATAGAAGGAGATGAAGAAGAAACAAAAGCAAAAATTACTTACGAGGGTGGATTCGAAGTTAGATTCGAAGGAAGGAAACTCAAAATACGCAGCAGGAATTTCTCTCTCTAGGCAGTTTGAAGGTTTGAAAACGGTAAAAGGGTTTGGGGAAGAAGGGTTTGGTATTTATAAGGCCTACCTATACGGGTTGCCCCGTATTAATTAGCCCACAAACCGTTCCTCGAACCACGAACCGACGCCAAACGTTTGAAATTTCGAAAATTCTATCGGTTAGCATTTATTACGCCTCTTGGATGGCTGACACGTACCCTCCGTACCTGTCATGCGCTGTCTCTTTATATGCCAAGGGGCCCACTGGCGAACCAGGAGGCAGAGCATCCAAGGCGCATAGAATCTCCCCCACGTGCCTCCCGAACGTGCCTATATGCACAGGAGCCAGAGCAACAACCAACGAAAAACACCAACACTGGTGCCCGCTCGAGGAGCGATCTGGGCGAACCGAGCTTAACTAGTAGCTCCTCACTCAGATCATAAATAATCACACTCGGAGCTAGGGGCCACTGATGAGCCCGGACCAACTGGACCGCGCCCCCGCTCGGTCTGGTCCAAAGGACCAATAACGTGGCACTCCCTAGATCGCCGGAGTCAAGACCGCGGACAGATAGACCCCTGAGGTCAATACCGCGTTCCTCTCCGCATCATCCTACTCTAGATCGGAGGGATCTTGACCGCTGGCTTGGTGACCGCAGGAGGTATGACCGCTCCATTCGTGCCCGCGTCAAATACCTTTGACCGCGCTCAAGATGTTGACCGCGGGCTCATACCTGCCTCCCGGTTAAATACCAAGGCTTAGTGAGCACGTTAGCTTACTGGCTCTGACATGCAAGTTGCCGGCTTACTCCCATCGCATTCAATGTGGCTCAGACAGGCGCCTACTATTGCCATTAATGCGCCGCGCCGGATACACGGCTTCTGTCCACATCAGCGACATCCCCTCTGACAGAGGATCCTCCTTCCTTGACAGACCCAATCAGATGCGGACACGTGTAAGCGGTCAAATATCAAAGTGCCCCTTAGGGCTAACCTCATGACTTACGTCAGCGAGCAACTCCACATTGCCTATAAATAGAAGACCTTTGTCCCCTTGGACAAGGTAAGTTCCAAATATACATTGTAAGCCATATTACTCTAAAACCCTAAACACTCACACACATTCAAGGTATTCAAAGCCTTATTTCTCAGTATTCTTACTCTCACACCCGAGGGCCTGAGTTGAAGTAACATCCAATTTTGACCTTAACGATGCTTTATTTGTGGTGTGTTCTAGGTACATTCAACCACTAAATATATCCTGCCAGATATCCTCGAACCGCTCTGACCCTAAAAAGCTTAGCGTCATCGAGTCACATTTTTCTTTTAATTACTCATATTTCCCCAAAAGCTCCGGAAAACATTAGGTCAAAGTAAAATGGCAATACGATTAGTATGTGATATTATAATTTGGAGAACATAATCATCAATAAAAATGAAACTCGAAAGTACATTAATAATTTAGATAGGTTCTCTCTTTCGTAGTGCCTAACAATACTTCAAGAGATTAGTCTCAAACAAAGAAGACTTTAGAGAAAGGCGAAAAAAATAAATAAAAAAGAAAATAAAATCAAAAGCCAAGTAGACGTGTCCATTTTATAAACCGAACCGGTCAACCGGGAGGTTGAAAACCGGTCAAAACCGGTCAAAACCGATCAACGGCGGTTAACCGGAACCGGCTAACCGAAACCGGTAATTGGCCGGTTCGGTTAAGGTTTGAAATTTTGAAAAACCGGCCAACCGCCGGTTAACCGCCGGTTTTGGCTTGCTCGGCCGAGTCATATGAGTTGCTCGGCCGAGCATAACCTTCCAGTAGTGTTAATTTCCAATAACGGTCATGCTCGGCCGAGTCATATGAGTTGCTCGGCCGAGCAGAACGCCATAACTCATTCCAACGGCTACTTTTTCAAACTAGCCGTTATGTTCACCACCACCACCAACACCACCACCACCAGCACCACTACTACTACCAGTACCACCACCACCACCACCACCACCACCACTACTACCACTACTACTAGTACTACCACTCCTACTAGTCTAAATACACCACCACCATCACCACCCCCACCACTACCACCCCCACTACTACCACCACCACTACTACCACCACCACAACTACTACTACTACCACTAGGTCCACTACTACTACTATCACCACTACTACTACCGGTACTACTACCACTCCTACCAATACCACTACTACCAGTCTACACCATCACCATAACCACCACCACCACTACACGACCTCTACTACTACTGCCACCACCACTACTACCGCTACCACTACCACTACCACCTCTACCACTCCTACCAATACCACTACTACTAGTCTACACCACCACCATCACCACCAACACCACTACTACTACCACTACTACTACTACCACCACCACTACTATCGCTACCTACCACTACCACTACTACCGGTCTACATCACCACCATCACCATTCACCACCACCACAACTACTATTACCACTACTACTACTACCACCACTACCACTACCGCTACTACCACTACTACTACCACTCCTACCTACTCACCACTACCACTCCTATCAATACCACTAGGTCCACTACTACCACCCTACCACCACCACTCCTACCAATACCCTCGTTGTAATTGTATTTTAATTAATAAAATTTAAGGGTACCGTCGCTTTTTCTTTTTATATACTTTCGTTTCTTATAAAAAGTTAAGTTTTATTTCTTTCAAAATTCATAACTTTTTATAAACCTATTTTTCAAAAATGTATGTAGTAAACTTAAGTCTAAAATAGTTTTATTTATCCAAAAAAAAAATTGAAAAAAATTAAAAGTTAACTTTTTTCAAAAAATCGTTAAATTTTATTTCTTTAAAAATTCATAACTTTTTTATAACCTTTTTGCAAAAAATGTATGTAGTAAACTTAAGTCTAAAATAGTCTTATTTATTCAAAAAAAAATTGAAAAAAATTAAAAGTTAACTTTTTTCAAAAAACCGTTAAAAAAATTAACTGAAAAATGATATGCTCGGCCGAGCAACACCAAAGACTCGGCCGAGCAACCCTCAACCCCTAAACCCTAAAAGGGTTGCTCGGTCGAGCGACACCAAAGACTCGGCCGAGCAACCCTCAAAACCCTAAACCCTAAAAGGGTTGCTCGGCCGAGCAACCCCAAGGACTCGACCGAGCATATCCAAACCGTCAAACCGGAGGTTAACCGGATAACCGTTAAAACCGTGAACCGCCTAAACCGTAACCGGTCTAGCCGGTTAGGCGGTTCGAGTCCGGTTGGGGATTTTGGAGGTTTCAACCGCCGGTTTTCAACCGGCTAACCGGCGGTTTGGTCAACCGGCCACCTCTAGCCAAGTCCCCCCAAACCTCCAAGTGCACCACCCAGTGCACTAAAATCCAAGCCGCCAACACCACCACCACTCCCAATTGCATTCAACAACTCGTTTCCCCCTCCACCACCACCCCCACCCCCACCAATCAAAGCATTTAGGACGGGATTGCTTCCTCCACCACCACCCATTAATGCATTTAGTGCAGGATTTCCTCCCCCACCACCACCCATTAACGCATTTAACATAGGATTTCCTCCACCACCACCACCCATCAAAGCATTCATCACGGAATTTCCACCACCACCACCATTGCCACCCATTAAAGCATTTAGCACAGGATTTCCTCCACCCCCACTAATACCACCTGATGAGCCCGGATCTACTGGACCGGGCCCGCGCTGTTTGGTCAAGGGACCCGGTGACGTGCGGTTCCTAGACCCGGTGGGGGAGACCGCGGACAGATAGGCCCTTGAGGTCAAGACCGCGTCCCTCCCCGCATTTAATCCTATCAAAGACCGGAAGGATTCTGATCGCTATATTCGTGCCCGCACGACCTGTGACCGTTGGGTCCGTGCCCGCAGAGTGAATGTCCGTGAGGACTCATGCCCGCCGTAGGCGTGCCCGCATCAACCGTGCTCGCGTCATATACCTTTGACTGCGGCCACAATATTGACCGCGGGCACATGCCTGCTTCCCGGTTAATGTCAAGCCTTACTGAGCAAGTTAAGCTGCGGCTCGACAGCCACTTGTCGGCTCCCCATCACGCATTCAATGCGGCTCGGTCGGCGCCTACTATTCCATTTAATGCTCTAAGCCGGCTACACGGCTCATGTCCCTTTCGGCCATGTCCCTGGGATACCAATGTTCCCTCCCTGACAGGACCAATTAGCTGCGGACACGTGTAGCTGGTCAAATACCAAAGTGCCCCTTAGGGCTGATCTCATTGCTTACCTCAACAAGCACCATTGCATCGCCTATAAATAGAAGGCCTTTACCCCCTTGGGCAAGGTAAGTTCCATATACAATTGAGTAAGCCATATTACTCTAAACCCTAAACACACACACACTCCAAGGTATTCAAAGCCTTATTATCTCAGTATTCTTACTCTCACACCCGAGGGCCTGAGTTGGAGTAACATCCAACTTTGACCTTAACGGTGCTTCTTTGTGATGTGATCTAGGTACAAACCAACCACTTAAATATCCTAGCCAGATATCCTCAAACCGCTCCTGACCCTGAACAGCTTGGCGTCATCAGTGGTTCCATTGCCGGGAAGCCTAGAAACAGTTTAATCTTTTCTTTATTTACTTCCCGTATATTTTGTTTTCAAGGCACCTCTCGTGTCCTAAACAAAACGAGTGCCGAAAGGCTCTTCTTTTTCCATCATCTTTTCACAAAATATGTCTAAGATACTGGAAAACGCTGGTCATTTGACCTTGGAGGATGAGAACCAAGCCTCACCCTCCGCTATCAATAGGGGAAAACAAACTAACTCTGTCTTCAGGAATGGGGGCTCGTTCCCCGGATCTGCTCACACCCTTTCCCCGGTCGAAAAGCCATACACAGGCTCACGGACCAAATACGTGCTGAAAAGGCACAAGCCCTCCTAAACAAAAGTCCCAAAACTCCCCAAGCTCCCCCCAGAAACACCACCATGAACACTCCTCTCTCCCCGGAGCAAATCCTAAGGAGACAAGAAATTCTGGACTCCAAATCCAAGCTGGTCGCTGAGGCCATGGTGATTGCCGACCAACAGTTGGAAATGTTCGAAATAGAGGCCAATGGAGGGCTACAGTTTCCACAAGGGTCCCAAAGGTTCTCCCAACGAGCTCCCGCTAAATCACTTGCTAGTCAAGCGGCGGGGGCAAACCGGGTTGAACCAACCCTTGAGCGCGGACAGATGGCCAAGCGCAGTGTGGTGCACGTGGATGATAGCAAGGAGATTGGCGAAGAGGCGCAGTCTACTTAACGTGTGAGGCCCCAAGCACTACCCCTGGCTCCGGCCAAGGGGAAGGCTGTGGCTCCACACAGTAAAAAACAGAAGATTGATAGCCAGAACCCCGAGTTCGTTGATTTCATGCAAAAAATGTGGGAAACCCATCAGAAGGCAGCCCAAAAATGTGGTCGCACAATGGATGCCTTCAGCGACAAGATCGCGCGGGCACCTATCCAGAAGGGGAAGCCCCCCCAGATGGATACATATGATGGTTCCAAGAACGCGAGGAGCCACATGGGTCGATTTGAGGGACAAATGGCATTATTCTCCGCGGACGAATCCGTAATGTGCAAAGCTCTAGCTGCCACTTTCACGGGCAAGACCCTATCCTGGATGCTGGCTCTAAAACCCCGCTCCATCGACTCTTTCGGCCACTTCAGGAACATTTTTCTTAATGCCTTTCTTTGGAGCCAGGTGCCCGCTAGACCAAAGACAGATCTTGTCCGTGTCAAGCAGGCCCCCACTGAATCCACAAAAGATTACATTGCTCGCTTCAGAAAGGTGAGCGAGGAGATAGTGGATCTAGAAGGAGGGGATATTAGACTTTGCTTTGAGGGAGGCCTCTCCTCCTCCTTCCTAAAATTGAATTTCGCCTCCAGCCCGCCAAAAACAGTGGAGGAGATGTATGAAAGGGCTGCCATTGCCTGCCGAGGAGAGCGGTATGCCCGTTCCCAGAGCTTCAGCCAAGGAAAAATAAGCCAAGTTCGGGAGACCACCCGGAGGCTGCCCAAGTTAACAACCGGGGCAAGAACAGAGGTCGTGGGTCGGACAAACTCGGAGAAAAGTAGCGGAAAGCTTGATCTACACCGAGCTCACCGAGCCGCGAGCAGTGATCATGAGGGCATCAGATTTTCCTCCTCCTCCCCCCATGCTCAGAAAACCAAGTGAGAGGAGTAGGACAAAGTTCTGCGAATTTCATAATGATCACGGGCACGGAACAGAGGACTGCTTCCAGCTAAAGAGAGTAATTCAGCAAAGAATCAATGATGGAGAACTAACCAGATGGATCAAGGGAAACAACCAGGCCCCCAATAATAACCAGCAGCGGGCACGAAACCCTCGTGGTCCCGAGAGGGTGGAAAGAGACAATTTTGAGGATGACGATGGAGACTACAACATAAACTTCATTGGAGAAGAACCTCCCTCCAACAAACAGCTCTCCCTCCAAATCCGGACATTGGAAAAGGTTTTCTCCATCCCATGATAGCTCCGGAAGAAGAGCAGGAAATTGGGTTCAAAAGGAGTGAACTTGCCTCCACCCTTTTTCATTCCACTCAGCCTCTTACCCTCAGAATGAGAATCAACCGGGCAAACATAGGCCGAGTGTTGATAGATACAGGAGCTGCCCGCGATATACTCTACTACCATACGTTGGTAGGAATGAGAATGACTGAAGCACATCTTTTTCCATACGCGGGCATGCTTGAGGGCTTCACAAATCACGCCGTGAGGGTAAAGGGGACGATTGTGTTTGACGTAACTATTGGGGAAAAGCCCATGCAGAAGACGGCCAAGATAACTTTCATGGTGGTCGATCTTCCTTCCCGATACAATGCCATTCTCGGCGTAGCGCTCGAGCCGAATTGGGAATAGTTGCGTCCGTCCCCCACCAAAGGGTGAAATTTAACACCCGGGCGGGGTTGCTACCATCAAGAACCGGCCCGGGAGATTCCTCAGAGGCACTTGAGGAAAAGAGGAAAGAGCGAAAGGCCGGGCATCACTGCCCGCCAATACAGGGCGAGGACAAATTGATAGAGGGAAAAGGCGAGGACAAGTCAAAAAAGGGAAAGACCCTTGCTCTCCCGCCGGCACCCATACCAATTGGCATGCTTTCTTTCCATTCCACGAAGGTGGAGCTCAAGACGAGCAGAAAATCAAAGAAGTTGGCCCCTATTGAGGGAGGTTATATTGATCGGGGAATAGAGGGGAAGATTGACCGCGATATCATATACTCTATGGCAACTCTGACTGGAGCTCAGGTCAACCCCCCAACCATAATTATTGACTCCTTGCAGTGAAATCGGCGACCTCCCGGCCCTAACGACGAGCTCGAGGAGGTGGTAATCAATCCCCACTTCCCCGAGCAAACAGTTAAGGTCGGCCTGGAAATTCACAGCGAGGAGAGAAGAACCCTGATCAAATTCTTAAGGGCAAATTGTGATGTGTTCGCCTGGAGGGTGGAAGATATGCTGGGAATCAGCGAGGACATGATTCTCCACAAAATAAACGATGACCCATCCTTCAAAAACATTCATCAAAAATCAAGGTACTTCTCGCCGGAGAAAGAAATTGCGATCAAAGAAGAGGTGGAAAAATTGTTAAAAGCGGGAATAATCAAGGAGATTTCCTACCCCAAATGGCTGGCCAATGTGGTAATGGTCAAAAAATCCAACGGCAAATGGAGGATGTGTGTTGATTTCACCGATCTCAACAAGGCATGTCCCAAGGATTGTTTCCCTCTTCCTCGCATTGACAGATTGGTGGATTCTATAGCCGGCCGCAGAGTATTGAGCTTCATCGATGCATACTCCGGCTACCATCAGATCCAAATGGCTCCTGAAGATGTCCGCTCTGTAGCCTTTATCGCTGCGGGCAAGACTTACTGCTACAAAATGATGCCCTTCGGGTTGAAAAACGCAGGAGCCACCTATCAAAGAATGGTCAATTTGGTTTTCGAAAACCAACTAGGCAGAAATCTTGAGGCCTACATTGACGATATGGTTATAAAAACTGAGGAAAACTCCCACGAGCTCGACGTGGAGGAAACATTCAAAAACTTGCGCCGCAATAACATGAAGCTAAACCCCCTTAAGTGTGCTTTTGGGGTCAAGGCGGGCAAGTTCCTCGAATTCATGGTCAATCAGAGGGGGATAGAGGCTAATCCAGAGAAAATCCAAGCCCTGATAGACATGA
Organism: Adenophora triphylla var. japonica; assembly: GCA_022495995.1. Taxonomy (NCBI): domain Eukaryota; kingdom Viridiplantae; phylum Streptophyta; class Magnoliopsida; order Asterales; family Campanulaceae; genus Adenophora; species Adenophora triphylla. The sequence continues at coordinate 22,834 of JAFEMH010000588.1, read as the reverse complement.
AACCTCCTGCTTGCGTAAAGGATGTCCAAAAACTCAATGGTCGCATCACCGCACTTGGCCGCTTCATCTCGCGGTCAGCGGAGAGATGCCTCCCTTTCTTCAAAAATCTAAAAGGGGGGAAGAGAGCTGATGAATTTACATGGAGCACTGAGTGCCATCAAGCTTTTGAAGAAATTAAAACATACCTCGGGCAGCCACCTCTACTCAGTAGCCGGTGCAGGAAGAGCTTTACATTTTTAGCGATTCTTGATCCGGCAAGTGGCTTGTTCTTGTAAGGGAGGAGAATAACTCCCAAAAACCAGTTTATTCTGTATCTAAGGCACTGTCCGCCGTAGAAGGGCGTTATCTTAATATAGAGAAGTTAGCTTACGCCTTGCTTGTATACGCTCGAAAATTAAGAGCCTACTTTTACGCACACCCTATAAGCTGTGATTAACTGAGGCTCCGCTTAGAAAGGTTTTACACAAACCAGAGTCCTCGGGGAGAATGCTAGCTTGGTCTATAGAACTCACTGAGTTCCAGATCACCTACTCTCCGAGAAAGACAATCAAAGCGCAGGCCTTAGTAGATTTTGTGGTAGAATCATCATTCAAAATGGCGGACGGCGACACAGGAAAAAGAAAGCGGGCGAGAATGCGAAGAAGGCCCAAGTAGCCCGAGCACAGAGATCACGCGACGAGGAGCGTCCGGAGGAAGTATGGATTCTACACGTGGACGGCTCGGCGAGCAAGTTGATTAGTGGCGCGGGCATACTTGATTGCACCTGCGGGGAAATTTAAGAGAGCCTTGAGGGTCAAATTCGAAGCATCAAACAATCAGGCTGAGTATGAGGCAATTATAGCGGGCATGGAATTGGCAAGAGACTTGGGAGTTCAGAATATAGAGATCAATAGTGACTCTCAGCTCATAGTTAATCAAATTAAGGGGGAATATGATACTATCAACCCAGTACTAACTCAGTACTGTGGCCTTACAAAAACCCTCATCAAAAATTTCACCTACTGTGAGCTGAACCAAGTCATGAGAGAGGACAACGTGGAGGCTGACCTCCTCTCCAGAATAACCGATCAAGAAATTGGTGAGTTGGAGCGGTGCAGGATTGAATTCACAGAAAGACCTGCTATAGATCGGATTCAGATAAACAATATTGAGGATCAAGTAAGGGACTGGGTAGATGAAATGAAGGATTACATCGAGAAGCAAACCCTCCCCGAGGACCCAGTAAAGGCTAGAGCCATCAGAACGGTGTCCGCGAAATACCGCGTCCTCGATGGGGTACTTTTTCGGCGATCATTCACCAAGCCTTTGCTAAGATGTGTTAAAACTCACATGGTCACCAACTTACTCTATGAGGTCCATGAAGGAGTTTGTGGCGGACATCCAGGTGCTCGCACCCTCTCAGACAAGATCAAATTCCAAGGATTCTTTTGGCCCACAATGAGAAGGGATGCACAGGAGTATGTAAGAAAGTGTGATAAGGCTTTCTCCTTCTCATCAAGAAGGGAGCTTAAGGTCCCCACCTTCTCCTGAGCCTGCTCCAGCTCGCGGAGCTTGCTCGCCAAGTCCTTAGTGTTGTTCTCCAACTCCACGGACAGGCTGTCGCAAGTCTCCCTCAGCCTCATGGCCTTGTTGCCCACCTGCGAGGAAGAAAGTCAGAATTATGTGGGAAATCAGAGGCTAAGTGAGGAAACCGGCAGAAAGGTCCCTACCTCAGTAAGGGCAACCCCAATATCCCCCATCAAGGCTGACGGGTTCTCCTTCTCAGCCACATGGTGGTAGAAGTCAGGGGCAAAAAGCCTGTTGATCAGCCCAATGCCCACAGCAGAATTCTGGGAGGACCGGGCATATAAGTCCACCCCAGTAATGGCGGGCACTTCCCCCACCTGCTTCCTTTTCTCCCATGCCTCCTCGCGGGTGGCCAAGGAGGAGATTGGGTAAGACACCGAGCAGATGGTCCCCGCAGTAGGGGGAGCAGTGGTGGAAGCAGAGGCAGGTACAGTTGAGCCCCGAACTTGGGTCTCCACCACCTTCTGGGACTTGGAAGCCCTCTCCTTATGCGTTGGGTCCGCATCCCTCTCATTTCTCTTCCGAGTGTCCCCTCGGTGGCCAGAAGGAATTGTGCGGCCGGGGGAGGTTGCGCGGAGAGCGTTGGCCGGAGGAGGACCCCTGGGGGGTGGAGGCAGGTTCTCAGTGGAAGGAACGACCTTGGGGGCAGAGAGAGGCTCCCCGCTCTTCCTACTGACCACGGGCACGGTTTTATCCTTGGCCGGGACCCCTCCATGCGGTCAGTTTGCCTCTTGTTAGCAGCCTCCCTATTAGCCTGTTTGTTCTTGGCCTTCATCTGAGCAGCGCTTAAAGGGGCCATCAGAAGTTATACTCCTCGGGGTCTACTCTGGATAAAAAGAAAATGGTTAGAAGGCAAATCAAAAAATCGAAAGCAAAATAAATTGACAAACAGTTTTGAAAAAATCAGAGATCGATGAGTTCGGGGGGATCACACTCAGCGCCGAGCATGCAGGTCCTACAGTCAGCCTCAAATTGATAGTGCTCGTGCACCCTCCAATCAGGGTCACGAGGCAAAGGCTCTATTGCTACTCTGGGGGCATGTGGGGCGCCCTCCCTGCGAGGAGCCACCCCCGAGTAGATCAATAGGGGCTCATCTACTACAATTGTGCCCACATCATAAACGGGCTCCTCCCCGCTATCCAAGTAAAGGGCCAGATGCCTCTCTATGGCACAGCGCATTGCATCGGCAGAGGATGGGTCCGGATAACTGGTAGCGGCCACCTTCATCGAAACTGGACTAGAAGGTTTGGGGAAAGCCCAGCCAAACCTGGACTCAATGACCAAGACATCCCTCTGGTTCCATTGGTCAAACTTGTTTGAAGGGTTAGAGAAAGTCTGGGTTGAATAGTTCCTAGCCTTCAGACTCAGGATGTTGCGGCTGACCTGGTTTTGATAATAGGCGTACGGCAGGCCACGGGGGTAGGTCTATGGCCCAGAATCTGCGAGCCGGCTATGAAGGAAACTATGGCCCTAATGGTATTGGGAGTCAGATTCATGGGGAGGCAGCCGTTGAACTCCAGAAAAAAGTAGAAGAATGGGTCCAGGGGCAATCTTAGGCCGTTCTCAAATTGGGCACCGTAAAAAACCAAGGCCCTATTGTCCTCGCGGACATCGGCCTCTGTCTCGGCCGCAGCTTGTCTTTATCCTTCAAGTGTACGTGCCCAAGGGTGCGGACACGGAAAGCTTTACGGTCAATATTGTACACTTCATAAATATCCTCCTCCCAGTTGAGGGTAGCCACCTCCTTGGTTTTCTTACTACGGCCACGACCAGGGGTTCACCTCGGCGTAGGCCTCTTACCCTTATTCCGGGCAGGGGCCACCTCTGCCTCCTCCTCAGAGTCAGAGTCAGAAAAGGCATCCACAATATTAGTGGTCTCCGCGGCTTTCTTGGAGGTCCCCGCAGCCCTCCTAACTTCGACCTCGCGGTCATCCTCCTCGGTCTCCGTGCTCGTCGAGCCAAAGAGACCGGTGGCGTCACCGCGGGCAGAGATCACTTCATCCTCATCCTCCCCGCCTCCAGTAGTCTCAAAGTTCAGAGGCTCCAGCTCCTCGCTACTACTCAGTTCAATTGGGTTGGCACCAGGGGCCGCGGGCACCACGTTGGGAAAAACAGTTCTCAGGGGCAGAACATCCAAGGGGTCATTCAGGTTTGTGCCCGGTGCCCGCACCTCATTAGTTTGGTCGGGATCCATTAGTTCACACTTCTCCCAGTCAGTTATTTGTTCAGGGATACGGATCGCTCTCCTCACAAGTTCAACGGCGTTCAGAGCCTGATCTCTCTCGCGGGGAAACCTGCACAAAACCCCCATTACAAAATTTCTTAGCCTGCGGTGATCCCCCAGCACCAGTACATTACGATTGTAGATGTACTTCCTCTTGGCCTCCCACAACCGGGGTGGGACAAAAGGCCCCCAATCATCTCTCTCACAGAAAAACAGGAAACACCTAAGGGATAGCCTTATCCACCCCAATCCTACCTTCCTAAAGATACCACCAGTCCGTTTACAGACGGCAAAGATATCAGGGGTGGACCCATCTCCTAGTTCTATGGGACGGCGGGGTCCAAATTCACGAGTGGTCATTTCGTTCAAAACCCAGAAAAGAAAAAAATAGAAGGAGATGAAGAAGAAAAACACCCAATACTTACGAAGGAAAACTTGAAGGTTGGATTCGGAGAAACACTAGCACGGATTTCGCAGCAAATAAATTCTCTCTCTAAGCTCTTCGAAGGTTTGGAAACGGTAAAAGGGTTGGAGGTTTAAGGGTTTGGTATTTATAAGGCCTACCAATACGGGTTAACCCGTTAACCCGTATTAATTAGCCCACAAATCCTACCTCGGATCCTGAACCGTCTTCAACGTTTGAAAAATTCGAAAATTAAATAAACTTTGCATTTATTGCCCCCCCTTGGATGAGCGACACGTACCCCTGTACGTACCACTAACCCGTCTTTTCATCTGCCAAGGGGCCCACCTGTTAACCGGGAGGCACACCATCAAGGGACCACGTGTCACTCACTGGTGCCTCCCGAACGTTCCCATTGGCCCATGGGGCCAAGCAACAAACAACAAAAAGCGCTAACACTGGTGCTCGCCAAAACGACGATCCAATCCTACCGAGCTTCTAGTACCTCCTTGCTCAGACCATAAATAATCACACTCGGAGCTAGGGGCCATTGATGAGCCCGGATCTACTGGACCGGGCCCGCGCTCGGTCTGGTCCAAGGGACCAGTGACGTGGCAGTTCCTAGACCGCTGGGGGGGGGGGAGACCGCGGACAGATAGGCCCTTGAGGTCAAGACCGCGTCCCTCCCCGCATTAATCCTATCAAAGACCGGAAGGATTCTGATCGCTATATTCGTGCCCGCACGACCTGTGACCGTTGGGTCCGTGCCCGCAGAGTGAATGTCCGCGAGGACTCATGCCCGCCGTAGGCGTGCCCGCATCAACCGTGCTCGCGTCATATACCTTTGACTGCGGCCACAATATTGACCGCGGGCACATGCCTGCTTCCCGGTTAATGTCAAGCCTTACTGAGCAAGTTAAGCTTGCGCTCACGACAGGCCACTTGCCGGCTCCCCCATCACGCATTCAATGCGGCTCAGTCAGGCGCCTACTATTCCATTTAATGCTCTAAGCCGGCTACACGGCTCATGTCCCTTTCAGCCATGTCCCTTGGACAGTCAATGTTCCCTCCCTGACAGGACCAATTAGCTGCGGACACGTGTAGCTGGTCAAATACCAAAGTGCCCCTTAGGGCTGATCTCATTGCTTACCTCAACAAGCACCATTGCATCGCCTATAAATAGAAGGCCTTTACCCCCTTGGGCAAGGTAAGTTCCATATACAATTGATTAAGCCATATTACTCTAAACCCTAAACACACACACACTCCAAGGTATTCAAAGCCTTATTATCTCAGTATTCTTACTCTCACACCCGAGGGCCTGAGTTGGAGTAACATCCAACTTTGACCTTAACGGTGCTTCTTTGTGATGTGATCTAGGTACAAACCAACCACTTAAATATCCTAGCCAGATATCCTCAAACCGCTCCTGACCCTGAACAGCTTGGCGTCATCACCACCTAATGTAGATTGGGACTGGAAATAAGGATTGCCCCCACCAGCCCCACCAGCACCACCAGCCATACCACCAAGTATTGCTTGAAAAATATCTTGGTTTGTATGCGCAGAAGCATTATTACGTATATTTTGAAGCTTCTGAAGCATAATCGCCTGTTCCTCCACGTGATTCCTAGCCATGGCCCATTGAGATCCATTAACACCTAAACCATTTCCATTGTTTTGCAAACCCAGAGTTGTTAAACTAGGAATGCCCATCACAGGACCCTGATCAGGACTATTCACTGCACAAGTCAAATGAACATCAAACCCACACACATTGCACCTATAGAGCCATTGATTTGAGCCAATATTCTTACATATATCACAAGAAAAACTCTTATTCGGATAAGGAGACGAAAATACAAGGCTAAGTTGGTGATTATGATACGGACTCGTAACAAGAAGTGGCATCGAAGCACAAGTAGAGTGAAGATCAATTTCACATGCTTTACAATGGTAGGAAAAGCCATTTCCTTGCTTCCCACATGCATCACAATTAAAGAAACCGCTTGGATAAGATGGTGTTGGGAGGAGGTTAAGACGGTGTTTTTGGTGAAAAGGGTGTGTGATTTGGTGAGGGGTTTTGTTAACAATAACAACTCAAGCTCAAGCACCACATCAGCAAAGTCGATCAACATGGTTTCTCATCATCAGCAGAATAAAGAAGTGAATCATGATGTATTACAATGCTTAGTCAGAACAGCACATGTTGGTGACATCACTTGGAGCTGAGGAGTTTGTTAGTTTGTTATTTTGTTATTGTTGAGTTGGTTAGTTTGTTAGCTCAGTTAGTCCAGCTGTCTTTGTAACTGACTACTTAAGCTAGATCATTGAGCTTGAGACGCAAGCAGTTCATTCATACATTTTACATTTCTATCATTGATTGTAAGGTTCCACTGTTATTCAGTTAACCTTCAACATGTAAACAATGGAATCCTTTGTTCAATTCATGATTTCATTTGTGTTTCATTATCAAAGTTAAGATGGTATCAGAGCCTGTTGATCCTGTTTTTCGATTCCTTAATTCATCAATTCCGTTCGAATTAGGATTCATTTAGTTTTGATTTGTGTTTCGTCAATTTGCTGCGCACTCATCAATCATGGCGGAAACAACAACAAATTCAAGCTCGTCTTCAATGAATTCATCATCAACAATGGAAATTGGACTGGATTCGAACATGCATCCTCTGTTCTTACATAACAATGATCATCCAGGTTTGATTTTAGTCTCCATGAAACTTTCTGGTAGCGATAATTACAGTGCTTGGAAACGATCTATGGCAATCGCTTTGTCTGCTAAGAATAAAATCTGTTTGGTTAATGGATCATATCAAGTTCCTGAGAGGACTTCTAATCTGTATAATCTATGGGCTAGGGCAAACGATATGGTGATTTCATGGATTTTCAATGTAGTGAGTGATACGATTAGTAGTAGTTTACGTTTTGTATCCACTGCTAGTACGGTATGGTCCGAGTTAGATCGAGAGGTTTGCTAGCATTGATGGCCACAGAATATTTCAATTGGAAAAGGATTTGCATTCATTAGAACAAAACCAAAGCACTGTGGAGGCTTATTATCACAAATTAAAGGGGCTATGGGATGAGAGTGCAGCATTAGAAGCAATTTCAGCTTGTTCTTGTAGCATATGCACTTGTGGAGCCGTAAAAGCACAACCGGAAAGAGATCGAAAGGAAGAGACTAATGCGGTTTTGATGGACTGCATGAGAGTTTTGTTAATGTTAGGGGCAATATTCTGAGAATGAGACCTCTTCCTACTATTGATGAAGCCTACAACATGGTTAGACAGGATGAATCTTTGAGGATTGGTTACATTCCTGGTTCTGATCACATCACTTTGGCAGCACCTGTTCAATCATCAGTTGGTAGCTTTGCTGCAGCAACAACTTCTAATAATTACACAAGTTCTTATAATTCTGGTCATAAACCTGGATCTAGTTATGCTAAAGCTCCTTACAAGAAGGGTGTGGTGTGCAATTACTGCAACAAAGAAGGACATGTGAGGTCTGATTGTTATAAACTCAATGGTTTCCCAGTTGGACATCCAGCATATCATTTGAACAGAGGCAGATTTCAAAGAGGAGGACAAGATTCTGGAAGATCTGGTGTTGGAGGATCTAAAATTATGCAAGTCATGCAAATTGAGGGTGATAAGTCTGCTGCTAGTGCATCATCTGTGGGAATGACTGAGTTTGAACAGCTGCAGAGTCAAGTCAATCAGTTGATGACACTTATGAAAGCAAGAGACTCTCCAGAGGATCATTTGTTTGGCAATACCACACACTCAGCAGGTACAATCATATCTTCCTCTTACATTCAGTCTGTAGTTGCATCTGTGCACATCAATCATACTTGGGTGGTGGATTCTGGAGCCACAGATCATATTAGTAATTCTATTTCACTAATGCATTCCATCTTTGATCTTCAAAATCCCATTCACATTTCTTTGCCCAATGGTAACTTTGTCACTGTTCAGAAGATAGGTTCTGTGTATATCAATGAACATCTTACATTGCACAATGTTTTTTATGTTCCTCAATTCTCTTTCAATCTCTTGTCCATTCCCAAATTGGTCTCCAGTTCTTCATATCAAGTTCTCTTTACAAGTTCAAGATGTCTCTTTCAGAATTTACAATCTTTGAAAGTTGATGCATATGGTTTGTTGTGCAATGGTCTATATTTGCTTCAAGTCAATCCTTCAGTTTTCCCTTCTACTTCTGAACATGATGAGGTACATAATCAGAGTGTGTCCACAGTCTCTTCTATTTCACATCTATGGCATCAAAGATTGGGTCACTGCTCTTTAGAAACAATGTCAAAAATTCCTGGTGTGATTCAAACCACTAGTTCTCAATGTAAACAGGACATAATATCATGTCCTATCTGTCCTATATCCAAACAACATAAACTTCCTTTCCCACTCAGTTCCATCAAAACCACTTCACCTTTTGCTCTCATTCACATTGATTTATGGGGTCCATACAGAGTTTCTACCATGAGTGGTTGTAGGTTCTTTCTAACCATTGTGGATGATTATAGTCGAAGTGTTTGGACATACTTAATGCCTTCCAAACAACATGTTTTCTCCATTCTCAAATCATTTTTCAATCTCATTCATACTCAGTTTAATCTCAACATCAAGTCTGTGCGAACTGATCATGGCACTGAATTTTATAATCAGGAGGTAAGGCCATTTCTTGCTAATCTTGGTGTTCTACATTTCAGTTCATGTGTTGATACTCCACAACAAAATGGTGTTGTAGAGAGAAAACATCAACACCTTCTAAATGTTGCTAGAGCTTTAAGATTTCAAGCACATCTTCCCATTCATTTCTGGGGTTTCTCTCTCCTCGCTGCTTCATACTTGATCAATATATTACCTACAAGTGCTACAAATTTCAAAACTCCCCATGAGTTGTTATATAACACACCTCCTGATTATTCCCATTTAAAAACCTTTGGATGTTTGTGCTATGCTTCAATTCATTCTAGTGACAAATTTGCACCAAGAGCCATTAAATCTTTATTCCTTGGTTATCCATTTGGCCAAAAGGGATATACTCTTTATAATCTTGAATCCAAGAAAATTTTTGTCTCCAGACATGTTGTTTTTCATGAACACATATTTCCTTTCTCTTCTTCACCTTCTGTTTCCACACCTGTTTCCTCATGTCCTTCATCTAATCATTTACCTTGGCCAATTGATGACATTGACCCTTCACTTCAGTTCCATACTAATCATACACCTCCCAGTGTTCAAGATATTCCTTCTCCTACCATTGTCTCACCTCCTGTTCATCATACACCTCCTAGTGTTCAAGATATTCCTCCTCAAGTCCCTATCAGAACTTCCTCTAGGGTTAGGACATTTCCTACTAAACTTAAAGATTTTGTGGTTTCTTCTGTGTCCAAGTATTCTCCTTCTCATTATGTTTCTTATCATCAATTCTCTTCCCCTTCTTGTCATTTTCTCAATGCATTGGAACAAGTTGTGGAACCAAAATCCTATACCCAAGCTGTGAAGGATCACAGATGGATCACAGCCATGAATGATGAACTTGTGGCTCTTGAAAACAATCATACATGGTCTATTGTTCCTCTTCCTCATGACAAGAAGCCTGTTGGTTGTAAGTGGGTTTTCAAGGTCAAACACTTGTCTGATGGTAGCATTGAGAGGTTTAAAGCCAGGTTAGTGGCTAAGGGATACACTCAACATGAGGGTATTGATTATCAAGAGACATTTGCCCCTGTGGTGAAAATGGTTATTGTTAGATCTCTTTTGTCCTTGGCAGCTGTCAAAGGCTGGGACATTTTCCAACTTGATGTCAACAATGCTTTTCTCCATGGGTCTTTAGATGAGGAGGTTTACATGGACATTCCTCGGGGGTATAGTCAGAAAGTTGGGAAAGGGATGGTTTGCAGATTACATAAGTCTCTTTATGGTTTGAAACAAGCTTCAAGGCAATAGTTTGCCAAGTTAACTGAAGCTTTATTGCATCTTGGTTATAATCAATCTCATTCTGATTATTCCATGTTCACTCTCAAGTCTTCTTCCTATTTTATCATTGTGTTGGTTTATGTTGATGACATATTGGTGACAGGAGATAATCTTCATCACATTACAGAGCTTAAGACATATTTGCATGATCAGTTCAGCATCAAAGACTTAGGTGTTATCAAGTATTACTTGGGTTTGGAAATTTTTAGATCATCTGATGGAATTCACCTTAATCAGAGGAAATATGCTTTGGATCTTGTTGAGAGTGCTGGCCTTCTTAATGCTAAGACTCTTACTATGCCCTTGGATCCCAATGCTAAACTTTTCCATGACCAAGGCACCCTACTTGCTGATCCTAGTCCTTATAGACAAATGGTTGGGAAACTCATTTACTTAACTGTCACAAGGCCAGACTTATCTTTTGCAGCTCATCTCCTTAGTCAATTTGTTCATGCCCCCAGAGATGCTCACTTAAAGGTTCTTCATAGGGTGCTCAGATATGTGAAAACCTTTCCTGGTCAAGGCCTCTATTTTCCAGCTCATAATGACTTTGTTTTGCATGCTTATTGTGACAGTGATTGGGCTGGGGATCCTAATGATAGGAAGTACATCCTTTGGGTTTTGTATATTTCTGGGGTCTTCTCTCTTATCATGGCAATCCAAGAAACAGTCTGTAGTTGCTAGATCCTCAGCTGAAGCTGAGTATAGGGCTCTTGCTTCTGTGACTTGTGAAGTCCTTTGGCTTCAAAATTTATTGGCTGATCTTGGCATATCCATTTCTCTCCCTGTGAAAGTTCATTGTGACAGTGTTGCTGCTATTGCTATTGCCTCTAATCCTGTTTATCATGCCAGGACCAAGCATGTTGAGTTAGATTGCCACTTTGTCAGAGAGAAGGTTCAATCTGGTCTTATATCTCCCAGTTATATCTCTACCAAGTTACAACTTGCTGACATCTTAACCAAATCTCTTGGGAAGTATCTTCACTGGTTTTTTGTTGGCAAGTTGGGGGTCACAAATCCTTTTTCCCCCTCAACTTGTGGGGGGGGGGGGTGTTAACAATAACAACTCAAGCTCAAGCACCACATCAGCAAAGTCGATCAACATGGTTTCTCATCATCAGCAGAATAAAGAAGTGAATCATGATGTATTACAATGCTTAGTCAGAACAGCACATGTTGGTGACATCACTAGCTTGGAGCTGAGGAGTTTGTTAGTTTGTTATTTTGTTATTGTTGAGTTGGTTAGTTTGTTAGCTCAGTTAGTCCAGCTGTCTTTGTAACTGACTACTTAAGCTAGATCATTGAGCTTGAGGCATAGCGGTTCATTCATACATTTTACATTTCTATCATTGATTGTAAGGTTCCACTGTTATTCAGTTAACCTTCAACATGTAAACAATGGAATCCTTTGTTCAATTCATGATTTCATTTGTGTTTCATTATCAAAGTTAAGAGGTTTCAGAACATTTGAGATGGAGGTGATAGTTGCAAGTTATGCAGCTGTATATGGATCCAGAGAGTGTTAGCTTGCAGGCTGAACATGGAGGTAGGCTTTGAGTTTGGTAAGGTTGTGGGTTGGAGATCTGTAGAGGGTGTGGATGGCTACAATGGTTTTTATAGCATTATTTTAATACTCCCTTCATTTCAATTAAAAAAAAAAGATTTTTCTAAACCCATAATTAGAGCACCATGTTCATTTATTAAACTTCTTTTTACTATCTCTTTCCATAATTTCTTACCCACTCAACATTTTTACGGATCATGTTTTATTTCATGTTGTACATTATAACTGTTGTTATTTTTAGAATTATGAGCTTTTCTTTTATTGGCAACAAACTAAAACAGAAGGCGAGATAATGTTATACTTTCTCCGTCCTACTTCAAATGGACAATGACATCTTTGCACATTTTTTAAGATTTTTTTTTACAAATGAGTAAAGAATTGAAAGTGGGTAGAAGATTAGAGGAGAGAGAATGTAAAAGTTAAAAATATTTAATAGGAGAGAGAATGAGTGGGAGAAATAGTAAGTTAATGAATGATATTTTTGTAGGAGAGAGAATGAGTGGAATGAATAGTAAGTTAATGATTGTTTTTTTTTGTAAATATGTTAAAATTATAAGGGTATAATGAATTGTTTTTTTTGTAAATATATAAACATTATGAGGGTATAAATGCCCGAAACACTGTTCACTTATTTTCATTTATGGAATGATCAATTTGAAGTGGAACGTCCCAAAAAGAAAAGTGACTCATTTGAATTTGAAGTGGGACGGAGGGAGTACTATTTTTTTTTTGGACTAAAAGAGTTATTACATTGTGAGTTTGTGAAGTGATTTGTTGTAGTAAACATAAGAATCAATCGTAAGCAAATAAACGATCAAAACAATACTAATTGACAGTTGTATTTTTTGCACTACTCATATTATTTTTCTATGAATAGGTAATTGTCAAGTTGCCAAATTTAGTGTTCTAAAATAAAGACGTGGGTGCATGGAAAAGGCTTAGGTTCCAAAGTCAAATACTTGATGGTGTACCTTGATTACCCACTTAAATATTTTCAAGCAAACAATTTCGGTGGCTTGATTAGAAAAAAATCTCATTAGCCCCAAACATTGACCCTAAAGACGCTGCCCTTTAGTTCGGGCAGTAGCCTCTTTCTTTCTTGAGTTGGTCCATATTTGAAATATATAAGTGTTGTGTTTCATTTGTCAAAGAGTAGGTCTGCTGAGAAACGCGTTTCTCCATAACTATGGAGAAACGCGTTTTTAATAGCCAGAAGCTATACGTTTGATAACCAGAAGAAAATTTATGGATATCAGTCTCAAAGGGTTCTGGATATCCAGAAGCTTTGGAACGGATATCCAGAAGCCTTTGGGCGGATATCCAGAAAAAATAGATTTGAAGCCAAATCCAAGGCCAAGACCAGAAATTGCTTATTGAAGGTTTCTGGATATCCAGAAACCTTCAAATGTATATCCAGAAACCATCAAATGAATATCCAGAAACATTTTGAAAGTTTCTGGATATCATTTTGAAGGTTTCTGGATATCACTTTCATAAGCTTCTGGATATCCTTTTCAAAAGGGTTACGGATATCCGTAACCTTTGAGACCGATATCGAGTAACCATGGGACAAGGTCATGGCCAATACAAAAAGTTTCTGGATATCCTTTCAAAAGGTCCTGGATACCCATAACCCGTTTCTCCATAACTTATGGAGAAACGCGTTTCTCCCTAGATTTTACGTTTGTCAAATATTTTACACAAAATCTGAAGAGAAACGTAAACGGGGCTTGGTTTGTCGCGCGACATACTTAGCCACAACAACTGGATATCACTTCCTCAGTTTCTGGATATCCAGAACATTGCATATGTATATCCAGAAGCTTTGAAAAGGATATCCAGAAGCTTTGAAAAGGATATCCAGAAATCAAAATATTTTTTCTGGATATCCTTTTCAAAGCTTCTGGATATCCATATTCAATGTTCTGGATATCCAGAAGCTTTGAAAAGGATATCCAGAAAAAATATTTTAGTTTCTGGATATCCTTTTCAAAGCTTCTGGATATCCATATTCAATGTTCTGGATATCCAGAAGCTTTGAATAGGATATCCAGAAACTGGCTATTTATGTCGCGCGACAAACCAAGCCCCGTTTCTCCATAAGGGACGGAGAAACGCGTTTCTCAGCAGCCCTACTCAATATTTTAAGGTTGTTGTTTGATTTACTTATTTATACATTGTTTTTACTATTATTAAATCATACTAAAACATTTATCCCTAAATTTTATTAATATCAAAATCAATAAATGAAAAGTATAAGGAGAGGGACATAATGTCTTACCTCAAAAAATAAAAGAAAAGAAAGAAACGGCAACAAGATTAACCCACTTTACCCCCCTTTTTCTTGGGTCCAATTTTGAAAGATTTATTCTTTCGGCAAGCAAATGTGAGGCCATTTTCAAGATCATAATAATCGTTTTTCTTTGGATCAAACAGACATTTATTTTGAGACAAACATAAACATAAATATAAACATGAAATTTATTATGGACAGAGGGAGTATATAATAAAGGTTAGACGTCATGAAAAACATTTGTCTGTTCTATCGGCTTCACCTAGACACGTATCTAAAATCAGCACACTACCTTTGGTTAGGAACCTGTAATCCTAAGAAATCATGTCAAATTCAGAAAGAAAATCAAACGTATAGAAAAGTGTCGCACATAAGGATGTACTAAATTAGTATTTTTAGTACTTTTAATCATTTTGGTAATTATGAATAACTCAAAGCATGCTAATAAATATATCACTTAACTATAACACTATGGGTACGGGAAATAAGTAGGGAAAATGGTGAGTTTATAAAAATGGTGAATAACTCCAAGCATACTAATAAATATATCAATTAATTGTGATTGAAATATATTTTGGGGTGTATAACTTACGTAGTACATCCTCCGGTAGTCTTGGGCACCTGCCATAGTTTGGCCCTGGCCTCTACTCCTTCGATGTCAGCTTCGTTCTTGATTTCTTCTGCCAGTTTCTCAACTATCCAATATAGAGTAGTATTTGTATCATGATCAAGATTTTAAAGCTATCCCATAAAATGATTGGGAATACATAAGTTGTCCAGAATCAAATTGATCAAATCAACTCTGGATTAAATAGAATAATAATTGACCATAGATTTATAAAAATCATACAATCAAGTCATAAATTCTAAATTTCGTTAGTACTAATAATAATTTTTAGAATTCTAGGATATCAGAAACAAAAATAAAAATTCAATTAAAGCATAAGCTTCCACATATACATTGCAGCAAACACAATATAAATCTACATAATTAGATAGAGAGAAAAAGAGACAGACATACACAATAAAAATAAAGACTCGCGTGGACATTGAAGAAGCTTGAGTAATGTGATTTAGAACAAATATATGGGTCAGAGTATGAAATTTGATTGAATGGTGAAGAAGTAAATGAGGGCCCCTTTTTGCTCGTGGAGATGGGAGCAGGAAATGGAGAGTCAGATAGATAGGCAGTTGACCGTAGTTGGTCGTCTGAAAAAGAATCAAGGTCGTAAAGTAAAGCCCTTATAAATGTATTAATGAACTGTAAGGGTGCACATTCTATCAAATTTGGTTTTACATGCCTCAATGTTTGGACTGTTCCATTTCACTTGAAGATTTATGCATTCTGTTGAATGGCGTTCCGATTAACTAATCCTATAATGAACTTTAAGGGTGCTTATTCCATCAAGTTTTAATCTCCCCTCCCCCTCGACTGTGAAATAAGAAAGTTTGTAATTTGACCAAAACTAACCTTCTTATGGTTCTTCATCTGAGTGTAGTTAATTATCACGTGGAGATAGTTCAGTTGCAATATAACAAACAAAGTGTAAAAGTCTGACTACTTGAGTTTGCTTTTGCTCATTCTAAGGTCACTAAATCAACTTAAAGCATTCCTTAACAAATCCTAAACCCAAATGCTAAAATAAATGCGCACATGGTATGTAAATAAAGAACAAAAGAAATCCAAAATAACTTGAACTTTTATACGTATACCACACCATATCACTACTACCCTATTACTCATGGAATCCAAATTATTAGATTTTTGTGGTACAGAATGGTTGCAAAGAAAGAACACTCCTACCATCATTCCTTAACCCTAGCTAATAACTAATCTTTGTCTGAAAGAAATTGTCACAGTTTCCTTCGATAATAAACCTTTACAAAGCATATACCTTCTGTTTCGCTGAAAGTGATTCTTTAGGGGTGGTGATGTACATGTCCATTGTCTGAGATGAGTGTGCTGAAGACAGGTGTGGCGATTGGTGGTTGAGATTCGGTGGAGCTGATAGTTTGATTGGTGATAGGGAGGATCGGTGGGGCGGATGAAGCCATTTTTGTGATTTAGAGAGAGAGAGAGAGAGAGAGAGAGAGAGAGAGAGAGAGAGAGAGAGAGAGAGAGAGAGGGAGAGAGAAAGAGAGAGAGAGAGAGAAATTGGGGATTTGTAGAGAGAGAAAGATTGGTGATATCCGAGCAACACTTTTCCAATACCAAGTGTAGAAGGAATATATAATATGCATGCAACAATCATATGAAAATGAAAAGTAATAAAAGACAAGAAAACGCAATTTGTTCACCCATAGAAGTACATCTCGCGGCACTACCAATCTAGAATATCAACTAATATCACCGAATTTGTTGTGTTACAATATTCGATGATGTTACAACTATAAACATTGTCATCGAATCGAATCATGAACACACCCCACACAAATAAACCTTATACATCTCCTAGTTAGGCCACCTATGAATGCCCCTAATTGCACCCCATGACCCACCAATGTCTTGGTTCTCTTTGTTGATCTTATAGATTATCTCTCGCTAACACAAATTAGTGACAACTAATTTGATTACACACGTAACACAATATTTTATGTCATCACTTGTATTTATAGGAGCAACAAACCTAAACCCACAAGAATTTCAATTCCTTCTCCGAAAAGTAATCCGGTTCCTACCAAAAAAATGAATTATGTTGCCAAAAGAGTCCATGCACAATAAGAAAACCAATCCACCGAAATTCTGGTCTAGCCCAACTTTTGTCCGCCCGCACGACCGCTCCTGCATTCTTGCACGAGCGTGCAACATAAATTCCCGTTATCAGATTTTGGTCTTGCACGACCTTGCAACATAATATGCACGATCGTGTCTGTGCCTTATGCAGTTTTACTTCTTTTTTGTTGCGCAACCTCGACCCTTAGTACTCGTCAAAAGTTTGTATCCACTCTCAACATGAAATGCTTTGAATCCAAAAAAATGGTGCTTCAAGAGAGAAATACAAACTAGTCTTGTACAAAATATGCAAAAGGCCATAAGAAAGGCCAACCCATTTTATTCAAATGGGTCGATTTAATGGAGGGCAGCATGAAATTTGCAATTTCATGATTGTTTAAATGCACATACATGACACAACACACATAATAGCTTATTTATTTACTTTTTTTTTATAATCCTATTTATACCCTTAGGTAGACGGATCCGCTTTTGACTTCACATACCCAATTGTGATAGTCTCATTTGAGATCAATTGTCTTTTGATATTACGTCTATGACCATTATGTCTAAACTTACAATAGTTTTTAATGCCCTTAGCTATATCTCATTGTCATCACAATGTATTAGGACATGTAGGCACACACTTATTACAACAAGGAATATCTTCCAAGAGTTTATTAGACAACTAAGCTTTTTCTTCAGCTTTGTCTAAAGTTGTCAACTCAGTATTTTACTGAATCGAGCTATGCATGTTGTCTTGGAAGATTTTAATGACATTTCTTCTCCATCTATTGTGAACACATTTTCACTTTATGAATTTATTAGTTTCTGATATCTAATCAGTATATATTTATCTATATACTATTGGATATCCCATGTTTTGTAATCCATAATCACAAATATATCTTTAACTACTTTGATTATAATTATTATTTATACTTTTAGTCTCTCTAGAATGGTAAGTCTATTCGAGTGATCAAATTTTCTTAGCGGTCAGTTTCTTCGAGTGATCAGTATCTGTGAACGGTCCGACTTCTCGAATGGTCAGCATCTCTAAGTGGTCCGACTTTTCAAGTATACCTCTCTAGAGTCTACTTCTTAAGAATCTAACTTTATAGAGTATGCCTCGCAAGAATCTATCTTTATTCATACTTTTACTTCTCAAGAATCAACTTAGTCGAGAGTATCTAACTTTTCTGAATCTACAATTTAAGAGTTCTATTTAAGAGTCTATCATTCTAATAATCTATGTCTTCAGATTTTATATCTCGAGAGTCTACCTTTCGAAATCTTTTTTTTTACAAGAATCTGCCTTTTCAGATTAGAAATTCCGTCTCTTTAGAATTTATTTTTTAATATTATTTCTCTTTAGAAATTTAACTCATGAAATTCTAACTCTGTAGACTATATCTCTTGAAAGTCTTCCTCTAATGGATTTATTTTTCAAGAGTTTATCTTTTTATAGATTCATCTTTTATAGTTCCTTTTAGAACCACTTACAACCCAAATGTTCGCATTTTGGAGGGAGATCAACCAACTCCTCAATATACAAGATGAACTCTATTCGAATGTTAATTGCTTATTTTCTGAACAATACACATAATATTTTTTTTAATATTTGTCAGTTTGTTTTCTAACACCACTACTAGAAAATCAGGATTAAAAGTCTTGCACTTTTGGTTCTTATATTATGCCTAGGTTCGTCTTTTGTAAGATGAACTATTTGCACTTTCATAAGTTCTCTTACTAGAACTTACTCCCTCCGTCCCACCCAAGTGTGCACAAAATTTTCCGGCACAATAACTAAAAAATATTATTAAGATAATGAAAATGTGTGGTAGAAAATGAAGAGAGAGAATGAGTGGAGTTAATAGTAGGTTGGTTGAATAAATTGTATGGTGGAAAATGAAGAGAGAGAATGAGTGGGTGGGGTAGGGAGAATATAAAATATTAAGACCTTTGTCATTTATGGTAGTTCACACTCGGCTGAAACGGACCAAAAGGGAAATAAGTGTACACTCAGCTGGGGCGGAGGGAGTAAGTATTTTAATAAATATGATATCAAGTAACTTGATTTATATGATTACAATAATTAAAAATGCATTGTATAAAGTTATGTGTACTAATAAATACTTACTGGTAAATATTTGTGTCAAATAATGCTTTAACTTAGCGGTAGAGCACTTGATTCATATCCATAAGTTCATGAGTTTGAATCCAAGTGATTACATTTTAATTTTTATTTAAAATAAGACACTTTAAAAGTGCCGGAAAAAATTGTCGAAAAATTCCGACACTTTTGGAAAGTGCTGCAAAATTTCTGTCACTTTTAGAAGTGTCGCAAAATTTCCGTTACTTAAAAGTGCCGAAAATGTGTCGAAAATAGCTTTTCTGACACTTTTCTTTCGTTTGCGACACTTTTTAAAATGTTGATAAAACCCATATTTGTTGTATTGTCTGCATGTTTAAAGACTCGACAATACGGAGTGATGGTAGTAAGTGTGAATGTAATTGCATGGTCACAAAGGGCAGATTGTCATTTTTTTTATGACTACTATAATGAATAATATGTATTTATCTTGGTTAAAAAAAGACATGGCAAGAATACGATCAAGGTCGAATCTTAAGGCCTAGGCTCAAGAAGAAAGCAGAGATAGTTTTATTTCTAGATCTTCCTTTTTATTTCTTTTTCTATTTATTCGTTCTTTTGTTCCATGATTTTTTGGTCTAATCCCCGTCACACTTTATTTTTATATTTTAATAAAACTAGGAGGTTTCTTGAAGCCTTTTTCAATTAAAAAAATAAAAATAAATAAGTTACCTCCATTTTTAATTAAGATTCGACACTGTTCGAGTTTTGTAAAATAGTAATCCGTTTGTCTCAATTTTGCTTTTACTTTTCATTTCGCTTCATCACAAAATATTGTGATGTCGAATTGAAGCCTTGAGATTGATATCGAACGGAAGAACCAAAAATAATGGGTTACAAACCCTAGATAAAAAAAACCTTAGCTTTTCCTTTATTTTCTTTATTCAATAATTAACAACTGATTTTCGAAATTACAATTAGGCCTAATTATATAGTGACCCTAGAACTTGAAAAACAAGTCAAAAACTTTCCAAAATAACCCTAGTCTATATAGTAACCTAATCAATCAATAAAACATGAAAAAATAAAACCCTAATCTACTTCTAATCATAAAAATATTACCTATATAAAATAAATTTCAAAAATAATAAAATAATAACAAATAAAAATAGTTACAATCAAATCCTAACTTAACTCTAGATTTTAATCTCTTTGGCCCTGCATCATCCTCCCCTCCTTTGAAAAGACTCGACCACGAGTCAACATCCGCAACAAGAAATTTACTCTTATACCGTCGACGCACTGTATACTTACGATTGCTTTTCACTAAATCCATCCAATCAGCCCAAAAATATGTAACACAATCTTCAAATAACAATTTCTTGACAGTCTGATGACAAATCTGACCGGAGAACAACCAATCGAAAGGATCTTCATACGGATAAAAACACTTAACGAACCCAAAATTCCTCGACAATTCATCTGATGGAAATTTTGAACAAGGTGTTTTTCGATCAACCGAATATGACGTTTCAAATTGAAAAATATCACTGTCACACATGTCAAAAATCGAAGGTTTTGACTAATCAACAAACTGATCAAACTGTCTAATAAAACAAAGGGTGATGATGGATCATCAAAAACCCTTTCAACAGTAACGATAGATAATGGGACGCAAAATACATCTGGATATGTCATACCTTCAATCCAGGACTCTCGATTTACGCCTCGATATCCCTTGGAAGGATCTAACGCATTCCTGGACCCAATTTCGTGACCCTGGTTAAAGGGAGTGACCCCTTCATGAAACTCCATGTCCTCGGATGATAAATCTGAATCTGAACCCATCAGTGGATGCTCCACACGCGCCTGAAAGTTCTGGAGTTGTTGAATCTGCTTTCGCATTTCGTCTCCCTCAATATCATGTATGCCACGTTTGCGATGATGAACGTCTTGACTGGAATCCGCTCCACAGTTCCTTCCACGAACATCTTTTCTGCCACGAACACTACGCCTTCGTTCGGCCATCAATATCGATACCCTCGTCCAGGAATCTGATACCAAATGATGTCGAATTGAAGCCTTGAGATTGATACAGAATGGAAAGAATCGAAAACAATGGGTTACAAACCCTAGATAAAGAAAGCTCCAGCTTTTCCTTTATTTTCTTTATTCAATAATTAACCACTGATTTTCGGAATTATAATTAGGCCTAATTATATAGTGACCCTAGAACTTGAAAAACAAGTCAAAAACTTTCCAAAATAACCCTAGTCTATATAATAACCTAATCAATCAATAAAACATTAAAATAAAACCCTAATCTACTTCTAATCATAAAAATATTACTTATATAAAATAAATTTCAAAATAATAAAATAATAACAAATAAAAATAGTTACAATCAAATTCTAAGTTAGCTCCAGACTTTAATCTCTTTTGGCCCTGCATCATATTGACTACGTAAAAAAGTACCTATTGACATATAAATAAGGTGCAATCAAGTAAAGCTTGCTCCATCAAATAATTGACTTGTCAAAGGAGAAAGTGTTATTAATTCTTTTGGACGAAGAGACTATATATATAGTGTGAGGTTTCAGATTGTATGAGCAGCGTATAACCCACTGGATCATTAATTACAAACAACTTTAATCCATTGAAATTTTGCAGACCCACCCAAAATCCATGAATATCAATGTTAGTTAAATGGACACTAGCTTATCTATCATAAGCAAAACTCATATCTTTCTAATGTGAAATTGGGTTTTCCCAATATTTGAGTTTTATCAATGTAAAAATGTTTATCCTTTCATCCTAGGATGAAAGAGTTGTATTTGACAAGCCAAATTATCTGGGATGGGTCCACTTCGGACGGCAGTGACAAATCCTAACCTTATGAAATAAACTCTCATAGGAAGTAAGTTTGCATGATTATGGCATAAAAAAATCACAAAAACATGTTTACGAAATCCTAATTGGCAGGATTGATAGGTTTTGAATGATTTAATTAACAACATATGACTGAGACGCATCCTGGAGGGATTTTTGTGCATAAGGTTGTATAATATTGTGGGATTTTCATTTCTTATTTTATTTTCTTTTAGGAAAAATAAAGTAACTTAACTATTGTTGTTATGTGGATTTTATATCCAAACTCATTTTTGTTGTATTTAACATACCTGAATTACTTTTTAATTGCATCCATAGTATCTACAGATATCGAAATCCATTTTTTTTAGTCAAATGGACATGTGCCGTACATGTGACCCAAATTTTAAGAGTAAATGGGAAAATAAATACAAATTAAAGTTAAATAACGACCAGGGTTCTAAATGTAAATTTTGAAAAGTGAAAGGTAGATCAGATTAATTTAAAAGTGGCTAAGTTTATTAACTAAAAAAGAGGAATATCAAAAAAGAAAAGAAAAGAAAATTATTTCCGAAAAACAAAATCAACACATTTTATTTCATATATTTTATATTATTTTCTAAACTACTTAAAATAAAATTAATAAATATCATTAAAAATACTATTAATCTTTCTCATTGATTTTATTCTAGTATTTTGATCTTACTAATGTAATATCATTAAAAAATCAATGTTTTTTTCCTTTTTATCCCATTTATTATTATAATAATTAATTTTACTCACCACATTTCATCACCATCATCCACACACCATTTATCAATTGTTGTATTTGCCATATAATGAATGTCCGATGGAAGAAATGATGGCAAAAATTTTAAGGCTGAATGGAAATTTCTTCTGACTACTCACTATTGCTACGCTTAATTTTGAAAAAGCCACATTTTCAACGCCCGTTTTGGCTGATCGTGCAAACAGACATGACCTAAATCTGAAAATTTAAAACAAACAAATTCAAAGAGAGAGAGAGGGGGAGGGGTTGTTAGAGCTTCGACTAGATCTTTACAAACAAATTCAAACCAAAGAACAAGCATTAG